>JALIZF010001926.1:0-1200000 GCA_029948255.1 Telmatactis stephensoni
GCTTCTGACTTTGTAAATAGATTTAAATCACCTTCCCACTTGGATTTGGTCTTGACTTTTGCTTCAAATATAGGGCGATTGTATATGTCAATGGAAAGCACTTTACTAGAAAGACTCATCCCCATACATGACTGAAGTGGAATCTGATTCTTCTGCGGATACTCGTGTTGACTGCCTGATGTTCAATTACAAACTCATATTTTCTGGAGTAGGGTGGACTTTACATTTTAGATTTTCTTTTGAAACACGATGGTCTGTTCGCTAGAAAATGACCTCGCCATTTATTGAGCAGCTGTCAATGTGAAATGATATGGCTGGAATTTCGCCCTGTCTGGATTGGTTGTACTTTATGGCACTTGCTTTATTTACATAGAAGACTTCTTGGTTGTTAAATGATTCTGTACTTGAAGTTAAGATTTGCTGAAGAAGTTGGTTGCAGTCATCTCTAAAGTTGTCTGAAACTGGTACTGTATGCTTCGAGAGGGCACTAATATCATCTGAGGTTAGGTGAGTAGGTTCAGTTTCTTGTGTTAAATCCTTCAAAATAAATACATAGGAACTAATTATTCTTTATTTAAATTATTTGTCATGAGTGGTTTAAACATAAACTTGGTGAAATTTTAATTTTTTTGTCTGCAAAGGTTTTTGATTCATTGAATCATCATCAGGCAGTGTCAACTACATAGAAATTGGTTAAGTAACCTTTCCAATTCCCTTTGGGAATTGTCTCAGTTCAATAGTAGATTTTACTTGAAATTTTTCATAGCTTTAATTCGGGTCCATAAGCAGGTATAAATGAGGCTTCTTGTTATTAGTTTGTCAGTCTGCTACATCTACATTTGTTTATTTGATCTGCACTTACTTTCAACATTGATACAAACCTAAACAGTGATTATTTATATTGCCTCATGTCAGAGCTTATGAAAGCTGTAATATTTACCTCCTGTTGTAAAAGATCGTTACTGTCATGGTTTTCTTCAATGTCAATACCTGGATTTTCGAACTTTGATGATTCTTGTTCAAACTAAGCAAACAGACCAAATTGATAACAAAAGGTTATGTACTACTGTTCTAATGCATTATTACTTCATACAAACTGGACAAATTGCCAGAGACTTTAAGTCAGAAAATAGTTAGATAGGTTTCTTAGTAATTTATTTTGTACTTCAAGGTAGAGTTATTTAACTGCATTACTAAATAATGGTGTTTTTGAAGCTTTTCACAACTTATTATTTATTATTAATTTTATGCTTTTTATTTGGGGTTTGTTTTCTGTGATTCGATTTTCTTCTTTTGTTCTTTTGTTCTTTTGTTTTGGTTGTGTTACTGTTTTAATTGTGATAAAACTACCTTGTTACAAGTTGGCATGTGTTCAGTCTTGCATGTAAATTGGTCTTCAAATGGAATTTGCTGGAATAAAATAAATTACATAAATCACTTATTTTATGTTTACCTTAGAGCTGTATTGCAAGATCGTATTATAATGGCAGTTTGCTTATTTGCACTTATTTTGAATTCACACTTTAATTCCTTTGCAGATATAAAGGGTAAAACAGGAATATGAACACATAGAAAAACTGCTCATGTATCACCATTATGAACACCTACCGACTTCTTCTTTAGACGTTCAGGGTAACTTTCCTCGTGTTCAGAATGCCGTTTTCTTGAAGCTTTAGCTTCAGATGACCTGGTTGATGTTTCTTCATGGTCCGATGCGGTTTAGCTCATGATGGAAAAGCTGCGATAGAAGTAATTTCTGATATTCTGTTGGACTTGTACTGCCATGTCTACCACCGCTGTAAAGAAATGTGCCCTGTTTGGCATACTTGTGAGCAGTTTCCATCAAGCCATCAGAGAAATTACTAAATTTTAGTGGCAGACCAATCAGAATTCCATCACTAATGGCTTTGTCAATGTATGGTGATGTATAGACAACAATCTGCTTAACAGAAGGGGTAACACATTTTGGACCAAAAATTGTGACAAACTGAAAACCAAGTAATAGCCTGGCACTGCATTCAAACTGGCAGCCCGTGAGAAAGGGAGGTGTGTCCAACAGGGCATGGAAAATGGATTTCAAACCACTAGTGAAGGTAATTAAGATGTCTAGAATTATGCCATCGAATCCAGCCTTTTCCAGTATTGCAGGCATCTTTTCTGCAAATGCCAGTACCCCTATCTCATCAAATTTGATGATTGAATTATCTTGTTTGTTTACACTTCTTGCAAGTTGTGACAATGCCTCATAGTACAGTTTTGAAGATCCAAGGATTCCTTAAAATGGGAATACAAATTTCATTATTTTTTAAATTATTATTGAGAGAACCTCTTGAATCACATGGAATTTAAGTTTTAATTCTTGTTATTATTATTTTTATCTTGACAGTGATCCACTGGGCAATCAGCACTGAGAAGTGTCTTATCTCTAAGACATTAATTGAAATCTGGCAAGACAAACCATGTGGGAATACATTTAGTTATCAGTGGTCACAGTTTTGAACTTTGGGCTGTAATTTAGTGACAGAGCTAACATTGAACTGCTATAATTGATTGTTGTTGAATTTTGACGCTAAATATTTGATGCACCATTTGCAAACTAGAACAATATCATGAGATAAGTTTTAGTTTGAATTCAATATTTTTAAATCCAAAATGTTGAATTCAGACTGAAATTCACCAACAAAATATTTTCTTTGCAATTCCTTGATTGACAATGGCAAAAATGATAGTTGGTGATAGGGTTTTATAGATAATCTTACCTGAGTCTTAACAAAAGTGGCAATCTTGAAATTATATCACCTGTTAATTATTTACCTGTAGCACATTGACCTATACGCTCTGAGATTGTTTCAGCTGCCCTGATAGCCAGATGAAATCCTCCAATGTAGTAGTCTTTCATGTCCACACCTGTTATATTTCGCGACCCATATTTCCAAGATTCAACTTAGCAAATTCCCTTCGATTTTGATCATTGTCTGTTTTTCCATTCAACCAAACTCTGTACTTAGCAGCCAGTTCCTTGGTGTCTTGAACTGTCCATTCAGGGCCAGAACTTACCAGGGTCATGTCTCCCAACTGACTGCTGTGTTCGGGAGCATCACAAATTGGGTAGGTAGATTTGGCTGTACCCATACCAGTATCCAGTCGTCTTTGTTTTCCATCGGCAGTACTTCTTAAGTGTATTTTGATGGGCTCTTTTTCATGGGCAATTCTACTGTGTCAGTGGCAAGGATTTGGCCATAGAGATTCTTAAAACATAAGTTGAGGGTTTCATAATCATCTGGTCCTAGATAGGCTCCACATGTTATGATAACACTGTGTAGATTGTAAGGGTCAACTATTTTAAGTCGTGATGTTGTAATTGAATTGGAGAAGCGGGACCACTTTAACCATGGCGCAAGATCAGTAAACTGGTATATTATCATAGCATTCTTTGGAAAAGCAATGGCATTCTGTATTCCTGGTCTGGACAGCAGATATTCCAAGTATTTTGCTACATTAACTGTTGCTACAACAATACCACTGCTTTTCTCTTCAAAAGCAAGGCCAACCTGATTTGCCAGTTCCTCCTTTTTTGCTTTAAGACATTTTACCACATCATCCTTGGGAGGAAACATATTAATTCCAAGAACTTCAGAAATTTGTTTGCCCCACTTATTTCTTAAGAGATCTTGTATGTCCCTTTGACTAATTCCCAAGGACCCTACCAGCCCACATGCAAAATCAAGAAAAGTCTTTGAGTGTTTTTCATATACCATAGGCATTAATATCTCTTTAAAAAGAGACTGTTCATTTTCATCATCTAAAATCAACTTGCATGTGAGGTGCTTATTTTTCTTCATAAATTCTACAACTAGGTCACTGTCACATTGGGTGGGTCTTTGGGTATCTGTAGTAAACAGAGTGGTCATAAGCAGTTCTGGATACTTGAGTAATAAACCATCTTTCAACTCCTTGAATCGAGAAACAATGTTACTGAGGTGAAGTCCATTCCAAGTCTTGGCACTTTCTAACAAAAACTCCCATGGTTTTAACAATTTTACTAAACGTGGTAAACAGTGCTTCTTTACTTCCTCGTCTGAAAGCTTGGACGCAAAGGCTTTAGCTCTTGCAGAACGAGTACCTGGAGCTAAATTATCATTAAAAAAAGATGATATGACATCGTCTGTGGTTTCAGAAGGTCTTCCTTGTGGTCGTAAATTTTCTGGCTTGTCAGATGGGTTTTGACGATAATGTCTCAATAAATTGCTATAGCTGCTTGACGTATGACTACAATCGCTTTAAATTACACGAGAAACTCTGACAAGAACTATTATCCATATAAAAAAAACAACTGGAATTGAAACAAGTAAATAATACGATACTATAAAAATTTAAATGCCGGTCGAAAACTGTCAACATCCGGTTGAACGCGCGCGCGCACATATTTTTCTCAAATTCCCGCCAAAACACTCCTTAGATATAAATCAAGACACAAATTTATTGAAAAACAAAATTTATTTATACCTTCCCTCAAGGTAACTACAAATCAATACAAACAACAAACCTGATGACGATACTCATGCTCAGCTTATCCAAATCCTCCGTTAACAAAGAATTTCACTTTTAAAAAATGTAAAATTCACCAAAGAACATTTTATCGTCTCGCAAAAATAAAGAAACGGCACATTCAATCCCTCTCGATGCATACATGGTACTAGTATACGTGGTGGTTGTTTTTGAGAAAAAAACTCGCTTTATACTTAATGAAATAGCCATGGAAAATGGCTTGGAGTTACTGGTCTTGAACACCGCATCGCAGAGCATGGCAGCCATTTTTGTTTGACTGAGCGCGCGAAGGGGTATGGGATTGATTCTTTTTCCGAAAAAAAATAATGCTTTGCGGGCTTTCCGAGATCACCTGGTTTAGAAAGAGCATTAACAGCATTTTGACGGCTTTTTTGACAGCTTTTTTGACGGCTTATTTGACGGCTTTTTGACGGAGATTTAAGAGTTTTTCAAAATGCTAGGATTTTCGTAATGGTCCCCCTTTCAATGTTCAAATTCTTAATCAATATAGTGAAACAAACTGGAGAAACTATGCAGTTCATGTACTGTTCACTTAACAATAGTTATTTGGCTAGAAGTTCAGGCCATTACATGAATGGTTAAAATGAATAGTCAAAATGTTTTATCATTTGCTGGTACGTACTAATGGAGGAAACAAATGGGAAAACCTACAATAAGCTCAAGTAATGCATTCAGAAAATCTATTGTGTTATATTGTAACCTTGGTTTTATTATTTTTTGTTGTGAATATGTGCATGCTATTGCAACAGCATGCATAGTTCTCCCCAAATACAACTTATTTTGTCTACTACAACATTTCATTTGGGAATTTTCTATGAAGAAAGGATTGGAATTCACCTTCAATTTTCTTTTGTCCTTTTTCTACAGTGTCAATATACCTTTTGGGCACAGTCTCACCATCCTTCACTTTCTTTCCAGTCCATGGGTAAACCTTCACCGTTTCTCTTCCTTTGTTTTCAAACCATTCCTCCTTTAGAACAAACTGTGCAACCTTTAATTGATCATATAAAGAACTTGGCTTCTTGTGTTTCCTAGTGTTGTGCACACCAAAGGCTTCTCTACTTTTGTACATGTTCCTGGTTGCTTCCAAAATACTCACATTTGAAGACATCAACTCCACCATACCAAAGGAACTCTGTGCTCTGACAAACTGTTTGACAGGACGAACAAGAAAGTCCTCCACCCATTCGTCACCTGCTAGCTGTCGTCTCTTCTTTCCATCTACATTTACTGTTCTATTCTGCTGATACATTTTTCTAAAAGCCAAAGGCCATTCACGCTGGGGCCAGACCACCCCCAATATGTCTCATTTCCGGTTGACAATATTTTTTCAAGATGGCGGATTTTGCGGCCGCAAAGTCTACTGGGTGAATAAAAGTTTTCACAATCCCTTGGGGATACCTGTCCTTTTTGTTGTTTAAAGAAGCCTAGGCACTAGTTTATGCATATAAGATGTCACCAAAATAATGGCGGGAAGACAAGCTTTCGTTTGATGTGTCATATGCCATGCTTTTTTGTGCCAAATGGCTTGAAAATGGAGCATGATTGGAGTGGAAAATGGCGAACTTGATACAAGTGGTTGTGGAGAAAAGTAAGTCTTTTATTGAACGATTTTCAAGTTTTAGAATATGTTAGAGAAAAATCGAAAATCATACGATTGTCGAGCAATGTTCAAACGTTGTAAACATGCAGTCACACTTGTTCAGTTGAGCAGAAATAAAAATTTGAATCACACTTATTTTAGTGTGGTGACTAGCACGAAAAAGAAGAGGTTTGAACTTGGTGCTTATCAAAGGGTAAAAAAGGTGCTACTGCAGTCTGAACTCGAAAAAAAGCTGAAAAATGATGAAGATATCAAAAAAATCCGTCTGACATTAAATCAACAAGAGGCAGAAGTCCAACAGTTAAACAAAACTAGACGCACAAGGGTGCGTTAACTCGTGCCCAGGTGGTATTCAGCCTGGCGTGGGGTGTGCATTAAAGCCCGCCGGGCAGAAGTAGACAAGAATTTTGAGTAGACTACTAATTACCTGCCTAATATAGGCATTTAGTTGGGCTACCTGTGAAATTATGTGTCCTACAGTTTCCGTTTACATGCAGTCAACCGTCAACTGTAACCTTGTTGGCATTCCGATACATGGATATATATTTATACTCTCTTCATATAACACTATTACGGACAGTAGCTAAATGTCTGTCCACCCATAAATACAAAAAATGTCAGTGAAATATCCGAAATGAAATGTTTATGCATATTTCAAAACAGCAGACAGCTCCATTTGCAATGCAGTGCTTGCCTCGAATCCAGGAGTTGTTTGTTTCGTTGTTTCCTCTTTTTGTGTTCTACAGGTAGGTGGGGGCCTCGCCACCCGCATTGCAAAGCATTGCATGACAACGCTTAGTAAAAGGGACTGGGTACGAAAGATTGGCGGCCATTTTAAAAATTGGAGAAACTACATGGAAAATGTACTGTACTAGGTCGATTGTAGGTCGGAATTTCTTGATATTTGGGCTATAGATAAGGTAACTATTGTTAATGTGCAAAGTGTAAAATGTTTATAGATTATGTATAAGTTTGGATAAACACGAGATATAAGAAGTTTTGTCAGGGTAAATGGTTAGAAAGCTGCACAATGGATTCATTGCAAACCTTTTTACATTTAATTAAGTTAAGTTTACTGATAAGGAAGCTTAATTACAAAGCATAATTGTCACCAATAGAATATTAGCTACAATGTAAGTATCCTTCGCATTATTTAACTTATCATTGTTGGAGGGTGGTTTGAAAAACAAAGAGATATTTATCACATTATTAGGGTATAAGAACTTAATACACATTCAAGTGTCGATCTATACAGATTATTTTTGTAGAGTAGAAAATCCTGATTGTCAATAGTATGGACTTTCTACAGATAAATATTTAAATATCAAATAATTACATGTTTATAGTCAAAGTATTCATTGAATTTGAAGATTGTCTCTTGGATTGTCATAATAAAATATTTACATGTACATGTATAGTTGTCTTCGATCAGTTAATTGATTTACTATCAAAGTGACCTCCTTGGTTTGCCACATATTCAGTGTAGTTAATGCATTGTAGTTGACAATCACCTTCTGGGTTGCCATAATACTGTAGATTGATATCCACTGTGGTTGATGGCCACCTCCTTGGTTTGCCATATAGAGTATTATTGTTTGAATTGCTGTACTTGTACTGAGTCAATGTAGTTAAATGCATAGTAGTTGATGGCCACCTCCTTGGTTTGCCATATAGAGTATTATTGTTTGAATTGCTGTACTTGTACTTGTACTGAGTCAATGTAGTTAAATGCATAGTACCTGTTGATGCCACCTCCTTGGTTTGCCATACAGATTGATAATTATGGTTGAACAATTTTACTTGTAGGTCAATACAGTTATCATTGTAGGATGGCCACCTCCTTGGTTTGCCATATGAGTATTATTGTTTGAATAATTACTGTACTTGTACTGAGTCAATGTAGTTATAATGCATTATAGTTATGATGGCCACCTCCTTGGTTTGCCAATCATAGATTGTTATTGGTTTGATAACTGTACTTCTACTGATGAGGCAATAGTTATCCACTATAGTTGATGGCCATCATCCTTAATGGTTTGCAATTAGTTATTCACTGGTTGGATAACTGTACTTGTACTGCATCAATATAGTTAAATGCATTGTAGTTGATGGTCACCTTTCCTTTGCCATACAGATTAATTGATATTGGTTGAATATTTTACTTGTAGCTGCATGGTCAATACAGTTATCCTTTGTAATTGATAGCTCCTTGGTTTGGCATGCCATATAGATTATTATTGTTTGAATGACTGAACTTGTAGTCAATGAAGTACTTGAAGGACCTCCTGGGGTCAATATACAGTTATCCATTGTTAGTAGTTGATGGTCCCTTACTTGGTTTGCCATACATGTAGGATTATTGTTTCAATTACTGTACTTGTACTTGTACAGATTCAATGTAGAATTATCTATTTCACTTGAATGCCACCCTCTTAGTTTGCCATAGATATTGTTAGAATAATTATAATTGTTGTTCAGTAGTAAAACTATCCATTATTTGTACTTGTCTGAATAGAATGCTTGGATATACATTGCAGCTAATATGTTATATGTAGATTACATTCATTTGAGCAACCTGCAAAAGATTAGTAGAAGCTATATTATTATACTTATTAAATTGATTTGGCTATAATGAAACAGCATTTTACTTACCTTGTGCTCAATGTTGACAGGGACTACAGAACACCTTGAGAAGTGGGAGTGGGGGACTAGCATTTGAAAATAAAGTAGAAGTAGCAGACTACCTAGTCAAAAATGTAATTTCAAACAGAATATTTGACTAGGTAGCACAGAAAAGTGGCTATATATAGCATCCCAGCTCTCCAGTGTTTTCTGCAGTCCCTGGTTGAAGATTGTTGAGAGACACCGTAAAGGTGTCAGTGATCCCACTTAAAGTGGGAAAGCTGAGCAAATGTATAGCTACCTTCAATTTCCATTTTGTGTAAATATAAGATTTCTGTGAATTAAGTCAATGTTCAGGAGTTTAGTTTGCTAATTATAATTCTTTTAGAGTGATATTTTGTTTCCTGTGAAGTCCATCAAGCCAATGATGACTGTATTAAGATTATTTTCAACTGCCTTGCAAACATTTTTTATAGCTTGATGAAAACATACAGTATATTACAGTTTTGACGGTTTATTTGAAATTTAATGAAATCTTAATGGCATCATGATCAGAATAGTACACACTAGCTACAGAAGTATCAATTATGCTTAACATTTCATTTCTTACATATATATGGTCTAGTAAACTTCCTGTTGATATAAATGTTGGACTTTGGACAGTTTGTTCATAGCTAAAGGATTCCATGAGAACTTTAAGTGGCTGAACTTCCTTATCATTTAGATAATTTATATTAAAGTCACCTAGAATGATATCTATTTCATGGGCATTCAAAGACTTCTTATGCTGTTTGATATACCCTGAGATGTTTGAACAGTTTTTACGATAAAGTAAGAGGATTGTAATGGGTACTGGTATGACGTTATTGACAATAACAAATTAAAGTGCATTTGTATCAGGAAAGTATTGATGCTCTTTGATTTCTAGATTGGGTTTTAAGCACATTGCTAAACTCGAATACCTGTCAGAGACATGATCTTGTCTATATAGTGTAAAGGGATACAAATGATATCTTATTTCATTGTCATTGCTTGTAGGAGAAGTTGTGTTTCTGTGAAACATATCATGTCAGCTTTGGAATACATTAGAGTCATTCTTGACATCAATGCTGTGTTTTTTTCCATGATCTCACATTAATTATCATTTAGGGAGTAGTGGTAAGTTCCTCTCAATCTTTGATATTCATTGTGAACTCTTCGGTCGGCTTTATATGTTTATGTTGATTTCTCCTAAGGTGTAAATGCCATTAAGAGATGTTGAACGGCTCAAGGCAACATAAATTTGTCCATGACTGAATGATCTTTGTTTCAATATTTCAAAACTTATCACAACCCTTGCTCAAAGAGATGTCCCTGGACTTTATGTATGGTTACAGCATATGCAAGGGTAATAGGGAATTGTACTCTTGTATTTCTGGTGAAGATGGTTTATTTGGTCTTAATTTAAATTCTTGCTAGTATTGGTTCAATAGGAACAGCATTGCTTTCTCTAACAACAGGCTGCTAGATTTTGCAATCATATTTTTGCCAGCGTTGTCATCCTCGAATTTGATATAAATGGACAGTTGGTTTTTGTGTATTTTCATTGATATCAATTTTAATGGCAGTCCCTATTTGGCCATTAATCAGTCTATCTGCAATGTCAATGTTGTTTGTCAACATTACCTTGGCACCTACTTTAACAAAGATATCATAATCTAGTCCACCTGTTTCTGATCTTCCTTTTGATAAAAGCTTATCAATGTCAATTTGAGAAACATTCTTAGGGTACTGGTCTGTCGCTCTAAGTCGAAAACTCATGTCCAGGTAATTGTTGCAGTTTTATTGGTGTTGCGCTCATTGACAGGTCTGTTCTCAGCAATACATGTATAGCATCTGAAGGATAATTAACATTTGCTGGGTCTATTGATCTTGACTGAATGCATTTAATATCTTCCTCAGTTTGGGCAGCAGTACGAAATCTATTTAACATCTCAGCAAATGGTTGGTCATCTTTTTGTCTCATGATTTCAGTGAGTTCTATCATTGAGAAAAGATGCCAGGGATGACAAAGGTTATATGTCTCATTGTTGTAGTTTTCAAATACAGGTTTTCTTTTATTGGTGGTAAGTGATAACATATCTCCTACAGCAATGATACTCATGCCAGCAAAAAGTTTAGAGGCTGGTGTGTCAAATATTTCTTTTAGTCTTTGATGAATATGTAGTAATGTAGTATTACCAACCATAGAAATCTCATCTATTATAATTAGCGTCAATTGAGATAAAGAGAGCCTCATTTTTGTTCTGTTTTGATCTGTCAGTGGTTTTAAAGTAGTACCTGTTTCTTTTGGTATTCCCAGAGCTGTGTTTATGGTTGTTCCATTGATGTTTATAGCAGCAACTCAAGTTGGAGCCATTAGAAGTACTGATGGCAGCTCAGGGTTCATGGGTGCATGAGTGAAAGTCTTGTTACAGCGTGGTATATTGTTTTAATCAAATGGCTTTTACCAGCTCCTGCACCTCCTGTGATAAAAAGAAATATTTCTTTGACTTCTTGTGGTTTCACACTATTCATATTTTTCATTTTATTTCTACACCAGGAGAGCACATTGTCAAATGCATACCGTTGCCTATTGTTTAAAGATCTTACACATTTGCGCAGTTCCTCATCAGACATAGCTGTAGGTTGAGTATACCATGATATCCCTGAATGTACATGTTGATCAGAATCTGATGAAGACAGATGTGAAGGTAATTGCTCACTAAAAGATTCATCTGGATTTGCGTCATCTGGTATTTCATCGTGTATATTATCATTTTCTTGATCATTCATAGAATCATAGGAATGAATGATACCTTGGTTGTTTTCTTAGGCTTTCAAGTGCTTCTGTGACTGCTTCTGTATCAGGTTCAAATATAGACCTATTGTGATCTACTAGTGGTTGTATGTTAGGTTCATAGTATCTTGATGCATATGTACCATCACTGTGCAAGAGCTTACTTTCATCTCTCCATGGATAGTAAAAAGGGGCATCAGTACGTGATCACAGCCTTGACTTTTCTACGTTTTCATAGTTTCATTAGTATCAGTTAATCTTATTTGGTCTGGAAGGTGAACACTCTAGATTTCTGAGGTGAATGTTGAACTTCAATCAGATTGTCTGTGAGCACTTGTGGCTGGGCATCTGTTGTTTCTTGACATTCCTTCCTATAACCTTTATAATAATAGGAAGCAAATTCTGCTAGACATTAGATTGTTAACAGAAGGAATGGATTGTGGCCTCTTAGTGTAGCGTTCAATTATATTGGACTTGTACACATCTGTGCTTTCATCATCAAGTTCTTCAAGTTCCTCTTGTGATTTTGCAATTCTCACTCTTTTGTCTGGTAAGTCAGTACTGACAAAGACTGCTGCTGGGAAAAATGTTTTCTTAGCCATAGCTCAGGCATACACCTGTATACACATTCTTGTGAACTGACTTCTTCTAGTTGACAAGAATGCAGCACCGATTTTTCTCAATCCATCTCTCACATTCATATTGGCATCCTTAGCTTCCTTTGCTGCATTCATGATTGCTTCTGAGCATTCAGTCTCATCTTTGGTGAAGTATGAACATACATATGTGATACACTTGTAATGATTAAAAACTGGCTGTAAATCAACATTAGCAGCAAACCACTTTTAATCCAGCTATAAAATAATTGTTGATAAAACAGCTGTCTATTGGTCGTCGAAGGTGTAATTCATAATCAGAATCAGGTGAAATAGATAATGCTGAATAGTACTGGTCTTCTGTTATATCAAGGGAGCCCAAAATATCAGATTCTGTAAGTGTAGAGTCATAATTTGGTTTACTTGGATTAAGTACATCATCTATCTTTTCTTTGACTAAAGTAAGAGTTTTCCGTTCTTTTTTCAAGTATGTTAGTTTTCATGTCTTCATCAATATCATCTGAAGAGGTTCAGGCACAATTGTTCTGTTTGTAAAAAACTGTCCAAAGTTAAATCGGCAGTGAATGTTTTTGTACTTCCTACACGTTTTTTGAATGGCTGTGCTTTTGATATGTTTTAACTAGCTCATGTAAATGAGGGTCTTCTTGTTTATCTGGAATGTAGGCATGAACGTGCTCATCAATAAAGTCTATATAGGATTGTTTATTGTCACTCATCAGCTTAGGGCAGTCAGAACTCCATATCAATGCATGTAAGTGAGGAGATCCTCTCAGTTTGAAATTCAATCCGAAGTGCATAGTACACTATTTTCCCTATTGGGTTTGCATTAGAGAGCAAAACTTCAGTGAAAAAATGTTTCAACCCGGTATTGGGAAATGCTTTGCAACAACAACAGGATTGAGGTTGAGCATCGAACATCGATCATTATAAGAAAGAGCATCAACTTCTTCATTAGTCATATTCTTGCCTTGTGTTCTGGCAATTATCTGAAACAACTCAGGCCATCTGAGGTCAGCACAGGATAATGTCATAAATCATGTGGGAATACCTAGTTGTTTCACCATGGCAACTACCTCGTACATAAGCTTTTGCCAATAAGGGAGGTGTTCCTGGAATTTGTCGTAAAAATAAGTAAGCTTGATCTTGACAAATCAGGTTTTGTAAACTTTTGTGCATTAGATCTTAATTGATTTGCAGAAATTGGCTGACTGTGTACTTTCTTAAGTGCAATGTTAATGCTGTCAGAGATCTTTTTTTTGTTCTATTATGAACTGAGCAAAAAATAGATATTCTGGATTTGTTGCAAAGCGGCCACTGTAATGCAATAGTCTTGCATTAAAATATTTAACTGGTGATAACTTAACATCACGATCAGCATTATAACCAAATTCTCCTTTAGAAATAATACAGGGAATGCCAGCTCTTCACATTGTTTGTCAGTCATGAATGAAACAGGATTTTTGTTCTCCACCTGGTGCAATATTGTAGATTTCATTGCCTAATGATACTTGATCATTTTCTTCAACACTAATAGGATAATCTGGTATTACAGACTGCAAACTATGTGGGTGTTGTGAATTCATTCAAAGGGTCATCCCTCTCTTCATTATCATTAGTGTTATTATCATTATCTCCACAGTTTTGCGCATGGGCACTTGACACATTAAGTTCCGTAATATAGTTTTCACTGTTGACAGCTTCATTTTCATCACTCAAGACTTCATTATTTTGATCCAAACAGGTCTTGTTGAAGGGATAATAGATTTGAGTGAATATTGCTCATGTCAACAGCTATATCACTGTATAATGTGTTATTCATTTTTCAGCCAGTTGAGTGCAACTTAAGATCATCTGAGGGCGGACAGCTTGAAAGTACACATGACCTCTAAACTGAAGTCTTATACAATAAGAAAGACATTTACCGATGGATCCAAGATAACAATGGAGTGGTGTAGTTGTTTGCGTCGCTGACTCGGCGTCGCTGACTCGGCGTCGCTTCACTCTTTTGTAAATGTCTTTCTTATTGTAACAATAGAAAGCAAACGCCTCGTGCTGGAGAGTTGGTTTACAAACTTGAGCGAAATCCACTCAACCGCTCAATTAAACTACCCAGCCATACAACAGGCTTGTAAACAAAAAGGTGAAGCGAGCCGAGTCAGTGACGCCGAGGTCAGCTGACGCAAACAACTACACCACTCCATTGTTATCTTGATCCACCGTTGTTTACTGTGGCAGTATAAGTAAGACCCACACCTGACTTTTTCTTTAGTCACTTGACTCACTTGCCTCTGAAGATGACTTCCGCTCAGGTTGTCGAAACGTCAGTCACACCAAACAGTCCTTCTCAGGACTACATCCACCCGGATGATCAAACAAATATTGTTGCCTCGATAAATATGACTACTATTTTTTCAAAGACAATTCTTTGTGCAATAAGTATCTGTTCAAGTTTTTCCAAGATTGAAAGTTCAGGTGTATTCATCTATTTGCAAATTGTTGTGTACAGCTTGACATGGTATTTGTTGCTTCATGAGTTTAGAATGACAAGTTCTACAAATATATTCTTTTCATCAAATGACTTCTTTCCCGTGAAGAGGTGTTGAATGTTGTATTTACTTTCTTGTAATATGATAACTGTTTTTCTGTATAGTAACCTGTTACATATAGTGCATATAAAGTATGGGCCTTCTCTTATCTTTCTTCGAAATTTTTTTATATAGTGATGTATTTCATATTGTTGGTCCTTTTGAGAGTTACAATTTTGGGAATTAGATTGCATGTCTGATAGAAGCTTCTCTTTATCTGCTGGATCTAAGGAATTATACCAGGTTTGCTTGTAAGTGCGCATGTCTGATAGACGCTTCTCTTTATCTGCTGGATTTAAGGAATTATACCATGCTTGACTGTTAGTGCGCAAACGTAATAGGTTCTTATTTCTCTTTGCAGAATTTGTTGAATTATATTGTTCTGCTTTTTGAGACAAACATTGTTTCTTAAGAGCAGGTTCCATGTTTGCATAGTTTAGTTTGCGTTTTTCAGCAGTCACCTTTCTTTGTGCATTTGATTTGTGTTTCCTTAGAATACTTTGTCTCATACTGTTTGACAACTGGGTGGAGCATGATAGAAATAAAATGTTACAATCTAGCTCATCACATTGAACTGTTTTTGCATATATCCATTATTTTCTGTACTAATGAGGGTTACATTCACTTTCTCAGACATAACAAAGCTTCTATTGTCATTTAACGCCATGAGATAACAGTCAATGGTTCTGGATTTATGGTGAAAAATGCAGCTTATACCAGTAGGTGGATTAGCCATTGCAATAAAACCAGTATTAGCATTCAGCATTCTGCATTAAAATGTTCAGGATTTCTAATTTGCTAGTCTCATTCATGCAGTTCAATTTTATTTGTTTTGTAAATTATGAGTCACCCTGACATCTGCATCATAGATCTTAATGGTTGCTGGCAAATCGAATATTGTAAGGTGCTTTTGTTTGAACTTTGAAGTGGAGTATAAAAGGATGTCTCCATGATCAGAAATGGAGTCCAGGGTATCTGAATTCCAATAGCTACAGGCTTTGATAACAGAGAAACAAATACAGTAAAATGACAGAGCACAACAACTTCTCAAGGTAATACCATTGGTATTATTGACATTCAAATTTGAGGTTACTCCTATTGCTTTGCTGATCATCATCTACAGGTTTGAAAATCACTTCAGTCTGTTCACATGGCTTAAAAGGATGTTCAGTATTATTGCTTTCTATGCATAGCTCAGTAATACGAACTCCTCTGAGTTCAAATAAACCTGTTAAATGGTCATACAAACTCTGGTAGTAATTTGCTAAAGCATTGATGTCATTGACATCCAGGAGTACACAAGTACCTTGAGGATGGGGGAGACCAGATGAACTACGAGCGTAAGAGTCAAATATCCTAAATCTTCCATCGCCATAACAGTAAATAGCTACTTTGCTACACTGGATAGTTAGCAGAAATGACTGGTAATTTTCTCCAATTAAAATTTGCATAGCATTACCTAAGGGGCATGCAGTAGAGGAAATCAACAGTTGATGAGACATGATGTATATTGCCAGTATAACTTGGGCTGTATTCCATCTGATAATTAGTTTCTAATACAGTTACCATTTGAAGTAATTCTGTCAATAGTAAAAAATCTTGGTTGCACAATCTTGACAGGACAGAATATAACTCATTCCCAGTATTGATAATCCTTACTAAATCTGCTGAACAACTTATTGAGTTCCTATGTATATCAATGCACACAGGGACATGGCTACACAATGACGACCAGCATTTGGCCCATATAATAAAGTGTTACCTTGAGAATATGGAGCACAAATTGTTTTGTTGGGATCAATTACTGTGCCAGGACCAGGATTTTTTTCTACATCTCTGCTTAGGGTAAAATTACAGTGGTTGATTCTGTGATTAAGGCTCTTGAAAACATGGGATAAACCACAGGAAGTAGATTTTGTGAACTTGGATTTGACAATAGGGGAGAATAATAAATAAACTTAGCAAAACTCTTTTATGAAAGAGAAAAAGTGAACGTCTAGAGCAAAGCAATAGTAGGGTATCTCTTAAACTTTCGATGATAACTCCTGGGATACTTCACTCCTTCGTGATCAAAATTACATTTATTGATAAAGCAATGCATTCTAGATGTCGTGGGTACATTTTTGGAAACATACGGAGTTTTTTCCGTAATTTTCTGCTTTTGTGCAAAAGACGTGTAAGTTGTTTAACAGGTATTCTACTTGGTTTTCGATCACGCGAAACAACACGACTGTATTGATGACTATGAAATTTAGCATAACGAGACCTGCAGTCCTCTAATAAATGTACGTGATCTTTTACTAGTATTATGATGTACAAATACAGATAATTGTACAGCCTTTTCGAATATATCAAAGTAATTTTCTAAAGAATTTACCAAATTCTTTGTCGAGACATTTATGACATGTCCTACAACCAACATCAAGCACAACAGGCTTGCCAATGATAGTTGAACGACCGACAGAATGTTAAAGAAACTGATAAAAAATATAAACAAAATAATACTTAAGAAACTTATTCCCGACAGCAATGATGTAAGTCCAATGCTTCTTGATTGGCGAAAGCCATCAAATGTTGTCTTGAAAGATTCCAATATGGCGCCCATCTTCAGCTGACATGTAGTTTCTTTGTGTCGCTCATTTTCGAAGTATTTGTCCTGCTTCCTGCTTACTAAAGAGTTAGTACTTGTTCGTTCACTTGTGTACGTTTGAGTAAGTTTGTACGCTTGTTTGTTTGAAATCATTTGAGATTCATTTGAGTTTCTGCTATCTTTGGCTATCTTTTGGCTATTGAGTTCGCGGACCGACCCGTTCCGAAAACGCTCGACATCTTTTAGTGTGGGTCTACCGCGAACGGCGTGTGCGTTTGTATGTATTTTGAGCGTTCCAGAAGAAAAGAAATTCGCCATAATTGTAAACCGAAGACGGAATACAAAGCACAACAACCCCAGCGGGAAACAACAACAGCATAAAATCCTCCAAGCAAGTTGCAGGCGTGCCTGACCTTGCCTGGCCTCGATTTCATGCTAGCCTCGTTTTCATGGCACATTCTCGACTACGACGATAGATAGATTGAAAACGCAAACCTAGACTCGTGCCGGCCTAAAGGCCTGGGCACGAGTAATTAGAATAACACAATCCAAAACATTGCATTAATCTTAAACTCAACTATTGTAGGTCTAGGGTTCCGATGACATTACTACTTTTATGAAGTGAGTTTATCCTGTTTATCTATAACCAGCTGTGAAAAACGTTGACTATTTTAGTGGGTACGAGTTGGATAAGAACTGAAAACAATGGGTTTAGAGCCACTACTATTAGTTTGCCAATCCCCCCCCCCCCCCCCCCCCCACGGGTTAATGAAATAAAAGAGTATCTAGAATATATTGCTATTTCCAGTACTACTGTTTAAGTGAGAGTTAAATGTATAGTGAATACCCACACATTCTGATTCTTGACCCAAAAGCCTCCATATTGGCGGGATGCGTTGAGCAACAGGATGCTATATCAGAAAAAAAAACAAATTAACAAACCAAAAACAGAATGTGAAATATTCTCGTTTGAAAATGTAGATGCCCTCATATTTATAAACTTTACAAGTAGAAGGTGTTCGAAGATTCCGTCTTTGATATTATCAAAAAATGAAAGATATTAAATTTATTGTTTATAGGGTAAAAATCATTTAAACATTCATTATTTAGCACTACGTTTTTGTAGTTGTTTTAAATTCAAAAAATATATTGATTAAAACATAATTTGCAGTACAGGCCATCTATAATAACATCATCAGTTACACATTAAAATGGGTGTTTCACTCGCTACCAGCCAATATTGCCAGGCTTCGTTCCTAAATAATATATTTATATATAAATAATATGCACATGCAGATATAAAGTGAAGAGAAAAGAAACAGTCATAAAAAAATGTTAATTTCATAGAAGTAAATACTATAGTTTCTCGCTAAAGAAATGCCAATATTGACATCACTAGCAACTGGCTTGCAGTTGCACGGTTGTTGGACTTACATTTTCATCATTTTGTTGTGGAACACGTGTCCTTACCAAGGCGAAAACATGACGATTCTACATTTAGTAAAGCAACTCAGTAAAAACATATGATACAATTATCTCAGCTATACGAATAAAGTGAATAATATGTCGAAAGGATATGCTTACAGGTACGCAGGGCCTCACCCTTTGCTGCAATGCTGGTCCTTGGGGCTGCAAGTTGTCTCCATTCTGAGCCACTTGATAAGCTTGATCTACATTAGTGAAATCATTCCTAGGAGCGTTCTGTAAATTAGAGGGGATGTTAATGTTTTATTACTATTCTTTTAAAACTAGTATCAAATAAAAATGGACAACATCTGGTTAATTAAAGACTAACTCTTGTATTTCTTGTATAACTATTTATTATTTGCAATATCTTTTAAATGAACAGATAAATGTTGCTATTGAAAGTTTCAATAACGCAACTGAAAATCGAATAATGATTATTAATGCAAAAATGAATCAAATCTTTGATGTTAGGAGAAAAGCTTGAACCGTCTTGATTGTAACTGAGTGAGAGTTAAATGTATAGCGAATACCCACACATTCTGATTCTTGACCCAAAAGCCTCCATATTGGTGGGATGCGTTGAGCAACAGGATGCTATATAAAAAAAGAAAAAAAAGAAATTAATAAACAACAATTAGAAACATGAAATATTCTCGTTTAAAAATCAATGGAGATTCCCTCATGTTTATAAACTGTACAAGTAAAAGGTGTTCGAAGATTCTGCCTTTGATATTGTCAAAAAATGAAAAATATTAAATCTATTGTTTTTAAGTTGGTACCCTTTTAGGGTAAAAATCATGTGTTGCCACGCCCACCTGGATAAGAGTCGCGTGCCATTTAGGAGTCATTTTCAAAATTTCCAATGAAAATTCACATCCTTCGTTATCTTTTGACAATAATGGACAGCAATCTTTGGGAAACTCAAAACTTCAAAATGTGGAAAAAATTGGTGGGATACGAAAACTGAATCAAATGTAAAAATAGCCTTTTTCGAGTTGAATATGTATAACGTGTAACGTCTAATAAGACCATTAAACAAACAACACAGTGAGACTACAAGATATCTCTGTGAAATGTCCAGAAAAGTCTATTTCATCAGCCAATTTAAAATAAGATCATCAGAAAAATCGGGGGGCATGATATTTGAGAAAGTACCTTGTAAAAACATCATTATACATTTAAATGGGTGTTTCACTTGCTACTGGCCAATATGGCCAGGTATGGTTCCTCATAATAAAAGCAGTCATAAAACAATGTTAATTTTATAGAAGTAAATACCGCAGTTTCTTGTTGAAGAAAGTGCCAGTATTGACATCACTAGCAACTGGCTTGCAGTTGCAAAGTTGTTGGACTTACATTTTCATCATTTTGTTGTGGAACACGTGTCCTTACCAAGGCGAAAACAGGAAGAGTCTACATTTAGTAAAGCAACTCAGTAAAAACATTGATAATTGTATCAGCTATATGAATAATATGTAGAAAGGATATGCTTACAGGTACGCAGGGCCTCACCCTTTGCTGCAATACCGGTCCTTGGGGCTGCGAGTTGTCTCCATTCTGAGCCACTTGCAATTGATTAGCTTGGTCTGCATTAGTGGTATAATTCCTAGGAGCGTTCTGTGAAATAGAGGGGATGTTGTTTTATTACTTTTCTTTTAAAACTAGTATCAAATAAAAGCAACATGCCATGCAACTGAATAAAATCTCAAAAAGTACCTTTTGTTTCCTAGTATTTGAAGGCCTATTATTCTTCTGGCCTTCTTGAGCGCCCTAATCAGGAAAATAATAAAAGAAATATAAACTCATATAATAACCAACTAACCGACTGATAAATGTAATTCAGTTGGTTGTCCTTTTTAATATATCATTATACAAAAGCTCCATTACTTAATCATTTTTGTACTCTGTACGCAAGTACAGAGCACACCAGCTAGGTTGCTACTTATTATATTATTTTTTCCTGGTTTTTCTTTTACTTTTTTATCATTATTGTAAAAAGCATTGAGTATTATTTAAATGCGTTGTTTGAAGAATTAAATTATTATTATTATTATCATCTGCGTGGTTGTAAATGTCTCTATATATTATTGACCTTGCCACAATCAAATCTAACGATAAAGATTTTGGCAGAAGATTGTTAGCCAATAAACATAATTTGCTGTATCTTACCAAATATCTTCCTTTACTGAATAATTGTTAATTAGAACACAAAATTCCTTCTATGCAGCCAAATTGTTTTGAACTTTACGCTGAAAGCCCTAAACTGTTTTAGACTTTTTTAGTGATGACAAGTGTGTCATCATGGTGCTAGCTAGAAGCTAAAGGGTTTGATATCAGATATGATTTCATTGTTTTCACCTTGAATTGCTTTCTTAAACGATAGATGAATTCACTGGATATAACATGAAACAATATTTGTACATCGGTCGGATAACAGCCGGATAAACTTAGTAGATCTTCCGTCTTTGGATGGTTGGCTCAACTCTGTAAGTCCACTATCAGGAATGCACTTTACTCATGTATCACAACACAAGTGAAAACAAATATAGTCATATCTCCCAAATTATCATAACTGACTCAAACGATTTTAGATAGAATTAACAAAATATTGCAAACTAATGTTAGGTGGCTTAATTAACACTTTCCGCACTGATCCATTTCGTAAAACGACAAGCAACAAGACTGACAACGGAAGGCACCGACTGAAGCTTCATGATAGCTACATATCGAGCAGTTCGTAACTAATTTTTTGTCTGGAGACGACTGAACTAGGCTCCACTAACTCTTGTATCTGTGATGAAATCTCTGAACAAGTAACGCTCAATCAATGAAAAACAAGTCATACAGAAAAACACGATGAGTTTCTGCACAACGCGATTCGTTCGGAAGTCCCGACGGAAAAGCATTAGTTCACATCTTGACAGTCTTTCATATGAATCCAACAACGCTTATTTTTATCGGTAAATATTCTCTCTGAGGTGGTTTTAAGATGTACTCACTTTTTCACCAGTTGACATATTTTCTTCCTATATATAAATAATGCCGTCTTTTGCATGCGCTTCAGTAAAGTGATCGAATCAGTGAAGTCTTGAACGAAAACTGTTCCCAGTTGTTTTGATGCGTGCGCACATGGTCGAGTTATGTGTCAATCAACTACATTAATAATTAATTATAACAAAATATTCTTACTCATGAAGTCGATCTCGTGTGATAATAAAAATGAGTTAAATTACCGACAAAATATTTTTTTTTCTTGAAGAACAAACTTCTTTATTGATCGGAAGTATTACAAACTGATCAAACAAAACAACTGCGACTGCACTCTGATATCATGAGTAACTTTCACTCAGTTCATGTCACGGACTCAAAAGAAGTCTCACAATGTCCATTTGAGTGTATCTTAAATGATGATTTAAGAATCTGACTATTGCCTCATGACATTAGTAAGGTGAACTGAAACAGAGCAAACTAGTACGTGCGTACCTCATCATTCTTCAGATGGCTTCTGAAATGTTTCTTGGATCGCTTCCTTGTGCCTTACTTCATCAGTGGTCAAAGAAGACTCAAAAACCCTTTTCCCTGATGAAGTACGTAATTTCTTTTTCTCCGTTTCACTAGTTGCCAGAAAAAGTAATCAAAAACGTTACTTGCCAAGCAGTTAAGCTTTGTTTCATTTCTTTCAGTGTTGCCAGTCCTTGGCAAAGGTGGTTTTCCATGCACATTAATGCCATCTTGTTCTGGTCTGGGAAGCCTATTCGACAAGACCACTTTAACTCTTCATGCCACATAAGTGCATAAACCGTCTGTGTTTGAACAAAGATCATTCACAATTGTCCAAAGTCTTCTGTTTGTGAAAATAGTGAAATCAGTCGATTAGACAATGATTTCCTCAATTAGATTGTCTTCTGCGTCCATGCTGATACGTTTTTACTCGCTTAAACGAAAATAAAGCTTGAAATTTTATATCTATAAGAAGATGCCAATGAAGGGTCGGAAGCACCGTCAAATCCATATCACCAGTAAGCGGAATACTCAGAAAACAAACCCATATATGGGGTAACCTTTCGCCTCGGTTCCAGAACCGTCTGCTAAAAATGATAACGAGCATTTCCGGCCGTTCGCTGTTTCAGTTCCCTCCTCGAGTGTATTGTAAACTTACTGTATTAAATTTATGCCCAAACTGTTTTCCAAGAATTAAATCATCAATGTTATAAATATTTGTTATTCGCCGTGATAAATTTGAAAGCGAAATAAATTTCTTTCGGTAAGATCACCTGGGTTCATGCCCTGCAGGATATTGCATATTTCTATATTGGCTAACTGAAAGTGAAGATGATAGTTTTGGTAGTATCGTTTACGTCATTAAGTCACATGAGCAAAGTGTGCTTGCATTCTTAAAAAGTAACGACTCAGCTCTATTTCTTCTACTACCGCAATTTCGACACAGGAATCTCAAGTCCGTAACAACGCCTTCTTTGCAAGCTATGATAGATAGAATCTGAAAAGTCTTTTCTTCCTGGTACAAATTGTTCATAGAAAGAAACAACTGACTTGCCTGTTGTACATAATAAATCTGCATGAATGAATACTTTATAATTCAAAACACGAAAGTCTCTTCGTACTTCATGCTCTTCCAGAGAGTCCTATATATGAATGTGAATCTTAACTTACGCCGATGCCCACTCTTTAATACACCCTAATTGTGTTCTTTAACTAATGCACTTAATATAATTTGTTTCACAGGTTAACTGGAAAGCCACTCTACTCGTATCTGGGTTACTACTTCACGTATGACCCAATGAAATTGCATTATTCAAGTTACACTCAACTATTGATTGTAGCTCAATGGAATCTTTGTGTAACTTACATATGTGTCATACATCAAGTAGTAACCCGGACCTGAATGAACTGAAAACTCAGGCTAATAAGATATGGTAAAAGTGTCCGCTTTTCTAAGTGTCCTCAATATTTTAAAATCAATAAAGATCTTCAAAAATGTCTTCTCAGCAGCCCATTTTTTATGATTTGGTTTCGGTCCTGTGGGTCACGTGACCACCATAATAGCTGACCACATATTGTTTTAATTGTTTCTTTACTTTAGAAAAAGAGTGTTGATGTCCTGGATTGATATTGTATAACTTGAATAAGGTAACATGATTGCTCTCATGGACACAATTATTGATCAGTTAGTCCTAGTTTGATCATCATTGCCGTTGGCATGGGAACCATTTCAAAGCTTGTCATGTTTGAGGGATGTAGCTGATCTGAGGAGCGAGTGTCTCATTATTTGATATCGATTTCTGACTGTATCGTGGCCCGGGGGAGAGGGGGAGGGGCACTCCTATATATATAAGAGGACGGGGATGCTCGTCGGAAATATTTTGAAAATGATCCCTAAAAGGTACCTGAGTGGGAGTGGCAACAATTCATTTCTACCCATAAAGGTACCAATTCAAAAACAATAATAAATAATTAAAGTAATGAAACACTTTGTTATCGATGTGCATTGAAGATTCAATTCAGATCTTCGAAATTGTCCCTTTCATGTTATTTTAGGTAGTTTATTTGCCCCAAAACAGTCCCTAAATGGTACCAGCTATGTCCCTGGTAGTTCACTTAAGTGTGAGACACCCTAAAAGGTACCAGATTGCAGATTTTGACCCCTAATCGTGGTACTATGCGAGGTTTTACCCACTGGTCAAAATGATGACCAAAAC
This sequence comes from Telmatactis stephensoni, assembly GCA_029948255.1. Classification (NCBI taxonomy): domain Eukaryota; kingdom Metazoa; phylum Cnidaria; class Anthozoa; order Actiniaria; family Isophelliidae; genus Telmatactis; species Telmatactis stephensoni. The sequence continues at coordinate 24,589 of JALIZF010001926.1, forward strand.
CGCCATATAAAGCCTATTATGAGTTACATTTCAAAACATCATAAATGGCAACATATACAAGGTAACACGGTGTTCTCCAACAAACCATCACCAGAACTACATATGTTATATACTTTTACCGTTATCGATTCCCTTTGTTTGTCATTAATGATCGCCGTTGGCATGGGGCTGACCTCAGGGAGCCCGACTTGTTAGGTTACATTTTTATTTGATCAATAGTATATAGATAATGCTAATTTTGAAGATATAAATAGAAATCTTAAGGAAACAAGACGCTATAAAAGCGTTCGCTCGGATTCCGAGGAAGCCCGAGTAAATACGCTTGCTTGCAAAGGCCATCTGGGTAATTTTCCACGCTTCCTCGTTTGAACACTGCGATCAAATGTCTGCGCATGTGCAAGATTTCGCGGGCTTTTGCGCGGCCGCGTCTTGACCACAAGCCCATGCATGAAATAACTATTTCAAAAACTTTATTTTGTATTTTACTATATTAATGGGAGCTTTTTTTCATGCATCTCATTGTGTAGCTTAGTTATAGAATAAGCAAATATATACCAAAAAGTACCGTAAAAGCTTTGTTCTAGATATTTATCTGATAAATTCGGTTTGAGTTTTCTATGATCTTGATATTATTTAGTGAATGACATCATTTACGATCCATGTAGCTAGAGTAGAGCAAGTAGAGTTTTATTAATATATACAACAGTATAGGCATCCTATCTATACAACAGTATATGCCTTTATGTTTAGGTTGTTCTGAAAAATTGCTAGGGAAAATTGAATGAAATACCATTTCATTTTTCTATAAAAAACATTTGCAAAAAAATCATAATGCGTCTTCTTTAAGTGCCATGTTCTTCTGGTATATACTCTTCTAAGCCCTATGAAATAAGATCTCTAAATCAGACTGACGTGTACCTAGCTTACAAAGAATTAGAATAACACAATCCAAAACATTGCATTAATCTTAAACTTAACTTTTGTAGGTCTAGTGTTCCGATTACTACTTTTATAGAGTGACTTTATTTATAACCAGTTGTGAAAAAAGTTGACTATATATTTAGTGGGTAAGAGTTGGATAAGAACAGAAAACGATGGGTTCAGAGACACTAGTTTGCCAATTGTTTTTCCACAGTTTAATTAAACAAAAGAGTATCTAGAATATTTTGCTATTTCCAGTACTACTGAGAGTTAAATGTTTAAGTGAATACCCACACATTCTGATTCTTGACCCAAAAGCCTCCATATTGGTGGGATGCGTTGAGCAACAGGATGCTATATCAGAAAAAAACAAAAAAACTATTACAAACAAAAAACAAAATATGGCGGCAAATTTGAATAACTATTGTTTTATACTGACTAGCCTCTCATTCATGTGAAAACGCTTTTGTGTTTCTACGTGAACACGAGGCTAGTCAGTCGAGAACAATAGTTATTCAAATTTGCCGCCATATTTCGATTCGGTCAATATATTGATTAAAGCATGATTTGCAGTACAGGCTATCTATAATAACCATTATAGGTTAGCCTATAATGTAATGTTTGTGGTAACTCTTGGAATGATGAAAATTTGCCAACTTATGCTCGTTTCCTTGATAAAATATTCCTCGTTATTTTTCCAGTATTTTTTGACCAAAAGTTCTTTGACAGACATCCCACACTAGGTCATGCAAACTATCTAGACTATTTGATTTATAAATGATGTAATTTGTTTCGTTATCTTTTGAAAATATTGGACAGCAATGCTCGGGAACATCTAACCGCTAAATGTGGAAAAAATTGGCGGGATATGATCATGAAAACCGAATCAAATGTGAAAATAGCCTTTTTCGAGTTGAAGATGTATAACGTGTAACGTCTAATAAGACCATTTTAAAACAAACAACACAGTGAGAATACAAGATATTTCTGTGAAATGTCCAGAAAAGTCTATATATTTGATTAGCCAATATAAGATCACTAGAAAAATCGGGGTACGATTTTTGAGAATTTACCCTGTACTAGTAATATCATTATACATTAAAATGGGCGTTTCACTGGCTACCGGCCAATATGGCCAGACATGGTTCCTCATGATATGTCTATATATAAATAATATACCGATAAAAAGAGAAGAGGAAAAAAAGCTGTCATAAAACAATGTTAATTTTATAGAAGTAAATACCACAGTTTCTTGCTGACTCAGCAAGTTGTTGGACTTACACTTTCATCGTTTTCTTGTGGAACACGTCTCCTTACCAAGGCGACAACAGGACGATTCTACATTTAGTAAAGCAACTCATTAAAAACATTAATAATTATCTCAGCTATATGAATAAAGTGAATAATATGTCGAAAGGATATGCTTACAGGTATGCAGGGCCTCACCCTTTGCTGCAATGTAGGTCCTTGGGGCCGCGGGTTGTCTCCATTCTGATCCACTTGATTAGCTTGATCTACATTAGTGATATCATTCCTAGGAGCGTTCTGTAAATTAGAGGGGATGTTGTTTTATTACTATTCTTTTAAAACTAGTATCAAATAAAAATTTACAACATCTGGTTAATTAAAGACTAACTCTTGTATTTCTTGTATAACTATTTATTATTTGCAATATCTTTTAAATGAACAGATAAATGTTGCTATTGAAAGTTTCAATAACGCAACTGAAAATCGAATAATGATTATTAATGCAAAAATGAATCAAATCTTTGATGTTAGGAGAAAAGCTTGAACCGTCTTGATTGTAACTGAGTGAGAGTTAAACGTATAGTGAATACCCACACATTCTGATTCTTGACCCAAAAGCCTCCATATTGGTGGGATGCGTTGAGCAACAGGATGCTATATAAAAAACGAAAAAAAGAAATTAATAAACAACAATTAGAAACATGAAATATTCTCGTTTAAAAATCAATGGAGATTCCCTCATGTTTATAAACTTTACAAGTAAAAGGTGTTCGAAGATTCTGCCTTTGATATTATCAAAAAATGAAAAATATTAAATCTATTGTTTTTAAGTTGGTACCCTTTTAGGGTAAAAATCATGTTGCCACGCCCACCTGGATAAGAGTCGCGTGCCATTTAGGAGTCATTTTCAAAATTTCCAATGAAAATTCACATCCTTCGTTATCTTTTGACAATAATGGACAGCAATCTTTGGGATACTCAAAACTTCAAAATGTGGAAAAAATTGGTGGGTTACGAAAACTGAATCAAATGTGAAATAGCCTTTTTCGAGTTGAAGATGTATAACGTGTATAACGTCTAATAAGACCATAAAACAAACAACACAGTGAGACTACAAGATATTTCTGTGAAATGTCCAGAAAAGTCTTTTTCATCAGCCAAATTAAAATAAGATCAACAGAAAAATCGGGGGCACGATATTTGAGAAATTATGTAATAACATCATTATACATTAAAATGGGTGTTTCACTTGCTACTGGCCAGTATGGCCAGGCATGGTTCCTCATAATATATCTATATATAGATAATATGCACAGATAAAAAGAGAAGAGGAAAAAAAGCTGTCATAAAACAATGTTAATTTTATAGAAGTAAATACCACAGTTTCTTGCTGACTCAGCAAGTTGTTGGACTTACACTTTCATCGTTTTCTTGTGGAACACGTCTCCTTACCAAGGCGACAACAGGACGATTCTACATTTAGTAAAGGAACTCAGTAAAAACATATGATACAATTATCTCAGCTACCTATATGAATAAAGTGAATAATATGTCGAAAGGATATGCTTACAGGTACGCAGGGCCTCACCCTTTGTTGGAATGCAGGTCCTTGGGGCTGCGGGTTATCTCCATTCTGAGCTACTTGATTAGCTTGATCTGCATTAGTAGTATCATTCCTAGGAGCGTTCTGTGAATTAGAGGGGATGTTGTTTTATTACTTTTCTTTTAAAACTAGTATCAAATAAAAATGTACAACATGCCATGCAACCTGAATAAAAACTCAAAAAGTACCTTTTGTTTCCTAGTATTTGAAGGCCTATTATTCTTCTGGCCTTCTTGAGCGCCCTAATCAGGAAAATAATAAATAATACAAAGAACTCATATAATAATCAACTAACCGACTGATAAATGTAATTGGTTGTCCTTTTTAATATATCATTATACAAAAGCTCTATTACTTAATCTGCGTGGTTGTAAATGTCTCTATATATTATTAACATTGTCACAATCAAATCCGGTAACGATAAAGATTTTGACAAAAGACATGTCAGCAAATAAACATCATTTGCTGTATCTTACCAAATATCTTCCTTTACTGAATAATTGTTAATTAGACCACAAAATTCCTTTTATGCAGCAAAATTGTTTTGAACTTTACGCTTAAAATCCTAAACTGTTTTAGACCTTTTTTAAAGATGACAAGTGTGTCATCTTGGTTCATGGTGCTAGAGCTAATTAAAAGGGTTTAATATCCGATATGATTTCATTGTTTGCACGTTGAATTGCTTTATTAAAATGGCGATAGATGAATTCTCCGGATATAACATGAAACAATATTTGTACATCAGGGGATAAACTGCATCTTCCTACATCTTCCGGTTCTGTCGTCCGCGCCGGATGGTTACTCACCTCTGTAAGGTCACAAGTGAAAAGAAAATAGTCGTATCTCATAAATAATCATAACTGACTCAAACAATTTTAGATAGAATAACACTGAAATATTGCAAACTTATGTTAGGTGTTAACAGAGTTAATAGAGTTAACTCTCGTGTCCCCGACATCCTAGCTAATACAATCAGATCTGCTCAAGTCAAGTCTTGTGTTCAATTGTTGTGCTCAACCCACTAATTTGTTATACTTTTATCTCCTTATCTAAATTAAATTAGCACCATATTCTCTTCTACCGACCAATGCGATAAATACATTTCAGCTTTAACAGTTTCTACGCTGATTCAATTCTTCATTAGACGAGCGCAAAATTGATGACAAAGTGAGTGAAATGAGTGAAGCGGTCAATGATTGCTATATCGAGCAGTTCGCAATATTTTGGTCATAACGAAGGCCTTGAGACGACTAAATAAGACTTTACTAGTTCCTGAGTCTATGATGAAATCTTTGAACAAGTAATGCTTAACCAATGCATAAAAACAAGTCATATAGAAAAATCCAACAACATTCACATTTTGCTATTTTAGTCGCTTGGAAGTAAGTTTCGACTTAAAAGTATTTATTAGCCCACAAGTTTATAGTTCTTCATATGAATCCGACAACGCTTATTTTTATCAATCAATGTCGGCAAATATTCTTTTTAGGTGGTTTTGAGATGTACTTACTTTTTCGTTACCAGTAGACATTCTTCCCTGCTGGTCTACTTGCTGATGTGATGTGAAAACACAAACGTTTACATGTGCTTTTTTGCGAGCCTCGAGCTCGTGTTTGTTTTGACGCATATGCGCATGTTCGAGTTCTTGTGTCAATCAAATACATTAATAAGTAACAAAATTATGTTCTTCCTCATGAAGTCGATCTTTGCGTTAATGCAAAATTACCGGCAATATATTTTTTGAAGAATAAACCGGGCTTCTTTATCGATCAGGAGTATTAGAAATTGATCCGCAAACAGCACAACTGCGACAGCACTCTAGCCTTATATCAACATTGCTTTCAAACAGTATATGTCACGGCTCAACAAAAAAATCTTATGATGTTCATTGTATCTTAAATGATGGTTAAGAACCTGATTATTGACTCACGACATTAGTGAGGTGAACTGAAATAGAGCAAACGGGTACGTACCTCATAATTCTTGAGATGGCTTCTGAAACGCTTCTTGGATTCTTGGATCGCTTTCTTAATTCTGCCTGCCTGACTATTTTAGTAATCAGTGAAGACTCAAAAACCTTTTTCCCTGATTTAAGTAATTTATATTTCTCCGCTTCACTAGTTGTCAGAAAACTAATCAAAAACGTAACTTGCCAACAGTCAAGCTTTGTTTCATTGCCAATTCTTGGCAAGGTGGGTTTCCACGTCATTAATGCCATTTTGTTCTGCTCCGGGAAGCCAATTCGACAAGACCACTTTGACTCTTCATTTGAAGAAATCGGCCATATCAGATATCACAATGACATAAAATCGTCTGTGTTTGGACGAAGATCATTCACAATTGTCCAAAGTCTTCTGTTTGTGAAAATAGTGAAATCCGTCGATTAGACAATGGTTTCCTCAGTAATGGACTGATCAAACTGCCTTCTGCGTTCAAGCCGATACTTTTTGACTGACTGATATAAAAGCCAACTAGCCAGGCAAGCTTCATGTTTTATATCGATAAGATACCAGTGAAGCATCTGAAGCATTAACCGTCGCGGAAGCACTGATACATCACAATAAGTAGGATACTTAGAAAACAAAGCCATATATGGGGTAACCTTTCGCCTTGGGTCCAGAACTGTCTACTTAAAAAATAATAACGAGCTGCCTAGCTTTTCTTCAGTGCTGTTTCAATCCCCTCCTCGAATGTATTGTAAGTTAAATATGTTAAATTTATGCCCAAACTGCTTTCCAAGAATTAAATCATCAATGTTATAAATATTTGTTATTCGTCGTGATAAAATTTGAAAGCGAAATAAATTTCTTTTGGTAATATATGATCACCTGGGTTCAAGCCCTGCAGGATATTGCATATTTCTATATTGGCTAACTGAAAGTGAAGATGATAGTTTTGATAGTATCGTTTACGCCATTAAGTCACATGAGCAAAGTGTACTTGCATTCTTAAAAAGTAACGACTCAGATCTATTTCTTCTACTACCGCAATTTCGACACAGGAATTTCAAGTCCGTAACAACGCCTTCTTTGCAAGCTATGATAGATAGAATCTGAAAAGCACCGGTTCAAATTGTTCATAGAAAGAAACAACTGATTTGCCTGTTCTACATAATAAATCTGAATCTGAATGTTAACATGTCTTTACGCCGATGACCACTGATAGAGTGATTTTTCACTTAACCCCTTTTTTTTATTTATTTATTTAGCGCTAGCTTTCAACAAAAATGTTGAGGAGACCTAGACAGGTGGTGGCCACCTAAAAGATAGTCTCCAAAATAAAATTTAAAAAACGGCTAAGCTAAACTAAACTACTAAACAAATACATTATAAGTTATATGAAAAAGCGAAAAACTAAGCAGGCCTACAATTGGCGCAGCGACAAGCAGACACCCAAGAACATGTGTCTTGAGTCTTAAAGGTGGACAAAAAATTATCATAGTAAAAGGCAAATGTTAAGCGCTTAAATGACGAGACTTGAAGCACACTTTAGTGTATCACTCTTTAATACACCCTAATTCCATTGTGTTCTTTTGTGGTTATTTGACTATCACACTTTAACTAATGCACTTAATATAATTTGTTTCACAGGTTAACTGGAAAGCCACTCTACTCGTATCTGGGTTACTACTTCACGTATGACCCAATGAAATTGCATTATTCAAGTTACACTCAACTATTGATTGTAGCTCAATGGAATCTTTGTGTAACTTGAAAAGTGCCATTTCATGGGGTCATACATCAAGTAGTAACCCGGACCTGAATGAACTGAAAACTCAGGCTAATAAGGTATGGTAAAAGTGTCCGCTTTTCTAAGTGTCCTCAATATTTTAACATCAATAAAGATCTTCAAAAATGCCTTCTCAGCAGCCCATTTTTTATGATTTGGTTTCGGTCCTGTGGGTCACGTGACCACCATAATAGCTGACCACATATTGTTTTAATTGTTTCTTTACTTTAGAAAAAGAGTGTTGATGTCCTCGATTGATATTGTATAACTTGAATAAGGTAACATGATTGCTCTCACGGACGCAATTATTGATCAGTTAGTCCTAGTTTGATCATCATTGCCGTTGGCATGGGAACCATTTCAAAGCTTAAGATCCGGGAAATCCTGATTCATGCACAGGGAGCCCAAGCTATACTTCTGAGTGATATATCTAAAGAGGAGATAATGATTTAAAATCAAGTTAAAACCTCTCAACAAAACAACGCAAGCAACAGGGGAAACTCTCTCACACGACACTATCAATTGTCATTACCGGCGCATTACTCTACCCCTGAAGCTGGTTCGCTAGTAAACAGAATGCAGTAAATGTATAGCAGGTAGGATGATTTGCCTGCTAGGATGATCCTAAAGTCATGTAAACACCCCCTTAATAACCGTGATCCTATTTGCTTTGTTTTATCACACCTTCCTGATTCATTCGTATGCATTACTTGCCTTTTCACGCGCTTTTACTAAAACTCGGAAGGATATATTACCGACCTTAAGAAGAATTGAAGTCCCATAATTGTTTCTTTTTAGGTAACGATCAATACCTTCAACAATAGCTCTGATTGACGAAGGCTCCTACTCTTCTCCATTTTTTTTTCCTTTGCTGCATGCACCAAGGTCATAATTTTAATAGAATATTTTGAAGCTCGATAAACGATCTCTTTACTCGGATCGTTCGCTGCCAGTTTCTTGCCGGATAGATCATATTTGGTTTTCTTTGCCTTGTTTTCGTTTTCACATGCAGTTCGTTGACGTCTTTCCGTTTGAAAACCTTACTATATCGGCACCCAAAACCTCAACGAAAAGTCGAGAGGGCGACATTGGATTGCTTCGGTAAGAACAAAAACCAAATGGCGGGAAAACTCTGCAAGCGCGAGCGCACATCCGGGACGTGCGGTACATAATTATTTCATATTTTACTCAGTGACTAGACTTTCTCAAAGTCGTCAGCCCCGCTTTTTGATTTTTGGCTTAGCGGGACTGACGACTTTTCCTTTCTGCTTCGCGTCAAATTTACCGACGGGTTTTTCAGTCGGTGAATAAATTACGGCAACTAGCCAATCAGAACGTTTTGATGAGGTGATGTCAATCATTTATGCAAATTAGTAATACATAGAGTATGAAAAATATTTCCAAATGCAACGCCCAGCTATTTTGATTTGCATAAATTTACATAATTGGCTTTGCCCCCTGCGTGGTTTTGGCACGAAGGCAAATGAAAATCCAGCAGGCGAAACAAGTCGTCCGGCTCTCGCGCGTAAAAAAAAAATCCTGAAGTGAGAATAATGATTAAAATAAAGACTAAATAAGAGAGGACGACTTGTGACAAGTCTACTCAGTGACATGCAATATGAAAAATACGGGTTGTTTTGTTCTTGGTAAAACACTGACATCAAGCGGCATATAATTAATGACTACTGGCCTCTTACAAAATTCTATATTCATTTAATGAAGCAGTCGTTTAGACCTTTTAGACTGGAGTATATGCGGCTAACTTAATTAGTTAAGTTGAAACAACGCTAAATATTTGGTGACCATCGCTTATTAGTCTCCTTCGCAGCCGTTATTAGGGTCGGGTTTCCTGTGGTCCCTAGACTAATAACTTTAACAATTCGGCTAGCTCATATATATAAATAGTGCAAATATGGAATTAAAGACGTTGTTCATCTACATCTACATATTTATTGTGTCACTGTAATAGTCATTTTACACCTCACACAAACTTTAAATAGCAACATTACAAATATTATAAATATATACAAAAAATATGTACTATTTACATCGATATCATTCTCAGAATTCTTGCAAAACGCTGTAGTATATAAATATAGCAGATTAAACTATGCTTTTGCAATTGTAAATTAAAGTATAATTGTATACGGCTATGCCATCTATTTGTTGTTGTTGTTGTTATTGTTATTGTTATTGTTATTGTTGTTGTTGTTGTTGCTGTTGTTGTTGTTGATGTTGTCGTTGTTGTTGCTGTTCGCCTTCTTCAGTCAAAGTCGACCATGGAAATTTCGCCAGAAAGAGTAGCTTTGCTGTATCTGAATAATAATAATAATAATAATAATAATAATAATAATAATAATAATAATAATAATATTATTATAATAATATATATTTCTATTTGAAATATATAATAGGAAATTGCCCAGATTATCGTAATCTGCAGTTTCACTACGAACAACACTTGTAAACAAAGTGAAAGTTTGAAATAAACACAATAATAATAATAATAATGATAATAATAATAATAATGATGATGATGATGATGATGATGATGATGAAGATGATGATAATAATCTTATTAGAGTACAAACACTAAAAGAGTGAAATTTGTTGTAATATTTAGTACGTACTGAACAGTACTAATTAAACAATAGAAAACAATAGAATTAGTCTAAAATAGTTCAGTAAGAAATTTAATCAGTAATTAACTGGTCACTTACCATGTTGATGGCCAAGTTCGTCAGGTATGCATTCTGCAAGGCCCTAGGACATAAGATTTCTAAATCAGACTGACAAGATGCAGTTTGCAAAGAATTAAAATAGCACAATCAAAAACATTGCATTAAATCTTACAAGGTCATAGTGTTCCCAATGGATTACTCATTTTATAGAGCAATTTTATTTGACCAGTAAAAAAATTAACTATTTGCCAACTTTTTATAAAGGTTCAAACGCTAGGGCGAGGGTTTGCATTGAAATTCAAGACAAACCCGAGCCCGTGCGTTTGAAGTGGTTTAAAAACTAACCAAACCCTATTTTTATTGTTTCAATGCAAAAATTCTGGAAATAAGAACTCAAATCATCGGATTTGAGTTATAGTATCAAATCTGAGTTATATCGAGTGATTTATATTTGCATCAAATTAACGTCGAACAATAGCTAAAATACAATACAATACAATACGTTTATTAGTAATTCCCAGAAGGGATTTTCAATACTAATTTACAAAATGTGTGTTGAGATAAAGCTTCTTAAAATTACATCATGGTCAACGATTTACCGGATAGCATATAGTAGTAAGTGATCATGAATGGACTAAGATTCAACGGGTTGAGGGTTCGAGGCTCGGTAGGGTCGATATATGCGTAAGATATCATTTACGATTTTTTTAAGATCAGAATAGTCAATCCCTTAAATTTTAAGACTTTCTGACTTCTAGTGTGTGTCTAAAATCTCAAATGCAGTGCATTGAAGGTAAACCTTCTCAAATGTGTGTAAATGTGTGTATGGCATGACTAGTAACTTGGCAAAAAACCTGATGCAGGACTTGAATTCAAAATTCAAAACCTGTCCCGGGTCTTCCCCCCGAAATTCAAAACCTACATTAAACAATGGAAATAGGGTGTGGTTAGTTTTTAACACAAGTTAAATAAGGTTAATCACTCTAAAATATTTAGCTAGTCCATGTCTATTATTACTATTAAAAGTTGTTTTAACGTTAAAAAGTTGTAGAGTGTATACCCACATTTGCTAATTGTTCTTGGTCCAAAGAACGCGTCCTTAATGGCAGGGTTGGTTGAGCAATAGTGTTCTAAATACAAAACGGAGAAATATAAACATTCTCAATCAATTTGGAGTGAAAGTCATTTTCATTTTTGGGGTCAGTGAAATATTTAATTGCTATTTTATTGGTAAATTACTAAATAATTATATAACTGTTTCACTGGCTATTGGTCAAAAATGGTCCCTCGACTTCGTCTTGTTGCGTTCTTTTTTTAAATCACATTTTGAAGTCATTTGTGCATCTATTAGAGTACAGACGCACGAAAAAATGGAATCTAGTTGTTGAAGACGTTCGCGGGCATTGTTCACGCGCACTTTTACTGCGTACGCTAGCGCGCTACCTCAAAAAATCCAAGATGGCGGCCAAAAAGAATGTTTTCCGGTAATGACTTTTTCAATTTTTTTAAATGGAAATTATTTAAAAAAATAAAATAAATCAATAAAATGGAATTTCATCTAGGGAAATAAATCGTCCGTGTTGAAAAACTACAGAAAAAAGGATGGAAAAGATTCTACTGGATCCAGTTTCCTCTCGGTATTTAAGATGGCGGCCAACTCGAGTATATTAAGGCCTGGGTCAATCACTAATTGTATAAATTTTGGATAAAAAAATATTTTGAAGACAAAGAACATCTAAATGAACGTTTTTCTTCTATAAGTTACTAAACTCGACGTCCTTAAATTTTTGAGGGTACTTTTAAGATGTCACGTGACCTGATGACGTCACAGTGATGAAATATTGTATTGTAAACTTCAAAGCAAAATGCGGTCGTGGGTATAACCCCAGTCTTGAAAGTAACCATGCTTAACTATGAGCCTTAATGTGCTTCCAAACAAACAACCTGGAAAACCTGACTACAGTTTTTCTTTAGTGAGATAAAGCCCAAAACAGGTCACGTGACTTTTACATATTTCTTTTAAAAATGGAAAAACTCAACAATGTAAAGTGGATGACAAGTTTTTCGGGCTGTATGTTGTGAAGCACATCCAGGCTCACAGTTAAGCATGGTTACTTTGAAGTCTTTAGCAATACCCGCGACCGCATTTTGCTTTGAAGTTAAAAACACAATATTTGATCACTGTGACGTCATCAGGTCACGTGACATCGTAAACGTACCCTCAAAAAATTAAGGACGTCGAGTTTAGTAACTTATCGAGGAAAAAAGTTGATTTAGATGTTCTATGTCTTCAAAATAATTTTTATCCGAATTTTAAGTAATTAACAATTGACCCAGGCCTTAATATACTCGAGAAATTTTCAAACTTTACAGCTCAATATCTCGGAAACGAACACCATATCTTCTTCAGTGGTGTTCTTTTGTTTCTAAAATACATAAAGGCAGAAGTCAAGATATTGTCGGTAGTCTTTTTAATTTTTATATTTTTATAAACTTTCATCATTATAAAAGGCAATGCCATGCACTGAATTGAAAACAAACTGACCTCATTTTGAGATTCCTTCGTTGAAGGTCCTTTCTCCTCATTCTCTTGTGCGTCCTAATTTTGAAAAAGATCGTAAAATATAGATTGACCAAACACATTAGAGTGGGTTGTAATTACTTAGCGTTGACATGTTAAAGCTGTTATACATCCCACTGTATACTTAACCCCGCTACAATCGAATTCAATAAATCTCTCTATAGTTTTCGGTATAGTCCGTAATTGAAGCCAACTCAGTACAGTCCTTTATTGAAAATTCACATGGCTATTATATATAGCCAAAAGTAGCTAATTTATAAATTTGCAGGATATAAACAATAACACAAAATGAAGACTAATACGGACCTTAATAGTATATGAACTTTATATCTAGATGTGGCTTCCTTATGACAAGCAGAAGACACAGCAGACAGACTGTAATTAACTCCCGATTAACCTTGTTTGCATGCTGTCGATTAAATCTATCTATATATCTAATCGCTTAACTCCTTTTCTTGATCATTTTTAGACCAACCGATCTAAATAAATTCCGTTATAGCACACAGAAAAATTGTGGATGGATAACAAGTGTTTGTTTTGGTATTTAAATACAAGAGTAACAGGATATCATACTAGAACTGCATGTCTTCATATCCCAGACATTGCTAAATGCCTTAATTGCTAACCTGTTTTTGCTTTCAATGAATTAAGACAGAAGATTGGACACATTGAAGCAATATATCTACTCAATAGCTAAACTTTGCCCTTTTTAAACTCTATGCTGTACGCGACAAGAATAGCTTTGTATTAATTACTTTTTCAAACTCACATCAACTCAACTATGTGTGATGTATGTGTATCATTGTAATCATAATACAGATAATAATTGTCTGAAAACATTCTCGTGTAAATATTGTCTAACCCATACAAGTGACTCTTCAGTGAAATGCGGTTTTAACATGAGTTACAAACTAGTTGTGAAATTAAATGCATGTTACGAGTTGCTAATACATAGGTCAGTATTAAATGTACATTTTTCTTTCATATAGCATTGCGAGGACAGACTTCAACTGCTAGCACTTCAATTGATAATGCACAGACTTGACTAGCGAGCTTACAAGCTAAAGTTCCAGCTGATTTAAAGTACTGGAGCTTTGCTAAGCTTTTGCTACTCAGTGAATTAGTCTCCATTTGGAGATGGAGGAGTATTGCGGCAGATGAAACGGCTCAAACAAAGATGCCATTTGATCATGAGATGCTGTAGATGATTCTGTATTTATGGTGAAACCTCTTTGAACTGAGAAGCACATTTTAAAGAGAAACAGAGATAAAACGCCAGTCCAACAAAGGAAATGAGTGCCCCATCAGTCAACTTCGATCTTAGCCAACTACATGGCATTGGAGTATCTTATAGTCTTGTTTAAGTGGATCAAAACAGCTCACGTTGATCAGCGATGATGAGAAATATAAAATAGTATGAATGGTAAATGTTTTCACTGAATTTTACGTATACATTTTCCTTTAAACAGTTTTAAAAAGGGCTTCAAACTTAACGATATTTCCTGCAATCAAGTTACAATTATATACTGTTCAGTATTCATTAGTTGTTGATTTTAATGGTGAGCTTAATTTTGGAATGAACGAGATTAAAATACTATACTTAAAATATCTAAATACTACTTACTCTATTTATATCACTAGACATCTTGCTCGCAAAACTGAGGTCTCTGAGTACCGATATCAAATATGGCGGGTTGGTTTATCGCACTGCTTTACGCCTAGCATGCTGGGACTTTCAGTTGTGGTCCGTTTGTAGCGATATGATTGTGTAGCATAAAAATAGTATGCATATTAATATGTTCCTTCTCTAGTTGTCCTATGTATGTATGTGTTAGTAAAAATGTACGAAAGTACAATCGTACAATGATTGCTTAGTTCATGACTTTCTAACAAGCAAATTTTAAAGAATAACTAGATAAAAACAACCTATGGTAAGACATATAAATTCGTCTTGCATCAGAACAATAATATTCTTCCCCGATATCGATATTCAGGATCAGTTGAGAATACAATTTCAGTGAGAAATGATTATTTTGAAATTGAGTTAGGCATCTTCTAGACAAACACGCACGTACATATCTCATATTGTTTCAACTATGGCTTCTCCAACGTTTTTTTGGACGTGAATCAGATCGCTTCCCGCTTCTACTTGACTCTAGATCTGTCCGGCCATAAAAGACTCAAACATTTTTCCCTGACATAGTTTTCTGCTTCACTAGTTACCAGACTGAAAATAATCAAACATGTAACTTGCCAGCCATACAGTCAAACTTTGTTTCATGTCTATATCAGTGTTGCCAATCCTTGGCGAAGGTTGTTTTTGAGGTTCTGATTATCAATGCCATCTTGTTCTGGCTTTTGGGCAACAAAACCACTTTGACTCAATCGCTTGACGAGATCGCAGCGACCAAAGTACAAAATATGTCCATGTTTGTCAGTTTAGTTTTGAACAAACAGATTATTCAAATTTGTCCGAAATGTAACTATAGCCAGCTATTCAGCGGTCAAGGTTTCATTTCTTTGAGTGTTGCCAATCCTTAATCGAGAGTTCGTTTTTCAACCGAATATTATTATACCATCTTGTTCGAGTCTGGCTTTTGTGTGCGACAAACCGCTTAGACTCCTTCGTTTGAAGAGATTGCAACGACAAAAGTACAAAAAATTGTCCTTCGATTTGTTTAGCTTTGAACCTAGACCACTGATTCAAATTTGTCCAAAGTCAGTCTTCTGGTTATAAAAATAGCGAAATGGTGATGGTTCCTTGTGGATTAGATTGTCTTCTGCATTTCCGATGAGTCAACTGGAGAGCTTGGAATGTGATATCCGATGAGAATAATGAGTCTGAATGTTATTCCAGTGTAGTCTAAACTGTGGAAACCACTGTCAAATCACAGTAAGAAGTACTGACCATACTGAGAAAACAGATATATTGTACATAAGTATCCTTTGGCTGCTTTGGCCCACTTTCATCTGAAAATCAAGTGCATGATGACAGACTTTTCCTTGCAGTTGAATTCAATTTCAATTCCCTTCTTTTTTCTGACTGTATACGCTCACTAACTATTCATGCCTCAAGTTTCCTTACACGAATCAGCGTGAATTTATCACTAATCTGTACACAAATAAAAACCGTCGGAAATTTCTCTCGAGCCAATATCACCTAGCTGGGTTCAAGCCCTGGCCCTGCTGGATACTGCATTGTGATTTGGCTGATTGAAAGTAAAACAATATTTTTCATAACAACATTGATGTCACATTACAAATATAATTCAGCTTGCAGCTTCTCAGAAATTCGGGCTCAGTACAGTTCCACTGATTTCTCACTCATCCGCAATTTTCACAAAAACTCGGAAATTTGTAGAAAAATCAAGTGATGACAGACTTTTTGATTGTAATTATTCTTGCCCAGTCAAGCTTCCTTCCACAGACTGATCATGCAATTATCCAGAATATCTGCCTGATCTGTACATGAATACTGAAACCGAAAATTTATTTCGAGCAAATCACCTAGGTGGATTGAAAGCAAAACATCATTTTTCATAACAACATTGACGTCACATTCATGACAAATATTTGCATTCCGAGCTGTAGCTTCTTAGAACTGGCTCAGCTCTACCGATTTCTCGCACGTCCGCAATTTTCACACAGGAATCCCAAATCCCGTACCACAAAAACTCGGAATGTTTGCTCTTTAGAAAGATTTTAATGGTTTTTCTTTGTAAATCACTGCTGAGTACCAATTGTTAATTATCGGAAGCAGGCATGAAAAGCAAGGGCGTTTAGCGTTTGCCGGATTTATGGGATTTGACAACAATTAACTTGTGCTCTTTACAACAAAGTATACTAACTCTCGAATGTAATGTAAAACTCTGGCTGGTAAATATCAAAATGAAAAAGCAAAAAAACTGGGAAAGTTTTGTAATTTTGTTTCTTTTTGTAGCTCATCTCTTGGGCTACCTGTGGTAAGAAATTTGTGCGCCCGCGATACAGACTAGCCAAATTTGCAAAGGTTTATGGGATTGTTCTCTCTAATCGTCGGGATTCAAAATGGTGGGTTTGATAAAATAAAGCTAAAGCAATCCGTTTTCATCTTACCTAATTTTAAAGATTTGACTGATAATATAAAAATTTTCAAATAAAGAAATATTAAAGTTCGTTTTAGTCAGGGTTTGGATTGGTTCCAATTATCTAACCCTCGGTATGGAAGGATTTTTGTTGAGGACATGTCATGTTTTCGAACGAGACGAATCTATTCTGTGATGTTGTTTTCGTAGAAAATCTCCACAATTATGCTATTTTTTTATCTCTGTTTCAACTCAATTCAATGTTACATATGTATTGTGTTTCGTTATTTGTAGCTGATTCGAAGAGCTCATCTTGAAAGTGTGATCAGTGCTACAAGAACTTTGAATGTTGATAAACACCGATTTTGCATAGATTTGTAAAATGTTAAGCTTAAGTTTATCTTTATACGAAAAAGTTATAAAATTTTGCCATTTTACTTTTGCTATTTGACCATAAATGTTTACTTACCAGTCATCGTGCTTAGCTTTTTTTTCCAAAGTAATTTCATTGAATAGTTATTAGATTTCTCACAGTGCAAACCGAGACACATGCATCACATCAAGAATTTGATGCTTTTCTTTTGATATTGAAATTTGTGAGTTTGAGGAAACCTTGTTTCCAGCATGCACCTCTCATGAGAAACCTACAAATATCTAAATCCTTTCCTTTTCTGTCTAAAGGGTCGCGTCAGGACCAAGACTGTCAAGAAGGCATCTCGTGTCATCATTGAAAAGTACTACACCCGTCTTACTCTCGACTTCCATACCAACAAGCGAGTATGTGAAGAAATAGCCATCATTCCCAGCAAGAAGCTGAGGAATAAGATTGCAGGGTAAGTGCTTAGGTATTTTGAAATTTAACTGGGGGAAAATGTAAAGTATTTTAGCCTAATGATGGTGTCAGGAGGATGCCGAAACATCGCAATAAAATGCTCCTTCCCATAATCTTCATTGTGAAAGTGTTTTTATGGTGGAAAGTTGAATAGATCATTTCACAGTTCTCTTTGTTCAATCTCAGCCTCAACAGGATGAAATATATTCTTTAGAAATTGACTACAGCCCATGGTAATGTAAGGAGTGCACACATCAAAAAACAATCGAAACACTTTAAAATTCCACAGGCTGTGGTCAAATTCTACAGAATATACTACACATTGTCAAGGCTGAGGCTGAACGATGAGAACTGTGAAATGGTCTGTTATCATTAAATAATCAACTATGATTGAATATATATTTCCAGTTCAGTTGATTGTTTGGTTGTTGATTTTTCTGGCCGGGCATTTAGCTACTGTCTGTAATAGCAAGATGTTCATTAATAGTGGGGTTTCTGAAATG
This sequence comes from Telmatactis stephensoni, assembly GCA_029948255.1. NCBI lineage: Eukaryota > Metazoa > Cnidaria > Anthozoa > Actiniaria > Isophelliidae > Telmatactis > Telmatactis stephensoni. The sequence goes on from JALIZF010001926.1 coordinate 42,751, forward strand.
TGAGAGTTTACTGTATATTGAAAGTAGAGCTGCCTATTGCAGAGGCTGTTCATCCTCATTACAAAATGATGAAGATATAGCAAGAAAGAATGACTGTTAACCATAAAACAACTATCTGTCTAGGTTTGTTACCCATTTGATGAAACGTATCCAAAAGGGTGCTGTGCGTGGCATTTCTATCAAACTTCAGGAAGAAGAGCGTGAACGAAGAGATAACTATGTACCAGAGGTTAGTGTCAGATTTTGTGATTATTATTTTTTATTATATTTTTTTCAAAAAATTATTATATTTGTACTGCCTCAGGAAATCTCTGATGTATATAGCTAATGGCACAAACATTGACCCTTGAAAACATAGAAACTGAGACTGAAATGATCGATGGGAAATTTTGATTAGATGATTTAAAAGAAATGTGTGTATGTTGATGTTTCAAACAGTGACTGAATCAAATTTTTGTTAGAAACACCATTATGTGGTAAATTCATATATGCAGATAAAATATAATGAAAATCCATATATTACTAGTGTACCCAGGAGCCCTTTCGTCTCCAGCTTCTAGGTTCAATGATTTTGAAAGGGTCAGTGTTTGTGCAAATAGCTATATTGCCTTATTTTTATTATCTTACACATTCCATGTTATTTTTTAGGTATCTGCTTTGGACACAGAACTTATTGAGGTTGATCCAGACACCAAAGAGATGTTGAAAGTCTTGGTAAGATATACTGGACATCTGTTAATGTTTTATTACTGTACTAATTGAAAAACTGGGGGCACCTAAAAATATTTCAAGAATGTGTCTGTTATTTTTTGGCCAATCAGAAATATTTCTCTAACAGTTGAACCATTGTGAAACAACATTGATAAGGGATAGGGGGAGGAGAAAGACTACAACTACCAGAATACTTTAAGCATTCTCTTTCTTATTCATATTTTTATTCTCTCTTAAGAATATTAGAACAAACTTTACAAAAGAAATTCATAGTATATGATGCAAGTATCTCGTTGTAAGCTAAACTACTTTCACAAGGAGCCTGGCTTTATTTAGCACTTCTTTAGAACACTATTGGGATTCCTGTGGTATGAGATAGTTTGGGAGTATTGTGTAACAGAGAGTTGTACTCTGATTATCGGGTGTTCTTTGAAACAGTAACCTGATAAGGGGATTAAATTTGAATCAGTAACACACTTGGTTACTAGAGAATGCATTACAAAAGTTAATAAACTTAATCCCCTATCAATTTACATATTAGCAGTTCCAAATGACTTTATATTATTTACACGCTCATGTAATTTGCTGTAATAGGATGCTTACAGGATGTCAATCCTACAGTTAACAATCTCATACCACAGGAATCCCAATATTAGCATTTCAATAAAAATGTCAACCTTAACAGAGCAAAATAATGCTGGGTTCCCTGTGCTACTTTCTGGGTTTTGAAGAGACCAAAAAGTGATCGTATTTTTGTAGTAGATGGGTGTCTTACAGAATTATAAACTGAATGTGAGAGTGTATTACTAAGTGACTGAGGTTTGCAGACAGTGTTGAATATACTGTACTTACATCAATATTCCATTGATTTGTAGGACTTTGGAAGTATTCCCAACCTCCAGGTTACACAGCCTATTACAGCTGCCCAGAGTTATCGACCTGCTAATAAGTAGATATCACTACTTATCCCGCACTTGAAATAATGTAATAAATAGAGAAAACAATATGATTTTGTCTTTGACTCTTGTTAACCCAATAGCCACCCTAGACTGGTTTTCATAAACCTGTGAAATTGATATTAAACCAACACATTAGAAGACCCAAATTCCATTGTTTTCTTTTCTTGTCATTTGACTATTGCACATTATTAACTGTTAGTTTTTATTTCATGGGTTTATGAAAACCAATCTAGATTCTGTAAGTCATAGATTTTACTCTTTGGTGGCAGTTCACTCGACAACTACCACAGGAAGCCCAACTGAGAAGCAAACTGACTGACATGGAATTGAGTCTATTGTCCATAAAGAAATGCACACTTTTAGAACCTATAGAGGCTTTGCACCATTACATGATGGTAGCCATGACAGGAGGCATAACAATAGAGTCTTTTCCCCCTGGGAAACTGAACTCTTTCTCATGTAAACCAGATTAGTCCAAACTATTGTTCCTGCCTCCTGTCATGGCTGCTGTCACGTGATGGTGCAAAGCCTCTATATCAGAACTAATTAGAAGTGTTACTCTTCTTTGTGTTGGTTCACACTGTTACAGCACAAGTGACATAGGCAGACTCTGTACCAAATTCAATAGACATGAAAAACATTACTGAGTCTGCAGCTTGAACAGTATGCTTTTCAATTAGTGTAAACCAGGCTTAATAGTGAAGATAGCCCGCCTTGCAGGCTTTCCAGGGGGAGGCGGATTGTGGAGAGGGAGGAGCCTGTAGGCAAGGCTAAAGTGAAGATAAATCCCCACAATTTTTGTCGGAAACCTCCAGGCTCAGTTAATTGAAACTGGTTTAGTCCTAACCCAGGGTAAAATCAATGATTTTGATTTTTTTTAGCACTAACTCCCTTTTGAACAACGCAGCCCCGGTCCTCACAAACACATTTTTCAGACCCTTTTCATTTTATGTACTTCGAAGATCTAAAAATTGCCTAAGACACTTAGGTTTAATTAATTATTCGTTGTAGTTCTTTAAGTGCTGTTTTTATCCCATAAATCATAAGCAAACAGAAGACGTCTAGTATTTGTAAACATCGTGACAGCAATCTTTAAATAAGTTACACATTCCTCTACTGTATCAAATTTCTTGGATCAGTGGCGTCGGACATAAAGGAGGAGGAAGGCTAAGTAGTTCGATTGCTGTTTTGGTAAAATTTCTTGGTTTAACGATAATGGAACTTTAAGTGGAAGTACAACAATGCCTGTCTATTTGTCCACAAAGGCTTTTGAACTGCTACAGACTAAACGGCCAAAGCAAACATCCCAACAGAGTTCTAAATTTACTAGACAACGAGGGAACGACTTCGCACTGCACAACCGTTTATCTGGCGAACTTAAGCGTCAATATCACCTTCAAGAAGAAAAGAAAAGGGATTTGGCTACTAGTTTGTTTCCTTTGATTTCACAGAAAACTAAATGTGTGGAAAATGTAGGGAGAAAAATGCATTTTAAGATTATAAAGAATCGAATTCCAAGCGCAACGAGGACGCCATCTGGTCGTGAGGTCAGTCTGTGTGATCGAGGTAAAGAAATGGAAGACTTTCAGATGGGCCGGCATTTCTGTGAGTTACTCGGGCCACGTTTTTGCGTGGATTGTACCAAGGCTAAAGAAAGGAATGACGCTTTGAGGGACTGCGAAGAACGCCCTACTACATTTCACCTAGAAAGAGATCCATTCACTGCATTAGTCTGCAACCATTTGACTAAAGAATTTGAAAACGATGATAGCGATTCAGATAATGAGGAAATCTTTGATAACGCATCATTAGATCAAGATGAGTTAAGTGATTTGGAAGAGTTGACTGGTACCGCAGAAAAACGTGATAATTATCCGCATGCGGTTTCGAATGTAATTTTTACCCCTTCCCGACCTGGGAAAGGCATTCGTGGGAACCCGTCCCCTCCCTGGAGGGGAGACAGTGGATACTCAAGCCGTGTAAGTCATATCCGAGAACTCACAAGAGCAAAATCGTGCAGCGTATTGAGAAATTCACCCTTATTTTCACCACTGAGAAGAGAAAAGACTCACGCTCCCACAATAAAACAAAATCCCGCAGACTCGAGACAAAGTTCGGGTTTTGATTCACCGACCCGCGAGTTTTCATTTGAAAGCCACGGATTTCTTGATACAATTGAGAAACTCCAGAAACGCAGGGAATTGAATAGGCACAAATTTGATGACTCTAAATCATGGCTGAAATGTCCCGTAGAGCCTGTGTTGATGGAGCTGAAACTTATTAACTTTACGCAATACGACAAACTGGGATACGAGCCTCTGCCACCAGAACCCTGTGACGAAACTCCAGCTTTTGCTGTGGATGAGTTTGGGTTCCCTATTATGGAAAGGATAGCAGTATCTTCTTCATAATAGAGAACCCTGTTTATTGTGTTAAACACCAAATACTGTATATATAGAAAAAGAATTCATAATCAAAATGCAAATACTTTGTCTAGTTGATATACTCTTTTGAAGACTGATTTCTAGATGACATTTATGCAACATTTTTGGCAACACTGAGCGCAACAGGATTTGCGCCGTGCGTCTACCCCTGCAACAACTGCGTGCAACGTTGAACTTTTGCGGAAGTAGAAGTAGATTCTAGCTATTGCTGCACCTGTTGCAGGAGTGGACACACCTAACGTGTTTGCCCAGATGCGGCACAACGTAAGCGAAATACATTTCAAATACCAATGATAGTTCACGACGAGAAGGGGGCATTAGTCCATATTACCCCGGCGACCTGAACGTTAGCCGACAAAAAAGACGATCGCGTCCTGGGTCTGGCTATAAAATGAACTGAAAGCATGAATAACTTAGCCTCCTCTGTAGGCATCACTGTGGGTTTTCTCTGTTCTTGGGCTTCCTGTTTAAGAAAAGTGGAAGAGGGAGAATGAGGAGAGAATATAATCGTTCCAAAGGAAGACCAATCAATGCTAGAGGAAGCCGAAAGAGTTGCCTGCCTATGTCTAACAGGCTTCGTTTGCGATAAAAGGGGCTTCAGTATAAGCCAAGTTTAGATTCGCTCGCTTTTCTTTTTCTCCTTCGCGCCATTCACCTCGGAGGTTCTCGTAACCGTTAGTGTACGATTTGAATCGGCAGTTACAACGAGATTGAGACTCGATCTGAATTCACAATTGCATGCATTCAAATACATTTGCATTTGACTTAGTGGAAATGTTAATACATATTAATACAAACAGCATAGACATGGGTGATCTGATCAAATATATAGGAATCACTTACCTTGATAGAAAATTCACAGAAAATTCAATTTCAAAGTGATCGCTTTTAACCAAGTACCGGATCATGATATTACTATGGAATGTTGTTTTGAACCCAGTACCTCTCGGAAACTTTTAAAAAGATTCATTGTTTGCCTGCTCAAAGCCGTACTTCTTTCAAAGTCCAAAAATAAAATTCCCCACGGAAATTGTTAGCAAGGAGTAGCACTGATTGGTCCGATCATCTCCCAAAGGATTTAGGATCAAGAGCTTTGATTGGTCAGTGCTACGTGCTACCCTCTGGGGATTTGGGACAACCATATTAGGAACACAATGAAACTTCGCCGAATAGACTACCCCGATTAGTCATTAATATTATTAAGTGTCTAGGTAGCGCAGCGGTCTAAGGTGATATCTAAAGGTATGGATTAGGGTCCGGATATCGTCTCCCTCCCTGGCCTTCGGGCTAAGATAACTGTAATATGTAGCACCGGGATAGCGTGGATGGGGCCGAAATCTTCATCCGTAACGTAAGTCGATTCGATGTCTCAGCTTCATAGAATGTCTCGGGAGAATCGTCCCATTTCTTTTCATTTTTTCAAATTTATTCGGTCTTTCTTTTCAAATGTCCGGGGGGTGCTGACCTATAGGTCAGGAGTTCAATTCCCGGTCGAGGAGGTTTCTTTTTCTTTTCTTTTTTTCGTTAATAATTTTTAAATATGTTTAATAAATAACATTTTTGTTTCCTTTTATCGCACAGACATAAAGAAATGATGAAAAAATCTCATAAACATACATTCCTAAAAAAATAAAATATTTACTAAAAATATAATATTGCGCAATTATGAAACATTTGAATTTGAAAATTTCAGTACAAAATCAGTTTTTAAAATGCATGCTTTTATGATAAAAGTTTCGGGAACTCGAGACGCCAAGACCACCAATTTGGTATACGATTTTTGTAGGTTGTTGAAAATACACCAAAACTTTTCCTTGTTTTTGCTCAAAAATGACTTGGGCTTCCTGTGGTACTATATCTCAGTGGCGAGCTGGGTGATTGGGCTTCCTGCTCACTAAATAGATTCAGGCTAGTCTATGATAATGAACTAATACTTAATTATTTATTAAGTATTCCTATTATAATCAAATATTATTTATCACTTAATATCTAGGAAAATGTTATATATATATCTAATGCCCGCTGACTAGCCCTATGCAAATACTCGTACGGACATTGCATGGTAAATAAGAAACACAACACAAGCTATCTCGAGCAGAAATTACAAAAACAAATAAAACCCGAATACAACACAAACTCGAGCAGAAATTTGAATAAAGTAAAGGAATCCAACCGGGGGAAACCCCATTATAAAAGGATCGGGTATGCTTGTCGTATCTCTTAGAGGTAAAATTAAATGATCAGCGATTTAGTACGTATCTTTTAGGGTGTTAAAATTTATGTTTATAGTTTTAGCACTTCGTGGTATCTTTCAAGGTATCAAAAGAGCCCATCGCTTTTCGTATTTTAAAATTGCGCATGAGAGTTACAGCCACGCCCTTCTTAAAAGACTTCCGATATCTTTTAGAGCCATTTTTGAAAATTTACGACGAGCATACCCGATCTTTTTACAATGGAGTCCCCCCGGGGGGAATCCAAGCAACAAACCCAACACTGAGATCCACAAACTGAGATCCATGCATCAGCATGACAACCTAGACATTAAAATTTTTATATACTCTCTGTTTCGGTACTGAGTTTTGAAAGCGGGGCTTCCTATAAGGAGTCGACCTTGGAAGTACTTGATTTTGAAGGCTCTCAAACGCTATTAGAAATGTAAGAACATGGTTGGTTTCAGAAATGGGCTGGGGGTTCCATGGAAGCCTTGAAGCTTCCTCTAAATCCGTCACTACGTCAGAGTACTGTTCCACTGCGTCACTCCTGATTTGATGGGTAAACATCGTCCTGACGAGTACACTCTTTCTCACTAGCTTTTCTTATCAGAATAAAATGTACATTTGCGTCCACGTTTATGGTTACACAACAGTACTTGCTTCCAGTTGCGATATCCAGCCATAACACCCTGCGAATACTCATGATCAAGATACTTTCTCAGTTTTCTTGGAAATCGATATTTCTTCCCTTCCAGTATTTGCCAGCTCGTTGGAAACAAAGTATATTCACGAAGAGACCAAAATCGCATTTTAAAATACTTGACCATGTGCCTATTTCCTGGATAGCGTTCATAAAACCATACGTCAATATGCGCGTCGCACACCTTATTCTGACAAATCCTTACGTAGCTTTCTCTTTTATCCCAAGTATAATAGTACCCCAATGCCGCCATATCAGTTGCGGATTGGTTACGGAATTTTTCCCGATCTCGTAAGTCAATTATTAAATCCAAGTCCGTATCGTAAGGAATGAGAGTACCATTCTCACGCGCGACCGATATAACAGCGCCCCCAGTCATTACGTACCGAATGCGGTATTTTTCAAAGATGTCATGCGCCGCGCTTAGCATGTTCAGTAGCATTCGTCGGCAGCAAGGGCTCCAATTTATACGCATGTTTAAGCCCCAATCGAAATATGGTTCTACGTCGGTACACGGTGTTCGATTAAAAGTACATCCAGGGTAGTCTTCTGTGTTGTTTGGATAAATCACTTTAGCTACTCTTTCTGATGTTTTAGGGTATGAACAGACCCTATATTGTCCATACACATTGAATCGTTCATCTCGGTTACTTAATACCAGGGTCCAATTTGCCGGGTCCCATATCCAGCTATGACAACTGAAATCCGTCGTTATGTTGTCCTCAGAACAAATAATCAAAATCTTAAGGTATTGATAGATGATTCCGTGTTTCTTTTTAAGAGTGCAGCCTCTTTGTCGAACAAACTGCGAAATCACGTGACTACTGTTTGTGAGCACGTGACTTCGTGGAGGTGGAAGAGGCTGCTTGTCGGTAGAGTCAGCGTTGATGTGCTTGTGTCTGATGTGAACAAAACCTTCATTGTCGTCCTTCTCCAAAAATAGTGCACTAACAGCTTTTAGTTTTTCATCGTTGTTCGTGAACTTTCCATCAGTTTCACTGTCAGGAAAAATAAAACTTTCAACCAGGGAATTTTTATCATTTCTTTTAGGTTTTTGTTTTCTTTGACTGGAGATGAAGTAAATCCACACGAGCGTCAAAACGATAACGCAAAGCCACTCCCATCTGTTGAAGAACCTGCAATGAATTGCAAAAAGGAAATGAATACTAGTTATATAGCCGAGTCAATGGTTTCATACAACTGTTTCAAAAAGGTTGCCTTGGGATACAACAGGTCATTCCAGGACCAAAAAGGATTATGGTCAATGTACGCACACATGCATCGCATGAGATAGCTTGGTTTATTACAAATTACGACAAAGTTATTACAAACTACGACAGCTGTTACAAATTACGACGATTATTACAAATTACGACAGAACACACCCCTGGGCTACTTTTAATAGCATTTATAACTTGCCCAAATTTCAGGATTTTCTCCTTTGTAGTGTTTAAGTCTGTGCACAGTTATAGGGTATACAGGTGTACATTTCATTATTAACCAGGTTTGACAGGCCGGTGATCCAAACTCATGGGTTGGTTATCCGTTTGCCTTTTGTCTAACTTTACCCTTCAGACTAACCTCATCACTCCTCCGGTCGATCAACGAGATGTACGGCGATACAAACCCACGTCAGTCAAAATATACTTATCAGTAAACAAGAGATGATCATAGCAAGTGCATGCACTTTGTACTTAGTGTGCTATTTGAGCTGTGGAATAAAAAGAAAGAAAAGATTATTAACTTATCTTAGAAAGTTTGGCGCAATGAACTGAAGAAGGGTTGATTGTGCGTGGTTTGTCACGAAATTAACGTAATTAATTTTCTGCCATTTTGTTCCATTTCATTTAGCAAGTCCACGGAGACGAGTGTGAAATTCGTCAATAGTTTCATCCTGTTTCATCAGGCTGCGTTGCTTGTCTAGAAGACATACGATTGATAAATGCGTTTCTCGTGTTCGAAATCAGATGTCGTTAGTGTTTCAACCGCAGCGTACGTCGTATAATTCTCTGCTGTTCCAGATCTGCCAGAGTTTGGAAAATATCATGCCGGGATCTCTGGTCCAGCTTGATACAATAACAGTGCTCGTTTACGAGAATTATGCTTTATTTTATACACCTATTTCAATAAACGTTGTCGGGCCGAAGACCCAAGCATGGTCAAGCATACGGGTTTACCCGAAAGGGAGTATGGGTAGAAATGATTAAATCAATAAAACCACACGAATACAAATTTAGCTTGCTTACTCTTGTACAACACAGAACATCATTTCTTGATGTCTAAAATCAAGACTAAAGCCGAAAAGTGAGTTAAGTTTTGCATCTACCCATGCTCCCTTTCGGTGTAGCGCGTGTGCTTTACGTCTGTCGTCCGACAACCTTTTGTGAAATAGTTGTATCTGTTGAGCGCTACCAAACCGGTCGAGCCACGTGCACTGCGTCCATCGAGCACTCGTGTTGGCTGAGATCCGCGGCTCGAAAGGAGGCAGAGGCAGAACACTATTCATGATGGATCGCCATTTTGACCTCGTCTCCATTGTAAAAAGTTGGGTTGATTGTGAATAAATTTTATTGGTTAACCATTAACCCTCAATGGCTACATGAACTGGGGGAGGGGGCAGGCAGTAAAATCCTGCATTCAAACTAAGGGTTAAGAACATCCAGGCTGAAAATTGAGCAATTAAGCACCCAATGTATAAGAACCATACATAAATTTTATATATATAAAACCATTTCAGATGCCTGTCACAGAAAATATGCGAAATATACTCTATCACGCAATCCACTCGAAGCTCCACACATTGTCGTCCTTTTGACTCGTAATAACATTTACTGCATCTTCGTTTTTTTATCGTTTTGAAGACTGAAGGAACTCACGTCAACTTGTGTTCATCTACCCACTCTAGTCCCGCTTTTGCAGGTGAATTGTAGTTTGAATTTTGAGTCTGTCAGTTTAAACGAAGTTCAATTATGGCGCTCACTGTTTATCGACTGGTGCCAGAATATGGTATTACTTGATCATGAATTAACTTGCAACATCGATCGTAAAAACATTCAAAATTTGATTCCAAAGAGACCTTACCTTTTCTCGAAGTCTGAATAAAAGGAAATTTCAGAATTAACAGCACAAGTGCGGAGTTCTGGTCGACGGATTCCGTCTCTTGAATCCCGTCACGCAATCTGCATATGGGAGACGTAATTCGATCCGGACGCAAGCACATATATATTAGCATTCTCTGTACCGTTTACAAAACAGTAGACATAACTTAGAAATTCAGGCAATAAAAGAAAGAAAAGAAAAGAAAAGTAAAAAGAAAAAACAAGAACATTAAAATCGAGATGTCGTACCAAACCTCGCTGGCCGAGATCTCTCAGTATTACAAAGTGTGCAGTATGTATCCTATGAACAGGCTCAGGGGACAGGAGGGGGAGGGGAGGGGAGGAGGAAGGGAAGGGACCAAGCCCCTTCCCCTCCTCCTCCCCTCCCCCAGTTCTCCTGTTCTCTCTGGTTAGAATAAGCTGTTAGTGAAAGCATAAGTTGAAAGTACATAAGTGAACTCGAACTCCTCCGGCTCGTTATCTCGAACTATTAAACCTGATTTTCCCTCGTTTTTTAACCACATTTTCTTAGTCATTTACGGATAACGTTTACTCAAGTTCCCGAATATCGAACTAAACCTATTTTCCTTAGTCAAAATTCAAGTCAAACTAGTTTACCCTCAGTCAGACTCGAACTCTGCTTTTTGGGCATAAACCTCTCAAAGACAACCTGAACACCCTCTAACTCGAACTATTTTCCGTTTCCCTTGGGAGTTCGAGTTGGTGGGGTTGTACTGTAGCTACCACAGGACGACCAAGAAATTCGGAAGTTTGCCTTTTACCCATGATGCAATGTTAACGTCCATTCAAAATGGCGAGATATTTAGATAAAGTGTGGAGTGTGCCAAGCTTTTGGCTATTATTTTCCTTCAAGAAAACCTATGTCCTTTGTTAAAAAAGGGACATGGGGAATGGAAGAAAGAAAAAAAGATTTTATCTTTATTTTTAGACTAATTTGGGATGTTAAGGTTTTTTAAATGTGGAAGAAGTGTTTTGTTTTGAACTGAACATCTCGTCCAAGATGGCTGCCGCTAGCTCCTCGCTCAAGTTAAACTGGCTGGATCATTTCGACTCTGCCTGGGTCAATGACGATTCTGAAGCTGTGGTGACAAGAAAGGGAGTTGTTACGTTATATGACAAGCTTCTTTCAAATAAAGAGGCCGTGGCTATACCTCAATCGCCGCTTCAACTTCGAGGACCTTTGCTGCCTGACTTTGAAAGGGGTATCGCGTCACAGAGCGACCAAGACCAGTTCTTGAACGATCTGTTATCCAGTCAGTTAGTGTTAGCTCGAACTGTCAGCTCGGATTCCCCGTTTCATGCGACTCTACGACGTCGTCTTGCTATCTTGCAACGAATTTTTTGTGCTGTTTCTGCAAAGTTTCACAACAAAGGGAAACAGGCTTGTTATTCTGGATCTGGATATTATGCACGGGATCAAACCCAAAGCAAGTCGAAGGTAACAGAGGTGACGAGTGGAAAAGACGTACTGATTGAGATGGGAATCAAAACAGGACTTTCTCTTCTTTTCTCTTTACTTCGTCAATCGTGGTCTAATGGACAGGGAACTTTGTGTAATGATGTCCTCGCAACTGCTTTATCCGTCCTGTCTTCTCTTCCACCTCTGTCCCTCTCCGTCGATTCCAAAATCCCAGAACTTGGTGTTGCGTCGTTGACACAGATTACGGAGTTTTTGAAAACTACCGTTACTGCTCAGAATGTGGATAAAAATGGCAGAAGATTGTCTTGTGAGCTTCTGTTAAGACTTGGAATCCAAAGAGGATCGTTAAATTGTTTATTGGAGTGGATCGAAATGGCGCTCGTTTTGGATATTTGTGAAAAGACTGAGAAAGGCAACGGATGTACTGCAAATATCGTCGGTTTATCTTTAGATTGCCTACAAGATGTGTGCCAGCAAATGCGAAAGGATACTGTAAGTTTATTAAATAAGAATAATTGTTTAACAAAAAGTAAAAAATATTTTATCGGGTCTACAATCAAATTTTAACAGGGAACCCAGACTGTAAATAAATTATAAGTGGCTGATAGAATAATAGGACCACCTTGAGAGAAAACATTTATAACTGTATTTATAAACAATATGATACAAAATATAATACAATCAATTTTATTGTCTCCTTTTAAGATTGCTCTCTTTATGGAATAATGAAGTAACTTTATTAAAATAATGTAGCATTTCCCATTTAAAAAATGGTCTGAAAAATTTCCCTCTGATTGATGTACCGGGATGTAATTTTGAAGCTTTATTTTTCCTCTTGTCTGGATTTTACCTAAAGTATAACGTAGCAAATAACATCATTCTAAGCTATTCCTTGTTAAGTGACATTTAAGTAAAATCCATATAAAGCGTCATTAATAGATTTGTTTGCATCTAATGGGTTTGTGCTACTTCTTAAACTCTTTGAAAACTCCTTGTCTTTGTTTTACATTTTCAAGGGTGCTTGAATAATTTTACAAATTCTCTTCAAGCTCCTTGAAAACTCCTTGAATTTATACTTTGGAGAAAAAAGGAAGGAACTTGAATTATGTGGTACTGGGAAATATAGACATTTTCATTTCAGGGAGGGAAGGGATTAAAATACATAATGTGAGTCCAAGTATTTCAGTAAAACATCAAAAACACCCAGCGAATGATTTAATTATAATACCCCTTGAAAAATTGTTTTGGAGTCCTTGAATACTCTTTGAATTCTTTTGGAATTATAAATTTATGTTTCAGTGCAAAACCTGATCTAATATGTATAAGTCACATTTTAGATAAAATGCATTATTTTTATTATGGCCATAGTGATGTATCATTTATGGAAGTCTGTGTCAATAAGCTTTTATCAGGTATTTTTGAATTATCAAAACAAAAAATAATAATTACCATAACTAGAAAGAGCATGTTAAAATTAATTTGAAGGGAATAAATTCAAAGCTCACAAAGATATGATTTTTGAAATTAAGTGTGAATTTGTAAGAAAACCTTTGCTGGTAGGCATCTCTTGTCTCCTAACGAATGTTTTCTTACAAGATTTTGATTTTTAAAAATTCATATCTTCGTGAGTTTTAAACTTATCTCATTCAAACTTTGCAGTTTTACTGATTTTGATGTGCTTTTTCCAGCTAAGGTAATTCCATCCTCGTTCCCAGGCCCTTCTTAGCTTTCCAACGGAAAAATCGAAGGCCCTGGTAATATGAAAATCAAGCTCAAATGTGATTGGTTTATAGAATGTAACCGGAAGTAAGAAACTTTAGAGCATGCACACTTTTGATGACCCAGAATCTGGGACATCCGGTTTTCATATTACCAGGGCCTTCGATTTTTTTGGAGAAGGGCCTGGGAACGAGGATGAGGTAATTCCTGAGTTTCAGAGACTATTGCAATTAATATATGATAAAAGCTGATTGTTTGATCAGCCCTAAACCCTTTTTACTCTTGTACAAACATTATTCCATTGTCTCTGATATCCTGCTATTTTTTCTCTTATTTAACTATAACAGAATGTCCCTGTTGATGTATCTTCAATTTCTCATGATGAAAAACAACCCAGTTTAGAAGAACTCGAAAATATCCTAAATCTAATCCCAGAAGCAGACACTGGTCTTATTCCACTCCACCAAGCTGCACTCTTCTTATTAAATCAGGTAATACTCTCCTCTATTCTACCTTGAAGCACAAATAACTATAGTAGATACTGCAGTATTTTGAAATGATGCTCTTCCAAGGGGTTGTGAAGTATATTGCTTAAGTTTGTACTCAAGCAATGTTTGTAAAGTTTCTTCAGTCGGGTAATGACTCAGGAAAAAATGAGCTAAAGATGACGTTTGAACTTGTGACCCAAGTTCTGGTCAGATGGTCTTACTGCCAGGCTACTGGGGTTCCTGTGGTGGGCGAGGTCATCTGGGTATTTGCATAAGCTCCGCACGCTTCACATGATTGGTGGATCAGAAAAACCCAAAAATCCAACTGGAAGTTTAAAGTTGTCGGTCGCGATACAAGCATTTTCACAGTAAAACACCAATTTCTGTAAAAAGGGATGTGTTTTTATCAATATTTTATCAATTTTGAAAACTGGTTTCTCTTTTTACCAGATAACAAACCTTGCAGAAAGCTATGCCCAGACATCTATAAAGAATGGCTCATCTGGTGACATTGGTTTCAGCAACAGTTTTAGCACTAGTGATGAAGTATATGTATGGGGTAGTAATAGTAGTCATCAACTTGCCGAGGGTAGTATGGATAAGATACTCATTCCTAAGATAGCCTCATCCTTTGGCAATGCACAGCAGGTAGGTTATAACTCTATGGGCCTTTTTATAATATTTTGGAGTTTTTACAAAGTGTTTGTTTTCTTTCCATTTGGGCTTCCTGTGTTGAAAACGTTGCCTGATAATGAGGCTTCCTCTCATAAGCACAGGAAACCCAATGCAAGACATTGTGAGATTCCATAGAAGAATGAGTAAAGGCCATTATGGGAAAAATGTGATTATCAAAAACTAAATTTCATATATCTGAGCTACCAATTCAAGTTTGAGATATGAGGTATTTTATAACTGAAAGGGTGTCATTGAAAAAAAGATTTCTTCAGAACAGTCACTTGGACCATTTATGCTTTAACTATACCTATTACTATACTATGCGTGCACAGTACTATAAGCTATAATGTATATGGGTGAAACTGATGACTGTAGGTTTATGTATGTAGCAATGATGAATTTTTTTCACAAGACTTGATATCCTAATGTCATGAAGTGTATTTTACAGTGAGTAAGTGCACTCATGTTTATGATGATCAAGAATGATAAATGATCTTCTCTCTGAGCACATACATTGTACAACGTGGAAATTTTAAGAAGAAACAAGGTCATTTTTGTGCACTATTAAAGAGTTATAAAAAATAATGTAATTTTGTTTCAGATTGAGGCAGGTCAATACTGCACTTTTGCAATTTTTCCTGATGGTTTCTTGCATGCTTGTGGCAAGGTGAGTTGCATACAGAGAGAGAGATTTAATTTACAAGAGTATCATGGACCACGGAACACCTTGAAAAGTGTGTGAGTGTGTGGATTGGGGGGGGGGGGGGGGGAATTAAAAATAAAGTACACTACCCAGTCAAAAAGGTTTTCAAACAGAACATTTGACTTGGTAGCACAGAGTTGGGCAGCATAGCCCCCCCAGCCTTCCCCCCCCCATCTCTGAGGTCACTGTATCATTCATCATTATCATCATCATCATCATCATCATCATCATCATAATCCTTATATAATCACCACTGCCAAGTAATTAGTGGTCATGACTACTACTTCTGTCATCATCATCATTATCATCATTACCACCATCATCTGCTGGCACTTACACTCACTAACTCTCATAATTAGAATATTTTACATAGAACACACATTGATGTATATTTTACATACCACACACACACTGATTTTTTCTGAGTGAGGAAAAGCTGGAGAACCCAGGAAAAAGCCTTTTAGCATGATAGCACATCAAACAAACTCAAATTTTCAGAAATGATCCATGACCTCAGCTGGGATTTGAACCCAAACAAAAGAGGTGATTGGCAAACACTCTCACTGCTTAGCCAAACATGCTACCCAAATGATGGTCTTTAAATTTGTGAGCTCTAAATTGCTCTGAAACAAACAAATAAACAAAAAATTGTGGAAAATTCCATATCCTCACTTATTGGTTTTTATGTCATTTTTCTCAGGGAAGTTATGGACGTCTAGGTCTTGGAGACTCCACCAATCAAGCACAGTTAAAAAGAGTTGGTTTTGATACAGAATGTGTGATTAAAAGAGTAGCATCATCTAAAGGATCTGATGGCCATACTTTAGCTTTGACCATAGATGGAAAGGTGTTTAGCTGGGGGGATGGTAAGTACACACCAATGATTTCTGGCCATGGCTGCATGTATGACTTTACAATCATGTAGTTAATTAGTGTGTACCAGCTAATGGGCTGTTTATACAAAGGAGAGTTCCCATTCTAGCCAGGATAACTCTCTCGTTTTGTGTCAGGGTCTGATCCAGGATTTTCTTCAGGAGTGTGCATCCATGATCTTTTACAGGGGGTGTGCAGCATTATAGAATTTATTGGAAACCATCAAGATGATTTTGGAAAAATATAGAGAAGAAAAGTTGCCTCAGGGGGGGGTGGTGCACCCCCTGCAACCCCTGCAACCCAGCAACTACTTTGAAAACAAAACAAAAGAGTTATCCCAGCTACCAGGGACAACTTGCTCTCCAATGACTGAGCTTCACACGGCACTCATGTAAATCAGTCCCTTTATTTTTATATTTCCATATTATTATAATTATTCTTACATGCTTGTTTTGACTTTGTAATAATACAGTTTTGTTTAAGTGGGCTAACCATTCCATTGACGATTATTTACAGGTGATTATGGAAAGCTCGGTCATGGAAACAGTCAAACCCAAAAAGTACCAAAACTTATTGAAGGAGTTCTAACTAACAAGGTAAAACTATTAATATATCTGTTATAAAATCTGAGGGTGTACTGTCTGTTTATATATTCTTGGTTTGCAAGCAATCCCTACATTGGGAATTTACAGACAAAAGACATGGCTGCCATGTTGGTGGTCTTGACAAAAGAAAATCAAGATAAAAACCACCAACATGGCTGCCATGTCTTTTGTTTAATTCACTCTCCTGGGAATGATTGAAAACCAAGAATATGGAAGGTCTTCCAGTGCATATAGTGGTAAGTACCATAATTGCTTCACAAGCAGTTCTCTGTTTTTGGATATCCTGTGGAAATGCCTAGAATCTGGAGTAGTCTTGACAAAAAATAGTTAGGGAAAACACCTCTCTTTTTCCTTTTTAACTCGTGGATTGCAAATCCATGAGTTATTGTGAGGGGTCGAATATGCAAATGAGTCAGCTTTGTACTTCGTGTATGACAACATGAAATGGCACTATTCAATCTATATCTATTGTCTAACTAGAATATTGCATACATAGGGTAGTAACCTATTGTGTCACTCACTCACTCACTCACTCACTTTCCTGTAAACTTCCGGTCTGTGAAACTTTACTTCCGGCCTATTCCCCATAATAGGATACGGTGATAACTTCTGTTATAATATAATAATATTGCAGGCTCGTAACATGATATATGGGATCAAGCTCCAAATTATGGCCAGGATCAGGGATCAGAGACTAGGGCTCAGGGATCAAATGAGTGGGATCAAGGATCAGGGACATTGGATCAGGATCAGGGATCAGCTCAGTTTTTTGCACCAAGGATCAGGGATCAAAAATTTCTAAAAATATGAGCTCAGGAATCAAAATTTTCGCCGAAAACCCAGGATCATTCAAGACGAAAATATACCATGTTTAATACGAGCCTGGTATAGCAGCCTCGAGAAGCTTTGAACGTAATGTAACTGTTTTAGATTTGTGTACAAAGCAACACTGAATTTTTAGGAACACGATCTAAGCTCGATGTCGACCCTCGACATTATACCTCGTGGTCTACATGTACACGGGTCTGACACTCCGCGAAGATAGGCAAAAATGCCTATAGATCTGAATAGATAATTTCTTATTCCTTGTCACATTTTGTACTGAACTACTCTCAGCTCCCTCTGCAGCTTGGAATTCGTCATCTCCAAGTTGAGCTGTTCGATTCTCGGATGTGAAAACAATCGGGACTTTAATTTGCAGTCGCTGTCTTCAAACAACATCGTCGCAAGTCCAAAATCAAAAATCGTCGCCAGTCCAATATCAACGAGCCATCCAAGCATTTAGTGTTTGTGCTCTATCAGCACGAGAGTAAATGTTGAAATAAAAAGCAAACAAAATCATAGTTTGAGTACGAACTGTGCCACCTGCCGAAAAAGTAAACTGGCCGTGCCGAACCGCTACGGCCCCGCTGGCCGAAACGGCATCAAAAATGCGTATTAAGTTTAAGTTTGGTGGCTATCATGAGTACTTTTATGGAGTAATTTATTTTATTAATAGCGATATTTGGTTCATAGAGAAACTTCTTTCATAATTTGTACATATTTAACAGATGTAAGGAAGTTACAAACGTAAATTAGCAATATGTACAAAAAATATCATCTTGAAAACAGTGAATTGCTCATTAGCTCAAGCGGTTCGTTGCTGGCTCGAGTTCCGAAGGTCGTGGGTTCGACTCCCGGGTGGTACATATAATCTTTTTCTTTTTTTTTTCTTTTTTATCTTTTTTCTTTGCTTCGTTATCTTTTTCTTTTGTTCTTTCGTACTCAAGTCTATTATTTTTTTGCTAAAAAATTACATTAGCTCATATTATTAATGATTATCCAACTGACTCCCTAAAAATTCCTTTAAATGCTTTACAGGTGGGCCCAAACTTAATGTTTAAATTTGTGAGAGCAATGATCTATCATTTAAAGAAATATGTATTGCTTTAATTGATCTATAATTTTGCCTTCAAAAAAACCTCATTATTTAACTAAAATTAAACTAATTTAACTAAAGGGGACAATCCACAAGTTACTTCGCCATTGGCGGATTGATTCCTTTAAAGGAGCAAGGATGGCACAGTTGGTTAGTGACCTCACATCCTTGTTTCAACTTCTTAATTCCTCTCTGTGTAGCTTTAATTAGCTTTAAATACCCTTAAAACGGAGCACTGATGGAGAGAGGGGAGTAAAATGAGCACACCGTCGACCTCAAGTTTATCAGTTACCAAAATTACTGTCACGAGTTATCGACGTAAAATATGGTCGTTTACTTTACTTGTCTTTTTCTATTCATTTCTAATTTTACACAGAGATCCCAAACCCATACCTGGATTAATTAGCACTGCCTAAGCCCTTATTGACTGTGTTTAAACTATATTCATACAGATTGTATCAAGTGTTGCTGCTGGGTACAGACACAGTGCAGCTGTAACAGAGGATGGTGAGCTGTATACCTGGGGTGAAGGAGATTATGGAAGACTTGGTATGTGAATAGTGTGAAATAATATTCATTTTGGTCTAAAAATTCAAACCAGTTTGATTTTTACTTTCCAATTGTCCTAGATTATGATTATGATTATTAGACAGTTGAGTCTAAAAATCAAATGAAGATTTTCAAACCAAGAATAACTTTAAACCACAAGATACTGAACTATAATTATAGTAAATCTAGCAAGTAACTACAGTTGGAGATATTCTTGATGTCACTTACTTGATCAGTGATATTACTAACTTTAGCAATGGTTTATTTTGTTCATCCACTGGTCGACTGTCCATCTGCCTTTTCAAACATTCATCCATTCATTCATTCATTCATTTGTCCATTCATTCATTATTATTTTGTTCACTTATTCATTCACATGTTTATCATCCATTTATTCTTTCATCCATTCACTCATTCATGCATTCCTTTATCCACTTATTTGTTCATCCATTCATTTATTTCTTTATTTGTTCCTTTGTCTATCCATTCATCCATCCTTTCATTCATTCATTCACTCACTCATTCATCCATCCATCCATCCATCCATCCATCCATCCATCCATCCATCCATCCATTTGTGCACTCATTAATTAATTCATTCATTCATTAATTGATTCACTAATTAATTAATCAATTCATTCATTCATTCATTCATTCATTCATTCATTCATTCTGTTGGTCAGTCAGTCATTCTTTCTTCCTTCCTTTGTTTCAATCATTTATCCATTTAGCTATCTATCTACTCCGGTGACTTCTATTAAATTGGATTCAATTTATTGAGCTCTACATTATATTATCCCAATAGGCCATGGTGACAACAATAGCAGGAATATACCAGTACAAGTAAAGGATGTGTCTAGTATTGGTCAGGTAGCCTGTGGCAGTGCTCATACACTTTGTGTGTCTATGGATGGTTCAACAGTCTGGTCATTTGGTAGTGGTGATAATGGTAAATACACATTCAACAGTGGCTTCATTAGGGCCAGGGACCAGGCAAATTGACTGGCTATGAGCAAGACTTCTGTGTAGTCTTGCTTGGCTTACACAGCCAGATGCCCTTCTGTTTAAAATCTTAGTAGCCCCCCCCCCCCCCCCCCCCCAATCTGAGTCAATGGTAGACTCAAAAAATGTTTTATTTATAGTGCAAGCTGTATAGATAGTTTACAGGTGCTCCACTCAAATAATCACAACTAAATAATACAAGTGAAATAAACAGTAATGCCTAAGAAGTCCATTTGGCAGGAGGCAAACCAGTTGGGCATCTACAAGTATAGTCAAGAAGCTGAATCTGAACTAGGATCTACCAAGAACAAAATTTAATTCAGTCTCAGCTAGTGGCCAAAGTAGAGACCTGAACTCAGGGCCACCAGACTAGGAGACTGATGGTCTGCCCACTTGACCATGCTTTCTCCTACCATTTAGTTTGTAGCAAAGATATGTGAAGGGATCATTTGACACCTTACTATCTATTGAACAAATTATTGGCGCCTCAGTTTCTAATGTATCAATATTAATTCCAGGTAAACTTGGCCATGGTGATACCAATAGAGTTTATAAACCTAAGGTATGGTTGAGGTTCTTGATGTTATACATAATTAATGGGTGACCATAAAAAATGGCTAAAGTGACTTTTTGATTCCACTACTCATTATGAACACACACATCATTATTAATGCTTGGGCAGGTTGGTCAGCTAGGCCCACAATAGATTGTCATAAATTATATTTTTTGATTGCTTTTTAAATTTCTCTCAAATGGTCCAAAATGATGTTACTAGACTTTTGTATGTCAAAATAGAGCAGCTTTCATATGAGTGTGAAAAGGACTATGCAATCCCATGGCCGTGTTAGTACCGTGATGTCTTTAAAAACATTTAGAACTCCTTCCATAACTGTGCAGTGCTGTTTTCACAGTCATACAAAATCTGCTCTATCAATACCTGCCTACTTAACAAAAGTCACCAAGGCCATTTTCTTGTGTACCCCTTCAAATAAACTAAACTTCAACACATTGTGTACAGTAGACAGTATTATAATGGTTCACTGAAATGTTTCCCATTAAACATTAATTTTTGTCTTTACCTTAAAAAGATCATTGAAGGACTACAAGGAATGGTAATCCGTAAAGTTTGCTGTGGAAGTCAGTGCAGTCTAGCTTTAACAAACAATGGACAGGTATGCTTTAAAAGTTGTATAGTTAGAAACGATTTCACATGAGTGGGAAACCTACACACACATGAGGCTAAATGTAATTTAGGCAAAGTTAAAATCAAGACAATGCTGGCCAGCTGTCTCCTGGGTAGATGCAGTGTGGGGGGACTCTAAGAGGTGCAGGGGCTTCTTATACACATGTCATCAGACATGTGCCCTTGTCTTTTTGATCATTGCAGGTCAAACCATAGCAGATTGTTGCAGATCTTATACTTTTATATAAGGGCTGTGGGTATTAAAAACCAGGCATGCTTTATGTACTGTATATGACTGAAAATTTCCGTGCCATACTATTCTATCCTGTTTCATGTTGTATTGAATAAGGTTTGTGTTGATAGGTATATGCATGGGGATGTGGGCCTTGTCTGGGTACAGGATCAGTGGATGCCACATCAGCAAGACCAAAACTCATCTCAGGCCTTCAGTCATTTTATGTTGTTGATATTGCTGTGGGTGATAGCCACTGTGCAGCTTTAACAAGAGGTAAGAGATGTACTATCAACTCTTAAACAGTGCTTGCAGGAGTAGAGTGCTAAGGCCTGGTAATACGAGCAACAAAATCATGCAACTTGTCGTGCAACATTGTTGCATTGAAAGTTGCAGAGCAAATGTTGCTCGTATTACCACCCTGTGCACAATAAATTTTCTTTGTTGCACAAAGTAGAAGTACTTGCAACAAAGAAAATTTGTTGCAAGTGGTTTGGTAATACGAGCAACATTTGCTCTGCAACGTACAACGCAACAATGTTGTGCAAGAAGTTGCACGATTTTGTTGCTCGTATTACCAGGTCTTTACTTTGTCCAATAAAAGTTGCCAGAGGTAGCAGCACAGTGTAGTTGGTAAAGAACTATCAGTGCTGCTGGGAAACACTGACAGAGCTTAATGTGTAATGTTCCTTATTGACAAATACATTCTTTTTTCATTAGACAATGAAGTGTATGCTTGGGGGAATAATTCAATGGGTCAATGTGGACAAGGACACTGTACCACACCCATGACTAAACCCAAGAAAGTTCTGGGTCTTGATGGTGTTGCTGTTCATCAGATAAGTGCTGGGACATCTCATACTATTGCCTGGACAGCCCTACCACTAGACAGGTACAATACACATCCATAATTGTCAATTCAATTGAATTTTTACATCTCTTGACAGTCTTTTCTGTTATTCTTTGATTTACACGTAGGCAAGTTATTTCATGGTTCAGAGCTTATTGTGTTGACCTTAAACATTCAACCTTTGGATCACTGCAAAATTTTCTAGAGAGGTTTTGTCCAGAGCTACATCAAAATCCCAACAAATCTATACCACCATTTTCAAGTACTAGGTAAGAATACAATATCTACCTTATGTGCCTTATCTGATGATGATGATGGTGATGATGATGATGATGATGATGATGTTCCAACTTCTGTGCCATTCTTTATAGAACAGTTTCGTATGAATATGAAATGGACCGTGCCATGTCAGTGCCATATCGTCTATAAAAACATTTGTCAAAATTCCTGCTGTTGCTGTGCCGTGTCATGACATTTTCACAGTCATCTACTCTATCCCTGCTGTGTTTCTGTACATGTAACATTGCTTTCTCATATTGCCCAAAAATTGTTGGTAATGATTATGATGATAATGTTAATAATACAAGGTATTGTCTGTTTTAGTGAGCACCACAAGTTTGTTCTTCTTTGCCTCAAGTTACTGTCAGTACATCTGTCTCTTGCTGTAGCTGCTGGAGCTTCTTCAGGTGTTCTTGGTTCCTACACACGCCCTCTGCGTAAGCTACTGTTTAGACTTCTTGATGCATCTGTATCTGATGAGATACAAGAGGTAAGTTGGAGTAACATCAATGTTAATTTTATGGCAATTGCATGTAATATACCAATAATGAAACTTTCCTTCATTTTTCAGTTCATTCATTCATTCATTCATTTTACTACATATCATGTTTCTAAGCTCGTTCATACATTATTTCCCATTATATTTATGTTACAGTACAGAGACATGTACCTGTGTTTTATATTGCTTAAATTCATTCATTTGTTCATTCATTCATTCATTCATTTTTGTTTAATATTTATTTATTTATTTACAATGTATTTGTTTATTTATATATTTGCTTGTTTATTTGTTTATTCATTTATTTGCTTGTTTAGTTATTTATTTGTATATTTATTTATTTGCTTGTTTATCTATTTATTTATTTATTTATTATTTATTTATTTATTTATTTGTTTATTTATTTATTTATTTATTTGTTTGTTTATTTATAGGCTGTAAATGAAGCTCTTTCTGTTGGTGCATCCTTACTTCTTCCTCCACTTCCTGAGAGAATGGAAGTTTTGCATTCACTTCTGCCTCAAGGTCCTGATAGTTGGGAATCATTATCTTGTGGAGAGGTACAATTGACATATCAAACTCACACAAAGCTTGAAATAATTTATGGTAGAGCAGATTTCGTATGAATGTGAAACAGACCACACTGTGCCATGTTGTCTATAAAAACAGTCAAAATTCCTGCCATGACCGTGCAGTGTCATTTTAAAATACATACATGATTGAGACTCCCTCAACAGGGCTTTTCAGCTCAATTTACAAATCCTAACTAAATCGTATAAATCAAACATAAATGGATTTCACAGTCATATGAAAACTAGTCTAGCATACACTATACTACACTAAACAGCACAACCAATGCAACTGGCCATATACCATATCACAGCACTTTACACTACATGATTCTACTCTATACCAAAATACACCATACCCAATAACACCATACTATACCATACTACTCTGTACTGTACTCTACTCTACTCTACTCGCTACTCTACTCTACTCTACTCTACTCTACTCTACTCTACTCTACTCTACTCTACTCTACTCTACTCTACTAGCTACTCTACTAGCTACTCTACTCTACTCGCTACTCTACTCTACTCTACTCTACTCTACTCTACTCTACTCTACTCTACTCTACTCTACTCTACTCTACTCTACTCTACTCGCTACTCTACTCTACTCTACTCGCTACTCTACTCTACTCGCTACTCTACTCTACTCTACTCGCTACTCTACTCTACTCTACTCTACTCTACTCTACTCTACTCTACTCTACTCTACTCACTACTCTACTCTACTCTACTTGCTACTCTACTCTACTCTACTCTACTCTACTCTACTCTACTCTACTCTACTAGCTACTACTAGCTACTCTACTAGCTACTCTACTAGCTACTCTACTAGCTACTCTACTCTACTCTACTCTACTCTACTCCACTCCACTCCACTCCACTCCACTCCACTCCACTCCACTCCACTCCACTCCACTCCACTCCACTCCACTCCACTCCACTCCACTCCACTCCACTCCACTCCACTCCACTCCACTCCACTCCACTCCACTCCACTCCACTCCACTCCACTCCACTCCACTCCACTCCACTCCACTCCACTCCACTCCACTCCACTCCACTCTACTTTACACCATGATACAGCATACCACACCATACCGTACTACACCACATGGCACCCAAAACCACACACTACTCCATACCACATCACAAACTTCTATTTACTGTACAGCACTTATTACTCGTTAGCTATTATAAGTAGATTTTGTATGACTGTGAACATAGCATGGTTACGGCAGGAATTTCAAATGTTTTTATAGACATGGCCATGACATGGCCACAGCACGGCATGGTCTATTTCACACTCATATAAAATCTACTCTATTACCCTATACAGCACTTCTCTCTTGAGTGTCTAAATAATTGTTGATGGTTTTATCAATAATCACTGTTTATTTCCTGCCTTGAAACAGCGTAAGCAACTTGGTATTATATTGAGTAGCATGCAAGACCACACCCATGTCTCCTCCCTTCTTGGATTCTCACTACTGTCCAAAGAAGAACCTACAAATACTGAATTAGCACAGCCAAGTATCAAGAACAACACTGAGATGGCTGAGATACTCATGAAGATGTTGCTAAGAAATCTTACATTTTATACAGTGAGTTAGACAAGTTGTACAAAATATATTAGTTTTATGTGCATTAACAAACCAGCAATGCATGGTTAGAGGGGAAAGGATTGCAGTTAATCTGGTTGACGGCTTTAATTAGCCCATGCTCTACAGACAAACCTCCATTAAGTGTGACATTTTATTGTTGTACATATGCAATATCATTTCTAACTTGTGTGAGGTCCTGTATTCTCTAAAATCTGATAAATAATTTGGCTTTGTTCCAGATTCACACAAACCACCCCACATATCCCACAAGTTCTATGGTCATATTTTCTCCTCCTTTTCTGCCAGTAATAGTGAGCTTAAGCACCAACTAGAAAGTAAACACCATGAACACAAGAGAGGGTGTGCCATCAGTTGCAACGTCTGATCTATTAAGAGATCATACCTCTTGTATGTTTGTGGTGTTCTACATTCTTGGTGCTTAAGCTCACTGTTGTTATTAGAAATTAAGGAAATCATGACACTTTTATCTTTCAGGAAAAATGCCTACTTGCCATAGAAGAACCAGAGACCTACTCTGATTTCATCCCATCCAGAGAAGCACCACCCATTCACATACGACAGTTATTATTACTACTTCAGAAACACCTGTTTTCGTACTGTCAGAGTACAGCATCCACAGATAACCCTTCATATTTTGGTTCAGCTGTTAAACTGTTACAATGTCATTTGTCTCTCTACCTTCCTTGTGCTGGTGAGATTCTGTCAAGGGTACACGAAGTGCTGGTTAGAAAGGGAAGCTCACAACTCAGGGATAAAATTCATGGTAAGAATCATGTTCATGTATTGTACATATTATTGAAAGGGAAATAGAAGGCATATAGAATGCCATGAGCATTGGAAATCTAAACAACAGTGTGTCCATAAATGTCTTCACAGTAGTGGTACTATCGATATTTGTGAACATCTGTGTCAAACTCTATAGAGGCTTTGCACTATCAAATGACATCAGCCATGACAGGAGGCAGGAACAATAGAGTCTGGACTAATCTGGTTTACGTGAGAAAGTGTTCAGTTCCCCAGGGGGAAAAGACTCTATTGTTCTGCCTCCTGGCATGGCTGCCATCACATGATGGTGCAAAGCCTCTATTGCTTTCACAAAGTGAGCTAACAATCAATTGATCAAAACTTTCCAAGTTACAGCCCTTTGTTAATACTGGTGTATAATCTACCTATAGAACAAGGCCATTATCTGAATATTAAAATAGGCCCATAATGTGTTAGTGGCTTTTAAAGTCATCACACAACACTGCACTACATTGTATATAAATTGGCTGTGTAATGGATTTATTGTGTACATTGAAGCATGTGTGTTGATCGAGATATTGCACTAACAATACTTTTATTACTGTAATTTCATTTCATAGGTATATTATACAATTCTCCTGCTGGTTCAATGTTATGTCTGGTCTTCTACTCTCTCATGTTGATGCCATTTGATATTGTAAGACCAATACTTCCTGTTTGTATTGAACTGTTACCTGTAATGGATAGATTAAATAAAATCTTACCAGCTGCTTCTGTAATGGAGGAACATGAACTAGAGTGGCCTGTCCTTGGTAAGTCTTCTAGAACTTAGATTTTGCATATTATTAATTAGTACATAGTTTGATTTTATTTATTACATTGTACTTTCAGGAACTCCTCAAAACATTGATCCAGCAGCTCTACCCCTTCCACAACCAGCTCAGTCATGGGCATGGCTTGTTGATCTACAAAGAACCTGTGCCTTGTTTGTAGGGCGTGTACTTGGTAGCATGCTAATAGGGCCACTGCTGTCCAAATGTGAGAATGAATGTGAGAAATGGCTCAATTCACCTCTTTTGAATTATGGCCTTGAAAATAGAGACCCTCCAATAGGTGAGTCTCATGCATCTCATTTCCTTCCCTGTTTTCTTTCTCATCATCCATGTAGCTTTAAATGCTTTTGGCATAAAGGAAAGATAGATTGTCTTCCCCTGGGAAGAGTACATTTTGGTGAATATGGGTGTGAACAATATAATTATAGTGATTGTGTTTTTATATCTTTAGTTAGTTTGTGTATTCCTACAAATTAAATTTAGGGTTGTCAGAAACCTCAAGCCAACATTATGAATTATGAATTAATTAATTTTTGAATTAAATATTTTAAGATTTTTCCACAATTTTATGGAAAATATTTTAAGATTTTTCTATGTCTTTCTTGCAGAACAATTATTTGTGGCAAGCTCTCTATCCTCCATATTTGATTCTATTGAGAATACAAGATCAAGTATTTCCCCAGACTTGTTCTTTCTCCTTGACTTAGCTCAGGGTCCTGTTGTTGAATCTGCTGAGAATCTACTAAAACGACTGCATAGCTTTGGGAAATTTAATGGTTTGTATACATATATCTTGTATTTTTTGCCACTTGTCTTTTATTGTGTGTGGTAAATAAAAATCTTGAACATTTGATCTTGTTCTTGAATGCCATCATCATCATCATTTTGGTGATCATCAGCCCATTGAATAAATAATTGATATTTCTAATAAGTTATTATCATCGATCATCAGTCTAAAGGATGAGTATAACATTATAATAGTTTTCATATGTGAAAATCACATGGTTGCAACATTTCACAGGAGAAATGTCCAATATTTTAATAATCACTTACACACTCACAGCACGTTCCTATATGGAAACTTCTACACTGAGTAGTATGTTAAACTCCCTAGCTCAACATACTATTGATGCTATCAATGAGCTACTCTATCATCATCATGATGTTATCATCAGATCATAATCCCATACATACATTATGTTTTTAACAAGAAGCATCATTAATTAATGGTTATTGTTGCTATTTATAGAGCTGGATACAACTGATGTTTCAGATGTTGAGCTGTTAGACGCAGCCACCAGATTTGCCTTGGCTGCCATCCTAAAGCACTGTGGACTACTACCAGTGGCACTACAAAGGACAAAGTAGGTCTTTATAAATAAAAAACTCTTTATTTATAGACAGAGCTAATTTAGCTTTCGCTACTCTTCCATTGGGCCGTCTTCAATCTCACACTCACTACCTCCTACCTCTACATTAAATATTTTTCATACAATGCTCAACTCACATGTTGATTTTTGCTGAGGGAGGAAAAACTGGAGAAAAAACCCTCATGGCATGGTAGAGAACAACACATCAAACAAACTCAGTTCACTTATGATCACTTATGTCACTCTGTAGTATTGTAAGTTGCTTTGTAGTATTGGGCTCTTTAGGGAAGGTGGTCATAGATGAGGGGAGAGGGACATTAGTTCAGAAGTGAAGGAGACAGAATAAGGAAAGGGAGAGCAAATGAGCAATAAATACTGAATGTACACAAAAACAATGTATTTCATGAAAAAAATAGAAAACTTGCCAACTGTGCTGAGCACTTGGGATTATCAGAACACTCTAGAAGTGTTGAGAGGCACTCAGCTACATCTTATAAATGCTTTTCTTAACACCTACCTCATTTTCTGATCAATCCCCACATGCTCTAAATCGCACAGCATGTGCACACATTTTCTATTTCTACATTAGAGTTTGATCTGGAATTCTGGAATTCAGGAGAAAAAGAAGTAAACTGGCATGGTGATAATAAAAGGATTTAAAATTTCAGGTCCAAAGAAATGGTAGAAGTGTTAAAGAGTACCTGCACCTTACGGCGACATCTTCTTGGTCTAAAGTCAGGTCATAGAAGAACAAGCTCCATTATAAACTCACCAACCAGTGGTCTAGCTAACCAGTCAGTTAGCATTCAGTCAGGAACATCAAACCAGAGTGAGGAGAACAATACAAGCAGACAAACCAGTCAAGGTAAATGGCACATCTTGCATTCTATGGTGATTTAAGGTATTGTATACAGTAGAGTTCTGTGCAGTGTATCAACAGACTGTTTTAGCAAATGCAACATGACATGAATGAGGATGCCACGCAAGCTGATGAATTTTGTTTGAAATGACTGATGACATTGCCAGTGCCAAGAACAGGATGCAGAAACAAGCAAAACGACATCCTGACTGTGCTGTCGCAATGTCCTCATGGTAGCCACACAATAACTGGATGCGATATATTTGTCATTTAACTCATGATATTTGCTGCGAGCGAAGCGAGTAGCCTCCTATTTGGAACACAGTGTAATCTGTGGATGTCACTAGACAAACATGCGATACATACGATCAGCGGTTCAAGTCCATACTGTATCGAGAGTCGATTCAAGGATGTCACTAGACGAACACGCGATACATACGATCAGCGATTCACATTTTTCCCTAAATAAACTAGCTTTTTAAAATCAGTTAGTTTTATAATCAGCCGTTTGAGATTGTTTGAAAAATTGCCTTACTCAAAGTGCTAAATATTTTGAACTGTGTCTGTCCGGCACTGATCCTTGTAGTTCAATATTGAAGGTCAACTAGCCATGAACTAGCAGTGTTCGTCACACAACGCATAGCACAGGAGATAGACAAGTAACATTTGATATATCAGACAAAGCGGTGTACTTTCGTAAGTTTAGGGGAACAGCTCTGCTCGCAGCAGTTCACTTTCTATTAGAAATAGCTAGTTTAATATCCCTAATGTTTTTCATATTTCTCCACAGAACTGTTCAGTGAGCAGCTTTTTGCAGAAACATGCACTGGTGTGATACAGAGGTGTTTATTTCTCGTACTATATGTACGATCAGCATTCCCTCTGGACCAGGAAACACTGTCTTTAATTGCCACTGCTAATAGTATTGTCTGTGAGTCTGGGTCTCCTAGTTCAGTACCAGTAGATAGTGCTCTTAGTGTTCATGTAGATGACACAGCAAGTAGTACACCTATGACTGCATCACCAATTATAAGTCCATTACACAGTCCAAGAAGTGAGAGAAGTGAGGTGGGTAGAAACCACAGTTTTCTTCCTTTCTTCTGTCCATCCTGCCTCACCTTGTCCCTCCCTTCATCCCTCCATCCATCCCTCCATTTCTTTCCTTCCTTCCTTCCTCCCTCCCTCCCTTTTTCCTTTCTATTCCTTCCTTCCTCCCTCCCTCCTTCCTTCTTTCCTTCCTTCATTCTCTCCTTCTTTCTTTCCTCCCTCCCTCCCTTTTTTCCTTCCTCCCTCCCTCCCTCCCTTCCTTCCCTCACTCCCCCTCCCTCCCTCCCTCCTTCCTTCCTTCTTCCCTCTACTTCTTGCTGCATTTCTTCCTTTCCCCCTCCATCTCTCTTCCCCCCTTCCTTTCCACTTTCATTTGTTCCTTGCCTTCTCAAGTTCTTTTTGTCTGTTGTTTTCTTTTCTATTTGATTTATGTGATCAATCATTCTCTTCCTTGTACAGGATGAAGGTAGTCCATCTCATTTCACCCTTACAAGACCACAAGAAGGTATTGTTTAACTTCAGAATATTAGTTATTTGATTACCCAATTTAGAATGGTAATAATACTGATTCTATGACAGAAGAAAAGAAAAGACTGGAAGCAGTGAAGGAAGCTTTACGGCGTATGCATCACAGACGAGAGAGGTTTGCTTTGTACCATGGAAAAGGCAACTCCTGTAATCCAACAAAGTCTTCGTCAACTGTGAGGATGATTGCGTCTAGTGTCGTTGACTTTGTCACTGAGGGACTACAGGCTGGAAATTCACATTCTACTCATACAGATCACCAGACAACTACAGCACCATTGGTAGTGTTCCGTGCTATGCAATCACAGCAACATAGGGGCGAGGTAAGTTGAAAGATAGCATAGTGTATTTTGTGATACTGAAAAGATTACCTGAATTCACTACAAAACTCAGAATATCATTTTATTAAATAAATTCAACATAATCTGGGGAATTAGTCATCCACATCACAGCCTAACAGCTGAATTGGGAGGAAACTGCTCAATGACGTCAAGTTGAAGGCCCATAATGGTGCACTTAATTGCTGACATGTTGAGTGTCTGACCACATAGCACAGCTCAAGATCAAAACAGTACTTTCTTTTGTTGGTTTTAATGGAGAAATTAAAACCAGGGTACCCAGAAACATATTAGATAAACTTATATTTTTATTTTGTTTTAAAGCTACGTTTGGAAGCCTTGAATTACATTCTGTCATTACTTGAACCAAATGAGACACCAATGGTCCATTCTTCAGTAAGCTTGAAGTCTTTACTCCTATCAAGTCGACTTCAACTCCTTTCTGGTGCTTTTGGTCTGGAAGGCCTTGGTTCTAGTCAACAAGAACTCAGCGAACATGTACACCTTTTACACTATCAGGTATTTAAATGTCAATAGTATATAGAGTCGTTTTCGAATGAGTGGGAACACTGCATGGTTACGATACGATACGGTTACGCCATGAATTTCGAATGTTTTTATAGACATTACGGCATTGACACGGTCATGGTACGGCGCGGTAAGTTTCCCACTCATACGAAAACGACTCTATTAGAAAACTTGTGCTATGCATTAAGTTTCATACTACAGTACATACTACCTCTAAGACAGACATCCTTGGGGCAGTAGGGCCAGTTAGAGCAAAAAATAATTATTGACATCTTATCTTAGATGTGATTTAGATAGGGTGGCAAGCTGCGACTTAACAAGGAACAGTGTTCTTAGCTGTTCTTTATTTATATATATTGTTCACATCTTAGGACAAAAAGATGTCAGTTGTTTACAGTATAATAACTTTATGAGGAGTTTGTATCATATTTCTAAGATAAGAGTAGCCTCCTGGCGGGTGTTGTGTAGTGCTTTGAGCTCCTTTCATTGCTCCACTGTGGGAATAAAGGGAACCACAAGCACCACACAACATGTGTAGATGGATCAAACCCTAAAGACCATTCTCCACTCATCACAGAAAGCACTCACAGCGATCATTTTTACTCGCTGCAAAATTTTGAACAATAGATTTTATTCCGAACGAGTACTCGCTGGCTCGCTGCGAGTAATTTCTGCGATGAGTGAAGAATGGCCTTAACTTGATGAACATTATTAATTAGTTATGTTGAATATCTTTTTGTTAATTGTAGGATGATATCAAAGCCACTACCACTAAGCTTCAGGAATCCATTCAAACTTGTGTTCACTGTTTGTACTCTCATCTCGTCAACATGCTGCAGGAAGACAATGAAGAATCTACTAACAGAAAAGGTTTGTTATAGCTAAGATTTCCAGTTTTGGATTATCATATTCTTAGAAATATCCATACATTCGTAGAAGATAGATTTATTAGATAACATCTTTGTTATTTTATTAATTGATTGATTAAGTGTCTCAACAGGTTTTGCACGCCATTATAGCTGTCATTCTTTAGCTTATATCCTTAATTTATACATTCAAGTAGCATTACTGTCCAGAAAAAGTTATTGTTAATATTGTATTTGTTTTCCTAGGTGCCAAACAACGTCAACAACTACAAACCATTTTTGCCCTGGGCAATAAACTACAACCTGCTGACATTTCACTGGCAGTAACCAGTCATCTACCTTCTATCCTGTATAGTATGTGTAGCAATGGCCTAATGGCAGCACAACCAAGTCCTTATCAGACAACACAGGCTACTGGCAAGTCAATGTTACCAGTAATACTACAGGTCGCTAGTAGCAGGCTTCTACAGATTATTGCCGTTACAGTGGGGTAGGTCAACTTATACATCTCTCAACCCCTTTCTGGAACACTTTCTAAGTCATATATCTGCTGTAGTTCAATTTTATCCTTGGTTCATTTTTTTATTTCCTTTTGTTTTATTCACATTATCATACATTACCATAAAATCAAATGGAATTAAAAATTGAAACAAGGCTGGATAAATTGAACCACAACATGCATATCCATGTAAATTTCCTCAAAGATAAAAATGCTGTCATTCGTGCTAATCTATAACTATTCTTCTCACATGAGTTTTTGTCTCTCAGTGAACATGCTGACAAACTATCAGATGATGTGGTCAACTGTATGGTGAATCTTCACTTCAAACAACTGGAGACACTAATTGAAAGTGCCAGCCATTTGCAGTTCATTAGTGCATCAACCCTACCAAGTGATGACATTGATAAGGCTGCATTTGTTGCCAATGAGGATAGAAGAATTGCTGAAACAGCTCTTTGTGATTTCTTAGTGTTTTTGAGAAGGTAACAACCTGTTAATCTCAAATAAAGTTACGCAGTTCTGTACTAAATATGTGTATGTAGATAATTATGTAAAATTGTAGGCCCCAAAAGCAATGATTAAACCCTTGTGAAGGGAGACACTCTGGTGGGTCAGTTGTTTTGATTTGTTCATTCATTTGTTCATGCATTCATTCTTCTATTCATTCTTTTCAATCATTCATTTCTTCAATTCACACAAGGCCAATAGCTCAAGTTGATCATAACTGGATCATAAAAGTTTTTGTTCTTTTCCTTGACAAACTCTCTCTGGTTAAAACCTCTCAAAACGTGCCTAACATAAGGATGTGTCCCCTAGAGAAAGCTTATTATGTTGCTTAGAACTTTTCTGTTGCTTACACAGATTTTCAACATCAAAAGCTGTATGCTCAAAGATGGTAACCAAGGCTTGGCTGGACGTTCTTCTTAGTATCATAACTATCAGCTCTAAAACTGACAACAATGGTTTTGTATTGTCAATGAGAACAAGAATGTTAACTATTAACCTGTTGGAGATTATCTTGCCTGTTTGTAAAGCTGAGCATGATGGAGACCTTATGACAATGGTAACACATGATATGTTCATTTATATTTATCCTTACAACACTTGTATGGGACTAGTACTGCTAATTTGATATGAATGATACATTTATTGGTCAAGGTAATCGTGAACAATCTGCTATCTGCTATAAATTAGTGGTCGGTAACTCGGCTCGTCGACCACTTACCGTTACCTTACCGACCACTTATCGACCGCTTACCGACCACTTATCGACCACTTACCGACCACTTATCGTTACCTTACCAACCACTTACCGACCACTTACCATTACCTTACCGACCACTTATCGACCACTTACCGACCACTTATCGTTACCTTACCGACCACTTACCGACCACTTACCATTACCTTACCGACCACTTACCGACCACTTACCGACCACTTACCAACCACTTACCGTTACCTTACCAACCGCTTACTGTACGGAGCAGATTGTTCATGATTACCATTGGTCAATCAGTGATAAGTCAAGTCATGCAAAAGCCAGTTAATTTATAAGTCATTGATAGCAATCGATAATAGATACCCACAAATAAGAGAGTTACCATTACTTCTGATTACATTTAGTCATCAATGCATTAACTGTCCTTAAATCCCAGGTCACACGCCAGTTATTTCACCTAACAGCCCAGTATATGTGGTCATCTTCTTCACTTGCCAACATAATATCAAGTGAGGGATCAGAGGACACACCCCAAGGAACAGAGCGTGTACCCCTCAAGGATGTTCACTTTGACAGAGAAAGGCTCCTAGGGTGTTCTGTTGAAAATGGCAACACCTTAGTACACAGTGGCTCAAGGCGAGGTTATGGTCTTGCTGGAATTGGGATTAAATCTGGACTTTATGAATGGAAGGTATTGATCCTCCTACTACCTCACCTTTCCCCATCTCTGTGCCCACTTTTTTCCCTTCTACTCATCCTACGTAATAAAAATTACAGCGGTTTTATAATTTGCAAACTCTGACATTCAAAGGCCAACTGCCAATGGGCATTTTTGCTTCTGTCAATCATGAAAACTCTGATCATTACCAAATGAAAGCAAACATACCCCGAACATACGGATGCCAAACCAGACAGTCACAAGTGGACGCAAGTGTTTTACAGGTAGAGTTCTGAAAACTGTTTGGCAATGTTTGGAGTTTTCTGACAGAAGAAAAATGTCAATTGGTGATTGGCATTTGGGATGTCAGAGTTTGCAAAGTATAGTAGTAAAGAAGTAAAGCAGTAAAGAAGATGCAAAAGTGTAAGAAAATTTTTTTTCCATTTTTACTCTCACTTTGTGTTTTGATTTCACAGTCTTTTGTTTCTCTCCTTGCCTCACGCTTCTTTCTTGTTCCAGTTTCACATCACCAAAGAGAATCGTGGGAATGAGGGAACCTGTGTGGGCGTGGCCCGTTACCCCATCACCGATGACAGCCACCGTTCGTCACGTGACATGTGGCTCTACCGAGCCTACAGTGGTAACCTGTACCATAACGGGGAACAGACGTTAACACTACCCGGTTATACCCAAGGGGATTATATCACTTGTGTACTGGACATGGAGGCTGGGACACTGTCTCTTGGAAAGAATGGAGAGGTGAGGTCCTGATTTGTATTGTCAGCATCATCGTTGTTAGGTGACACAAGAGAGTGTGAGGTGATGCATATATCACAGTGTCACATTCTTGATGCCATTTTGCTTGTTTGCACAGCCGCTTTTTGACATCAGTGGCCATTTTGAACAAAATTCATTAGTGCCCATGGTGTTCTCTTTCACATCATATTGCATTGCCAAATCAATCTATTACCATGATCATCATTATTCAGTTATCATCATTGATACACTAAAATCATTGTCATCAATATTTCCTACACGTACCCATGAAACAAAATGACTAAAATATCATCTCCACCATAAACATAGCCATCATTACATTACTCTCCCAATTTAATGCAAAAGAACCACTAAGTAAACTTTAGGTGATCAGGCATTCATGGCAGCAGCCCCTAAGCTTTGGAATAAGCTTCCCGTCAATATATAATCTGAGAATGTTTGTTTATTTTACTCTCCATTCTCTTAGGAGCTTCGTGTTGCCTTTGATGGTATTGATGCTAAAGAAGTTTACCCTTGTGCAATGTTTTACAGCAACATCCCAGGAGAAAAGGTAATAAATAAACAAGTTGGCGGTGGTTTTTGATCATGGCTATTGAGGTGATTCCTCAGGAATTTGTTCTAAAATTCTCTAACACATTTGATGCTGTATTCTTACCGTAACTGACATGTACATGAAAAGTGCCCCCAGGGACCTCTATCCAGGAAGTCCTCTGTGTGCACCTTTACCAGCAGTACTCTCGGAGGCCATGGTGTCCTAAAATTCATTAACACATCGATACTGTGTTCCTACCAACAGGTCACTATAACTGACATGTACATGAAAAGTGCCCCCAGGGACCTCTATCCTGGAAGTCCTCTGTGTGCACCTTTACCAGCAGTACTCTCGGAGGCCAGGAATTTGTCCTAAAATTCATTAACACATTGATACTGTGTTCCTACCAACAGGTCACTATAACTGACATGTACATGAAAAGTGCCCCCAGGGACCTTTATCCAGGAAGTCCTCTGTGTGCACCATTACCAGCAGTACTCTCGGAGGCCATGGTGTCACTAATTCGAATCTTGCATTGTAATGAGGAATGGTCACACTTTGTTAACCAGTGTATCTTGGATGGGATCCATGCTATAAGAGATGCTGGGACTTTCAAAGAAGCTGAATTAGATGTGAGTAGGGAATTGCTATTGAAAATAATGGATCCAGTTTAATTGAGGAATGGAACACAAAGTGCTATACTGTCTATAAAAACACTCAAAATTCTTGCCTTAACCGTGGCATAAAACAACTATGCCGTTTTCCCAGCAAGGGCTCTAATCATCTAAATATTTCCTGCAAATTAAGGAATATTGCCCTCACAAGGAAATTGGGTTGTGTACAGACCTGGCAGTCATGCAAAAACTGCCCTATTAATACTACTTGCTTAAGGAGCAAAGATGGCACAGTTGGTTAGTGCGCGGCCTTCGGTGCGAGAGGTCCCTAGTTCGATCCCCTGTCCTGACCTCGCATCCTTGTTTCGACTTCTTTCCTTTCTGTGTAACTTTCTTTAAATACCCTTAAAACGGAGCACTGATGGAGAGAGGGGGGTAAAATGAGCGCATCGTCAGCTTTCTGGAAGATTAGCTCAGGTAAAGGAACTGCCGACATGAAATAAGATTCTTTACCTTTTTTTTACTGACCATAAGCATCTTTATTCATTCCTCTGCTTATATATCTTTGTACAGATGTCTGCTTCTAGAACCAGCCTACTTGACAGTGAATCCCACGTATGTCATGTGGTGTGGCCTGCATTAGCTGTCATAGGAGGTGTAGACTGTGGTTTACGTGTGGGAGGTCGGTGTGTTGATAGGAACAACAGTAAAGAGGGGACTATATTGGGTGTGGCTAACGAGGGCAGGAAGATCGTCAAGGTTCAGTGGGATGAAGGTGATAATTATGTAAGGTAAGCTAACAACAATTTGTGTTTCGTTGTAATGAAGGTACCACCAATTAAGATTCTTGATCCTTGACTCTTCTGAGAATCCTTGGGAATGAAAGAAGGGACCATTTCATTTATGTGCATTTTAAATTACCAAGCCGAAAAGGATGATAAGCTTATGACAACCTCTATGTAGTGGAACCCTGTTCTCCCAATGTAACGATGAAATTTTACCATTTCTGTTAGGGTGTCACTAGGCAGCTTAAGCACGACGTTTTTGTCAACACGGACGTCAGGCGTATGTTTCTGAACGTGCGTACGCCGTCCTAGATGGGGTTCTCGTTCTCGCTAGAACGTGAATTGAGGCTTTCTCACGTTCTAGATTTCATCTATGACGGTGCTCGCACGAACAAAAACGTACGCATGACCTGTGCCGTAATAGAGAGGGTTCCCATTCTCCTAGAACGTCAGTTGAGGCTTTCTCACGTTCTAGATTTCATCTATGACGGCGCTCACACGAACAAAAATTTTAGTCCGTGCTGACTAAAACGTCTCGTGCTTAAGCTCCCTACTCTCTGTACATTACATGTATGTGTACAATAACATATACCTTGAAACAATGTTACACATTATGGTGTCTGTATGTACCTTATCGTGACTTTGGTGTACTTTGTCATTCTCAACAGTGATATTTTAATCAGCAACTTGGATCACATTGAACCCATCAAGTTTGATGCAACAAGACTAGGAAACCTATCACCTGAAATGTTTACAGATTTACTACTTCTAACTGGTTTATTAGATGATAAACGCTTAACCACACCCAGGTCTTCATCCCACATAAGTACCACCTTGCCAGGAAGCACAACATCCCTTGAGATACTGTTAACAAAGGAAGCACCTCTTGAATGTGCAACATCTTTAGATGATGATACAAATGAGAAAAATGAATTAAAAGATGCTAATGAAGTGGTCAGCCAGAAACGGCGTTCTTCAGATACTGATTTATTACATGATCCAGATACACAACACACCTCAAGTATGCCTGAACTAACTCTCTATGGCTCTTCCAAGTCTACTAGAGGATCCAAGACATCGCTCACTTCATCATACTCCGAGAAGAGCTCTTCCACTTGTGCTGGCTCTCTGCATGACCTTATCGACTCCATTGTTAGCCTAAGTGCTTTGAAAGCACTTGTAGTTATCATTAAGTCTAATAAATTCCTCAACAGCCTTATGTCATATCAAACACTGGAGTTATTAAACAAACCAAGCTCCAAGAGTGAAACCACCCTCCTGGCATGTCGCAGTGATAAGTGGCTTGACAACAACACTGGAGAAAAGCCATCAAGTGAAAAGTCTTCTGATCATACAGTTGTACAAAAGTCTTCTTCTGAGAAGACACTTGGTGATACCAAGGACGTTAAGAGTTTAGAATGCATTGATGAAGGGATGATGGTAGTGCTGCATTCTGTGATGGCTTGTATGGTGAACTGTTCAATACTACCTTCCCCTATCAAGCAAATCGTCTGTGTAGGAGAATTGGAAAGGGCTCAGACTGTGCTTCTCAATCAGGCCCTTACAGGAAGCGAGAATAATGATGAAACTGATGACGAAAAGAAATGTAAGTTTATTTGAAAATCGAACTTAATGGATAAACATTGAAGCCGATAAATGAAAAAACATTTTCTACTGAAATGTATTGGGTTTCCTGGGATGACGTCAGAAGGTTGTGCTTGTTGTTCATTAGATATTTCTTTATGATTTGTAAAAGAAAGCTAGCTATCTGTTGAACAAATATTTCAATCACAAAATGTATGTCAAAAACAACTTAAATTTTGCTAAAATTTGCAGATAAACAACAGGACAGCACTACTTGATGTCATCATTGACAACAGGCAACCCAATGCGTTTCAGCAGAAATTATATAATAATTGGTATATTACGCGCGCTCCGATTGGTCGAGAACCGTGTGTGATTAGAGTACACACACATGGATGGCGTCATCGAATCTTACGCGCGCTCTGGACTTCGTCTCGTGGCGTACTTTTTTGTTCTCACCACATTTTGACGTCTTCTGTGCATCGATTAGAGTACAGACGCACGGAAAAATGGAATATATCTGTTTTATATAATATTTATCGAAACATTCCAACCAATCAGAGCGCGCGTAAGATTCGATGACGCCATCTATGTGTGTGTACTCTAATCACACATGGTGGTTCGACCAATCAGAGCGCGCGTAATATGCCAATTATTATATAAAACGTGCATTGACCATTACATTTCTTATAAAATACCCATTTGTTTGTCTTTCTAGATGACTCTCAAGAAGATGAAACCAAGGAAATCCCAGAACCAACATCAGGTCGAACCAGCAATAGTACAGAAAGCTCTATTCCTATGGGTGACCCATTACCAGACACCAGCAGGTCCACAACGGCCACCTCAATCATAGAGACACCCACCTCTGAGCACAGAACCAGTCCAACTCTCATTTCTGCACCTATATTACCTGGCTCTACTTTGAGTAGCTCTTCCTCTGTAACAACTGAATCTCTTCCACAAGTAATTGATCATTCATACGGTCATGATGAAAGAATTGATGACCCAACTACTCAATCTGTAAGTGCAGACAGTTCTGTTACACCACCCACAACCTTGCCACAAGTGCTCCGTGATGTAGCGGCCATATCGTCGTTACCAGTGTTTTCGTTGCCACTACTTGAGATGGGTTTCTCTCAGCGCCATGTTATCCATGCTATGCAGGCTACTGGGATACAGCAGGGAGCTGATACTAGACGTATTAATGACCTGGTGACGTGGTTATTGGAGCATCCTGTGTCTGATGATGAGGTAAGTGGAGGAAGATGTGTAGGTTCCCCATTGTTGGAGGATTACATCATGATGATGATGATGATATGTTACTGTGACAAGTCTATTGACAACGGCATCAAAAAAGTCATATGACGATATGACAATTCAAAAGTCTTCTTGATAAAACACTTAGTGATATCATAATCAAGGATTTGAACAGTTTAGCACTATTGATCATTACCATCATCATCAATGCAACCTTTTTTGTAATCTTGTTCATTTTGGATCCAACTCTCCAGGCAGAAGCAGAGGCTAATGATGACGATGAAGCTCCGTCACTTTCCACTCATCACATCACAGAACCTGAAGAAACAACTCCATTGAACGCAGGTAAATGATAGTTATTAAACCTTAATTCAAGTGTTTGTAAGAAGTAGGCTGAGGTCCACTTATGGCATAAGTATTTCAAATGTAACCTTTTTGTTCTTTTTCTAGATGAAATTCCCACTACCAGTTCCACGACAAGTCCTCAAGACCCTGTACAAGATAACATGTACAGTATGGATATGGAGCTTGATGACAGTGACTTTGAACAGGGCTCTGATCGCGAATTAAGAGGGCTGTTCTTCCCGGAGGTATGTAGACAGACATTGTGATGGATGAACAGCAAGGGTGGATTTAGGGGAGGGGTGCAGGGGGGTACGCACCCCCTCCTAAGATGTTTTTTGAGTCCTTTTTTCTCAATATTTTTCCAAAATATCCTCTTGGCAGTTTCCAATTTGAAAAGCCACTCTTCTGTCTGCCAAACATTTCTTAGTCACTTAGACTGACAGGCAGATAAGAATGAAACTGACAGATCATAAAAAGGATCATACACTAGGTGGACAGACGACTCGCTTTTGCCCAGAATTATTCTATTCGCATTTTGAGTCGTTAATTTCTGATACAAATGTCTGAATTAAAATGTGTCAATTTTCAGCTGGTTGGTCAATGTGAGCAATCCGAGACCCTTACTTGTGACATCTGTCAGACATCTGTGGGTCACTTCAATCGTCACATGAGAACTCAACACCCTGGGTGTGGTGGAAATGCTAGTCGTCATGGTTACCGTAGTGATGGTGTGTATACTGATGGTTGGTTTGGTGGGATATGTGGAACTGGGATGTCATACTACTTACTATGTCCTGAATGTAGAGAAAGGTATTTGGCCAAGGCAGAGGAAGCTAGAACTCTTGCAGCCTTGAAAGGATGCAACATGTAAGTATTTTTGATGGCAATATTACAGTTTTCTCAGTCTTCTTACTGGGTTCCATGTCACGTGCGCGCGCTTAGGACTTTTTCATGCGTCTGCCATCCTCTTCATGGTTTTAGAACTTGAGA
Organism: Telmatactis stephensoni; assembly: GCA_029948255.1. Lineage (NCBI taxonomy): Eukaryota > Metazoa > Cnidaria > Anthozoa > Actiniaria > Isophelliidae > Telmatactis > Telmatactis stephensoni. The sequence goes on from JALIZF010001926.1 coordinate 84,468, forward strand.
AAGCCTCAACTAACGATCTGGAAAAAACGGGAAGTGGACGATGATGGCACATGTGAAAAATATTTCTTGCAACATCCACATCGTAGTTGTTACATCAAGATTGAGACTTAACTGCGGTGATTTCCCTAGCGCAAAGTTGGCTTAGTTTCTTAGTGTGCAACCCCACTTTGTTAGTTAAGTTGACCTGAGTTGACTTGTGGGTGATCATGATTCCTCTATGTGCATCTACATATCTCAGTGTAGGACGGAGTGGAAGATCACTTTCTGGTGAGGTTGCACTGGAAGCTTTTTATCACTTATCATTTTCTTGGTGATTTTATTTAATTCAGTTCATATCACGATGCAAAACAGTTAATTGAAGCTCCAGACTTGTTAGGACCATTGGACTCATTAACAAATGGTATGAGGATTGAACTTACATTTTGAGGAATGGTTGTTGATGATGATGATGATGATGATGATGATGATGATGATGACGATGATGATCGATGATAGATGATTTCAACCTGCTACCCCTTTTAAAATGTCTTTTTTTCTGATAGTTACCGATTCTAGATCAGACAGCAACAAGTCCAGAATTAACCCCACAATTTACGACGACATCATGTCATCACTTGGCCTCACCGAGTGCAAGTCCATCCCAAACCCCGTAGAGTTTGAACGAGAAGATCCTCTTGGAATCAAAGTGGTCAGCAGTGATCCAACTTTTGACATGAGCATGAATACTGATAAAGAAAAGTCACCTGATGTGCCCAGGCCCCATAGACGAACACTCGGTGAACAAGCGCACGTGATCACCTCAATGCATGACAGGGCATTGGCTTTAAAACGCATCACAGTTGCCGCCCAAATCTCCTTATCAAGGGAACTTGTCCTTAATATGGTACAACTGCTTTCTCAGTGTACTGAATACACAGCCCTTGCTCAAGGCTTAAAGACTCTAGGGCTTGGAGATACCAAGATACTGGTTAGTCTAATGAGACTAGTTGCAGCGGGAAGGGTTTGTGTGTCTGGAAATGGTAGTAGTGATAGTGACGATGGTAACAGTGGGAAGACCAGATGCTGTCGTAGTCTAAAGGCCTTGAGTAAAGCTGTGTGTGCCCTGGCTACCGATGACCAGACATCTGCCCAGCTGCTTTTGAACCTTTGTGTAAGAGATCTCATGACATCTGCAACAGGTATGCAATTACTGTGTACTGGTATTAACTAATTTTCTTATTATATTGCATACATTGTATCAGTATACGTACTGTTTTGCTGCTGCTGCTGCTGCTATCAGGAGTCTATCAGGAGTTTTCAATCATCCTCACAAAATCAATCATCCTCGATAATATACTGTTCATGGTCATAATAGAACTCTACTGTAAATCTCAACTTATCACAAGGGTGGTTGGGTTAAGATATTTCATTCTTACTAACAAAGTGATGCTTGATTATTCTTTTAAGGTAAAGCAACTATGAAGAAGTCCATTGACAAACCCTCTAAAAAACGTGGAATACTACGTACAACCAATGACTATGACCCGTCATCATCAGACCAACGAGCTCTGTCACTACCGAGCTTTGTTGTTACTCAAGCTTTGGTTGACCTACTAGCTGAAGCAGGAGGTAAGGGCCATTTGAGAATGAACTCTCGGCACAGCGTCTCTGGCTTTTTAGTTTTGTTTGTCTTTGTCCTTTGCTGCTATAGATCATCAGGATCATTTCGCTATCATTCTCTTGTGAATGTAACTTATATTGCTAGCCTGCAAATACATCTCCCTCGTCATGCACCATAAACGGAGTTGACTTATTTCACAGAGCACAATATGAGGCCACTGCATTCAAAGACTGAGTTTTTGCATGCCTGCAGTAAAGTCTGTGATGTGCCATGCTGTCTTAGTGATTTGAATGGTCAATGGATCATCCCATCAGAATGTTGAGACATTAACGCAGTGCGACGTGAAAGAGTACGCCGCGCGCTTTGGCGGATTTGTTCAAAATGTCGTTGACGTCGCCCGCGACAAGAAGAGGACGTGAAAACATGCGAAATGGTGTCTTGAATGTGGCGTCGCGACGTTGTCACAATCGTCACGCAACAAACAAGTGTGATATATTCATTATTTCACGTCCTGCTCTTGCGTCACGTCACGTTTGCTAAATCAGCCTATTATACTACAAAGCATGAAGTGAACTTTTTCAAAGTCTTAAAAATGTTAAATACTCTTTTTTAGGCAAATATTCAGGGCCATCTAGAGGTAGTGCAAAAGAATCTACCCTCCCCCTCCCCCTGGTGAATGCTTTGTCAGCATGTTGTCTGTCGACGTACTTACCATCTTCCCACCGACGATGGGCAGCCATTGAATTAGTGAGAACGCTTGCATACAGAAATAAACTACGTATAGCTGAACAGATGAAAGAAATATCAGCTGATGTGGATGGTGAGTCATTTCATATTTTATGAATATGAAAATATAGTTAATAGAGTGGAATGGTTTGGAAACTCGACAAACATCAAAAGGACTGACAAAGAAACAAACATGGAGGTTGAGTAAGGCCTTGACCGTGCACAATCTTTTGTTTTACCCTCATTTATTATGATCAGATTGGCTGATATATGTGGAAATGCTTTTGTTTGTGCACGGTTGCGGTTGGAAAAAGTGAACAAAATGATAGAACAATGTTTCCTAACCATTTCGCTCTATTGACTTTGATGAAAAGAAATGTCAATTTCACTGAACTATGTACACTGATAAGAGTAAAAAGCTAAGTAAACAACGTCAAGTGAAATGGTACACCCAAGAACAGTTTCATGGTCTACGAAACTACGTCTACGGAAATTTAGTTTAACAAAAAGGTGCTGTTCAGTCGCTTTTCCTGGTCTCACTTTTTCCATTACTTGTCTTGTAGACGATATCCCACAGTGCCCTAAAACAAAACTCAAGGCTCACTCAAGCCAGGTATGTGATAGCCATTGAATTTTAAATCAATTAATAACTCGTGAACCATATTTATAAATGTTTTTGTCGCAATCAGGTCAAGCATTGTGCATGGAATGGGGCAAAAAGTTTACTGGCAACAAGGTAAGCTATCAAAGTCTTCAATACAACATCTATTTTACCCTCAGCTATAGTAAAGCATTGATTTAAGTTTGAGAGGCAAAGTAGGTAGGGTGTATAGAGCAGATTTCGTATGAGTGTGAAACGGACCGCGCCGTGCCGTGACCGTGTCAGTGCTGTGTTGTCTATAAAAACATTCGAAATTCCTACCGTGACCGTGCAGTGACCGTGCGGTACCGTTTTCACAGTCATACGAAATCTACTCTATACATGTATCACCCTGTGCAAGTGCACCGTGGCAGTTGTTGGTTGACAATTAAAACGGAGCCAACGTTGTTGTCGTACACTTTGGTGATAATAGAATAAAAGGCTTTTTATCTTTTAGAATGTTCAGGTGTATCCAACATGTTCGAGTGTGGGCTCGGCCGAGCAAATTTTGCACTTGTCGACTCAAACACACATATAGATCTGATATTGGAAGTTGTTGTCCAGTATGCGCAGGCTTCATGCTGCAGCATCAATTTTGTACACGACTTTCATAATGGCCGCTGCTAATTAGCATAAATAGTGAAAAATTACTATTTCTGGAACTGTATCAATTTGAAATTATTAAGATTGTTGATTTTGATAATTTGTTCAATTTTCAAAACAAAACATTAAATCCTTGACAAGATATGGGGATTTAAAATTCTGAAAATGCACCAAAACGAGGCTACCAAGGCTTTTGGTCAAAATTACATACAAAACTCTCTATTTTTGACAGTGCATAACTTTTTTGATATTGAACCAAAAGTGATAAAATTTTCTGAAAATATTTGTCTTGAAGTAATTTCTCACATAGCATTGATAATTTCTTGCACAAGACCCTCATTTTCTCTACTGGAAAAAACTGAATTATGCGCAGATATCACTGAATAATATGTTTTTATTCCAGTGGTCTAGATGGAGTGGTAAATGTATGGAATCTGACATCCAAGAGTCACACTATACTACAACAGTCTTATACCTTCACTTTTTCACATGAAGAAGAACGAAGCTCAACACCAGACTTGCGGGAGATTGAATTTGTGTGCTTTAATGTAAGTTATCATTGCTATCAAATTTGTGAGAAAGTCAAATTCGCATACAAGTGTTACACTACGTGAAGGCGTGCGCTATATGATAATAACATATAATGGTACATTTAGTGTGCTCTGATTGGTCAAGACCCATATGTTATTGGAATACAGCCAAATGGTTTCATGCTCAATAATACATGATTACATTTCATTTTAGGCCAATGGCAAACTCTTAGCTGGCGCTGTGGACAATTTTGTCAACATTTGGACCTTATCAGGTAAGGTCATTTCGGCCTTTACATTGCTCTTAACTGCATACTGGAACTAAATAACATGAGCTACAAATCTCAAAAATTTATTGCAAGAAGCAAAGATGACATAGTTGGTTAGTGGTGGGTCTCAATGGGGTTAACCGTCAACCGTCAAACGCCCTAAATTTTAACCGTCAACCATCAAAAAAATTAACCGTCAAATACACTCTGGAGCAATTGTTCTAAGTTTTTGTTTTTGTTTTTCCAAATGCGCGTATTTTTTAAGACATAAAAAATTCACTATTTAAATACCGTTAAAACTTTATAATAGTCTTACTGAACTTCACATTGTCCAGAACTGCTGGCTCGTCGCAAGCATATTGATAGGGGAGGTTCGATTTCCAGCATTTTCGGCTAGGGTTAGGGAATGCTTCAGAGGTCCCGCTAGCTTTTGGAAAGTGGAATGAATTTTTTTTAGGTAACTCTTATTTCAAAGAATGTGCATGTTTCTTCTAAATTACGCAAAATTTGAAAGCATCAAGCTCATGTAAAGAGTTTATGTAGTTTTCTTTGTTGAAACCTGTATTTTAAGCCAAGGAAAAATTAGAGAAGAGAAATGGAATCCATTAAAAGCAGAAAAAAAAAGAAGAAAAAAAAAGAAAAAAAGGAAAGTTGTTGGCGCAGGCAGGACTCGAACCCGTTACCCAAAGAAATTAGTATGCTAATCTTATGCAAAACCCCAAAAAATCGACCATGCATCCAGACAAATTGCTGAATCATCGCATGTTACGTATAGGAAGAAGATTTCGACCCCTTCCGCGCTATCGGTAGAACGCAGCAAGCTTCGCGGTCAAAGAGGGAGGAAACAGTCGGATCCTAGGCCGTAAATGACTGCACCTTACCACTAGACTAACTGGTCTACTGAGGGATTTGGAGGACAAAATAACCTAGTGTATCCTGTGAATTGGCTGTCTATTGTTGTGCAAATTACGCGATCCCGTGGCGCAGTTGGAAAACCCTTGAACTGTGAAGCAAATGAGCAGATGTAAGAGCCGGGTTCGAAACCGGCTAAGAGCCCATCTTTTTTTTTTTTTTTTTTTTTTTCTTTTTTTTCTTTTTCTGTCTCAAAATCAAAATTAGTTGTAAATTAAAAGAGAGAGAAAAAGGAGAAAAATGAAAAGATTATGAAGTCTTATGAAAAAATAGAAAATAGTGAAAAATACTTCAACTAAGAAATCGTTAAATTAAAGAGCTAAAGGTCGGGGTTTTTAGTAAAACCATAATTCACCAGCATTTACCAAAGGTTCATTTAGAGAGAAATTTGACAATGTAACTATAGTTTCTTAAGTAAAAGTACTATAGCCTAAGCTAAACGGCTGTTTCTGTGGGAAGTGGGGGCGTTCGAACTTTCGAACCAAGCGACGGGCCTGGAACTAATCCTTCAACATATCGAATTTCGCCTAATTCAGCATAATATATTCATTCATTTTCTGGTCAAATATTTAACCGCAATACAAGAAACTGGCAAGATTGACAACAAGTTGCAACAGTAACAACTAGCAAAGTAGTTTCATAAAAATTGATGGTTAACTATTGGTTACTAATATTTGATTGACTTATTTTAACCGTCAAAGAGTAGAATTAACCGTCAACCGTCAAAACACCGAATTTCTTACCGTCAACCGTCAAAAAGGCAAAATTTTGACCGTCAACCATCAAAGCTATACCCCCCATTAAGACCTTCTTAGTGCGTGGCTTTCTATGCAAGAGGTCCGAGTATGATTCCCAGTGGCATCCCATCCATGTTTCGACTTCTCTCTCATCTTAATTACAGCTTTAATTGGCTTTAAATACCCGTAAAACTGAACACTCTTCAAACGCTTTGTACACGAGCCGCTAGCTCGAGAGAATTGGGCAACCACTCCCCATGCTTTCAAAGTAAAATAAATTTCCTTCACCCAACGTCTTTTCCTTTATGTATTTTATTGTTTACCAGGTAACCATGGCAACCTAGACAAACACCCCCATCACATTACATGTATGACGTGGCCAATGTCACGCGGTTTCATGGAGAGTCAGGTGACCACTATGGACAACCTTCTGGTTGGTCGTATTGATGGTAGTCTGGCTGTAGTTGAAGTGTTTGACAAGAGCTCTATGACAAGAGTAGAACTGGAACACTGCTCCAGAGATAGTAAGTCATTTGTATTATAAAGTAGATGGCTCTGATACTGTAGTTACATTATATAAGATTATATGAAATTAAAGGGTTTTTTTCGTACAAATATGTGGTCTCAGTCAACGACAAATTTACACTCTCTTCAAACTCATTGGACTTCGTAGGTTTCTAACTTACATTTTTTTGTCGCGGTTAGGAAAAAGATATTGTATCTGAGAATCGCAATGTCATCGTCATTTCCTTCCTTCCTTGCTATTAATTGTCAGAATAATTTTAAATCATCATTGCTGTCATCATCATCATCACCTTCGATTATAAACGTGCTATACACGATGTATATTGTTCATCTATTTATTTTCTATGTTTTGAAAATAATTGCTAAAGCCCTAAATGAGGGTGTATATTTAGTTCCAGTTTGTCGTGTGTCGTGGTATGATGACAGTAACAGCTTTGCAGCAGGTTTCATGGATGGTGTTCTGTGTCTGGCAACTAAGGACCACAATGATCCTGTTAAAATCATCCCAGCACATCAGGTAAAGCAATAGTTTACTAGTTCACCATAGTTGTCAAGATTTCCAAGTTACACTAAATCATTACAAATTTTATACTAAATCATTACAAATTTTATACTAAATCATTACAAATTTTACACTAAATCATTACAAATTTTACACTAAATCATTACAAATTTTACACTAAATCATTACAAATTTTACACTAAATCATTACAATTTTACACTAAATCATTACAAATTTTATTTATAGAGTATGATAATTGGTCTTGAGTTTGATAGCGCTGGTTTGGCATTGATATCCTGTGCAGAAAATGAACCAGTCAAGGTTTGGACTTCTTTACATTACATATCACTTTACCTTAAACCATACACCAATTCAAAAAATCCCTTTTACAATATGAAAATAGAGAGATTGATTATCACACAAAATGGAATCGGCAGACGGTAGAGAGGATCAAGTGACCTGCTTTTTTCGCGCCTGGCGTTGCACGTTTGGCATGAGAGGGTGGCTTTTCTGTTTACGTTACACGCGAAATGATTCACCCGCGCGTTTAAACGGCAACGCCAGATGCGAAAAATGCAGGTCAATTCTTTGCTGTCTGTTGTTTCACGTGTACGTGAAGGTTGGAGCAGTTTTCGTATGAGTGTGAAACGGACCGTGCCGTGCCGTGACCGTGTCAGTGCCGTGTTGTCTATAAAAACATTCAAAATTTCTGCTGTAACCGTGCTGTGACCGTGCGGTGCCGTTTTCACAGTCATACGAAATGTACTCTAAGCTCTCGTCTAACATCAACGGATAGAAGTTAAGTGCTAATACAAATGCTTGTTCTTGAAATGGTAGGGATTTCTTTCCATCTTGTAACTCTGAGAAAAAACTTTTAACTGTTATGTGTTTTAATGACCTTTCATGCTGATATATACATAGGTATGGTACGAGGTAGATGATGGAGTAATTCTACAACATATATTTGAGTTATCAAGTTCTCCTGTGGCCAGTTTCTCTTGGTTTAAAACACAAGGCAGTGACGAAGGTGTTGGTGGTATTGCACTGTAAGTTATATTGCATTTTATAAAATATTTGAGATATAACGCGCACGCGCTGATTGGCTGGCTACCGTGTTTATATCAGAGGACATAGACACGCTCGCGCTAAAACAGCGAAATATATTTTATGAAAGCGATATAAAACGATTGCTTATGTCTATTTACTGTGATGTAAACTCTCTGGGAGATGTAGAGCACTTCATGTTCCTAAACTAGCTTTTCTCGTGCTCTACATCTCCCATCGTGTTTATATCACAGTACAGAGACATGCGCGCGCGTTTTATATTCCTTAAATATAAATTGTAAATGTTAAAACAGTTGGTTTTCTGTGTGGTAAAAGCGTCTGGTGATAGCTTAGGGATGATAACACTTTTTTGTGTGTTCTTAATATTTTAGAGGCGGAACTGATGGAACAGTGAGTGTCTACAAAGTACCCCGCCCTCCTGAAAAAGACTCCATTAAAAAGCTCATGGCAAACTTTAAACGTGTGGGAGCTGATGACAGTCCGAGCATGCGTACTAGTTCAACCAGTTCCAGTGACAGTGAATGCACAGACTCAAAGAATGCGAAGAGCTCACCCAAATCTGATGCTAAACCAGAACGATGGTCTCGAGTCTATCTTTATAGTGATATCATAGAAGCCGTGGGCAAAAAGAACTCTAGTCTGACTGGATCACAACAAAGTTTACACCAGAACAGTTTATATCAAAGTTGTTGTTGTTTGTTTGAAGTCAAAGGACATGAGGCGCCTGTTTCTTTCTTATCATTTTGTCCTTCAGGGATATTTGTTGCATCTTGTTGTGAGAAGGGATTAGTGAATATATGGTCTATACAGGTAAAGTTACGTTCTAGTTAACAATTACCATTTTCCCGTGCGTCTGTACTCTAATAGTGCACAGATGACGTCAAAATATGGCGAGAACAAAAAAGTACTGTTGTACTACCACATTGTGACGTCTTCTGTACACCTATTAGAGTAGAGACTCACGCAAAAAAGGTTTATAAATAATATTCATCGAATCATTTCAACCAATTAGAGCACCCGTGAGATTCGACCAATCAGAGCGCGTGTTATATATCAATTATTATATAATACTTGATCCACTTGATTCTTTTGTGCTGAGAGGTCAAGGCCGAGCAGTCTCTCTCTCACGAAATGCACTGAGTCCGTGTATGTTGTTTCCGCTTCTGCTTCCGATGCTCGTGAAAACCCATTCCTGAATTATTTTCGAGAGTTTGATGTGCAAAAGTAGGACTGCACCATAACTCATTTTTGTTACCTTTTTGTTAAAACCGGCATTGTTTCCTTTTATGTGTTGATCAGGATGGTGTTATTGGACAGACGTACCAAGAAAATGGACCAGTGTTGAGTATGGTGTGGACTGGTGAACATGGCGTTACTGCGTCGTTCAAAGACTCCAAGGTATCAAATACTTCTCTTTGTGATCCCTGTCTCTCTAACTACCTCACGACATGAATTCCATATCATAAAAGATTTCTGATAAAATACTGTAAAGTGGATTGGTGGGAAGGATATGTATGAGCTTGAGCTTCTTTGGGACAAAATTGTTTCCACGATTGCTTGTGCATCATATATAAATATGAATAAATTTTAAGATTTATATACTGCAAATATTTATATGTATATAATCAAATGCGGCAAGGAGGCAAACCAGTTGGCTATATTACAAGCATGCCCGAGAAACTGAATTTGAACTAATCGAAATCGGAACAAATTCAGTCTAAGCTAGTGGCCAGAGCGGGAATCGAACCTGGGACCGCCAGATTGCGAGACCAACGCTCTGACCACTCGGCCATGCTGCCTCCCATACCATCCATTCGGGAAAAGAAAAAAGGCTTGTTGACTCTGGGAGTCTGATGGACAACGTTCGAGATCTCAAGTCTGTTTGATCTGATAAAGGAGGCTTCCAGGAATAAAACAGAAGAAAAATATCCTCCTCTTTTGTTGAAAAATACCGTTATTTCTGTTATCTCGATCTTGGTGTATTTTACATGTGATCTAATATCTGGATGCCCCTAATATCTGATGTAAGTGTTTGTCTACCTTGACATAAAGTCCACATAAAGTATGAGTACTTGCCCATCAAACACAATATTTTCTGAACATTGTCTTAGTTGTTCTATTTGTACTTTTCACCACATTAGGACCCAGTACTTCTGAAGTTCAACGCGGACTGGTATCGAAAACACCGAATCATAGCATGGGCACGTGAAAAACTTAGAATGCAAGGAATCACGGGATTGAGCGAATCTATTTGCTTCAGAAGTTTGTTAGACAGGCTACCCAACATAATGCAAGACCAGTATAACTATGAGAAGGTACATCACTTAGAATAATATGTTCTGCTTTGGGTGCTTTAGGCAACACTTTATGCTAGTATAGCTGCAAGGATCGTCTTGTTCACATCGGAGCCGGCAAGTTTAGGAGCGAAAAGCATCAAACAGTAGTTGTTTATAAACAGCAGCTATTGAATAAGGCCCTGTTCACACTACAGCATTAGATCGATCTGATATCGATCCAGTCTTGTACAGAGCTCAGATCGACCTAGAACTGTAGTGTGAACAGGGCCTAAATCTAAACCAGAACAGTTTGTCATTAGGTACTGACTATAGAGACTGTCTGGAAAGAGATGACTGTTTTTTGCAAAAGTCAAAAAGTAAGATCGTCCTTTTTTCAGGCAATACTCAGTCGAGGAGACCAACTACTTCACAGCTCCTTCCTCCAATCTTTCGCCGCGTTAACCGTTGCTGTAGATCTCGACAACGTGATTTGCCACGCCCTGTCCACGAGTCTAACCTCAGCGTGTAATACAAGTGAGATCAATGCAATATCAGAATGGGCGTGGCTCAAGACGTTCTGCATTGCTGTGCGGTCAGCAGATGCGCTAACCTTTAGAGAGGTATTTCATCCGAGTTTTTCTGTCCCCAATGAAGAGAAGATCAGCGAAGATGACCCTTATCAACCCATGGTAAGTAAATTGACCAGTTTATTCCTTATTTGGTACTTATCAATCAATCAATCAATCAATCAATAACTTTATTTATACACGCTAGCCCCGACAACATTGCGCTGATTTCCACAGGGGGCGTGTGGAATAATAAAATACAATAATATATATAATAAGTGTACAATCAAAAAGAAATAGATAATATGTAAATAATGAATAATCTGCAGTATAAAATATATATATATATATATATATATATATATATGTAAAAATCTAACTAACAAAAACTATATTTAGCATAAGACTAGACAAACTAACTTCAAACTATGTTACTATAAATTTAACAATTCAGTTTTAAAGGATGTGAGCTTATGTTCCATATTTGGTAATAAAGTTCCATATTTGTTAAAAATGCCTTATTTGGTAACAAGTTCCATATTTGATAGCATTGCCTTATTCGGTGATCACGTTTGTCAGTTACTAAAAAGCCTCTATATGTAATAATAGAGAGCTTAAACTTCACGTACGCAGGAAACGGCAGACGACAAAGAGGCCCTGCTTTTATCGCGCCTTTGCACTTAGACGCGAGAGTAAGCTGAGTAAGCTTTCGCGTTTACAGTAATTGCGAAATGACCCACCGCGTTGAAACGGCAACGCCACACGCGAAAAAAGCAGGTCACGTGATCCTCTGCCGTTTCCCGTGCGCGTTAACGTGAATCTTAATGGCGAGATTAAGCATCACGTACACGAGAAACGGCAAACGGCAAAGAGGATTACGTGACCTTTTTTCACGTCTGGCGTTGCTGTTTCAACGCAAGGATGGGTCATTTTGCGTTTTCTGTAAACGTGAAAAGTCGCTCTTTCGTTTGGGTACCAAATGCGCAACGTCGGCTGCGAAATTCATAGGTCACGTGTTCCTCTCTGTCGCTTGGCGTTTCCGGTGTGCGTGATGCTTAATCTCTCTATTGATAAGTAAACGTGAGAGATTTTCTTAACAGGACAACACAACATGGAGTCTAACTATGGATGAGCAGGTCATGACTTGGGCCATGCAGCGACCAGAGCAGTGGGAGACTGGTGGCAAGTGTGATGCTTACCTGTGGGGGGGAGGGAGACATGGACAACTTGCCGAGACGGGTCGTGGAGTAAACGTACCAACAATAACAAAATCGTTCTCCAATGCACAACAAATTGTATGTGGACAAAATTGTACGTTCGAGCTTCAAGGTAATGGGACGGTGTTAGCTTGTGGTGAAGGCAGTTATGGACGACTTGGGATGGGAAATTCAGATGACCTTTTAGTGCTGACTCCTGTTGCAGCTTTACAAGGTTTGTTGGAAGAAACTCAAGACATTTCTAGTTCCCAATTTACAAAGCCTTTGTAACTCAGCATGACCATTAATTTAAAATTGTATTAGGGTTCTCAAGGAATTGTAATCTTTTAAACAAGTTTCTTGGAAACAAAACTCAAGACATTCTTAGTTTCCACTTTACAAAGCCTTTGTAACTGTTTTGTGTATGACTTTACAAGTACTCGCTTTTAGAAATGAGGGTTTGATGCATGTCTTCACTTTTTTTAAACCCATCTTGTTTACCTGATACAATGGGAATACAACTCTTTCACATATCAAAGTAATTAATCTTAATCTGTCCCTTGTGTTTACAGGTTATGTAGTTATTCAGTTAGCCACTTCCTGTGGCTCCGATGGTCACTCCTTAGCTTTGACGGACAGTGGAGAGGTGTTTAGTTGGGGAGACGGTGATTATGGTAAACTAGGACACGGTAATAGTGATAGACAAAGAAGACCAAGACAGATAGAAGCGTTACGTGGACAAGAAATCGTTAATGTAAGTACTTTATAAACTGTTCTTTCTCGCAATGAATTGGGGAAAAAACACCTCAGTGAAGTTCAATTTTATACGGCTCTTTTTAGTTTTAAAAAGAGAGCACAGAAGTAAAAAAAGCGCAGTTTTTAACAATGTAATGGTGTTTTAGTTATCTTGTGGTTTCAAGCACTCTGCTGTAGTAACGGCTGATGGTAAACTATTTACCTTTGGTAATGGTGATTATGGACGACTTGGACATGGAAGCTCGGTCAATAAGAAAACACCTGAACGAGTTATGGCTCTTGAAAAACACATCATTGGCCAGGTTAGTTTGTTAGTTTGATAAACAAGAACACAGCTCTCTCCTCTCCTCTCCTCTCCTCTCCTCTCTCTCTCCTCTCCTCTCCTCTCCTCTCCTCTCCTCTCCTCTCCTCTCCTCTCCTCTCCTCTCCTCTCCTCTCCTCTCCTCTCCTCTCCTCTCTCCTCTCCTCTCCTCTCCTCTCCCTCCTCCTCTCCTCTCCTCTCCTCTCCTCTCCTCTCCTCTCCTCTCCTCTCCTCTCCTCTCCTCTCCTCTCCTCTCCTCTCCTCTCCTCTCCTCTCCTCTCCTCTCCTCTCCTCTCCTCTCCTCTCCTCTCCTCTCCTCTCCTCTCCTCTCCTCTCCTCTCCTCTCCTCTCCTCTCCTCTCCTCTCCTCTCCTCCTCTCCTCTCCTCTCCTCTCCTCTCCTCTCCTCTCCTCTCCTCTCCTCTCCTCTCCTCTCCTCTCCTCTCCTCTCCTCTCCTCTCCTCTCCTCTCCTCTCCTCTCCTCTCCATTTATTTCATTATTGTCCCTATTCTCAATTAGAGTCGTTTTCGTACGAGTGGGGAACGATCCACGCGGTGTTTTAATATCTATCCAAACATTAGACATTCCGTCACAACCTTGCCGTAAAACCGCTCTAACCTTCATGTTCCACTCTTCAGGTTGCCTGCGGTCTTAACCACACCCTCACTGTATCAGCCGATGGTAGTACCGTATGGGCATTTGGCGACGGAGATTATGGTAAACTAGGATTAGGGAGCTCCACAGCAAAGACAACACCCCAAGTCATCGACTCCTTATCTGGTATTGGAATCAAGAAAGTGTGTTGTGGTACTCAATTCTCTGTTGTTCTGTCGAAAGATGGTCGACTGTTCTCTTTTGGACAAGGTAAGGAATTTACGAAACGTGCTTTAAAATGGATTAACTCCTTTAACTGTTTGTGTTCTCCAAACAGAACGTTTGATCGGCCAGCCTGAAGGACGACTACGTGGTCCAAGTAAACCCCAGCAGATCTTAGGCCTTGCGTCTCACTTTGTAGACGATGTTGTAGTCGGCGCAGAGCACACCCTTGCACTTACTAGCACAGGCGAGGTATGGGGATGGGGCTCCAACGTAGACGGTCAACTCGGCCTTGGAAATAGCGTGACGCATCGAGAACCGTGTCCCATACAAGATCTTAAAGGCAAAAACATACGACAGATTTCAGCAGGGCGTAACCACAGTGCAGCCTGGACAGCCCCTCCACCACAGACACGTACCCCTGGATCGCCAACGCCCTTACAGCTTGGTCAACCAGAGCATATTCCACCACAGTATCCTGCACTCAAGGGTGTTAGTACAGAAGCTGTGAGAGCTAGGTTAAGAGTCTTGCACTACTTTTCCGATTTGGTGTATTCGTCTTGGAAACTTTTGAGTCTCATCTCAGGGGAGGTACGAACACTATTATTATCTGTGTTAGAGTAGATTTCGTACGACTGTGAAAACGGCACCGCACGGTTACGGTACGGTTACGGCAGGAATTTCGAATGTTTTTATAGACAACACAGCACTGACACGGTCACGGTACGGTGTGTCCGTTTCACACTCATACGAAATCTGCTCTATGTCTCATCCAAACTAGCGATTTTAACAAATAACAAATTTTGATTTGTAAATTTATTGTAACAACTGTACAAATTGATGGATCTCCATTGCTTGATCAATATGTCCGGCTTGATCTGTTGTTCTTTATTTGATCGATAATCATTCGTGTAATCGTTCCTTACTATGATATATTTTGTCAGTCTTTTTTTTTTTCCAGATAATCTGCAACCCCTCGTAAGATGTCATCTAATTGGTTTGATAAAACAAAAGAATCTATTGTTGTCATTGCCGTTTCTTTTGTTTAGATTCTCGGGTGCCCTACCAATTGGATGAAATCTTCCGAGAAGTGCAGGTCGCCCCTCGTTTTTATTGTTTTTCTTTGATCGGTAATCTTTCCTGTAATCATTTCTTAACATATCTTTGCCTTCCTTAGATCGATAATCATTCGTATAATCGTTTTTACCATTTTCGCCTTTGTTTTTCTTTGATCGGTAATCTTTCCTGTAATCATTTCTTAACATATCTTTGCCTTCCTTAGATCGATAATCATTCGTATAATCGTTTTTACCATTTTCGCCTTTGTTTTTCTTTGATCGGTAATCTTTCCTGTAATCATTTCTTAACATATCTTTGCCTTCCTTAGATCGATAATCATTCGTATAATCGTTTTTACCATTTTCGCCTTTGTTTTTCTTTGATCGGTTATCTTTCCTGTAATCATTTCTTAACATATCTTTGCCTTCCTTAGATCGATAATCATTCGTATAACCGTGGTACCACTGGTTTTGTACGTGGTCAATTACGACCTTTGTTAGCTACAAGAGTGTCTAATCTACCCATTGTACGAGCTATTGGAAGAACAATGGTACAGGGGAAAAACTATGGACCACAGATCACTGTTAAAAGGTTGATTAACAGGTAAGGCAAGAAAGGATGCATTCCATTGGGAAACGGGAATGATGGATGGATGGGAAGAGTGGAATGGGAGGAATGGGTGGGAAGAATAGGGTGGGAAAGATCGATGGATTGGAAGAATGGAGAGAGTAAAAGGGATCGAACATAGGAAAAGAAACCATGTATTACATGGAGAAACGGGAAGGATGGACAGATGGGAAAAGCGAATGGGATGAATCACGCAAGAGTAAGTAGATTACCCTGCTTGAGGGTGTGAAAAGGTATGCGATGTATGAGTAACACTGAATGAAAAAATGAATGGATGGATGGATGAACGGACTGACGGACGGATGAATAATGACTAAAATAATCAAGTTACACTCGTCATATCCATACTAGTATACTGGCCAATTTTCATTTATAATCGCACTCAACGTTGTTATTTCAGAAGTAAGAAGTCCAAGCCGATATTCGTCCAGATAGCCCACCAAGTCGTCAAGCTCAGGGCTGGTGATCTCTGTCTTCCATCACGAGCTTGGAAAGTTAAACTTGTGGGAGAAGGAGCAGACGATGCCGGAGGAGTGTTTGATGATACCATTACAGAAATGTGCCAGGTAGAGTCTTACACCTATTTCAAAACTCTTTATTTGTCGAATTTAGAGTCGGCAAAGTTCGATAGGGGAGGGGGCTATATAGAGCCAAGTGTGTCGGTAAGCCAAACCCTTGGTTTTCAACAGGAACTAGAGTAGACTTCGCATCACTGAAAAACGCACAATACGTGTTGCACCTTAAACATTCGATCGAAGCCCGTTTGTGGCGTACCGCTGTTTTGTTGTTGTTGTTGTTGTTGTTGTTCAGTTGCTGTTGCTGTTGTTGTTGTTGTTATTTTCCTTGTTTTTTTCCTTGTTCGTTCGTTTCTTTCGTTCGTTTGTTTTGCTTGTTTGTTTGTTTGTTTGTTTGTTTCCAGCTTCATATGTTATCTGCTCAAAGCATAAACACAAGCAATGCAGACACCCCTTACGTGAAGAAAAACCACTTATGTGTAACATCTGCAAATGAAATCTGCTTGTACATATATGCTGATCTACGTAAAACGTTAATGCAAAGCATACCTGAGTTCTTGATTTGCCTGGTTTTACCTAATGTAGGAACTAGAAGAAGGATTGGTATCACTACTTATTCATACGCCTAACGCTACATCAGAAGTGGGGTATAACAGAGATAGGTAAGAAAAAATCCTTTTTGTTTCCTATTTGCTTCATGCTTTAAAGTATAGTACTCTATAGTAAGTTTAGAGAGGTAAACATCCCAAAAATAGATTTCAATCGAACCTCCCTCCCAGCCGTGTTTAATGTCACGCAGCCGAGTTTAGGCTCGTCACGCAACGCTCCCTTAGTGCGTGACAAGCCTAAACACAGCTGCGTGACATTACGCGCAAAATTACATCGCGTGTCCAGACTTTATATCAACTCTATACAGGTATCATTCAAAACACTGATTATTATCTTTTTATTAGATATTTACTCAACCCTGCGGCTACGTCAGAGGAGGATTTAATTTTGTTCAAATTCTTGGGAATCTTGTTTGGTGTAGCCGTACGTACCAAGAAACCTCTTGATTTACATCTGGCTCCTCTAGTGTGGAAACAACTTGTTGGGATACCGTTAACTCCTGATGACATCGAAGAGGTACGTCTAGTCTACAGCTGAAGACAACTCTCTGTTGAACACCTTCCTCCCCAGCGTCAGTGTAGAGTGCCTCCAAAAGACCGTAGCGTTGTACAGGGTGGGTTTAGGGGAGGAGTGCAGGGGTATGCGCACCCCTTCCTGAAACGACTTTTCGCCCTTTTTCTTCTCAATACTTTTCCAAAATATCCTCTGGATCTTCTGGACGGTTTGCAATTTCTGTAAGACTGCACGCACTCCTTCACAATCTTGGATCCGCCCCTGGCTGTACCTGACAGCCTGACCAATATTAGTTGGGGGTTAGAAGTATTGTACATTGAAGTTTTCGAGGGAAATTGTCCAGCGCTGTGGTTTCCCATATATGCCGTCCGGTTGGCTCATTTGGTAGGGCGTCGTGGTCGAACCAATACTCGGGGTCTTTTAATAATCGAGAAGAATTTTTATCTTTGTATTTATATTATAAAGTTGAACTTTCCACGTCTTCTCAAAGACGCAAGCCAATCCGTAGACAGAACAAGACGCTATAATAGCATTCACTTGTGCTACGAGGAAGCCCGAGTAACAAAGCGTGCTTGCAAAGGCCATCTGGGTAATTTTGTACACTTGCTCATTTAACGACCACAACACATATCTAGACCCAGTCTACCACAGGTAGCCCAAGTAATTAAGGCACAGCTATTGGCACAAGTCAATAAATAAAGCATTATCCTCTCAATCACTGCGTTTTCTAATCCATCAAATGATACTTTATCTCAGTTATTGTGTTATCTTAGGTTGACGCACTTTACGTACAAAGTCTGCGTGGTATTCGTGATATTCACGAAAGTGGAGTGAATGAGGACTCCTTTGCCGAGGTAACACAGTTAAACACTTCCTTTCGTTCGAAGTTTCCAAATTGTTTATGGTATTACTGATGTACCAGCATGCTGGCGGAATTTTAGGTTAACAGCTGCATCCACACTTACCCTAGTCTTCTGCGCAACCGCAGTTTGAGTCACGCAACGCTTGCCAGTGAAGCACTGCGTGACAACACAAACTGCTTAGGAGACTGCACTTACCCTTGTACCCCCCACACCCTTTCCTTCAGCTTCTATTAGATTCCTCGGCAAAGGAATCTGGTAGAAGCTGAAGGAGAGCCCTCGGGTTGTGTCCAACTTAAGCCTACACCCGCTTTACGTAATGAAGCGTAAACAAATTTCTATGGACCATTCTTGAGTAATTTTGAGTGATTTAGCTTCTATATTTTGTCCAACGTTAAAATTCTTATATTTACAGAT
Source organism: Telmatactis stephensoni (assembly GCA_029948255.1). Classification (NCBI taxonomy): domain Eukaryota; kingdom Metazoa; phylum Cnidaria; class Anthozoa; order Actiniaria; family Isophelliidae; genus Telmatactis; species Telmatactis stephensoni. Next base: position 103,088 of record JALIZF010001926.1, read on the forward strand.
CATTCCAATCGAGTCGTTCGAGACCTTAAGTGCCGACGGCCGATTCGTATCCATATTCCCAAGCGGTCACAGCATTCGTTTGACGTTCGAAAACCGAAGCGAATACGTAGAGCAAGCGTTGCGGTATCGATTACACGAGTTTGATCGTCAAGTGAATGCAATTCGAGAAGGAATGGCAGGAATATTACCAGTCCCCTTGCTTTCTCTTTTAACTGCGGAAAAACTGGAACAGATGGTGTGTGGCTCTGAGCAAATAAGTATAGATATGCTGAAGAAAGTAGTCAGGTAGGATGTTTATGTGTTACTTGCGTGACATGCTTTGCGTGATATGCTTTGCGTGATATGCCTGACATGCTTTGGGTGATATGCGTGACGTGCGTTGCGTGATACGCGTGACAAAAGTGTTCACAAGTCTCTTAAGGCTTCATACAGACGTCGTACGTTTCATGTGATGCACCAAATGTTTTTGATGGGAGGGGTGGGAGGAAGGCTGCACGATAACTCTTCAAAGTGGCCAGCTCCCAAAACCTGGTTTGCACAAGCGACGAAAGCAGATGCGGAAGCAACATACTCAGACTCAGTGTTGCACTTCGGGAAAGAAAACAATGGGCAAAACATTACCGAGTCTGCGTATTTTGCTTCCGCTTCTGCTTCCGTCGCTCTCGCAAACCAGGCGTAAAGCGGCCAATCAGAAGTAGTTCCAAGAGTTTGCGTCTTAAAAAGGACCCACAGAGTGTAATGATGTGTTTCACCTGGTCATTAGATACCGAGAGATCGACCCATCAGATACCCACATTCTATGGCTATGGCAAACACTAGAATCATTCACCAATGAAGAAAGAATCCTTTTCATGCGATTTGTATCTGGACGATCCAGATTACCAGCAAACATTGGTGACGTCGCACAGAGATTCCAGATTGTCAAGATAGATAGGGTAAGCATACGGGGCACCCATTACCTAACCTCGGAAGGCTACTTCTTCTTTGGGTTAGCCTGTGAACAGTCTCAGGGGAGAGGGAGGGGAGGGCAAGGAGAAAAAGGAAGCGGATGGGGGAACCTTGGAGTTGTCTTGCGTTGTCTTGCGTTGTCTTGTGTCGCAAGTAAGGACCAGGCTTAACTTGTATTGTCAAATGATTTCAGGAAGAAGACAGTCTACCTACAGCTCAAACATGCTTTTTCCAACTACGTCTTCCACCATACTCCAGCCCAGATGCAATGGCGGACCGTTTAAGATACGCCATCAATAATTGTCGATCGATTGACATGGATAATTACATGTTGACGCGAAATGCAGAAGAGGGCGATGAGGAGGATGAATACTACTAAATTTGGGAGGGAATTGTGAATATGTAACGGTGCATTCAAAACTCCGGGAAATTCCGCTGTCGAAGTTTTGTGGAAATTCCGGAAACTTAGTGTAAATGCCTCTGGTACAGCACTGATTTTTCGTATGAGTGGGAATTTTACCGTGCCGTGCCGTAACCGTGTCATTGCGATGTTGTCTATAAAAACATTCAAAATTGCTGCCGTAACCGTAGCGCGGATGTGCCATTTTTCCACTCATACGAAAACCGCTCTATTATGGGAAATCATGGGCACAATCTTTTTTTCCCCTCTCCTTCTGGTGGTTATGGGTTTTCCCGCCCTTTGGCTTTCCCGCCTTTTGGTTTTCCCGCCTTTATGTACTGTGTGTGTAAAAATGTTTCCATGTTTTTATTGGAAAAGCCCAGCGGTTAAAATAGCTGTAATATATTTTCACCGCCGAAAAAATTGGATATATCATCCCTCCAAAAAATATTATTTTACCTTGAAGTGATGATGATGATTTCAATTACTAATTTTTACGATTCAGAGTTACAAACTATATTTATAGTGAAGTCAATATTTTAATCACTTGATGAAAGTTTTGCTAAGTTTTACGTTGAAACTAACTGAAGAGTTTATTATGTACAGAGTGCAATGAATACTATATAAAGTATGAAATTAGATTTTCAAATGCTTGACAATGCTGATTGTTTGATGTAGCAGAGGATAGCTGAGCGATGAGCTACAATGTAGAGTGCACCGCTCTGTCGCCTCTGTGGTCTCGTGTTCGATTTTTGGAAGGGCTTCTCACCTGATATGTGTTTGTCAGTTCGTTCTTTCCCTTGCTTGTATATGTGTAATACATTGTCCCCTAATTAAAGCGCGAGAAGATCCAATGGACACTGAAATAAATATTTTAATTTATTTTACTTTATTTTGTTTGGTTGGTTGGTTGGGTTTTTTTTTGGGGGGGGGGGATAATGCTTGTTTGTTCGCTTGTTTGTTTGTTTTTTTTTTGGAGGGGGATGATGCAAGTTGAAGGCAATGATACTGAATTATCTATACTGATTTATTACTGATTGATTTTCATTTTTTTTTAAAGAAACAGTTAAAGCTCAACTTTTTCTCTTTTATTCTCTCTATTTATTTATTTCTTGCTTCCTTTTTCTGTATTTCCTTTTGTATTGTTTTTTCTTTCTCTTTCTTCCTTTCTTTCGATTTCGTTCTTTCTAGCCTGCTATTTCGTCCTTTGTTCCTCCCCAAACAGGTGCAGAAAGTCAATTTCTCGCCTATACTCACCAAACTACTTAGCCCGTTATGACTAAAAAATCGAGGCAGAAATCAATTTATAAATCCATTCCAAGGTCCTTTGGAGTAAAGTACCAATCAATTTTGTTTAAAATCAAAGACGCCCGCGATTTTGACGACAAATTAACAGTGTTTCATGTGGTGTAAAAACAAAACGTGTCTACAGTGTGTGGCATTTGGGAACTCAAAACAAGTCATTAGCTTAGCAATTAGTTTCAAAGGACCAAGTTCAACGGTCGATTTATTGCGTTTTAGTAATTTAATTCAAGCGATCCAAAGAACACAACGGGTCGAAGTACGAATTGATATAATCATTAGTATCATTTATGCCAGTGAAAATAAGACGCGACTTAAATAGAACGCAAACCTCGATCTCCGTTTAAACGGCACTTAGCCTAAGACGCGCATTATTCGACCCTTATCGAGAAGCAGCTCAGAACACTGTTCCTGGATGAGGCGCGTGTTAGTGTTTGAAAAGCTTAAGCGGCTATCTCCTAACTCCCGGAACCATCTAGAAAATCAGATGTGTATTTCTTCGATTTTACGGCACTCAAAGTGAAGGACGGCTTTTGATTTAAACCAGTTGCTGTTTATTTAGTTTTTGTGTGCTCTATTTCTATTATTGGGGAGCTTTTCTTTTAGAATTTTTACGGCCGGTAGACATTGTTTTGAGAATATTCACTAGCTATCAGTTTACGGAAGTGGACTAGTAGTCTAAAATATCCTCATCCGGCTGGTTTCTGACAGATGCATTGAGGCTGGTCGTTTTATTGTTAATACCTTGCGCGCTTTCAACAAACACCTGGCCGCTGTTTTGAAGGTAATTTTTTTCCTTTTACCACGGAAAAACTATCCAACGTAATGTTTATGTTGTGGTCTAACTTCTCACTCCTATACAAAGTAAAGAGTATCCAGTATTCACGCGAACCCAGATTTTTTTTTTTTTTTTTTTTTCCTTTTTTTTTTTTTTTTTTTACTGACTAGTCGATCAGAAAAATTTTGGGCTGAGTGACATTTGAACCAACTCCGTTCATAAATTTCAAAGGGTATTTCCAAAGTCAGGTTTAGGCCGGTTTTTGATAGGTATGTTTGTGTTAGAGTAGCCCTCGTATGGCTGTAAATAGTCCGTGTTTTGTGGCGTGACGTGCCCGTCTTTGATTGGTCAATCCTAATTCATTTTATCCAATCAAAACGCTGGGAGACATGAACACGTACTTTTATGTTTAGATGTTTAGATATAAAATAAAAAGGTGACTTGAACGGTAAAATCTAAACTAGCTGGGCAGCGGGTAAAAATATTGAACCACCATATATACATAATAACAGAATTAGGTGGGCCGTCAGTGCACAGAGTGCAAATGAAGTAAACAGAAGAAATAAAATGAGATTGTAAATACTGAAACATTTGTAAAATAGTCAACATTTACACATTTTCCCTGAACGGATTTGGATGAATCATTCGTTTAATAAAACGTTTTTACGTAGAAGAAGCATTATCTATCATAAGATTCAAATTGTTAAAATATCTAAGACATAATTATATCCAACACATAAATATCTAAGACACCGAAAATCAAAGGAAATAAAAAGTGATTTTTGACGTGTGTTATGGTTAAACAACCATTAAATCCATTTTAGTTGACAGTGAATGCACTATTAAGATTTGTTTTTGTAGTGCGACTGAAGCACTAATTACTACTGTTTTTCAAAGGAAGGATGTATCCTATCTTCGTCAACATATGCTAGTAATTACTAGTATTGTAAAAATAACAAAGTGAAGCTGAGTAGAGTTTTACCAAATAAAGGCCATCAATATGAGTAAACTATAACACATTTTCTATATGTGACAATTTTTTTATATATGACAAATTAAAGGCACGCTTTAATTGGAGCCTAGCTCTGTTGCGTGTCCCTCACCTTTATAGTTTATTTCCATTTTATTAATTATTATTTTCATTCTATTATGTATTTTTTAATGCAGGTGGAAGGTTTTTTTTAAATAAATGAATAGATTTTCTTTACCAAATTTCCTATATATGATAAATTTTCTTTGACAATATTTTCGTCGGTTTAATGATGAGGAAACTTTAACAAATTTCGCATGACATCCAAATGATTACTAACAAATTTTATCACCTACAAATAAAATTTACAAGTAAAAAGATTGTAACAAAAAACTTATCATAGAAATTAAAATTGGCTCGTATAGAATTAGCTTTTTGAAAAGGAACCTTTTATAGTGTTTTTTGTAAGAATTTTGCAGCGGCTGATTCAATAATCTATCAAGAAGAACTCTAATAACTTATAGACCCCTTACCCTCCGGTAAAGTAACCACTGACTAGAATAGATTTCGTATGACTGTGAAAATGGCACCGCACGGTCACGGCACGGTTACGGCAGGAATTTCGAATGTTTTTATAGAGATTACGGCACTGACACGGTCACTGCACGGCGCGGTCCGTTTCACACTCATACGAAATCTGTTCTAAAAAGGCATGGACCCAGCACTTTCCATGAAAGCGACATCAATGTCCCTACCACCTTAGAGAAGTATTGTTGAGAAATTCCCAACAAGAGTATATTTTAAAATCCGAGTAATCAGGACATTGAATAGCATTTATCTGTATATACTTCTTCATAGTTAGTAATAGACTACTGATTAGCTACTGTATTTAAGTTGAATCCCTTAAGAACAATCTAAATGCAGCACGTTGACCACAAATTAAAGTCTTAGAATCCTTATTGACGTTTCTTGGTTAAAATAACGAATCGTATGAATCAGCTTCCATGGGAAACACCGAGACATATAGTGTTCGGAAACGTTCATTGCCGAGCTATTTTACCAAGGACTATTGAAGGTCTTAAGATGATGACTGTCTAGTGGGTAAACTGAGTAAGTGGGTTGAAGAAACAAAATATTAGTAGGCGGATGAATGAAAATTGCAATTGGGTTGGACTGAAAGATAATAAAAAATAATAGACTTCTGTAATAGACACACCTATTAAAAAGAACGTTGACCGAAATCTGACATATGAGAACAACAAGTAGCTGCAAATTTTTATGTTGTGTACAAAGTCGAACGACGCAGTTTGCTCTTATAATGATATATAAGTTATGAGCTTTGGGTCAGAATTACTTTAGTCAGGAAACCTCAGATTGTCCGTTTAAAATTGACCAAATGGCGTGAACGTTTTTTGAATTAGGTATGGAATGATGTGTGAACCGATCGACGGAAAGTGGAATAAATAGATCGATTGGCGGATAGATAACACGATTGCACGCTTTATTGAATAGTTTTATCGATGGATTTATGCAATAAACGAAAAAGAATCGACAAATTCAATACCACAAAAACAATAGACCAAGGCGATATTTTTGATGTAAACACTCCGGCCCCTTCCAACATTAACAGCTCTTCACTTAGACTTAAACGTTCTAGAACCCCCAAAAAGCGGCAGTTAAACAAGTGGATTATTGTGACGGTAGCGTTGAGGTAGTTATAATGGTTATAGCCCCAAGCCATAACCTCCCAAAATTGCGCGGTCTCTATGATGACAAAACGTGTTGCACCCATAACAAGCCAACTCAAAAAGAAATCTCTAATTATCATTTAAACTCGAAATCCAATAACAACTCAAATCGCTTGTCCGTGAAAAAGCTTGAGGTCAAAAGTAGTTGATTATCTGTTGCAGAATCCTATTGGAGGGTTTTTGGATGACGCGTATAATGGAGCACTTAAATGGTATTCTTTGCAGAGCACTTAAATGGTATTCTTCGCAGAGCACTTAAATGGTATTCTTTGCAGATGCAGAGCACTTAAATGGTATTCTTCGCAGAGAACCCATTTAATTGCTAATCGATGTGAAGGGTTCAGCATGTGTCAAGTGGAAAAACAACAACAAAAATCATCGCTAGAGTCAATATGTTCTATAACTGAAAAGCAAGGAAATATTTAGTGCTTGAAATGTTTTGAAAAACTACGCATGTCAATCTCTTAATTTTTTACACTCTCTTGACCCGTCACGTAAGAGCAAACCAGTTTGTCACAAAAAGCGGCTCACGGTTAACGGTTGCACACACACACACGCAGCGTTTTGCCCAACAGCACATCTTTGTGGTTGTTTTCAAGTATTTATGTAGTTTTGAACTTGATTATTACTGTTCCAAGCCATTAGGCAAGAGTCATTCAATTATTTTGATTAACACGTGTCGCGATTTGAAAAAGAAACCTCTTGGAATTATATACACATCTTGTTATTGAAACTTGCGCCTAAAATGAGTTGTAGTAACTGGTACAAAACTTCTTTGTTATGATCGATTTGACCAAAACCTCTTGTGAGTCGATCTAACATTATAAGCATAACAAAATTAAATAATAATAATTTCAAAAGGTTTGTGCAATGTCTCGTTTTTGTATTTTATACATGCATGACTTTTGTCATACTGTATTTCTTGTTCATAAATACCTCCTTAGTTGAGAAAGAGAGTAGATATACTTTGACATTAAAAACGTTTTGTAAAATTGTTTTGAGAAAGATGAGAGATTGAAGCACTATACTTGAGGACAGGACAAGAATAAATAGGTAGGAGAATGCAATAAAGGCAAGCAAATTTTTTGACAAATCTGACCATTTGTACTTTGTATGTTGATGAGAAAATTTGACCAAATTTCAACGATGTGTTTACTCGTGTATTCACTCAGTGAGATATTTGGTGGAAATGAGCTTTTATCAGGTATTTTTAAATTCGTAAAACAGAAAAAGAATTATCATAGCTGGAAAGAGCATGTTAAAATTAGCAAGACAGTGAAGTTTGAAGGAATTAAATCCAAAACTCGCGAAAATATGAATTTTTGAAAAGTGTGAATTTGTAAGAAAACCTTTGCTGGTAGGCATCATCAATCAACAAATTGTAAAATTATTTGTGATAGATAAATTACTTCAAAAAAGATATCAAACTTTAAAACACATTCAATAAAACGCCATGAAGTAATTGTTTGAAGTTCTTTATTGCAATGTATACATAGCAGTTCTAGAATACATTATAATGTACCCCACCCCCCACCCCCTGATTTCGTTATGTACAGTTTTAGTTAATTTACTAGTCTACAAATGTACATGTCCCTACGAGTACTACCAGCTGCGCTCCCCCCCCCCCCCCCCCCCCCCTTGGCGGGGTATTAGTCCTTAAACAAGGCAATACCCTTTCAAATATCGTTAAAATATAGTTGAGGAACTGTAAATGATTTTCAATTGCTGGAATTTTGTGCAATACAGAATTACTCAAGATTTCTGCTAGTGCGTGCGTACACTCCAAATTTTAATTGCGCGGGACGAACGTTGGCCGGCTTGATCTCCGCCCCTATATGATACGATAGAGTCAACATTTACGTCTATTTTGAAAAGGGTGAAAATTTGAATCTGAAATCAGAATTCGGAGATCTGACTGCATGTCCTCAACTGATTAGGAAATAGTGTATTCCTGAAAGAAAGATATTCATGTCATCCGTTTCTGATTCCAGATTTGAGATCTTTGATCGTCTTTGACGTTTTACAATTTCTAGACGCTTTTAACGAAAATCGAGAATGATGGAAATCTGAAATGAACAATCTCAGTAGAATCAATCTCAAAATTTTGACGTCACACAGACAAACAACGAAGTTTGACGATGAAATATTGGAATTTAAAGCTAGCACAAACTTTGAGTTAGAATTGAACTATTTTACATTTTGTGTAAAGACAAAAATCCGTTTATAAGATCTCATATGGCCCATTTCAGATTGTTTGGTTGATATAAACGTTTTTGAAATAGATATTATTATATATTTTAATAATTGCTGCGAGCGAAGCGAGTAGCCTCCTATTCGGAACACAGTATAATCTGTGGATGTCACTAGACGAACATGCGATACATACGATCAGCGGTTCAAGTCCATACCGTATCGAGAGTCGATTCAAGGATGTCACTAGACGAACACGCGATACATACGACCAGCGATTCACATCTTTTCCTAAATAAACTAGCTTTTTTTAAATCAGTTAGTTTTATAATCATTGCCAATTCTAGCCGTTTGTGATTGTTTGAAAAATTGCTTTACTCAAAGTGCTAAATATTTTGAACTGTGTGTCTCCGACACTGATCCTGAAGAATTATGTTCTGTAATTCAATATTGAAGGTCAACTCAGTAGCAGTGTTCGTCACACAACGCACAGGAGATAGACAAGAAACATTTGATATATCAGAGAAAGCGGTGTACTTTCGTAAGTTTTAGGGGAACAGTTCTGCTAACGTGGATACACCAACTGTTTTGTGCTCGCAGCATTTCACTTTCTATTAGAAATAGCTAGTATATTTCTAGTAAGACAGCCTATACAATATACAAGAAACACTCTAATAACTATGCATTTACCTATATATAGCTCTGTGATATTTTTATAGTTTTATACTGATATTGCTAAAGGTTATTCATTGGTACAGTCACCCAGTGCCACTACCCCATGTCATGCAAGCAGTCATTTGTCTTCTGTATGATGCAAGCACGAATTATAAAAATAAGAATTTAAACAAGAGAATTGACTTAATAGCTTATTATACTGACTCACATAGGAATCGTGCGGCGCAATTTGAGTCTTTCCATAAAAATTCAAAACACTAGAACAAAGGCTGTGCTAGCCCAGTGTGATAAACCCAGCAGGGCCCATATTAACAATTACGGCCCTCGTACTGAATACACGACAATAAATACACTAGAAATAAAGAAATATAAGCAAACAAACACTAAAGACCATAGTTACCAACTATTTACCAACCAAATCCAAGCTCAAAATTAGCCAACTCGATGAAATTGAAGTGTGAACGTATGCGGTGAAAATGAACTTCGTTCGTGAGTTTTACCTGTAAAAAGGGATTAATACTATGAAAGGAACAGCGGGAATGGGTAAAAAGACGGTCGTGTACCCCATTAAATTCTATTGACAAAAACCTGACAAGGAAGTCTTTAAGCTCAACAATAACAAGAAAACTAGTCTACAACTTAATAGGTTCTCAAAACAAACTCCTGTGTTCTTTTATACTCATAAGTTTTATAACGTAATATACCCAGTAAGGACAGGAAGGCACCAGGGGAATTTACGGAAACACAAATTCTTCACAAAAGCCAAGTTTTCCTACGTTGAGACGAGGGATATCCTTATTAACTCTTATCAAATGCACAGTGTATTCGAATTATTCATCGATCACAATAACCGATAGACACAATCCAGTTAGCTAGAGTAACAGTCTACAAAACAAGCCACTTATTTAAATAAATATCATTAAAAATTGATATGTAGGGTATTTTGAGATAAGGGCTCCGTGAAAACTGAAGAAATGATACTTTCTTGAAGAAAACAAATAAATAATAATAATTTTAAAGAATTTCTTAATAGACATCTGGACAGGGGCAAACAAAAAATCTTCAATATAGAATTAACATAAGATTTCGCCGCTAGAGACCAAAACAGACTCAAACTTTAGGTCACCTTAAATATTTCGTCGACATGAAGATAAGTCCATCGATAAACTGATAGTTTAGAATTATAATGAACTTCAACGACTACTATGGAATCGATTTAAAGCTGTAAAATTACTATTCAGTAAATTACAAGCTGAAATTTTACCACTGAATTAATTACAAACTGAAAATTAATCGGAATGTGAGAGAGCCCAATTGAACACTGTTGTTTAGTAAAATGGTACACATTCGTGTGCAAACGAACTGGTCAGCGGTTGGCACTGAGAGGCTTGGAGGAAAACTGTGTATGGATAATGCGCCGCCATTGGTGAAAACATGAACTCCTCTGCACAAGGCAACAGTCTTTCTTTACGAAGGCGGGCTCGGCGATTAGAAAACCACACCTAGAGAAAAAGGATGAAAAAAGGAGTGAATAAAAAGTGTTTGTCAAGGAATCAATTTAGTCGCATTGATTGGTAAGAGAATTAGAGATACTATAGTGAAAAAGAGGGGAAAATGCGAAACGAGTTTCTTTTGTATAAATTGTTTGGTGCGAGTAAAGTACTGGGATAGAAAGGTGCAAATGCTGATTAGAATTTAAAAAGCTCACGTTAAAACGAGGAAGTGCTAAAGATAGCAAAAATGAAAATCTTAGGTGAGCACCAAAGTCATTCTCATTTGGGAAATTGTGCAAGACTTTTGTTGGATCCAATATTTTGATACGTGACCTACTTCGTTTGTTTGAGCAGTTTATTTGCCATGTGGCAAAATAAACCCAAATTGACCCGCTGGGCTCCAACTAGCAAACACACCGATTTGACAGTTGATACCCGGCTGCACCTTATCCTGTGTTCCGTTACATAGATTACAAAGTATCGAGCCATTTTCAAGTACTTATCCAAAGAATCAATTATATCAGTGTTGACATACATGTTTGAGTAACTTGACTATTGAAAATCGAACTATTTGTATTTCCAATCCGACAAGCAGATGCAGTGTTCAATCATAGTATGCCGAGATGAATTCCTCTTAATTCATTAGACCCACTACATTTACCTCTTTATCAACTGTAAACTATGTTGAACTAAATTTAGAACCAACAAAGACTTTTGGTTTTAGAGTTCGTTATATTAGCATCTGGGCTTAATTAGGTCTTTGTAATTGACAAAGACTGCTGCAAGGAGAAGAATGGCGTAGCTAAAGTTCGAGCATGTTCTCGGGAGCCGTTGCTGCAGTTCTTTCCATGTGATAAATACTTTCTGCTTTATTTCTCGATCGAAGAACACGTTTTATGTGCTGTAGAAGTCGTGTTGCCTAGCCAACAGCCGTAAAACTTCCGCATTGTATCGTCTCACACAATGAGCAATGTTTTCAGGGCTTTTCATGTCCTGGGCGACGTCCATTAACGAAAATGTTACAGCATGCTGTACGATAGTGTGGCAAACAATGACGGGCCTTCCAACACTATTCGGGGCGTGCTCCGCGCCCAGAGGGTCGATTCAAATTAATCAGATTGAGGTCTGTTGGCTTATAAATAAGTCTTGAATTAACAAGAAAATTGAAGTTTCATCAATTCAGTAAAGGACCCTTAAGTTAGGTCTGTGCTAAATTAGTTATATTTCACTAATATGCTTGATAGGAATGAGTTCACAACGAACCGCAAACACAATGAGGAAAGTAAAAGAAATGAAGTTTAATTGACTGCTATTTGACAAAAGAAATAATGTGATACAAAAAATAACTCTTCATAATTGTCTCAAAAATCTCCAGACATCAAACAAATTAGAGATTCATAAAGATACGAACCTGAAAAAAACAGAATTTCAAATCAGAAGCTAAAGCTATGGTTTTGTTGATATTACATAAGGAAGGCTTGATCTAATAAGTTATCCCTGTATCAAACACTCTGGCACTTTCGTTGTGGGTAGATTATTATTAGGGTTGTTTTTCAAATCGACCTCAAACCAATCCTTGGTGACAACCTACACCATTTAACTTTAATGTTTTAATGTCAAATTACGTGTGACACTTTTAACTTTAAGTTTTTTTGGCAAGACACTTAGGGAAAATTGTGGCCAATTTACTTTCTTGATCAAATTTATGAACGTTTTTACTCCTTTTAAATGGGATATGTCTGCGTATAAAATCAATCGTAAGAAGGCGCAGTTTACTAGTTAAGGTCTTTCTTAAAGAAGTATACAATGTGTGAAATGTATCTATACTGAAACAGAATAGTTGTTTATGAACGGATTTTTCACAGATCGGGTGTAATTCAATTTCAAAAGCAACTTCAAGCAATTTCTTCCTATTTTTCTCGAACTGTCAAATTACAATGACTGATCACTCACTCGAGGAAACTACGCACTTCCCATCATGCATCAGTCATTTTTTTATTGATCAATTTCTTTCTTTTCCCAAATACTGCTTAATTGGTTTGAAGTGGATGCTTTTAACCCTTTCTTGCAAATTAAACCGACTTGCACACCTTTTTTAATATTTTCAACTGTATTTATCTACCAAACAAAGACGACTTCGCAATTTTGTTTGCCGAACGGAAAGAGCTTGAGAATGCGAAGATCCAAAACTCAAAACAAAGAAGAATTCTTAGGGATTTGATAATCACATCAAGAATAAATCCTATCTATCCCCTGAAGACATATCGGTTTTATCAGTGACACAAATTGTTGTGAGTGCTTCATTTTCTAAACTCGGATGCTCTCTAAACAAACAAAAGTCACTGCTCTTTGATAACTGGTACTTCACTTCGCTGACAGGCGTGCAGTACTAAAACGGATGTCGCCAGGATCAATCAAACTGCTTTGAAAACTCACTGAGACTTTCCTCTTTCCCTTGGAAGTGCGTATTGAGACTTTTACAGTGGGATCAACAAAGTATCTTAAGCTTATATTTCAACTTTCAAGTCGTTTTTGGTTTTTGCTGTAACGGCCTTAGTGGAACAATGGGAATAAAAACATTAAAGTTATCCACGGTTGTCTATCTTCTGAAGTTTCCGTCTCTATATTTCTACCCGTGCTGACTAGATTTCTACTCTCTTTTCTCTTTTCCATTAAAAGCTTAATGGCGTCTGAAACTACTGAAAAATGCCTGAAACAAATCAATTACTATATACATCTCCGCCGCTTTTCGTTTGACTGGACTACAACTACAACTACAACGAAATCAGTATATTTTCATTCCGCCCTGTTTTCAGTGACGCACCAAAAAAATCAACTTCATTTCTTTGAATTCTCTCAATCAATCAACTCTTTCAATGCTTATTGTGAAGACATAATGAAACAAAGTCTTTAATTCAATCACTATCACATTACGTTGACGGCTATAAATTTTCTAACCGATTTGATGGGTTTTTTTCTAAACTTTCAATTTTGCAAAAGAAGGCCGATCGTTGAGCTATTATAGTAATTAGTAATTTACATTTCAGCCCTTGAAAGAATTTCCAGTCATACCTTAAATATAGCAAGAAAAGTTACTTTTAGTTTGTTTCTAAACACAGAATTGTTTTATCTTCTAGAGATTTGATTTTAACGTTTCAAGGGCATGGAGATAGACAAAGTGAATCAGTTGTAGATTGATTGAAAGCGTTATGCAATTCTAACGTTTTCAACCAAGATAAAGTGTACTTTATACACTCTAGATAAAGCACGTTCAGAGCAAAATCCCCCCAAGCAAAATCGGAACTCAAATCTCCAACGAAAATTGCTAGGTGTTGACAGTATAGCTTGAGGGGTACAAATCAGATGGCTAAATTTTGAAATCGTTTTATAAGTAGTTTATGAGACGCTGATGTTACAATGTCTTTGCTAAGATTTGTAGTAAAGGCGTTCCATACCAAAGAACTGGGCGTTTACAATTCGATTAAACTGAATTCATGTCAATATTAATGTATTAAAGTTATCCTCAAGGAAGATTTTTTTTTACTTATTAAAAAACAAGTGTAATAATTTTTGACATTTTGTCAAATTTGAGAGTCACTTTCAAGACTATTCCGTGAGCACTTTAATGTACACAAGACCATTGACAAATAGGGCTCTCTAACTTCCGACCCATCGAGGTTTCCACAAGAACTTCGCTCAAAGGACGCGTTGACTAACAATACAAGAGTTGAAGAGCCTTAAGACAAAGACCAAAGTCGACTAAATCCTGTTTGATTTTTCTCCGAAGAAAATGCTTTTGACAAATTAAATTCAAATTAAGAACAGAGAAATAACAACAAACTTAAAGAAAACAAAATAAGTGAACAAAGAGAAGGTTTTGCAAATAGCTTCAAGAAACTTGCATTTTGGATGTTGTCCTTGTTTAAATTATATAAGGTTGCCTTAAAGGATGTCGACATTTGGAAGAGAAATCGCAATTGAACATAAAAAGATGTTTATTCTATTTTTCAGGGCACACTAGGAGAGCAGTGTATCCTTTCGCGTGTTTTCTAGTTTATAGATAGTCGCTTCTTCTTTAGAATGAACTGAACAATAAACATTACAACAAAGACAAGTTTTTGTTTAAGGTGCTATCCTTAGTGATGCTAACATTTAAACCAATTCACTCGCATTTAACTTGACTTATTTAATAGAAATGATTACTTCATGAAAACACAAAAAATGCTTTTTCTTTCTCTAACTTATTTATCGACAAACTGCGTGAACTTTCTACTGCATGCAATTAAATAAAGACTTTAACAACTTTAAAAGAGAACAATTCAGTCAGTTTTGGGGAAGACAAGATGACCCTGAAGTCATTTTCACAAAATAGGAAATTTGTATATTTAGTCTGGGGAGGCAATGTTTGAATAATTTTTATATTGTATAAGATTTACAAATGTATTTAATCAAATCGTTAATACAATATCACAAAGAGCCGAAGCACGGGTTCGTCAAAGGGTTTTTCGGGATTGCTCCCTTTGAATGAGTCAAACAATTAATGAAAGATGCTTACAACAAAATTGTACATAAAGTTTCTTATGGAATTGTTTAAGTGAAATTGAAATTCTTCTAATGTCAAGGAACATTTTTTGCACATTTTCCCAATCATTCAAAATACAAAAACTATAATTACACGTGGAAATCTAAAATTGCAGATTTAAAACTTCAGCTATTTTTAGAACTCCGAAAAGCATTCGATGTTGTTTGCTATTGACAGCAAATGTGTTTGAATTTCAATAAAATTATCAAAGAAAATCCAAGAAAAAGGATTCAGGGAGAAGCTTTATTTTTAAAAAGTCATGAAAGATGGCATAAGAATAATATTACCTGAACTCTAGCCTCGCTTAAACCCAACCTTTGAGCCAATTCCTCCCGTGCATAGATATCCGGATAATGAGTCTTGTGGAAAGCTTTTTCAAGCTCCTCCGTTTGTGGAATCGTAAAACGAGTTCTGCTTCGCCTAGGCTTGTGTGACGGCAGGCTTAGATTTGATCTTCTTTCCTCCTTGGAATCTTTTTCACCATTTTCTTCGAGGATATCTTCAAGAAACCCAAAGCATTTAGTCAATAAGGGAAAGGTGTGAGATGAGTATCGCTTCGAAAAAGCGGGTATAATGCTTGCCTCTTCTTGTTTTTGAAATTCCCCTGAGGCTTTGAAGTCGCTATTCTACTTCACAAAACCGGTTCGGCTCAAGACTGCATCTACCAAATATTCAATTCATGATAAGCTTAATGCTTTTAAGCTTATAAGTCGATAGCGTAAAACAACGGTTTCTTAAACTCTTGACGAAGAAAACGATTTTAGAACGAGCCAATGGCAGAATAATTAAGTTTATATGAGAAGAACAAGATATCCAGTGGCTAATATATCTCGACCTGTGTAAACTGAAGTTGCTTTTGCCTGTGAGAAGTTTAAGCTGGCTCCACTGAAATGAATAGCATAGAATCTCTAACCGAGTACTCGTATAATTGGTTAAGCTCACTTGTATAATGCCGATTACAAGTAGAATTTGTCAAAAATGTCAAATAGAGGATACAGACGATATTCATAGGGTACACAAGGCTTAGTTTATGTGCTCAAGTTGAACTGACAGTAGGTTAACTTAAACAGGGAGGGTTAAAACGAGCGGTTAATGACATGTAAATAGCACAAAACGAAGCCATTTTCTTGTTTAAAAGATAAGGACTTATTGGATAAAATGGCCTTCAGAAAAACGGCAAATTTTGGAAGAAAGATCTATTTAACTGTAAATTGCATATAAAACGTACCACTTTCAGTATCGCTACTCCCCAAGCTCTCTGTTTGTTTTTCTCTTTCTTCGCCATGATCCCCAGACGGTAAATTAAGAATGTTGGAGATGGAAAACGGGCCTGTGAATCTTGCTGTAGTGCTCTTCGTCTTAGTTTCTTCCTCTGATTCGATCTTTCCATTTTCTCTACCTTCGTCTTGTACGTTTGACTTCCTTGGAGTTTCAGATCTGTGAATTTTACTTGCACAAGTCTTGAGAACTTTACTGATTGCTTCCAACGACGGCACATTGAGCTTACTGCAAATCTTTTCTCTTATTAGACGATCTCTCGCTTCCCATGAGAAAATATCCGGCTGGGCTCGAACGTATTCCTCGATCTTAACCAGAATAACTTGGGAGATTTCTTTTCTCTTGTATGATGGGGCTGCACCTGGCTCTACAGATCCCGTCTCTTGGAACTTATTAAGTATCTTGCTAACACAGCCATGGGAAACGCGAAGCTGTCGGCTGATGTCGCTAGGGCGTACACCTAATCTTGCTAACTCAATTATTTTCAATCGTAAAGGCTTAGGGAGAGGTTTGCCATTGATAAAAAGTCCTCCCAGTTGATTGATTTTGCCTTGGCCAGCCATGGACGCCATGGAAGCGAAATCTGTAAAAAAAACGAAGATAATTTGAAACTTTTCCACCAGTTAAAGCATTGTTAAGACGGTAAAATTGAGCATAATAGGAAGAATGTCATGCAAAAGGGCTCTGTTTGTTAGCGAGGAATATCATTTACAAGCTGTTTAAAATTCTTTTGAGATTTAATCGCTATAGGAATGATCGCTTTTCTTTCTTTTTTTCGTTTTTGCATAAGTTAGCAGCTAAAGTGTAGAAAATGGCCATTTTTACACTTCGACCACCGTGCAATGAGGACTTAAGGATTTCTTCTTCTTATCTAGTAAGATCTCGTGAGCGTTTAGAGATAAGATCCAAGAGTACAATTTGATCACACTTAAGCCGTTGCGTGCTCTTTTCATTCCTATCTGAATTCCCTCCAGCACACACGTGAATAGAACAAAGGCATGCCTTTAATAAAACTCAGTGAACCTTACCCAAAAGAGAGAGAGAGAGAGAGTTAGAGACAGACAGAGAGAGAAACTGAAATAGAAAATCACTCGGAATTTACTGCGCAATCGAATGATCCCACAATCTCAATTAATCTGTTGACATTTCGTGGAAGCAAATGAACCGTCGAAGAATTTCATTTCTCTCTCTCTCAAAGGCATGTTAATCCTAAGGCCGTAGTTTAACAGCTATTTTACCCTGACGGCCTCCTGGTAGGAAAGAGTCGCACTTATACACATTACTCACAGCGTGCAGCAGATCCGAACAAGATTACCTTGAAAAAGAAAAGTATCCATGCTGTTGTCTCGATGGAGAAAGTATGTTTAAGTCTTTTACATAGATAGGATTCTCTAGGCCAAGAGTGGTGTCAGTAAGCTCGTCCTCACCGAGTACACTAGCAAACAACTTTACACATCCTCCGTGAAATCTGATTTCCCACTTCGGTACAGTTCTCACGTGGTACTGTTATTTGCTTATCGTTGACATCCATACAGTTGGTGGGTTAAGTGGTCCAATTGAAAGCTGGCGTTGTGTCGTCATGTCTAGCTCTCAGCCAATCAGGGCTCGGGCATGATACGACAGCCTCAGGGTGGCGCGAGCTGTTGACATAGAGACGGGCTAGCCCAGGTGCGTGTGCAAAGACGCATATTTCTTCTGTGATGGGGAAATTTTGAAAAAAACGACAAAGTGTGAATCCTTACATGCAAGTTAAGAACAAGAGACAGAAAAGAATTCTATAGCACACCTGCCTTGGTGACACTTCTACGAAGAATTTCTTTCTATGATTTACTGTTATTTTATATGGATTGTTTCATAAAGTGACAGGAGAGGAATGCAAAATGCTAGTAGTGCGTCGACGATTTTTGAGCAAATATAAATAAAAGAATGTGGGGAAGATGAACAAACGGGAACAATAGACAGACTGGTTGGATGAATGAACGACGAATGAATGAATATTTAGTAACTACACTGCAAAAACGTGCGAGTAGATTTACTCAAAAACATGAGTATAAATCGGTGCATCCACAGTAACTCACTTATCCGAGTAAATTTACTTATTTGAGTAAAGGGTACGCAGTTACTCGGTTATTTGCGTAAAGGGTACTCAGTACTCAAATAACTGAGTCAATTTACTCGGATAAGTGAGTTACTGTGGATGCACCGATTTACTCAAGTTTTTGAGTAAATTTACTCGCGCGTTTTTGCAGTGTATGAATGAATGATTGACTGACTGACTGTCTGACTGACTGACTGACAGACTGACTGACTGACTGACTGACTGACTGACTGACTGACTGACTGACTGACTGACTAAATGGATGGATGGATGGATGGATGGATGAATGAATGAATGAATGAATGAATGAATGAATGAATGAATGAATAAATAAAAATGTATTGAATTCAATGAAAAATTGCTTCCACTATAATAACTATACCAGATACAACTCCATTTATTCCACCCGTATCTCCTTCTTTACAAATCCTTCTCCCCGATCATATTAATGGCGTTAAGAATACTTGAAACACAAGAGCCTTTGATATTGGCATCCAACGGATTACCTCACACATACTTCTCGACAATAAAAGTAATTCTCTTCTTTTTAAACACGCAATATTTAAGAGAAAATTTATTACAAATGAGCTAATGAGACTTCCCGCATTCCGAAGTCACAGTAAGAATTGAGCGTGTGTGTGATATTGAATAACAAATACAATGTCTCGATAAGTCCTTCTCTAAATGCCAGTTATTAAGCAGTTTCTTTGCCAATCCTTCCAGCAGAATCAAAGGGAAAAGTACTTCTAAATGTATACCGGTAAATTAAACAAAAAGAGAAGGAAAAAAAGACAAAACTCAAAAGAAGAAAAGCAAAAAAGTCAAAGGAGAAGCTGTTAGTACTAGGTGGCAATTTTTTTATGAAATGACAACTATTCGAAACTACTAGTAAGGATTTTTTTAATTTTATATCATCATTTTACTCTTAATGTACAATACAATTTATTTATTTGACTCCAATATATGCTAGTTTACTCGTAAATGGGGCTTATAAACTCTCAGTCTGGCAATGCAAAAATATGAAATAAATAGAAGAACGGAAAGTGTTCAACAGTGTGTACAAAAGATAAAATAAGGGCTTTCTAGAAGAATAGCATCGGATTTTATGTCAAAAATATACTTTAGAAGTGAAACTGGGATCAAAAACACTTTATTCATCAAAAATCGGCAAATCTCGAAAAAGTCAAAATTTGACCCCAAAAAATTAGTTTTTGATTAAAAAAAGCTTCTCGAAGATGAAAGTAATTTGGAAGTGAAACTCGATTTTTCAATATGACAAATTAATAATTATAAAACAATTTTATATACGGTTCAACAATATCATTCTTTATTAAAACCTTCTCAAGCAACGTTGCATTGATCTTACACCGTTCTAAAAGGTACTTTTAAGTACCCAGAAATGATTGTGATATAAATCTTTAAGTCAATAAACTGCGGGTGGAAATGCCCCGGGATGCTATCCAAATTGGAGCGAAACTATTCAATAAGGTTTCGATTAAGTAAACATGCGATAATTAATTAAAATAGCTGTTATAAATACCGTACCTTGAGGGGAATTGCATTTTGCTTTACTCTTTGAGATTTACCTGTGTAAGTTGTTTGTTTGAACTTTTTGGGGACAAATTAGATGTCATTATTTAATTTATTAATAACCTGAATTCAATATTTAGAATATATAGTACCTACTATATTTCGTGTAATTTTGATTTAGGTATTTCAATACCAGATTTGCAAGGGTCCGCTCCGATATAGCAAAGCAAGTCATACAATGAACCGTTATTTATTTCCCGACCTCAGTTTAAGACTTGTGAATAATTGCATTTAGTAGCTTCAGGCCCTGTTCAGATACCTCAAAATTAAATTACATTTTTATCTTTAGAAGATTTTCGTATTCGTTTAATCTTGCATTTAAATATCAATCATTTTAATTTCTTTGTAGCCGACAGCATAGTCAATAGGAAAGCTTGAAATTGTCTTAAGGATGAAGTGTACATTTTGGGGACAAAGTATTGGAAATGTCTTTTTGTAATTATAATTGTTATCAGTTTCAAAAGTTTAGGATATTCGAAGAATCAATCTATATTTAAAGACCAACTATTTGATCATGACTTAGGGAACATCTCACTCAGTCGGCATGTGATCATATCCTCGATAGGACTAACGTGCCAGATGAGTATGTAATATATAATAGGGCATATATAGATTGTTGTTGTTGTCCATAGCAACTAACACGTGCATAGAACACCTCTATTGTTTCCAAGTCAGTCTTTTTAAAAGCCAAAACGACTCTAATTTGTTTAAAAAGGACAACGTTAATGAAAAAATTGTGAAAATTAAAACAATTTAGCTACAGATAAGCTCATTAATTTCGTATAAAACATCAACTAGCCAAAACAACAGACGGAAAACATCTTACCCCCAAATAAAAAAGTTTAATTTATTATTGCACGTAATAATACAATGAAGTTCCAAACACCAACTACAACAATAACATCTTTATTTTTTTCCGAAATGTTGTCTTAATATAAGTTTTGCCCCCAGGAAGTATGCCGCGGAATTTCTAAAGAGCGGTTAAAGCGTCTACCACTTTTTGCTGAGGATTCGTGGTGGCGATCCGTTGGTAACTTTATTTATAGAGATGGTAGTTTATTTAGTCAATCGAAATATCACAAAGGGTACACTGATATTCATTAAAATTAAGATGTGTAGAGTGCTTTTTTTATATGTATACTTAGTAGAAGTACTTAGCACGCCTGATGTAATTGTGTCGAAAATGAAACTTAAAAAACTGTCAGTGAAATCTGATTTCGGCAATTGAAAAAGCCTAGTTTTCTGCGGATACGGTATTCAAATATAATATTATCAATGGAAACGAACTAAAAAGGGGAGCGAATTAAGGTGTGTAGACGAAGGTTTTTGAAAATCACAAGGGATATGGAAACCGGTTTTTGAATCACCGTTTTTTTCGGTGATAACTCAACGTGGAGTATTTTGTTTATTTGCCTCGTGTTTGTTTGTTTGTTTATTTTGTTTTATTTCGTTCGCGTTAGGGTTTTATGAGCTAGTCAATGAATCTAATCGATATTTTCTCGATTAAGAGTAGTATCAATGTCAAAAATACATAAAAAGTAAGCTTGGTAGCTAACAATAATCTCTTTATAAGTCCTATATGCTCTACTCTAGTGTACAACAAGATTTTGTTCTTTCAGTTATCTGTAAGTAAAATGGCTTAAAGCCGTCATCAGCACGCACGAAATGTCTCTTCAACTTAAGGCGCGGAAATATGGGCAGCAAAATCGTGCAACATTTCACGCAACATTGTTGCGTTGCAAGTTGCAGAGCAAATGTTGCTCGTATTGCCACCACTTCTACTTTGTTCAACAAGGAAATTTGTTGCGCACGGGGTGTAATACGAGCAGCTTGCAACGCAACATTGTGCGAAATGTTGCACGATTTTGTTACCCGTATTTGTACGCCTTTACTCAAAGAAACACAACTAGCTTTACTCGCTGCATGTTGAAAAACGTTTCCTTAAAATCAGGTATCAACATAAGTAAATTCAATAGTTTATTTTCTTAAATGTTTTCTTCAATAACAATAATAATTTTCAATAATAAACTAATAACACTTATACTTGATGTCCGGTCTGTATTTTGCAATCTTTTGTAACAGTCTGAAGATCTTTGAGTGGAAACAATATGGAAACTAACACTGACAGAGATTTCACAGAATAGTTGCGCAATGCTGAGACGACACTCACAGCACTATTTCGAATTAAATAAAAAGGCCACTACAAAACAAAAATTCAGTAGTTCGTTTCAGTATGGCGGCTCCTTGTACTGTAGATAATTAAGAAGCCTGCGAATTCGCCATTCCGAAGTCACCACTCGTGTTGAATGATGGCCGTTTTAGGGGACGCATTTTTCCACATCTAAATGAATGCATTGTAAGAAACAGAATAGAAATAAATATGTAAGATACACAATAACTTAATCTCTTAATGGAAAAGCGTCCCGTCCCATGATTCAACGCGAGCGTTAACTTCGAAATGGAACTGATACAGCCGCCTTTCGGTGCGCACCGTAAAATAATTAGGAAGCTGTATTCATCATTAGATTTCTGTGCATCTGAAAAAAATAGCCTCGCCTTATACTTCGATTTATCTAACCCACACCATAGAAAATGCAGCCAATCAGAAAGCAGGAGAGCCGTGATATATTCGGTGGTATTCAACTGTCTCTTCCCATGAGACATTGCGGTAATTGACTGTATTTTCTATGGTATGGGATAAAGTAGTTATACAATGGTTTCTCATGGCATAACGTGGATATCCCACTCGTCACGCCACTTGTATTTTCTTTGTATACACACCCGACTAAAGGCTTGTGTGTATACTAGAAAATATACAAGTGACTCGTGGGATCGATATTCTACGGTATTCTACTACTCGACACCATTGTATAACTAGTATGTATAGATCTAGTCCGGTAATGTTCTTTTCTCTTGACTTTAATACGAGGGCAACATACTAAACCTAAATTTCTATTACATTATCGGAAAACCTGACGAATCTAACAACCGACCTGTATGTACTAGTGCCTAAATGGGCTTCCTGTGGAAAGGAGAAGTCACTGCAAAAGAGCAGTAAAAGAAAGATACGAAAATCCCAGTCTTCTTCTTTCTCTCAGTTACCACAGGATACGCAACGAGCAGCTTTGAGGGGAGCATTTTTACTTTCTATATTACCAAATGAATAAAAAAAATAACCCTAAGTTTCCCATTAACAAAAATGATTTAAAAAAACTTTTCCATTTTGCTACTTCTCAAACCCATTTTTTGTTTTTTGATAACTTTTATGATCAAATTGATGGAGTTGCTATGGGCTCGCCTTTAGCACCAGTTCTTGCTAATTTGTTCATGGGTTATCACGAACAACTTTGGCTTTCCGATCCCCAAGTTCCCAAAGTATTATACTATCGCAGGTATGTTGATGATACTCTTTGTCTCTTTGACAATGAAAATCATGCTATGTCCTTTTTTAATTTCATCAACAGTAAACATCCCAACATTAAGTTTACTTTTGAGAAAGAAACAAATGGAAAAATTTCTTTTCTAGATGTTTTAATCAGTAAATCTTCTAATGAGTTTATAACTTCTGTTTTTCACAAAAAAACTTACACTGGTCTTTTAACTAATTATCTCAGTTTTACTTCTTTTAAATATAAGCTTGCTTTAATTAAAACATTAATCGACAGAACTTTTAAAATCAACAATACTAACACTGGTTTTCAAACTGACCTTCTAAACTTAACTGAAACACTCAAACGTAATTCCTTTCCTTATCATGTTATTGACAAGGTAACCAAATGCTATCTAAGTAAGATTAACTTAAACAAACATCCTCCTATTTCTGTTAATCCTATTGACTCTGCTGATGACTCTAACGTACGTTACTACAAACTTCCTTTCATTGGTAATCATTCTAAACTCACTAGCATCAAACTTAATAAGCTTTGCAAACGTTTCTGTAAAGATATTAACATTAAACTCGTTTTCACTTCTTTTAAAATAAAAAATCTTTTTCAAGTAAAAGATTTAATTCCTATGTCTCTTAAATCTTTTGTGTTTATAAATTTTTCTTGTGCGGGATGTAATTCCTCGTTATATTAGGTGAAACCTACGCGCCATTCACACACTAGGATAAAGAGCACACAGTGAGCCGATAAAAACTCACCACACTATTTTTAAACATATTAATAATTCCCCTAATCCTCTTTGTAAAACTAATGCTTCTCCTGATTGTTTTCAAATAATGGATTCTGATAACAGTTCTTTTAAACTTAAGATCAAAGAGGGTTTTCATATCAATTTTGAAAAACCTGAACTTAACGTTCAGGTCAAACATTTTATCTCTTCTTTCTATTAAGTTCGTTTACTTAGTTATTTTTAGTTTTTTGTCATTAATTGTTTACTTAGAATTATGTTGTCAATCATTATTCACCATATATTTGATTCAAATCTTGTAACGTACTTCACACTGAAGATGACATTGGACAATGTCGAAACATGTCTGTGACTATTAAAAAGTTTTTCGTATATTTCAAGTGTATTGTTACTTTCTATATATAGAAGGCAAATCCAGAATCGATACGATTTACCGTAGTTCGAATTCTAACTCTCTGTTAATGCTTGGCTTGGACTACCTGTGGAAATCAAAGAACTGACTAAAGCCTTGTTCACAATAGAAGTGCCAGCATGAGCGCAAGTAACACACAATTGCATTTAATAATAAATTGCATTTATCAAATTGCACTTGGTGTTGAAAAAGACAAGCACTGCTAATGAGCAGCACACACTGAGTCTGCGTATGCTGCTTGTGCGCGTGCGTGCTATGTTACCAATTAGAGCGCGCGTAAGATTCAATGACGTCATATATGCGTGTGTACTGTAATCACACACGGTTTTCGACCAATCAGAGCGCGCGTAATATACCAATTATTATAGAGAACGTACCACGTACCATGCATAATAAAGAAGTTATTTAATTTAAAAAACGTACCACGCGCTTCCTTTGGCCAATCACAGCGCGCGTTGTATCAGAGTTATTTATATACAAATGCCTATAAATGGATTTTCGTCATTAGCATAAATCGAAGTTCAAGTTACAAACAGAGAGACAACAAATAATTAGAGAATTACAGGACTTTGAAAACAGCAAAAATTCAGCCAAAGAATGTATGGTTGGAATACAAGTTGCCTCTCAGACGTGCATTATGTATACTGTAAAAGTTTGCAACTTTTTTAAAATATATCTCGAGTCTCTATTTAATATGCGAAGTATTTATGCGAATGATATCAAATTTACAGTTAATACCACGGGAAATATTCTCTTCGCTTTTAACCAAATAATCCATTTATTTCGAGCTTGGAAATCTTACGTTATGTATGTAACTCCAATGACGTCATTTGAATTTCTGAATTTCTGTGCTATGTCCCACACACACTATAAACCACTTATTAGCAACTCAAAAAACTTGTATTTTGAAACCATGAGGTAAATAAATAAATAAATAAATGTATTTATTCAAGACACCAAGCCGCGTCTATACGAGCACATTTTTCATGACAAGGCCGGAAAACTTTCTCGTGACATAACAAACCAATTTTTTCCTTCATTGTCAAGGAAAATTTGCTCGCTGTTTGGACGACAAAAATATTGCCAATTTTTTCCTTCTTTGAAAACTTACTCATACAGATTGCAAAAAGTTGCCATTTTTTCCTTGTCATGGAAGACTAGTTAAGGAAAACTTGTTAGTGTAGATCGATGCAGCTTAAATAGCACATATTTTATATAGTAGTAGAAATCAATTGTATCAATGCGGAAGTTTCTTTTCCATGTGCTGTACTATTAATATAGGTTCTAAGGTTCAAGGTTATTTGGCCACACAAGTGTTTTCCTCGATGTGCATCGGTTGACACAAGCTAGGGACTGTACGTTTTTAATGAGGGGGGGTGGGCTGGAGTATTTCGGGGGAGGGTCATCGAAAAAAAAATCAACGTTTGTGAAGGGTCAAGCTTTTCTTTTTCCTTGTGAGGGGGAGGGTCACCTCTTTTATCTGATCATTTTAGAAACTATAGAAGTCGCAGGCTTTTCTCTTTAATTTGTACATATAAATATGACTTGTTTTGACAACTATCACTACTTACTGTTTTATTGTATATTTGTACATCACATTTTTGTATACATTTTTGTATACATTTTTGGACTGTATGTGAGTCACGTACTGCCACCATTTTGCTTGGTTTTTACGAAAGTGCCTTTTGTTATGCGAGGAACCATCACTGATGGCAGGCACATGCAACTGTTAAACAATAAAATAAACTAGTGCCATCTTAAAAGTCAATGTTCTGCCAAGAAATAGAATTGTCATTGGAAACTTTGGTTCGTTTTCTGCCGCACCGTGATACTTCAATTCCGCAAACCTCTGGACCACTCTCTTCATCACTAGATGCTAGTTCTTTTGATGACTCCGAAGAACTTGAACCAACCACTCTGTTCACAAAATCTTCCTCAGATTCGTCACCAGAGGAATAGCCATCAGTATATTCTAGTACGTCTGTCTCTTCATTCTCTTTCATTTCCATTTCTTTATATTGACGGCTGCCAATGTGTGCCGCCTTGATGACGTTAGCTTTCGCAGCCTTTTTTCCATTGAACGAAATCTTATGTTCCACTAAGATAAAGATTTAGTTCATTTACTTTTAAGGTTGATAGCTGGTTGGCATTGTACAGAGCCTGCCAGTCAATGTCATTGTATTTTCTTTGTAAGCGCTCTTTCTTTTCGATTTGATTTTCTTCCTTTCGCTTTTTCTTGCGAATGTCAATTTCTGTGAGATGTTGAATGTAGTCACTCACTAAGCTTTCTGGAACAATATATGTTCTAGAAAACTCCGAAATTTTCTCTCTGTCCTCTGTTATAGAGCCTTCCTCGAAAAGCTTTCGAAGTTGGGCACGTGGTTGAAAGTCATCAGGCTGTCGTTCTTCATTTGGTGTGTCGTTTAGTTGATTTGAGTTACCCGTGGGGGAGGGTCATCAATTTTTTTCTGCTAATCAATGAAGGGCCATGGTATTTTTAGAAAAATATGGAGGGGGGTCATCACAATTTTGTTTTGATGGAGATGAAAAACTCCAGCCCACCCCCCCTCATTAAAAACGTACAGTCCCCTACCATTGTACACTGTATGTACCATATGCACACAACTTTTATCAATAAAAATAAATATAACAAATCTTAGGGCCCGTTCACCTGAGAGAGGGTTCCCCTATGTAGTAGGGATAACTCTTTTGTTTTGTGTCCCCCAGGGAAAAGAATACACATTAAATGAGTTATCCCTACTACATAGGGGCACCCTCTCTTATATGTGAATCGGCCCTTAGTCGTATTTTGAAATCAACAGGGAATAAAGGGATTCTTGGGCAATCGCTATCGTAAAGATAAAGTTTTGGAGCAGTTCAAGAAGTTTTGGGTATAGGTTTTAACGATATTTTAGATTGTTGCAAGAGTCATGAGTTGCCGTGACAGACTGACGGCCAAAGGTCATGAATTCAAAGTTAGCTATGAATTATAATGAACTTGCTAAAGCTATTCGTTACACAGCTCTCTTTGAAAGCCCTTTGAGCCTGCCGAATAGGCAAGTCGACAGAGGTAGAGAGTTTTACAAAACTGAGGTTACTTGTAAAAATGTGCTTGAATATAACTGCATATCATAACATAAGTGTGGTGTTCGTCAATGATTAAAGTTGACAGTTGTTATAGTAACCACATTTCCTCAACTCGAAGCAGTATTTACAAAATATCACCAAAACTGGATATAAACCGGACTGCTTAATTTTCTTAAGTGAGAGAGCTGAAACGGAAGTCAATCAGGGCCGGGGGGGGTGGGGGGGGGGGGAGGACTCCTATATATAAGAGGATGGGGATGCTCGTCGGAAATTTTGAAAATGACCCCTAGCGAAACGGTACCTGAGTGGGAGTGGCAACAATTCATTCCTACCCCTAAAAGGTACCAATTCAAAAACAATAATAAAGAATTAAAGTAATGAAACACTTTGTTATCGATGTGCATTGAAGATTCAATTCAGATCATCGAAATCGTCCCTTCCATGCTTATTTTAGGTAGTTTATCAGAGGTGGCGCCCTAGCCGAGGCATACTGAATCAAGCATAATCTCCTGTTGTTTTCAAATACAGATTACCCCTGACTGTAGCTATCTGTAAGTACATACAATACCCCTTGATTGTTCAATTGGTTGGATCAAGTTAGAATATTATAGTCCCAAGATAGATTCGTTCTATAGTATATAGTGATTTCTTCGGACAGACAGACAGGTTTCTGGTTAAAAGTTACATGGCAGTAAAACTGAAGTTGATAATAATAATAATAATTTGGGGAAGCTCATCACCCTTCCTTGCAGCACAAGAATGTGGTCGAGTCGAAGGTATATACAAAAGCACCGTTCAGCGACGATGACAAATTACACAGTTACATCAACACTTAGCAGCCACCATCTGACCCATTTCTGACCACGGATCACGGCTTAGATTGAGACTAGTTCGTTTGAAAAATTCTTTTCATTACAGCACGAACAGTGGAAGCAATCCCGTCAAATCATCAACAAGTGCAATATGGCTGTATTTCTCATTCTTTTGCTGTGCTTGCAAACTCTGACTTTGTTTTGCAAAGCAGACAGCATCCTTTCCGTCACCAACTATGGCGCACTCCAGATATCCATGGTTCGTCATGGAGAAAAATACGCCACTAACAGAGAAGGGTACCTACTGGAGGACGTACCACCAAGATACCACGGAATGACCCACGTGCGAGGGTTAAACGACAAAGTGGGGACCATCACCTTTACCGTACATGTTCCTATCAAGGAATAAAAAAATATATGGAAAGAACAACAATAATCACGAAGAAAAAGGCTAAAAACTTACTTCGCAATGTCATCTCTAAATGGCGGAGCTTCTCATCTTGAACCAGGCCTGAAGCACCCAGTAATGCATTGCCGTGTACAGCATTGTGCAAGAATGGCCATTTCGCGAGACGACAGGAAAAACAAAGGTAATTTAAGACTGGGCTTACCACAGGTAGCCCAGTAAAAACCGAAGGTAATATAATTTAAGACTGGGCCTACCACAGGTAGCCCAGTAACAAAGCTAGTTTAAGACTCGTTGCCCGGCCTACGGCCTGGGCACGAGTAATAAAAAGGCCTGTGTGAACTTGCATGTTTACTCTCTATAATTATGATGGCGCCCCACTCGAGACACTCGTCTCTGAAGAAACACAAAATTATGCCTATCTACAGCAACTTTATGCAATTTAAGGCGTTCTAAGCGCATTAAGATAATTTGGAGAAATTTGTGTAACTTTTTAAGGCAATTAATTTATTAAAAGAGTTGAATTAACTGAAATGAACCTAAGGCTACTATAGGCTGCATTGAGTATTTTAAGGCGTTTTAAGGCGTTTCTTATGGTCCTGGAGTAGGCATAGCATTGGAAAGAATATTTATTATTCCCTCCGTGTTGTGCATACAACTTTCAATATACTACGGATTTGTGCTTGATATGATATCCAATTCTGGTTTTAGACTTTTTTCTTCTTCTTTTTTTCTTTTTCTTTTTCTTTTTCTTTTCTTTTCTTCTTTTTTTTTTTTTTTTTTTTTGAAAAAAAAAGTCTGGAACTTTACTTGACACGACTCGCGATCTATCGTCGATATATTTTCGTCTCAAGCGGGCAGATGTTTACAAGTCTTAAACTCTTTAAAAAGTGAAGATCTTAATTATAATTCCCAATCAGGTGGATTTAGTTTTTATGGTCGATGGGTCGAAAAAGCAAATAAACTACCGCTTAATTTCAGCGAACTCACAGGCCGTTCGAAGCAACACAATTTGCTTACGCTCTGGATTCAGCCAGAGCAAAAGCCAGAGCACTGGGCCTCATCAGACTTCAAGATATCCCAAAAGAAGGGACTTTTGGACCATATTTAAGACGTATTTATTGGGCAAAGTTACCGTGTTTTACATAGTGCTTTATCGAAATGGTTTTGTTTGTCCTCCAAATTGATCATCATGATCGTAGCGACGGTTGTCAACGAAATTGTGACATCACTCCAAGTGGTCTAGACAAGAAAAAATTCTTGAAGGTAGATGAACATCTCGTCTACCAAAGTCTTTTAGCCGAGACACACTGAATCAAGTGTAATCCCCTGGCATTCTGTTTTCAAATACAGATAATCCCTGTTTATACCTGTAAGTACAAAAACCTTTGATTGTTCAGAACTGATCATCAAGTTAGAGAATCATACTATGAGTCCTAAGATAGATTCTTTCTACAGTGATCCCGATATGAAATGATGTTGAGAAGCCTATATTCACTTACTGATTTCTAAATCATAAGAGGAGATTTTTTTCAATATCACGAGTAAAATAATGGCTGAAAGTGGCTAGCCCTACTTGCAAGTTTTAATTCAAATCTTCGATTTCAGTTGGATTAACACTAAAATTGCATTTTTACCAGCTAGAAACTGATCTAATAAGATAGAACGCCTGTTCAAAACTGTCTTTGGAATTGCACAAAGTTCTTTTCTTGCATTTTTATTTAATTTAGCAACTTATATATGCTTTCGAGCTGAATGTAAAGAATATATATGGCGCAAATGGGCGACTGGAGGCCTAAACCTCATTTTGGATTCAAATTAATTTTCACTTTGGATTAACACTTAAATTTGACTTATATTTTATCAAAACCAACTATAAAAAGCCTAAACTTTCTGAAAGAAATTGCTGCAGCTTTGTACAACACTAGCTGATTTTTCGGACTGAGTGATTTTTGTTGCCCAATGCAAATCTCCTTAGAAAACTTAGAAAACTTAATCTTATGTAGCACTTAGATTACGTTTTATCAGCAGTTTTATAATTCAGAAATCAGTAAGTGAATATAGGCTTACTTCTCATCATATCAGACAGACACACACAGACAGACAGACAGACAGACAGACGGACAGACAGACGGACGGACAGACAGACAGATGAGAAAGACAGAAGGATATAGACAGTCAGGTTTATCAAAAGTTACATGGAAGTGAAACTGAAATGTATAACATATTACTGAGGACAGCAGTCAGACACGATACACAATATTTTTCATACGGTTTTTAGTGCATTTTTGAAAGTTCCATAGGATTATAGCTTGATAAACGTAAACACCTTGTACACATTACTTAAACATCTTACGTAAACAATTTACGTAAACACATTACGTAAACACTTTACGTAAACACTTTACGTAAACACTTAACGTAAACACATTACGTAAACACATTACGTAAACACATTACGTAAACACCTTGTAAACATGTAAATGCTTTTCGTTACAGAACAGTGGAAGCATTACCGTCAGATTATCAACAAGTGCAATATGGCTGTATTTCTCATTCTTTTGCTGTGCCTGCAAACTCTGACGTTGTTTTGCAAAAGCAGACAGCGTCCTTTCCGTCACCAACTATGGCTCACTCCAGATATCCATGGTTCGTCATGGAGAAAAATACGCCACTAACAGAAAAGGGTACCTACTCGAGGACGTACCACCAAGATACCACGGAATGACCCACGTGCGAGGGCCAAACGACAAAGTGGGAACGATCACCTTTACCGTAAATGTTCCCATCAAGGTCTACCTTGCTGTAGACTCTCGCTACCCATACGTCCATGGCTCCTGCTACCGCAAAACTGGGGATCAGGTTATCTTGGGTGGAACACACCCTCGTACATCTCTCTACGTTTACGAGAGCGTCTCTGATTTCGGCCCGGGATTGGTCAAAGTCTTGTTCCCCAAGTCCCGCATGACTGCCATATTCTTGCGTGATTCCCACAAGGTCAGAATGGAGGCCGACCTGTCTGTTGGCGTTACGAGCTCCGCTTGGCTGATCAGCATGGTACGAGAAGGAGAGAAATTCAGTACTAATCGTACATGTTATCAAATGTCGAATATACCTCCAAGGTTCTACGGGATGACTCATCTCCGAGGGCCCAACTACAAAACGTCACCCATCAAATTCACAGTTAACGTCCCTGTCAAGGTTTACGTCGCCGTAGACTCGAGGTATCCAAATCCTCTCGACACAACTAAGTTTACGAGCACTGGGGAAAAGATCGTCCACGCAGGTTGCCACCCAGCAACAGATTTTCATGTCTGGGAACGCATCGTGCCTAGCCCAGGACTTGTCACCATAACCTTGAAAGCCACTCGAATGCTGGGCGTGTTTGTTGCACCTTTGATAAGTGATAATTCATTCAAATCTGGTGTTTATTCTTAGTTGTTCTTCTTTTAGAGAGCAATAGGGAAGATCTTTTAGTTTTAGGAGAGGGGTCGAAGCAGGGGTGGTAACCTCTCTCTACTCTAAACAGATACCTTTTCATGTTCGCTCGGTCCTGCGTGACTTCAGTAACTAGAGAAAAGAACCTATTATAATTAACTAAAGATAAAAGGATAATTTGTAACCTTGTAGATAACAATAAAGATTATCTCTAGCTTTAGAGATAACAATTGAGCGTTATTTTCTTATTTTGTAATACACAATTAATTAAAGATATTGGGTTTTTCTAATATCTTGACGGTGTGGTCGAGAAGCCCTGTCAAATAGATTCTTACACACCACCTCCCCCACTGGCTATTTTGCCATGACGGGAAATGCACTGAATTAGGGATAGATCGGTATCATCGGGCCTCTAAATTCTCAATTTAGGTTCCGATTGACAGGCTGTCGCTTCCTTAGTCTTAATGATCTCCAGAGCAGTTTACCTCCTTGATCATAAATCAAAATAGCTTTGAATGTGGTAGCGAATGTGGTAGCGAGTATGGCTAGAATTTACAATGACAGCGTCAAAATCAAATTTTTTTTAGTTCTGCTGTTGTTCACATTATGTGGCATCAAAACTATGCACATTCTGATCAACAAAGGAACGATTTTGATGGGAAAAAAGGCGAAAAAGCTGAAGATTTTGTGTTTTTGAATGAAATTTTCGCTGAAATGTGCGCGCGCTACTGACGCCATCACACGTCATCGAGCTCGCGCTCAGTTTTATTCAAAAATGTTCGCTCTTTTGAAGAGGAAAAACTCATTTGTTTCTATAATTTTTTCATGTATATTATTAATAGGAAATCATACATATGGCTTTCTCGTGCAATTTGGAATAAATTTGAACTCTTGGGATTTCAAAAAGCTCAAATTGCACTCGCCTTTCGAAACCATATGATTTCCTATACATAGTAACGTCATCTATTGAAATACGCTGCAACCGAGCTCAACCGGACTTATTGACCTCACCAAAACTGACCTTGCTATTGCACGTTCGGCTGAAACGCTGTTGCAGCGCGATGAAAGGTCATAAAACAGGAAGACGGGGATTAATTTGAGGATGGGTATATCTCAATCATGTTACATCGCCACGATTACAAATGTTTGAGGGGACACAAATTCAGCGTGTTGTTTGTAGACGGATCCTTGTAGACTACAGAAAGGCAGCGCAAACAACAAAGAGTCTGTAAGTTTAGCATCTAGACAATCGATGATATTACGGACATAACTGATTAGGCCGGATGGGATCCTTAATTTTCAAAGGATTACGAAAGAAGCTACGTTTATTCGGAAACTATCGGATATCGTGAGTCATGGAAATGATCACGTTTACCATCTCAGAAAATGACAAAAATATCACGTGAACAAGGTACATAAAAGTCTGCCAGTTCATAGCAGCACGATCATTAGTCTTAACTCTTTCGAAGTACAGGAACAAAATGGAAGGATTTGTTATATTTATCCTTTGTTTGCAAACTCTGACTTTGTTTTGCAAAGCAGACAGCGTCCTTTCCGTCACCAACTATGGCTCACTCCAGATATCCATGGTTCGTCATGGGGAAAAATACGCCACTAACAGAGAAGGGTACCTACTCGAGGACGTACCACCAAGATACCACGGAATGACCCATGTTCGAGGGTTAAACGATAAACAAGGTATTATCAGCTTTAACGTTAATGTGGCTGTCAAGATCTACCTGGCTGTTGACTCTCGTTACTCGTACATTCATGCTTCTAGTTACCACAACACAGGGGATCGAATCATGCTGGGTGGAACACATGCTCGTACACCGTTCTTTATTTACGAAAGCGCTGCTGAATACGGTCCGGGATTGGTCCAAATCTCGTTCCCTATGTCCCGTATGACTGCCATATTCTTGCGAGATTCCCACAAAGTCAGATCGGAGGTGGACCTTTCTGTTATCACCAGCTCTGCTTGGCAGATCAGCATGGTACGAGAAGGAGAGAAATTCAGTACTAATCGCAAATGTTATCAAATGTCGAATATACCTCCAAGGTTCTACGGGATGACTCATCTTCGTGGACCCAACGACAAAACGTCACCCATCAAATTCAAAGTTAACGTCCCTGTCAAAGTTTACATTGCCGTAGACTCGAGGCATCCAAATCCTCTGGACACAAACGATTTCAAGAACACTGGGGAAAAGATCGTCCACGCAGGTTGCCACCCAGCAACAGATTTTCATGTCTGGGAACGCATCGTGTCTAGCCCAGGACTTGTTACCATAACCTTGAAAGCCACTCGAATGTTAGCCGTGTTTGTTGCACCTTTAATGTGTGACAATTCATTCAAATCTGGTGTTTATTCTTGATCGATTGTCCGGAAATTGCTTTTGATTGGCTCGAATAGAGGGCAGAGAAGGATCTCTGTTATTACAGTTTTCTGTCTTACGATGTAGTCAGGATTTTTGGGACACGAAATATATGATCGCTATAGAGAGAGAGAGAGACCAGCAGTTAAGCAGTCAAACGTCAGTACCGTCCCACAAATCCCTGATATCATCATGAGACAAAAAGCAACATTATGATAGGTCAATTTATTCCCTACTTTCACATGACCCATAATGCCTTTTGTTTAACTATTGTAATGCAAAACAAACAAAATGGCGTCGATGATGTCTACAAACAACAGCTCAAAGCAAGTCTTCAAAAATCTCCTTTTCGTTCATTTCGAGAGGTCTATTGATAAAAAAACAACTTTCTAAATGATGACTATCCCCAAAACGCAAGAAAAAGGATGACTTCCTCTACCTCTGTTTGACTGAGCAGAAGAGGAAACAATCTTCCTTCCTCCGCTCTCTCCTTAAAAAGAGAGGTCCCACGTAAGCTTAGTCACGTAGTATTGTGACGTCACTTGGTCTAAAAGCATGATGGGTAGTAAACTGAAGTACACACGTTTTGGACTGCATGACGTTTGCAAAGAAAATAAAGCAATATTCGAGTAATAGTTACACAAATTTATAGATAACTGTTAAGCGTAATATTTTTTATTGTAAATTTGAAACATCTGTAGGATTGAAAATGCTTGGAAAAAAATCCGAGCCCCCAGCGGGAATCGAGCCCACGACCCTACATATTGAAACATTTAGTATTTCTTGGAAAAAAATTTTTTTTCGTTAAATATACTTGTATTCAAAGGAGTTCTAGTGAATAAAGACAATGTCGACAAACATGTAGATTAAACGTTGCGGTTTCTAAGACCGAATCAACGTTAATAACTCTTTCTATTTATGTCATAGTTTATTCAGTCTCTGATAGATCGAAGTTGCCCGAAAAATGTAGAGAAAGAGAGAGCACTGTATGTACAACAGAGAAAAATGTTTACATTTATTAGAGAAATATTGAGGGGGTATCAAAGGGAGTAGTCAAAAAAGACCTCGCAAGCCAAGCCAAAGCATTCCATATAAGGAATGAGTCAAGTGAATATTTACGCTTGAGCGCAGGATTGTGTATGTAGTTATTTTAGTAGCAAACTCATATACATAGTAATTGTGCCCTTGAACTTATACTCGACTATATATATACCATAACTACAAAAAAACTCTTTAGCATGTCTGATTCAATCATTATCACCAATATCACCTACCACTGTAACCCTAGTAACCATATGAAAATGGTCTTTCTCGATATTAGTTCTTTCTCGATAGATCTTGATCTTTGTTGACACTTATATTTGACCAAATAAAGATAATCAAATAAATTGATACACACACGGTATAGAGATTAATATGATTAACTCAATGGGAGAACTGAGCAGCCCCGGGGCAAATGACCTTTTTGGCACGGCTCGTTGGAGTTCAAATAGTTTTGCCGACGTTAATAGAATAAGCAAACTACCGATGCTAAAGAATATTGTTACTCAAAACTGTTATTTTAACGTTTGTAATTACTTACGAAGTCGTTATCAAGTTAGCTCTACTATGACAAGATTAGTGAGTTTAGAAGTTACTGAGTCTAGAGCAACAAGTTAGTGATAAAGACGAAATTGAATTGTAATTGTTAGTCCCTGCTGGGGTTAGGTTAGAGGAAAAAAATCCAAACTGTGATCAAAATTGCGTCGAATAAATGAAATGCTCAATGTTTTTAAGACAATAAAAGGAAAGTTCTTCTAAGTTAGTTTCACCGTTGATGAGCACTTTGAAAGCTAGTGATTCTATGTTAATTGTTCGATAATAGCTGTACTTTCAATAACGATGTGTTAATTAGGTATAAACACACTGCCCATCTAGTTTTGCTACAAAAGCTTGACCAATTCACTGGCGATTTACTCTTTGTCCTTTCACAAGCAATAACGATTGCCATACAAGACGCCTAAGCCAGTTGAACAATAGAACACTATTTCAAAGATCTTGCTTAAGCTTTCTACTCATTTTAATTGTATTAAACAGGAAGAAGCCAAGAAAAGGAGGGCTGAATAGTTGTAAGATAACCCGTAGTGTATCTACCTCTACAGTGATTCCTAGCTGGGATTTGTGAAAAAAACAGTGGGACGTCTTGGACGAGAACACACAAATACAGCTAACGGATCACTCTACCGTTGATAACAATACAAAAGAAGTTGTTATTGAACTTGAATATGAATAGATAGCGACTTACAAATAAGAAAAGATTTATTGAAATCACTAATCAACTAGTTTAACGACTTGTGATTTTAATCTAAACTTGGAAGTTGTTGGTGTAATAAAAAGGGGAGTAAAAGGATCAACACGTTAATAATTCATAGCTTTGAAAAACTAGGTGAATCGATGAAGTCAAGCAGCACACAGACGCAACAAGTAGACCTGCTCCACTCAACACCAATCGTTAGCCTATGGCTTAGCTTACTTAAAGTATTCGTCACAGTTAGTCAACTAAGTAATACTTAACTGAACAAGGTGGCCTAGGGGAAAAGATTAAAAAGTCCACCAACTCAAGACCTGGAGCCAGTTTATATTGGTCTGAATTGAATACAACGGAATACTCGACACCATCGGGAGATCTCAGCACGACGTATATATTGCTAGTCAGATAGATTGTTTTAAGGTTTATATTTTGCTCTCAACGGCCGACAAACTGACAGCTGCACCAAGTGACATAACAAAACAAATAGCGAAATATTTGCAGAGAACAAAGCGAGATAGTCGTCATAATCGCGGTTATTGTCCAACTGGTGAGCCACGGTGTTAATAAATGCTTTTGAACATTGAACAATACATGTTGTTATTAATCGGGTAGTTGGCAAGGACTTAGAGGCTGTCTTGACGTTTTTCTTTAAGTCACCCACACAAAGCATCACCAGTAGACGACAGCGAATATAACGACAGAGTCGCAACCAACATCGACTAAGACATTGCCATCGACAACCAAGAGAATAAGTTGAAAGCATTTCTGAAGACTCTTAAGCAAACATAGCTTTTATATCTGGCCAATTAACGCCGAGCCAAGTCCAAAAGGTTTTGGCGGGGTACTAAAGGTAGGCTACATTAATAATTCCTTTGGTTTTTAGTGAAGGGGGAGCTCCCATACAAAAGTGCATGATAAAGAGTGTGCTATTACTTCAATACTTACACCTGTACTACTATACTTAATTACTCGAAGTACACATGGTGTTCACTCTACTATACCACGAGGATAACCTTCTAATTCACTTCTAATATACAGGCTTAACACGTATTCTAGAAGATCTCATCGATCAAGATTCGAACCTCGTACAAATTGGAAGTCATCAGCTGATTAGAAGTTAAACCATGGACACCACGACACCACAGCGAGTCAATGTAAGGGATAACATAGGTGTATTTAAGCAAGAAAGTGATTACCCAGAAGGATCAGCCGTAATATTAGACAACGCCAAGTTGCATGGGAGTACCACTCAAGATCTTAGAGACATGGACAAGCGAACGAGTCACGATCGCGAAGAAAGCAAACAGCGTTGTGAAGAAGACTTCAACAATGATGCTGGATGCGTCGACAGCAAGAAAGCCCGCACTCAGCGCAAATCACGTCGTCGTCCGCCATATTCATATATTGCACTCATAGCCATGGCAATCCAAAACGCCCCCGAAAAACGTCTAACACTGGATGGAATTTGCAAGTTCATTCGCGATCGATTTCCGTTTTACAGAGAAACCTATCCATCATGGAAGATATGCATACGAAACAACCTGTCTTTAAATGACTGTTTCATTAAAACAGGGATCAAATCTGATGAGCCTTTAAAGGGAAACTATTGGGCCCTTGATCCTGAAAGTTACAGCATGTTTGAAAATGGCAGCTTCTTGAGACGAAAGACGCGCTTCAAGAGGCAGGAAAGGAATTCGTCAGATTCCAAAGCTATCACCAGCGAGAGTGGACGGCCCTTTTCGTCCCTAGACTTGCATTCTATGTACCTAGGAAACCCGCTGATGCCCCCGTCGTATTCTTTCAGTCCTTTGGAGACACCCAAGATCTCTGGTCTGCCACCGTATCTACCATTACATTACTACAGCACACCAAGCAATGTCAGCAGTTCAGATGGACTGTTTATGCACTCGGCACAGCTCCCGCTAATTTCGCCTTATTATCAGCATATGAACTGCCAACAGTGTACCTTCTGTGAAACCTCCAAGCACCTTAACCCCTATGTGAGAATTTAGCTGCAAGACGCAATAACAGATGAATTGACACAAGACAAACTCACAAACTTACAATGACTTTAAAGTTATAAATGTAAAAAAATTCTAGTTATTTAAAATCACATCGCTTCTGAAAAGCCAGCGCACGAATCTGATGTACTTTAGAAAGGCACTATTTTACCCACGTTCCTCTAGCGGAAACAAAACCGGTTTGTATCAAACAAGATTGTAGTTATAGATAGTTATCTATTAGATTAGTTACTTTAAGATAAAAAAAGAATTATTATCTCAACAGAAATATGCATCAATGACTCTACAGCATTATCTTCTGATAATATCTCTTAAAAAATAGCTTTGAGGAAAGAAACTCGTAGAATTTTTTTCTGCCATTAAACGGCAAGAAGCATCAGTTTCACGGGAAGCCCAAGCAACATGGGGTCCTGGAATTACTGTCTTAAATGAACAATTTTGATGACTTAAACCGACGATTAATGGCAACCCTTCAGGGGCCAGCCTACGCTGTTGAGTTCAAGTTGAATAGAGATGTAATTTGTACAAAAGAATTCACACAAAGTTTATCGGATAACGCTGTCCTCGCGTAAATATTATGTCACCATGTACATTAAAGGAAAAAATATGATATCTGATGAATAATGGTGTGTATATTGAAACTATTATTAAACAGGCGAGATCATAACTTGATTTTAATCAAAGTACGGGGGAATAATGAATACGTTAGGAAATTAATGTTTCTCTTTTGAATGGCTTTGTTTTTGCTTTAAACACCACAGACAACGGAAAGCGAGAATCCGGTCATTTTACTCATCATTGCCCCCTCGGATGCCATTGAAATGGATCCACAGAAAAACTAGCCTAACGAGCTTATGAAAAACGAGCAGGAACAACTTGAAAGGCGCCCTCTTCACTAGTCTATATACAGTCAACAGTTCACACTTGAGAAATGAGCTCAAACAAAAGAACATTGGATTGGGCTAACGGAAAAAAGCAATTTGCTGAAGGCAATCTATCTTAGCAAGCGTTTTTTGCCTTCAAATTCGAGTCCTCGGATGTGTGAGCTTAATTATTGGGGCTCCGACGCGCTCAAGTTGATTTTTTCCCAACAGTAGGACGCCAGCGTTGAGAAAAATATCAAATATTCTATTGAATATGATTGTTTTGGTTAAGAAGGCGGGAGGAACGAAGAGGTCGCCGTATTGAAATTCTTCGGTTGCTGAACACTAAACTAAAAGTAAAGCTGAGTTTTGTTCTTTTATGGCCAACAGCGAAGTCAACCCTTAGGAACAGCGAGGGGTTAGAAGCCATGCTGGGCATACCCCATGTTTGAAAGATTGAGGAATGAGGCCCCCTTTGAAGAATTTATTACAATCTAAATGATTATACCAATACTAGTATAGCAAGATCCACAGCGATAACGAGTTTATTCTTACATGTACACATAGAGAAACACTACTTGAAGGGCTTAGCTAGTTACTACAGGATAATGACATCGTCTGTTGATTTGATCAAACTGTTAGTTTTGGAGTCTTTGCCGACGAGCCAAGCCAAACAATCACTCCATGAATACAAAACTAGTAAACACTGGCTTGAACCCCTGCTCTTGATCGTATTTCACGCATCAAAAATTTTCTAAGACCCGCGGTTCTTTTGCCAAGTTTGCTTTGATTTACAAGTACATTGGCAGCGCTCTGTTAATCGATTGATCAATGTTTATTCACCAAAGTATTTGTTTACATAGTTTTAAAGTTATATACAATAAAGCCTATATTTAGTAAATTTTTCGATGAATTGAACGCAGTTGGAAAAAGCTTCTTCACTGCTTGAATCGGACGCTCTATAATATATATCATTCTCGTTTTGTTCAGTTGGGTGTTTTCTAGCAATAACTCCAATAAACACTTGTATAAAAAAACTGAAAACCTTCTCAAAAACGAGGCACAATCTTGGTTTTCTAAAACTAACCCTTTAATCATTATTTTTTTAACTTTTTCTCTATTCTCAAAGTAGCGATATTTCGCCTCCATAGCGTGTTTTAAGTGTTGATTACTGTCAAAACCTTTTTGACAACCATCTAAAGAAATACAGCCAATCTATAAAAAACCTGAATTCACCAAAGAAAGAATCTTGGCTAAATATTCAATGTGTATTGTTGTAGTTCAGTGATTTTCAATTATTACCCAATTTAGCAAATTCTGAGAAAACCATTAAGTATATTGACTGTCAATGGAGTCGTTCTTTGTGTATAATCCTTGGTGGCGTTCTTTGAAATTTTCTGAACCACCCTCCCCCTAATTATCTATTATGTTCATCCAGAAATGGGCCGGCCGTTTCAAGCATAGAGATTAAGCACCCACGCTATGAACTGTCTATTGTACAAGGATTCAACTTCCAAAAATACCTCTTTGGTCAACATCGTCTTAAACTTTCAAAAAAAACAATACATTATGATTTATGTCAATTGAAAGGTTAA
The DNA here is from genome assembly GCA_029948255.1 of Telmatactis stephensoni. NCBI lineage: Eukaryota > Metazoa > Cnidaria > Anthozoa > Actiniaria > Isophelliidae > Telmatactis > Telmatactis stephensoni. The sequence continues at coordinate 144,573 of JALIZF010001926.1, forward strand.
AGAATACTTTTACTGCCATATGTTTTGGACAAGATCATCTTGATATTCCAGTAAAAAGAAATTAAGTATTCAACAAAGTACTTATGTAATAGACCCTTTTCTTTGAATGCCAAAAAGGCACCAAAGAGAATCGGAAATCGAAATCTATATTGTTTTGGCTCTGTAACTTGGGAAATACCGGTGTTACTGTAGTGTGCCCGGTTCGTTTACCACGTAGCTTGGCCACCTGATGAACCGGCAAGACATTTGTCTACTGCCCCGAATCACATCTGGACCAAGTACACCACGAATATTAATAAACCCTTTCTAAGTGATTGACACTGGATGTGCACCACAAGTGTTCACTATACGTGTATAATGCACGCATCGACTAATAGACAACGTATTGTAAATTGAAAAGCATGAAAAAGACCTTTAGAAAAGAAGAGTGGAACCCATTTGTACGGTCATATTGAATGGCTGTGATGTAAATACATTGGAAAAGCTGAATAAGTCATTAGATTTAAGAGTTGATGAAATAAATACCATAAGTCCAGGAAGAGATACTGATTCCAGTAAAATACCAACAATTTAGCATTCGCCAAGGTGATTTGGAGGGTCATGACTTTGGAGATAATTATAGGTGTGATTCAAACTATTTCAATTACAGGATTAACGAACTTTAGTTTTTCTGACACGCTCGATAAATTTTCTCAAAATTGCTTGATTCTTATTTAACCTGTGTTTTAATGAACAACACTATACTTTTTAGTTCTTGAAGTGATTAAAATGTTGAAAGTGTAAATCATGTTGTTTTCCTTCTAGAATTATTGTTGGTACAACCATTTACACGTCTGTTGTTGAACCAAAAGAAAAACACATTTCCACGTGTAACCACACGTGCCCTTCGATTTTTCGTTTTTGAAAACTGCACTGAAAGAAAACACACTTCATCTTTTCACTCTAATCAATCATACAAATAAGATTTGGTCGATTTTTAGGAGTAGTAGAATAAACTATTTGTTCATAAAGTTCTCTTAAGTGTTACTACATCTTAAGACAAGGAGCTCGGTAAATATTTTGATTTTGGAACAAGAACAAAAACGCTCAAAATGTCTTTCTTTGAAGAACAATTAGAAAGTAATGCACTTTCAAAACATTCATTTTTCTTAAAAAAAGTCTTGTCAAACTCTGTGGTAAAAGTATGTATGATGTTCCCCTTTTACTATGTATGGTTTTAAGGAAAATATAGATGCATGTGTAGAAATCTTTCGAAATTCGTATTTTACTTGATAATTTTATCCGCAAAGCCATACAATTGAATCATCAAAAAGTTGCCAAAATCCACCAGCAATAACGGTTCGCTTGGTACGAATCAAAGTCAAAAAAGTTGTAGTTCAAAATCTACTTAAACCCTTTTGGAATTATAAGAGGGACTTGATAAGAGCTAATTCGATTGGTAAAAATATGTCAATGATAATTCTACCATTTCGTTATTGAGTAATTGTTAATGATTTTCTGAATATACGCTTACAAAAGCAAGTCTTTTTTCTTGATAATAAATATTGCATCCACGCCTTGCTTGAAAGACTCTGTTGATAGTTTATTTATTATTAAAAGAAAAATCACGTTGTGAAATTGCTTTGCCACTCAAGTTTTCTCCCCTGAAAAAAGCTAGAAGAGTTTCCAGGATTTCTTAATTTACAACTAATAAAAAAACTGATGATTTTTTCTGTATCTAGATATCTATGTAACCGTTTTTGTTGGTGCGTTTGTTTGGTCCCTTTCAAAGAAGACCCCTTTTGACATACAAATCAATAATTCAAGATTTACATTTGATTTCTTTGTGGGTGACACCGGGAATTGTGGTTGACTTGTTTGGTCGTCAACTAATTAGTGGTACCAAAATTATTACAATAAATTAACGGCCGAATTACTTTAACAACTACATCAAATACTCCGAAAAAGAAATCACCGCTAGAAAGAAATTGACTCAAAATTAAGCATCACAGAAATACTGCGTTGGTGTAGCCACGTGTTTTGATTAGCCAATCAAATGAGGAAGAATATCACCAGTTAACTGAAATAAACATTTTTTGTTGTTGTTGTTTATTTGTTTGTTTTATTGAAATTTATACTGATAAAGTACTTCTTTTAAAGAGAAGACTTCTGTTATTGGCGTCCTGGGCCTCAGACGATGAGTTTCCTGGCCTCTCCTGGAAAATATTTTCAAAGGGGAGAGAGAGTCGAGACGACCTGCATGTTAAAAGAAAACTTCGTAAACACAACCATAAAAAAATCCAGTGAACAAAATAGAAATTCTACTGACACCGTCTCACGATTCCAGTTTTTTACAAAGATATCTCTATCTATATTTGCGTCGTGAAAATGTAGAGACCCCTTTTACTCCCAGAGAACCCCAGTCTGGAACAATCCATATAAGTAGGATATTTGTAACTGTAACAAGTTAATTACTGTCACAAGTTAATTACGCAAAACATATATTGGTAGAAATGTATAAGAATTTCATTGCGAAACATCGGAGACACCCTTTCAAAGATCAAGTGGAGTATTAGTACTTGTAACGTGATTGGTGTAATGTAATAAATGACTCAAATAAATGATTGTCAATATATAGAAATGTATTAGAATTGGAATTTGGATTGTGAAAAATTGGTCACCCCCTTTTACTACTAAGTAACTGTAACTAGAGTTTTTACATATGTCACTTAACTAAACTGAGAAATTATTGTATGAAACAAAAAATATATATTACAATATGGCATTGGGAAAAATCGGACACCCCCTTTTACTACTAAATAACTGTAACTAGATTTTTGTTACATGTTTAACTATAACAACAAAAATTATTGTATAAAACAGAAATATAATAGAATTTGGCATTATGAAAAATCGGAGACACCTTTTGCTACTAGTTAACTACATTTCTCAAAAACCTAACGATCAAAGATGATGTATTAGTAACTGTAACAAGATTTATGTCACATGGTTAACTAGCCACAGACACTATTGTCTCGGTGGGCGTGGTATCTTAATACAGTTCAACAACTCGCCACGTTACCACGTTATGTTGTATAGACAACCATGTTAAGATAGCAGGTTAAGTTATGTGTTGTACGCTTGACTCAGTGAAGCGATAACAATAAGAAGCGATAAGACACAACGAAGACAAACAATTCTTCATTTAAGTATTAAATACTTAATAAGTATTAGATATAAGTACTAATAAGTATGAAATAGCTGTATAATTGTATTTACATGTATCCTGTATCCTTGTAGTTCACAGTTTGTTCTGTAATTTGTGTAAAACAGGGCTCTATTTTGTACTCTACATTCAGATACGTAAAACGTACATAAAACGTAATAAACGCACATGTTTGTTTGGTCTTTGGTCTACATGCGGTGGTTAAGCGACCTACCAATGAAAGGGACCGAGAACTACGATTTATTAAATCAGTCAACTCTTTAAAATCCTTTACATTATATACATACGTAATTATACTAACAATAGTGAATGTACTCTATTTTGTACTCTACATTCAGATACGCCGGTAAAACGTACGTAAAAATTAATAAACACACACGTTTGTTTGGTCTTTACGCTACATGCGGTGTTTTAGCGACCTACCAAATGAAAGGGAGCGAGAACAACGCTTCATTTAATCAGTCAACTCTGGAAAATCCTTTAGCAATGAAAACAAGTCATTGACTTGGCTCATGGTGGAATTCGCGGAGCCCATTAACGTTGGGTTATAATAATAATTAGACCCTACTCTATTAAACTACGATGGAAGTAAAGCTTGTATCAACTGTCATAGAAAGACATCAACATACTCAAAGAGCAGCCCCAAGAATACCGATCTTCCCTGACTTCTTCCATGTTTACGGAAACAAGCCGGAAAAAGCTGATGAAAAACAAAGCGAGAAAGAGACAAACATTTTCAACATTCATTGAAGACTTATATCGGTGGCAATAGCTCGCTTCACGTGTGCGTACAAATCTGGTCGTTATTGAATTCTGTTCGTGCGCCCTACAGCCAAAGAAATTAAAGAACCCTATAATACTCGACGGTTTGTTAATAAAGTTCACATTCACCAAATCAACGCGAACCATTTTTGACACTTTTATAAAAATACAAAGTTTCTTTTTTGACTAATGGTGAAATATTGTTTGGTTGTTTATTCTGCTATTCATTCTGTCAAATAAGCGGATATTGAACTGAGATTAACAGTTTTATCGAACAATTAGGAAATTGGTTTGCTAGAGAAAATATTAAATGTCGACAAAAAAATGTCAACTATTTTAATTTTTCGTTATATTTAATTATTAAGCAATTTTGCGAGATTAAGTTCGAAATAAAAATTGAAAAACAGTGAAAATGCTTAAGGTCCGGTCATTATCATGGAAAGGAAGATAAAGTCAGGGAATCGACGGTAAATTTCTTTATGTTTTATTAATTTTACTTTTTGCCTCTCCCTTCTCAATTGGTGCTGAAATTTTTAATTCTCGTCTCAGTTTTCACGAAAATGTTCGATATCTGTCCCACTCTGCAATTCCCTTTCAAAAAGAAAGAAAGAATGAATGAATGAATGAATAAATGAAAGGAAGCAAGCAAGAAAGAAAGAAAGAAAGAAATAACGGAAGGAAGGAAGGAAGGAAGGAAGAAAGGAAGGAAGGAAGGAAGTGGGAAAGAAGGAGGAAAGAAACGCACTACGCACGCGCGCACGAACGAACGAATAAACGAAGAAAGGAAGTAGGACAGAAAACAGAAAGGAAGGAAAGAAGAAAGGAAGGAAACAAAATTAGTAAAATATATCTCTAGTCCATGCAACTCTGTTATTACCTTTCAAAAAGAAAGAAGAAGAAAAGAACAGAAAGAAAGAAAATAAGAAAGAAAGAAAGAAAGAACGAAAGAAAGAAAGAAAGAAAGAAAGAAAGAAAGAAAGAAAGAAAGAAAGAAGAAGGATGGAGGGAGGGAGGGAGGGAGGGAGGGAGGGATGGATGGATGGATGGAAGGAACAAAGAACGAATGAATGAACAAACGAAGGAAGAAAGACAGAAAACAGAAGGAGGGAAGAAAGGAAACAGAATTCAAAAAAGATAAGTAATAATATCACTATAACTACAAGTACCACCTTCAAAGGATACATATTGGACACTGTACATATATAATTTTAACAGTTTTCAAACTCTGAAAGTTTTTCTTCTAAAAGTTCTTCATTAACCCTATGCTTCATAAGAAATGAGTCATTGAAATGAAACACTGGAATCTCATATCTGTATTTCTTATACCATTCTTCATTGCCTTTATCTGTTATGTAGACCTCTTCAAAAATATACTGAAAGGCAAATGAGAATGGTATAAACTTTTGGGATACCTGTGGTTATGAGTAGACAGAAGTACTGGGAACAAATTTAACAGATTGTCCTCTGGGGTCTGGGTGGGGAGGTGCAAAGCCTTTATTGGGGGAGGGGAGATTGAAATTTTCAAAATCTATTTTTTCTTCAGGCATGAATTTTTAAGATGGACAGTAATTCATCAAAAAATATCATAAAATCATTTCTGATTTAATGGATTGATTGATATCATTAATCATTATTATCAGTCATTATTATTTTTCATTATTCAAAACTAACCCTATGTTTATATTTTTCCAAAATTTCTCTGGCATCATCACACAATGAACACTGTTCCTGTAAAACAACAGTTCAAACTGAGGAGAATTGAAATGCTGGCAATACAACTATTATCTGAGATGAAGTATGCTGCCTTGATGTAAATCAGGAAAATCTGGGTGGCATTATAATGCAATCTTCTGCCTGTCCAAGTAGATTTTTAAAGCAATATTTCTTCCAATAAGGAGTCCGCTTAATAAAGGTACCAATGAATACGCTATAACTAACTTTGATCCCAGGGGCTATTAAATGCGACGTCGCGAAAACGATTGATGCTGAATTATCTCACCTACCTTGGTAAACATCGTCAGAGTAGGTAAAGATATTGAACCATAATATCGAGTAATATCGTTGAATGTTTTTCCTCGTGCTCTAAACACTGAATAACGAAGACTTTCATGCAAAATAGAGCTAAAAACTCTCGACTTGATCATTTTCGCGCACCAAAAGCAATAATTTGCCAGGCATTCCACTTTTTGACCGGGAGGTCTGGAAAATAATTCATATTCCTCGGCCCAGGCCATTCTCTTCCTTTGGGCATTCAAAAGATTCGAAAATGGCGTCTCTTGCTCGTCTTTCTCGTAATATTTTTCAGCGATCTGGACTGGGAGTGCGTTCAGCGCTTGCTCCTGTCACTGGTACTCAAGTTCAAAGCCGTAAATGTAAGAGGGAGTAGATAAATTACATTTATAGAAGTCATTTTTTTCTTTTTTTGGTTTTTTAAATTCCCTCAAACGCACATGACACACTCGGAAGTGAATCCAATTAAATTTTGATTTGTTCTGTGGTCTTTCCTGTAGATTCGGCTTCAGACAAGAGGATAGTAGTAAAAGGACCCGTAGTGGAATTAGATGGAGATGAAATGACGAGGATTATATGGCAAATGATCAAAGACAAGGTAGTGTTCTAAACTGAATTGTACCAGATACCGGCTCTTTACATTGGTCACGCTAGTTGCTGTTTCGCTTGGTAACTCTAAAAATATTCAGAGTGCTTTATTAACTTTAGTAAATATAATTTGAAAACGTATAAATTTTAGCTCTAGGAATATATAAGAATGACCAGGGGCGTACAGGGTTTTTCGTGACGCGTGATCAAGCATTTTCATGTCTTGTAATTCGAGAATGGAAAAAATAATTTCTCGTGATTCGTGCAAAACTATCTTAAAACGTGACGTGGGAAATGCCGAAGTAAGTTTTTGAGATTCGTGATTTTGTCCTGTTCCTCGTGGACTTTTTTCCAGACTTAAAAGAAAATGAAAAGATGATCCAAGTTGTCACAATCCCGCGATGCGTGATTTGTGATTTTGGTCTTTTTATTTACCGTGAACTGTGCCGTGGATCCCCTGTATGCCCCTGAAATGAGTGATTTATAAAAAAGCTCAGGAATTTAAATCCTGGAGAAAGACAACATCACCCTTACATCATGTGACTTTTGAGTAAATAGTACAAGTATGGTCACTTAATAGAGGGTAATTTTCTCTCTGTTTTTCTTTGTTTACAATAGTTTTGGGACTCTGAAGCAGTTTTTTGAAACTTGAGACTTGTGAAATTTGACTGAAATTTCACAAGACCCTTTTTGATCCATTCTTCAATACAAACCATATTGTATATTGTGCTGTAAACTTGTAATTTTGCCCTTTCTCTACCCTCTGTCCAACACCCCCCACCCCCCCCCCCCCCCCCCACCCCCATCTAAAAATTTCAATTCCCTCCTTGATGGGAGATGGATATATATTCTCTTGGAATGGTGTTCTACAGTCTGTAACATTGAGAAAAATGTTTGTATTACAGTTGATCCTTCCATATCTTGACTTGAATATTAAATACTTTGATCTCGGCCTTGAGCATCGTGATGCTACTGAAGATAAGGTGACCATTGAAGCTGCAGAAGCTATCAGGAATACAATGTTGGGATAAAATGTGCAACTATTACTCCTGATGAGGCTAGAGTTTCAGGTTTGTACATGTACAAAATATTGCTTTATTTACTCATTCAATTGCATTATTGTTCAATTTCTCAATTCAAGGCCAAATATTTCTCCTTTTTTTGTAGAATTCAAGCTCAAGAAAATGTGGAAGAGTCCCAATGGTACTATTCGTAACATTCTTGGTGGTACAGTTTTCCGTGAACCAATCATCTGTCAGTCTGTACCCAGAATTGTTCCAGGGTGGACAAAATCTATTGTCATTGGACGTCATGCCTTTGGTGATCAGGTGAGGTATAATATTATTAGTAAAATTGTTTAAGATTGCATGTTTTGAGGGCATACAATGCATGGTTCTATCAAGAGATTATTACACTCAAGTTCTGAGCATAAACATGTACACTAGAACTCCACTAACTTGAACCTGGTTTACTCGAAAACCTCACTATCTTGAACACAAACCCATTTCCCTTTTGCAGTCAATTTCTATCAGTTGTCTTGAACACCACTATTTTGAACAAATTACGCTTCCCCTGGGAGTTCAAGTTACTGTGCCAGAAATCTTTAGTTATTATAAATAGTGAATTTAAATTATATAAATCCATAGATAAAGTATGTGTAGTCACATTTTTTCTCTGTGCTGTAAGTTAATATTTATTAATTTGGATAAATTTAGCATTTTAGTACACGTGTCCGGGAACATCTCAAGGGTGATAAGTCTTCTCATATATATAAACACTTAGCAAAATCACCAGAATGTAAAGAAGCTTGTTCTGATAAGTGTTTTGAAATAATAGATCAGGGAACTGAATACACTATCAAACTAAAAGAAGCCATGCATATCAAATGGCAAATGCCCAACTTAAACCAACAAGTCTTCGCATGTTAATTTAAGTCTTAATATTTAATGCCTTGCATTCTCACATTCTCAATTATGCAACATCTTCTATAAATGCTGTATTCGTTGTAAATGTAGTCACACTGAGGATGAGGTCCGGTACCTCGAAACATGTCTGTAAACATTAAAAATGTTATAAAATTTATCCAAATTATCATCTTATTTCTAACGCGTAGACCATTTGGATCGGTACTCCACAATATTTATTAACATTTAAACCCAGAATCAACTAGACATAAACATTTAGATAACAAATTATTGTAAATATTTTAGTACCGTGCAAGAGACTTTGCTGTCAATGGACCAGGAATCTTTGAAATCTCATTCACACCTGAAAGTGGATCAGGCAAACTGACAACTGAAGTGTTTGAATTTACTGGAACTGGTGGAGTTATGATGGGAATGTACAACACAGATGAGGTATAGTTCACACTGTATACACACATATGTGTACATTACCCTTAACACAATGTAGAGTATGCATTCAACATTGTAGCTGGTTAATGCATTGACATTCCCATTGCTGGGTTGGAGCACAGATACATGTAGATTGAGAGCTGGGTAGAGGGAACAACCTCCTACTCGCTCTACAATTCATGTCCTGTCATAATATGTACTTACTGACTGAGTGGGAGGGATGGATGGGAAGATATTTGGCTCAAGGTCATACCCATATGGACCAGTAAGGTCAGTACAGAAATAAATGAATGAGAGCCAAATATTTTTCCATTCAGCCCATTAACCTAACTCAGGCAATAAGCATGCATTTACCATATGACTCTTTTTGATCATTTTATTTACATTTTTGGATGTGTGTGCAGGTCCAGGTCAGATATGTTTTTCCTGGACCACCTTCAAAAATCTGTATATGCCCCATTATGTGACTATTTGCAAAGGTTTTCTTAAAAACATGAGTGGGGCCAAATATGGGTCATATGATAATAATCCTTTAGAACTAACCCATGCGCACAGCTTACCCATTACTAAACCATAAATTTAGCAGTGTATCTATCCTCTATCTATCCAGAAAAAAATTTAAACTGGTGGAAATGTTTAACTGCAACATAAACATCTTCCTTATAATCATAGTCATTACCTAAAGCTCATTACCTTATAACTTTGCTTAGCTGCAATTTTAGGCCATAAATGCAAGGTGGAACTGTCCCAGTAAATAAATGTATGACTTTTTCAACAGGCCATTCGTGACTTTGCTCACAGTTGTTTCCAATATGCCATCACTAAACAACTGCCACTGTACATGAGTACAAAGAATACAATTCTAAAGAAGTATGATGGAAGATTCAAAGATATCTTCCAAGAAATCTATGACAGGTTAGATACATGTATGCAAGCAGTAAGAATGTGAGTCTGGTGAACTTTTAAAGGGAGGTTGGCATCTTACAGCATTTATCTCAAATTTTCAATATCACTATGTTTATAGGGAATATAAGCCACAATTTCAGGCGCAGGATATTTGGTATGAACATCGTTTGATTGATGACATGGTCGCATATGCCTTGAAGTCTGAAGGTGGATTTGTGTGGGCAGCAAAGAACTATGATGGAGACGTACAATCTGATACTCTTGCTCAAGGTAACAAATCTCAAATATTGAAAATAGATAGATTAAATGGTGGCATGAAAGAGGACATTGAAAAAGTGGATGGTGTATATGCTCAGATGAAAAATGATCAAAATGACTGTACTATTGATGTGGTCTGTGCTTTGAAGAGTGTTGTAGATGTAGTAATGGTACAAAAGACTTGTATAGAAGAGGATTTATTGAACACAAACTAACCCCACGTGAAGTCGGTGGGAAGAATAAGTCCACAATGCATTGCGAACCTTACATACATAATGTCATACTATAACAAAGAGGAATAGAATCTTAATACATCCATTGTTGTTTTGTTCATTCACAGGTTTTGGCTCTCTTGGTCTGATGACCAGTGTCCTTGTCTGTCCTGATGGAAAAACCATCGAGTCTGAGGCTGCCCATGGAACTGTTACCAGACACTACAGAGAGCATCAAAAGGTACATGAAATAGAAATGAATTATGACATTCCACAGAATGTATCATGTAAGATCATTGTTTCTTCTCTGTTTATAGGGTAATGTTACAAGCACAAACCCCATTGCCAGCATTTATGCTTGGACTCTGGGCTTGAGCCATAGGGCTAAACTCGATGACAATCCAGAACTAAGGAGGTTAGAGCTGTATAATACATGTGCGATACTGTCATTTTTTCCTTGATGAATACAAACTTAATAAAAGAAGAAAAGGCTACTTCGGGTTCGATGAATGTTACTATACAAACTTTCAATGCCCGTCTCGGGGTATTTACATGTATCAAGGGTTTAGGAACTGGCGTTCATCACGTGACCTAAGATGGTGATGGTCACGTGACAAACTTGACTACATTCAGGAGAGTGTCACGTGATATGATACGTTAGCCAGCATTTGTGCTATTTTTAGACCACCATCCACTTGCGTGGCTTTAACATTTTTAAATATTTGTCATGCATTTGCTTTGAGCGCACGCTAAAGCATTCGAATCAAATTCTGAGAATAGCGAAAAAACAGGCAACACGTGGTAGGTGTTTATAAGGGCATGCAAGGAAAACGCATTGCGCATTGTGAAAAATGCATTGCGCATGCTCGAAAATTCAGCGGGAATTCGTAGACGTGTTTACAAATAAAAGTACCGTCGATTCAACTGTCGTGTATTATGCGAATTTCTCCTGTATTATTTTGACCAGGGAAAGAGAACAACTAAAGCGATGTTATGGGAAAAAATAAGCACTAACTTTCACGGACAGCTTTAACTTTCAATATTTATTATACCTCCAATGGTTTTATTTAAAACTTCCGAGTATGCGCAATGCGTTTTCCACCCGTGTCTAAAGTAGATGTTAATCTACGGAAAATCCTACCACGATTTTCTATTCACGAGTACTCGTAACTGAGAAGTTACCCACCCTTTGAGAAACTGATCATGAGTTGTATTCTAGATTTTTATATAGTCATTTTTATAGTTTTATAGTTTGTAATTAGTTTTTAATCTAGATTTAGAGGGCCACAGGTTTGTTAGTGTTTTTCACTATTATGTGTTTTACCCTCTGTAAATAAAGTCTTTATTATTATTATTATTATGTTCTTGAGTTGGTTTGATAGAATAACGTTCTCAACTGTTTTCTGAACTATTTTTGTCTACAGGTTCTGTAAAGCTGTAGAACAGGCTTGTGTTGACACAGTTGACAGAGGTGAAATGACGAAAGACTTAGCAGCTTGTATCCATGGACTGCAGAAGTAAGTTTAAATACGATTTAATATCTCATATCCAGGACTGCTTAAGTAAAGATTCATCTTTGAAATGGTCTATTCAATGGAAAAAAATAACGGTCCATCCGTATGTCGTGGGTCTTTTCTTTGCCTTTATTGTCTGAGAAGTACACTGTGGCCATTTACATAAAACGTAACGTCGGACGTAACTGCTAACGTAAGACGTTACCTAACAGTTGTTTAACTGTGGGCTGAACGTTATCAGTTACACGTGTCCAATGTTACGTTTTATGCAACTGGCCCCTGAGCAACGTAACGAAAGTTAGAAAGATAACGTAAAGCTGAAAAAAACCTTTGATCCGCGATATCTCAGTTCGGTATCTACATGAATCAACTTCAATTGTCAGTGAAAAGTAGTTGAGCTAACACAAGTGACCCATTTATAGAATCATTGATTCTCTCTCCAACCTTGCTAGTTTGTGGTGTGTGTTTGTGTGTTTGAGTGCGTGCGTGCGTGCGTGAGTGAGTGCGTATGTGCTTGACTCACTGCCGGGTCTGCAGTTAGTAACACTATATCAAGTCAGCCTTACAGCTGTACATTGGCCAGTCTACCAAGTCGTATTATCCTTGGTAAATAACGTATTCTGAATTCATACCTAACCGACTAACCACTTTAACTAACAGTTTCATTTATTCTTCTCTTATTTTCCAAGAGAGAAAGACATCTTCCGGCAGACTAAACCTTCATTCCTTCACTTTTTAAAAGCTTCTTTATTTTCACTATTTCAGTGTGAAGAGAGAGCACTACTTGTCAACCGAAGAATACTTTGATGCTGTTGTCAAAAGATTACATGAAATCTTGGATAACTAAAACATAATCTAATAATGAAAACAGAGTGCCATGATTTTCCTATTAGAATTGAGCATCACAAGAGCGTTCGCTCACTCCGAACTCCGATATAATATAAAAAGAATATAGTATACCAAGTTTAGTAGCAGCAGCAGCATTCTAAAAAGCTGCAGGCCAGTACGTAGTAAACTTCTTATCCACTGTGTGTGTTTTCTTAACAATTTGTTCAAATATCAGACTACTAATATCTACTAATATCTAAGGTATTAAATGTGTGGTGTGTGTTATCCGTGCATGCTAGTCTGTTTTTAACGCATGTTCATCTATGCTTTCGACTGAAAGTCGATAAAATATTGTATTTCACTATCCAATAAACCAACGCCTGTGATTTTCAGACTTCACGAGTTATATTTGGCTTGATTACTTCGCCGCGAAACCTCAATTTTTCGTTGTAACACCAAGGGCCTTGGTCTCGTATTCTCTTCATGCATCTCCGGCAATGTTCGCACACACTTTTTTTAATCTTATAAAATAATTGGGATAGTACGCGTGCTCTGATTGACCAAAAACCGTGCTTGATGAGAGTATCAAACACGCTCACATCACCTTTTCGAATTTTTTCGTAAATTTGTGTGCTTGTTATTTTATAAAAGCAGTAAAAAACTGTTTTTCCGTGTTTGTGTGTGTGTGTGTGTGGGGGGGGGGGAATTGTATTGTCAAGTTGAGATAAACGGCATCAATGCAGGTAAGGGGGTAGAACCAGGAAACGCTAGAAAATCATTTCGCTAAACCCGCACGATCGCTAAATATCATATATAAATGATATTCTGTTCAAAGAAGGCTGATTTGAGCTGTAATTGTGTGTTAGATTGAATGACACCAAAGCGCAATAAATTGACGGACTTTAAAAAAATATGAGCCTGCTTGGCAGACTCGATTTTTTGGAAATATTGGAAACTAATTAGCGGTTCGGTTCAGATTACTCGATGTTTTTGGTCAGATTTAAAAACATTAAGTCTGGAAAACAGGCTAAAAAGCATGGATAGGTGAATAAAGGTGTAAGGTGCGAGGGTCTCCTTTTCCTTCTTTGCGTTCGCATTCTTCACCCTTTCCCTCTCCTCCTTTCTCAATACGATGAATCCCGAGGTTTTTCAGTTTTTGGGTGGGGGAGGGGAGAAAGGGGAGGTTATTATTGACCCCACCCATGAGAATCGGTGTTGGTATCCAAAACATCACACTAGCTTGATATCAAACTATTATTCCTTTATTTCATCAAATTACATAATAAATTAACATTTATTTTCGATGGTTATTTTAATAATTTACTATTTATATTTACTCAAATTTTTCTGATAAGGTGGTTTTGCTATTTCTACAATATATTCCAAGAGAATAGGGAAGAGGACAAAGCAATCTCCAGCAGAGTTGAGTGAGACTTGTTTGCAGCGTTTTAAAGCATTTTCTTAAGCCTTTTTTTGACAGGAAACATAACTCTAGGATGGATTGGCTTTGACCTCTCCCCTAACTAACAATTTCGTAGAATGAAATAAATTAACAATCTAAGATAATAATGGCTAAAACGCCATCTTTTCATGATATGTATACGTAAATATAATTGTGCTTGGATAATATGTTCTATATAATAATTGTTAAATACGATCAAATTTGTCAATTGAGTATCCCAGCGGTCAGCGCCGTTAGCATGGTTAAGTATAAAGTCCTAGGAATAGTTTTTTTCTAAAATATCGATTTTTCTTGGTGCATTGGTTAAGAAATGTGGATATAAAATAATATCAAACGTTGACTCTTGAAGAGCTATAAAACATTTCAAAAAAGTGAGATTTGCCGGCTCTTTCGAACGCTTTGTAGAATGTTCTTTCTCGTAAAGCTATCAAAATTCTGGTGCTTAAAAATATAGTAAAATATTATTAACAAAATAGATCTTTCTTTCTTTCAACGAAACATTCAGTTCTTATAACATTTTAGAGCGGGCAAAATTAGTCTTCGCACTGCAAAGACATTTGCCTCTTCATGCATTCCATTCCATATACATCTTTCTTCTTCCTAAACTCACTCCATATTATAATGCTTTGTACATCTTTTGATGAATTTGATTCATTACATGACAGTATGCCGGATGAAATTAGTTCCCACAGGGAGGTTTCATCCACATCTGGTCAACTGTGCATTGAAAAACCCTAAATAACTGTTGTAACTATTATGATAGGACGGTATTCTGAGGTGAAGGAAATGGACAGATGGTTTTTCCTGGGTCATACAACCCTCCTTCCCTCAGTAGTAAGTACCATGAAGTTTGGCTACACCTATATTATCGAATCTAAAATCAATCTAATCTACTCCCGCTTTGCTGTAGCTATGATAGGACGATATTCTGAGGTGAAGGAAATGGACAGCTGGCTTTTCCTGCGCCATACACCCTTCCTTTCCTCAGTACTAAGTGCTATGGAGTGTGGTTACTCCTTAATTATTGAATCTAAAATTCGTATTTATCCCCACCTTGTTTCAGTTAACTATATTATGATAGGATTGCAATAGTCGCATTACGCTGTGTCGATGGAATTAATTGGTTGTTGATGGTATCCCCCAGGGATTTATCCTTGCTCCTCCACTAAGTACTTATCACATTCAGATGGCATTAGGCTACTCGTAAACTTACTAAATTTACAAAACTTACTTCTTATTGATGTTTGAAGTGTACAGACGATAAATTGTGATTCTATCAACTATCTGCCGCTTGTGCTTTATACTATCAGCTGTGCTGTTTATCTTCATTATTTATATCAATGATTAATTATTCTAAACGCTTATTTGAAAGTATCTTGACTTTCTGTTTTGGGTATCTATTGCCATACCATTTGTCCAACTCATTTTATCTAACGTAATTCTGGAGGAGTGGATAACACAGCTGTAAATGCTTTCATTGGATCACAAATCATTGGATCCGCTGGATTTCGAACATATATTGCTACCCAATATTTCTGTTGGTCTTTTCACCTCGCTCAATAAGCAAGAATCTTGATTGCCTATTGTATCTAGTACGACATTGGTAAATTGTACATGTGACCATTGACTGGCAAATATTGCACATAGGTAATGGGTGGCATTACTGGTGGCTGGCACGTGCACATGACGTCACAGGATTTTCTCTTATGTGATTGGCCATCGGATGCATCTTGTTTCCTCTGACGTGCTCTACGATTTGAGAACCAAACCTGGTAGAATAAAAATAGAATTTGGTATTATTGTCGACTGTTGAAAAATACCTATTAATAAAAAGCTGTTTTGAAACAACAAGGACAAAAGGAGGACAAGTGAAACGGTCCGTTTCGTACTAGTTTAGCCAGTGCTTTATTAGAGTAAGAATATATATATATGAGGATAAAAAAACAGGATACAGAAAAATTACTTTTGTGGAAAGTCGAGGCCTTTTTGGAAACTGAAGCTTCTCTAGATGAGCTATTTATAAAATTAGGGCATCTATTTCTGAATGTAACCTGCCTCCTATTGCATCATTCCTTTGGTAGGCCCTTCCCTTCGAAAACATCCATAAAATTTGGACTTGATCCACTCATGTTGCATCAGCCTATTCCTTAACCATGCCGATTTTTCATACGAGAAAGCCGCGCTCTAAAATCTGGACATGGTTTAATTCCCTCGTGTTTTACCTGCCCACCTCTCTAAATATGAGTACCAAACTAACCTGGACTCTAGCCTCTGTAAGGTTCAATCTATGTGCAAGCTCTTCTCTCGTATACACATCCGGGTACTGAGTCTTAACGAATGCCTTCTCCAGCTCGTCTACTTGGGCAGAAGTGAATTTGGTGCGAAGTCGGCGTGGCTTTCTGTTGAACAGGAAATCTTGATCCGTGGATAACGTAGGGCTGATAGGATTTGGTGACGGTGTGGTTGGAGGTGGGGAGTCAGCATCAGAGTCTGAAAATAAACAAGAATTCTTAGACAAAAAGGACTATAATTAATGCATCAATTAAGGAGCACTTTGCTTAAAAATATTTTTAAGGAATTGTTTATTCACTGAGCCTTCAACTGAATTTGATCAAAACAGTACGTCATTAGCTCGCTTAAAAATTTGCTTAAAAATATTTTTAAGGAATTGTTTATTCACTCAGCCTTCAACTGAATTTGATCAAAACAGTACGTCATTAGCTCGCTTAATTTCTCTGCAGACAAGGAAACTTTTTAGTTAAGCATGTTTTTGTTTATATTTGCATGCAAACCCAAATATTTGTAAATGTTTTTGAGGAGTTGTTAATTCACTCGGCCCTCAAATTTGATCAAAACAGTACGTCATAACCCTGCCGGTAATTTCTCCGCAGACAAAGAAACATTTCAAGCATATTTTTGATATTTGCCTGCAAAGTCAACCCCCTCATTTCGCTCGTCGTAAAATGACGCCCACGAGAGCCATGAGTGAGACAAATGACTGTTTTCGCAGGCTAATATGTATACCGTGACGTATTGTACTCTACATCAACAATACGGTCTGCAAGTAAACAGAACTTTGGTTTACTGAGAACAGGAGTTAGACATAAAAGAATTCTACAGAATTACAATTGAATTTTTCTTTTACGAAATATTTTAAACTTTTAAAACTAGTGTGTATGGCAACGAAGTAAATAATGTTATTTCTGTAAACGACACTTATTTGTCATCCCAAGATATTGCCGCGCTTCGCTCAAGCCACGTCAAGTGCTAAACATTTTTAGTCGGTTGACTGGTTAGTATTTACATCCGGTGAAAACCATAACTGAATAGGTTTTACGACATATATCATGCGATACTGGAACGCAGTAGCTAACTTTGGGGGAGGGGGAGGGGAGGTGGGAAAGACCTTGAATGTCTTCAATTCTACGAATTGTAGAAAGAACGAGGAATTCAGATCTCACGTACAACTTTAAAGACTTTAAACTGAATGACATGAAAAACCCGTAATTATTTGCTTTCGTCAGCTGCGCGCAGGGGTATGCATTGTAGTCCGCCACACTGGAAATTTTTGCTCATTTCCTATGGTAGGAAATGTGTAGGAAATTGCATTTTCCTATGATAGGAACTGGACCAAAAAATGTAGGAAAATACATTTTTCCTACATATTTCCTAGATATTTCCTATCATAGGAAATTGTACTTTCCTAGACATTTCTTAGCATAGGAAAATGAAAAAAGGTAGGAAATACCTAGGAAATTGCAATTTCCTATGATAGGAAATATCTAGGAAAACGCAATTTCCTAGAAATGCAAATATCTAGGAAATATTAGGGAAAATGTATTTTCCTACATTTTGTCCAGTTCCTATCATAGGAAAATGCAATTTCCTACATATTTCCTAGACATTTCCTTTTATAGGAAATGAGCAATAAAAATTCCCAGTGCCAATGCGCTGTATACAAGACTTTTTTTTGAAAAAAGATATATACATATCAAAATTTGCAAATTGGATTACTCATTTTCAGATTACGTTCCTATTTCGTCTTGGAATGCAGTATATAATAGTTGAATACCAAAATTCGCACATCAGTTCCAGAGGTCAATTATTTACTCGCGCGTTTTCAAGTTGCACATTTTTTCAAGATTTTACATTAGTAACAGGTGTAGATCTAATTGAGAGATGCTTTGCTTTATCATAATGGAAAGTAAAACACTTATTATCGATGAAAAAGTCACTTAATTGGCAATGATTGCATCATTCGTACATTTTACAGCCTTGATCAAAGTATTTCTCTAAGCATACACAGTCGTAGTTCAAAAAAAATAATTGCCATACCTTGATTCATCTCTAGATAAAAAGGTAAAGGTAAAGGACCATATTTTACGTCGAGAACTCGTGGTCTTTTGACTGATGTCCCTGAGGTCGACGGTGCGCTCATTTTACCCCCTCTCTCCATCAGTACTCCGTTTTAATGGTATTTAAGCATTTGCATGAGCATAAGAAGCATAATATCAAAACCTTCCGTTCTTCTTATGCTTGTGAGTTAATTATGTCGGTATTTTTCCCAGTGAGGACGTTCGCGTTCTGTTTACGCTTATGTCGCTAGTGAGGAAAGAAGTCGAAACAAGGATGCGAGGACTCTGAGAATCGAACTCGAACCTCTCGCATCGAAGGTCGAACACTAACCAACTTTTACATCCTTGCTCCTCTCAATCTTCAGTTTTCAATTTTTTCCGATCTTTTACTATTGAACTATTTTAGTAATATATCAGTGCGTCTTGCCAAAAGTAAAAACCATAAAGAATGCGTTTTGAAAATCGAGAAACATCGAAAAATTGACATGAAATCTAAAGAACAACAAGATATGACAATCACGGAATCTACGTTTCTCAAAATCGTAAATTTTGGTAAATTATACACTAAAAAGTAATATTCTAAACATGAATTTAATCTTCTCTCTTTAATCTTCTCGATAATCATATATACTTATAATTTTTATTAAGTATGTAGCTTTTAGGTTGTTTTTAATGATATCTGTTTTCAGGTCCCGTTTTACGTTTTGACAAAAATTTCTCACTTCACTGAGCAGAGCAAGAAAGGGCGGCTCTTTTGAGCGAACGACAAGAGGTTCAATATTTCATCAGCCCAATTTAGGAGAAAAGACTCAAGCCTGTACTAAAATAACGTGTTATTTGCCTCCGTCAAGTGCTCTGTGACATTCAATTAGGACAAAGTCGTTGTTCCATATCTGAAATCGTTTTATGCACTTATTAATGAAGGCTATTGATAGTCTAAACGTTTATTTTGTTATAAACAAAAAATTTGCTGACACTAAGAAAGATTAATGAACACGATGAAAACTGCATGCCAGCAATTTCAATCAAGATTTATAGTGCTAGAAAGTCGTTGTTCCATGTCTGAAAAAGTTTTAAGCACTTACTAATGGAGACTATTAGTCGATAGGTGAACGTTTATTGTTATAAACAAAACATCTTGGACGCGAGATTTATAAACATAATGAAAAACGTTAGCTTTTTCAGACAATATCTATGGTCGTTGTTAAAACTTGCGAAAGGGACCATTCGAGCTTTAATGATTGATGATTGCTCATAAATTCGCTCTTGAAAAATTGGTTTCTTGGTTTGAAGGTCAAGTTGTCGCCATCGTTTAGTTCTGATATTGAACATGTGAAAATTATGAATTAAGTTCCACCATTTCCCGAATTATAGTATTTTCTTCTTTTTTGGAAGACTAATAACAAAGGATCAGTTCAAAATAGAAAAAAGGGGAAAAAAATCGTGAGCTATTTATAATATCTCAAGTATTCTATTTTTCTGGAATGATCACCCAACCTCATAATAGCCCTATCGAATAACTACCCCTGTTTTGAACAAATATCGAAATAATAACCGCTCTAGGATAATCGATCTACTTCCCTTAGAAGCTAACACTCACCCAAAAAAACTGACTATTTCTAAGTTTTATTTTTTATGAGGGATATATCTTAATGTGACTAGAACCAACACAAGCCCTGTTTATCAAGGTAGTTTAACGCTAGCACTGGATGGGTTATAAAAAGAAAAACAAACCGTTCCTTTTATGTGAAAAACAAAAGTTTGCCCTTGTACTAGGATTACACACCTTGTGATTTGGGTCTCGTTTTTGGAGGTTATTGATTTTGATGCTTTGTTCTCACTATTGTGTATGTGATATTGATGACCTGTGGATTTTCTATGAGTTTCCTTAGTTCCATTGTAGTTATATTGAGCTTATATTGTGGATGCACTCATTTGACCTTTATTAGGTTGATGTTCTGAAACCCTACAAATTCACATGACCTGGTTGTTTTTAATATGATTGTGTTTTCTTGGTTTTTTTTAACCTCTTGCCGCAACGATGCACTTAAAGCTAGATAGTGTCGACGAAGTCACTTATAAAGTCTTAAACTATGATTACCCCCCTCGACCTCCTCGAACTATCGCCTCTAGTCTCGCGACCCTTATTTTGCTCTTGTCAACAAAATAGGTCGCCTTCGCCTACGGCGCACATTCGAATATTCATTTCATCGTTGGAATTCATTCAGTTGTTTTGAGAATTTGAGGTATTTGTAATGCTCTCATAACAATAAAGCAATTTTGTGGTTATGATGGCAATGTTTTTAAATAAATTGTTTGACGTCACTTGCTGTTGACATCGTAACGCTTGATTTGGTCTACGTCATCGATATCTAAAAATAGTAAGCATCCGTTTTTTGGGAGTAAAAGTTTGGAAAGTTAAAAACCGTGTTTTTGTTGAGTAAATCAACATAAAATTACTATCCAATAGTTGTAAAATCATCTTCTCTTTCTGTCTGACTGTTACACGCTAGCTATTAGTTTTTGTTTCGCGGAAAAATTAAAAAAAAGCATAATATGCGAGGCGGATTGCGTCTTATCAGAAAAATGCTATCTCATGTCTGTGGTTTAGTTCCTGTTGTCGAACTAGCTTTGCTTCCTCTTATACGATTTTCCCCGATTATCCTTTATTTGTTTTCCATTATATTTTTCTTATTTTTCCTAACAGCAATGTTGTAATCTCATAAGCCAACAGCCACATTCAAAAAGAAATAAATCTAATTATTTAATTTCAAGCAAAGGTTCTCACGTGACCTAGGCCTTCAAGAGGTTTAAACTTTCCTTATAAGTTTTTGGAACGCTCTTGTTTGTTTGCTAATTCCTTTTTCATACTGTCAAATTCAACTCTATTTTTCTGTTTCGTTTAAAGTCACTCAGTTGCCAAAATTTAGTAAAATGGATTCCAGGTTATATCTTGATATTCCTGATTCAAATTAAGATTTCGTTTGCCAAACGACTTTGTTTTGATTATGATTTTCTAGTGCATACAGGAAATTCCAATTTCTCTCCAGATACAGCTGATTTCCTTTGTAAACAAGTTCTTTTCAAAAGGAACTATAATTAGACCGTTCTTTGCTTCTTTATTTTTAACTTTCCCTTAAAAGTTGAGTTTCACATAGAATAAGAACACCGTTTTTTAACTTTTTGGAATTGTGGCTTTGTGTCTCAAACTACCCCCTCAACAAACATCAGAGAAAAACTTTTCCTGTTTTCACCGTACTACAAATGCGTAATCCAGACTTTAAAAAAACAACGCTATTTTTGAAAACAGAATCCTCAAAATAGACGCGTGGGTTTCGATTTACTAAAAACTGAAAAAACTAAAGTCATTGGAATTATACCGGCTTAAAATGTTTTTAGTTATATATAATGACTTGAAAAACTTTGACGTACCTTCAACCTCAACCTTGACATAAGTTGGAAGGCTTTCTTGTCTTTTATCTTGAAGTTCCGGCTTTTTGGGGCTATTCAAAATGTTGTAGATAGAATATGAACTCTCAAAGGAAGATCTTCTAGACTTTTCGTTTTCTTCTTCTTCTTCTTCTTTTTCATCTTCGCTGCTTGAAGCAGATGCTGCAGAAGATGTTGAGAACCTTGACTTTAAGTTGGCTGCATTGGAATGGCTTTCTCCCTCTCTTGCAATCCTTGCTCTCAAAACCTGACTTATATCTCCTAACGGGGGTACTGTCAGCCGGTCGCACACGTTGTCACGAATCAACCTCTCACGAACTTCACACGAAAACACGCCAGGGTTCTCGGCACAATATTCGTCAATCTTGCGCTCGATTTCTGGTGTTATATCTCGGGGTTTGTTGGGGCTGATGATTGTACCTGGTTCTATCGAGCCTGTTTCTTGATAGCGGCAAAGAATCTTGCTTACACAGCCATGAGATACTCTCAGCTGCCTACTAATGTCGGAGGGACGGACTCCCAACTGAGCTAATTCAATGATTCGCAATCGTAGCATTTTTGGCAGGGGTCTGCCATTAATGAAAACGCCTCCGAGCTGGTTCACTCTACCCTGGCCTACAAGGAAAAATAATCAATGAATGAACGTGTCATGATGAAGGAAGATTTTGCGCATAACTTTGTCGCACAAGTTTTCAAACAAAGCTAAAGAAGTTGCAGTTTAGCCACCTTCGATTGTTTAATGCTGCTCTTTTAATATCGAAAAACCGATCTAGCTTAAATCACTGTTTTCTTGACAAATGGTTAAGCCGTTAAAACCTTTGTTAGCCAAATTATAAATTTTCTCGCTTGATGGACCCGGAAATATAAACCGCAAGCTTTATAGTTGCTCTTTGAACAACCTGTTGAACAACTCTTGGTGGTAAGCCGTTAAGTCTTTTGAAATCCTAGACATATAACAAAGAGTCTCTCGAGTGAATAGATAAGCAAATAACCAACTCCGAAAGGAACGTCATCAAAGGCGGACATTAACACAAACATAACGGCAACGAAATGTAAACACCGACATTTTCAATCTATTAGGCACATCGTGATACCAAATAGCTCCATAACAACTGGAACAAAGGTGTGCTTAACATAGATTATAAACTATATAGTCTAATAAATCATATAGTGCAAGATAATTACCTGTGAATGTATAAGCCATGAAGATTGTATATACTTATATCTTGATCAGCAATATATGCGTTGAGAGCCTGTCGCAAAGTGATTCAGACTTTGACGAGTTGACACACTTAACCTATTTTCATTGTGAACATCTTAGAAGTTTAATGACGTAGCCTCCATTTTTGGTGAGTAAATCGATTAGACAGCGTAAACGCTTGAAATATTGGCCCGGGTTGTATCCTATAAGAATCTAGTATGTGCTGTTATGAAGGGACAGCTAGTCAAATGGATATGCCTTCTGGCATTAATCGCGTGATGGTTGGATCGTTCCTTTGTGGCAAGCAAACGACAGTCACGAATAAAAGAGCCAAGTTTAATAGTAAAAATATATGCCAATTTAGCTTTCATTTAGCTCTATATTAGCAATATTTTTTAATATAATTGTAGCAGCCTTCAGTCATTTTTAATAGGGTTGGTAGGATGATGTTATGAAGTCATAGAAGTACGTGGGAACATATAGTTTAATGTTGCGTGTCCTTGCTTTGACTTGAATTGTAGAGTGTGACTAACAAGCTGATCAGCAAAATCGTAAGCAAAATCAAATCAATCACCGATTTTAATCAACAACTTCTTTGTCCTCATTTTCCCCGGAGCTCTTTCAGTATTTTATAGGCAGCATGGAATGGTGTAAAGCCATGAAATCGCAATTCTAACAAAGTTTTCATTTACATGGTATAAAACCCTTTCAACACCACAATGCACAATTTCAAGGCTTTAGGCAAAAACTGCAAAAAATGTGTGATAAAAACCATTGCAAATGGCAGATTCCAAAACACTGACGTTCTATAGAAACTTTGATCATGCCGAACTAGGTCAGTGGAAGCATTTTTTTATGTGGGATGACTAAAGTGATGTTGGACTGCATATAACGATAGTTGATTTGCGCAAATAAATTAACAGAAGAACCTAGAAGAATATTAAAAAAAATCCTTTTAATACGATCACAAATACTTATGTAACGTTAGTTTCTCTAGTATATGACATCAGTTGTAGTTGAAGTAGTTGTTTGCCCATTTGTTTTTAGACATATAGAAAGGTATAATCAGATCTTGATGTACAACTTCACGCTCTGTCAACCTGTCTTGACTTTACTGAGATAGATGAAGTACTTTGTACCGAAACGTAGTGTAAACATGTTGGACATCGAATTCATGTCAAATAAACGAAAACCCATCTGCACAGCTAGAAGTTTTTGTTTTCAAACACCATGAAACATATCCAGTCTTTAGGGACATGTATTTTGTACAAATATTCTTGCCTTTTTGGACTCTGATGGGTTAATTTAAATTAATGAAAACCCATCTGCACAACTAGAATTTTTGTGTTTTCAACCACCATTGTTAACATATCCAGTCTTTAGGGGCATGTATTTTGTACAAATATTCTTGCCTTTTTGGACTCTGATGGGTTAATTTAAATTAATGAAAACCCATCTGCACAACTAGAATTTTTTTGTTTTCAACCACTATTGTTAACATATCCAGTCTTTAGGGACATGTATTTTGTGCAAATATCCTTGCCTTTTTGGACTCTGATGGTGTTAACGAATTAGCGCCGTAAGCCAACTTTGAACTTATAATCAGTGCCGCAAGCCAACTGTGGAGGTACAATGACTTTAGGGTACTTGTATGAACTTGCATTTTGTCTACAATTCTTCGCAAGTCACTGATTGTGGCAGCAGATGAATTGTCTCAACAGTCAGTGCAATTGAAAATTGAAAACTCTGTAGTTGATTTCTATAGGGAGTATGAAATTTTTGCAAATAATATCCAGTTTGAAAATGGTGCTTGGTTCAGTTAGAATACCTGAAGTTTGCGACAATATGAAAGCACTTAAACGGCGTAGCAAGTCGGCTGGGAAGAGCTTTTCTTTGGACACTCAATTGGCAGTTTTTGCAGCATGTTATTACTGATTTTCGGCAAATCAATGGAAACACAACTCAAATAGTTCTGCAGGTTTATTACTAGCTTTCTGTGGCTGATTTTGCCATTCAAAAACATCTTTTGTATCCTTGTGTGTTTGAACTCCAGCTTGGAGCTTGTTACATTGCTCGTTATAATTTAACTGGAACAGAATACTAGTGAACATGCGTTCCCGATAAAAGCACGTAAATATTGCATGATTTAAACGATTTTCCTACCATCTTCGTGTCATCTGCCTTCAAGGAATGGCAACCTTATGCAAACCGAGCATTGCATGCATGCTTCATCAGCTTAAGACCAATGACTCATTCATTATTAATGCCGATCAAGTGCAGAGAGTCCAGAGATAAGGCTACAATCATTTTCTAAACAAATACTTAAATGCCAACCGAATCTTTCCTTTTTGTATTTATATAGCTTTCGAGCTGTTGAGATAGTTGAATAAAAACCAAACTTCTTGACGGTTGGTTAGTGCTCTTCGTTGCGTTGCGGAAGTAGAAACGAGCTAAGTTGTTACCATGCATTACTTAATTCACAAAATTAATTTGCATAGGTTATATTGTCATTTATCAAATGACAGCTAGAAAGCTGCATGCAAACCAACTGAAGCTAATTGATATCAGCCTATAGCACCAGTGAATCCCAAGAGGGTGAGGGAGGGGTACATTACATTGAATAAAGGGGCGTTATCATTAGAAGTGAGACAAATCATTTGAGAACAAGCATGAATGATCGTGTAAAATGTGCCGTTTAGATATGACACGTGTTAGGGAACTGGCCCGGAATCACTTTGACCACAACATTAATCCATACCTTTGTGTTTCGCAGACTTTGTATTTAAAACATTTCCAGCTTGTGTAGCTTACAAATTCAACAACGACCACAACCATTAACAACTAATAACTAGAATGACAAGGCATATTACAGATCGTATATTCCTAGCAATCGGTAGATGTGTAAAAACTAGGTTACATCATTGATACTGAAATTCGTTCATAGATTAACGTACTCATCCTATAAAACGATTCTGTAAAAACTTGGAACTATTCGTGAATCTACAAATCTAGAACTCAAATGGGACGCACCATGTAGCACAACCTTGGATAACCTTGCTTAGGCATGCACATCTGTAAGCGGTTTGTCCTGACACAAAAAGTTCCTAGGAAAAATAATTAATATAGACCACACAATTATTGAAAATACAAAATGCATAGAAATGTGTTACGTAACACACATACATCGGGAGAAGGAAAAGGCAAGACACGCTACGTAGCCTATAAACTGCAAGGCTGGAAATTTTTGCTCATTTCCTATAATAGGAAATATGTAGGAAATTGCATTTTCGTGTGATAGGAACTGGACAAAATATAGGAAAATACATTTTCTTACATATTTCCTAGATATTCCTATCATAGGAAATTGTATTTTTCCTAGATATTTTCTACCATAGGAAAATGAAAAGATGAAAATTCAATTTCCTATGATAGGAAGTTTCTATGAAGTATGTTGAATTTTCCTACATTTTGTCCAGTTCCTACATATTTCTTACGTATTTTCTATCGTAGGAAATTAAATAGGCAAAAATTTCCAGTGAGCATTGAGTATTCTGAAAATGCAGAAAGAAAATGAAGTTATGTCACTTTCGAGAGGTGTGGTATATATAAACATGGTGCAGATTGGAGAACAAATACCAAGTCACGTGGTACAATACCGGTGATGCCGGATAGATGATAGTTTGGCTGTCAACGACGTATCGTGATGTTTCACTTTTAAACGAGTTAATAATTGGGTTTAATGTTTGGTATGCATACGATGTAATCTGCACGAAGCCAGATGGCATAAGAATTGAGGTACCATAAGCATCTTCAAGTGGCATGAGCACTGGTTTGTATATGGATAATCGGACAAGTGTATATTTCGGTATATATTTCATGATTCCCAATAATGTATAAATACTTCCATTTAATGGATAATGCTTTTGATTATAACAGTAATCTTACGAATTATAAGCGATTAGAAATATAAACTGAACTAATTGATGACATTGCTATTTCGATAACTTGTCATTAAATTGATAATCAATCATACCAAATGATAATTGCTTCTTGAGAATCGACTTTTCAAACACGGAGACGATGGTAACCAGCTTACTTTTATGTTTGTTGAAATTTTGCCAAGTTGTAAGCCCAGGTATTTATGATTGGACGAACAACGAAAACTTTTATAGAATTATATTAGGCTTCAATTGTGGTCACCACAACATAGAATTATAAGGAACTAATCGATTGAACAAATTATGATTTTGCTTATTAGTACTGTAAAATGGCAATAGAATGTACTGTTAAACGTTTAATTTGTGCCGTTTTTGTCCCGTACTTCATATATGTTTTGAACTACGATAGCTCTTGATAGTTATTCAATTAACGTCTGTCAGGGTATGATCGTTCAAAAGTTACTCTGGTATGAAAATAAATGCAATATCTAGACCGCAACCTACTTGTATAGCTACATTAAGACTGCCTGACTTTTGATATGTTCCATTCCATACGTCAGTTCTACATTATATCCTAATATTCTTTATGGTGTTATCCGTCATATATAACGTAAATAATTTTTGGTCTCTACGCCTCTGCAATACCTTACTAATATAGAATATTTCAAAAATGTTATAGAGATAAGTGGAATATGTACCATGGAAAGATCACTTAAATCTGTGAAGAGTCCAGAGTTTTAGAGAATATAGTACATATAGAATAATTATCAGGATTACTTAGGCTCTTAGATTGTTTTAGTATATCATAGTGATCATTAAATAAATGGATTAATACTGTTTTTCTTCTAATCTTAATTAAAAATGGCCACCGCGATATTGAAGATAGTTTTACGATATTGTGATATTGATGTGTCGATTATGCATCAATGAGCGCACGAACGGAAACAGTTCATTTATAACTCCTTATACTTGCAAAACATTCCCCATCATCATTATTCTCAGCTAAATAAACCAACTTTCGCATATAAAAAAGGTTCTGTGTCAGTACTGTAGTCAGTTCAGCTTAGGGCCAATATATGTAAGGAACAATTATTCGACGCACGGCACTTACGAAGCTAAGACTGGTTGAGAGATTGCGATTAAGGACAAGTTCAGACACACTTCTTGTGATGGTCTGATAAGGAAATTAAAAAAATAAAAACAAAATTTCATGGCATCTGTTAAACTTTTAACTTATAAACGAAAAACTCTGAATACAAACTTTAGTTTCCTAAAATGATGGAGGCAAATTGGATATCTATTATCACGAGCGAGAAATCTGCGATTGTGCCACTGTTATTACCCAGAATCACCTTCGGTTTTGGCATGAAAATATTTTCTACGAGATGTTTTGAAATAGCTGACATACAGGATTTAATCTTAAAATATCACACCACCAGACATACATATTCAAATCGATTGTCCTCCTCTTGAGTTATCTTGTAATGGGTGATCATTTTTAATACTATACAAACTCAACTGGAATTGCCATTCTATCCTGAACTAGACGCACACGTGCGTTCACTCGTGCCCCGGAAGCCCTTTTAGGAGAGGCTTCAGTGACCGGTCCCGTTCGTACTCTTCCCCGAGCCGTTTCACCCATTCTTCACCATTCCGGGAAATAGTTAACCGTAACATAAAGACCCTTTTCGAATCGGCTAACTTAAACTAAAAAATATCTTGATTAGTCAATTTGTCTGTCAGCAGCTATTAGTCGACATGCAAAATATTACCAGCGAATATACCAGTTTATTCAACTTTTTATTTCACTATGTATCTCAATTGTTTGCTGTAAAGACTTCTACAACGGCGTTTTTGACACAGTAACAAATCGTGAATTTTTTCGTTCATGTTTCGGATGTTTTAAATAATAAAAGACGTTACGTGACCAACAAGGTCAATGGAACCTAACCGTTCCATGCAATGGTCTGCTCTAGAACTGAATTCCGTATTAAAATTCAGTACAAAAACCTCTCAAGATCTCTTGAATGCTTGAATGAGGAATACAATTGACTTGCTTCTACGTATGTTCGTTTAGCAACATGTAGGATGAGAAATTCGTAGATTCACAGCTCATAGGAAATACTCTTTATCCATGTTTATCGCGAGGGTTCTCTTTCAAGTACTCCATTTAGAGTTCGATATTTGGTCAAAATATTGGAGATGAAGCTCAAACTAACAGCCCATTCTGAAGCTCTCATAAGTATATAGGTATACCTCGAGTTAAAAGCTCCAAATTACGATTGTGCTACTGCAGGAAAAGCCTGTCTCTGAAAGCTATTTTCTTTGTAGTCGGCCATCTTGCATTCCTAAAGTTCCTCGCTGGCGTTCACTACGGAGGTGATGAATGAAGGGCATTGTTTTTTACGTTCTTAACCAATCAGTGGTGTAACACGTGACCGATTGCGCAAGAATGCTGCATTCTCGAGACGACCACAGGAAAAAAAAAACATTTGCAGTTTATAACTCGTTCCCGGCCTAAAGGCCTGGGCACGAGTAAAAAAATATATATACACATTTCGTACTGCAAAGACACGTATTAGTACCCATGCCCCTTAATGTGCGCAGATCAAATGACACAGGTTTCCATTTCAGCTATTTATTTTACACAATTTGTATTACATGTGTTTAGCCTCTGGATATGTGTCCGTCTCATTCTGTTCTATCACTAACGATATTTTACACGATATTTGTATACTTGTAACTAAGTACAGCTAATCCATGACCTTATACGTACCATTTAATGTATCTAGATAATTCTTTCGATAGGCAACACTTAAGGGAAAACGTTCGATATCTCAAACAAACACTGATCACGTGCACTCTCTCTGATTGCTTTCCCTCCTTTTTCTCCTTTAATTTGTCACTATTCTTCTTTTTCTTAATCGAAGCATCTTTGGTTTTAGTTTCGCCGATTGAATTTTCCTTTTTCAGTGTTTCCCATCCTTTGACTGCTCCCTCCCCCTACATTCCTTCATGACATCCATCCATCCATCCATCCATTCATTCATCCTTCCTTCCATTCCCTTCCTTTCTTCCTTTCTTCCTTTCTTCAGTTTCTTCCCAGTTTCTTCCTTCCTTCCTTCCTTCCTTCCTTCCTTCCTTTCTTCCTTCCTTCCTTTCTTCCTTCCTTTCTTCCTTCCTTCCTTCCTTCCTCCTTCCCTCTCTCCCTTCCTTCCTTGTTTCTCTTTTCTTGCTTTCTTTCTCTCTTCAGCTCTTTCTAACACTCTTCTTTCCTCGATATCTGCATCAGTTTTGATCGCCTGCATCTGTACTTAGAATAGCACTCAAACATTTTCAGTCTATGTAAAGAACGAGGGCTGAAAGCAGACGTTGACATCGTAAGAACGACCATGAATTAACGAGCATCGAATTTCGTAGCCAGATCTAGGATTTCCCTTGGCTTCTTTCTTGCTTTGTCTGTGTTTGGCTCGTGCATTTGAAAACCATATCTACAAAACAAGAAATAAACCCAAATTTAATATGAAATTACCATTGACTGTTTTTCTGCATGTAATATTGGTGTAGTTACCCTGACTTTGCTTTCGTTTACATCCAAATTCCTTGCTATTTTCTGCCGTTCAGGGAGCCCAGGGTATTGGTTTGCCATAAACTCTGCCTCTAGAATATGAAGCTGTTCCCTTGAGAAGTGAATACGGTGACTACTTGGCTTCCGACCCGATTTAGATTGTATTAAAGGCAAGCCTTTAGATGTGCTCGTCTTTGTGTTGAGGATGTCTGTAAAGTAAAAATATGAAATTAACAAAATTGTCCAGTTTTTACAAACATTTACTTCCGCTTCTGAGTCGCTATGAAAAATGGCGCCAAATTCGGACGCGAGTGTGCGCTCAGGAGCTGGAATAGCAGAATTCGAAAACGAACTGCATGCTCCTAAGATCTATTTTCAGTGCGATTTTTAAAGAAAAGCTTTTGTTAATTGAAATGAAGATTTGGACTAATTTTATGACAAACTTTTACGGCTTGAAAGAGTGAACTGTACACTTAAAGAAAGTTCTTTAGACCTTCGTAATTACAATTAATTTAAATGGGGTTTTTTTTTCATGATTTGACGTCAAGTATGGGAAATTAAGTTAATACTGACTAAAAAGTCTCTCACTGCATCAAAGCTACAGGCCAAGGAGTTTACAAGGACACCACAAGACATATATTTTAATCTAGAACTTGCTAAATATGTCAATTTTTAATTTGTACGGCTGTAGAAATTTATGTAATTTATTCTCCTTTAATATAGTCGTCATCAAAAGAAGTTATTCTCAAAACATCGAAAATGGAATAAAATTCTTAAGAGATTTTATTAAAATTGAGACTATGAAGGTCTAAAGTGTAAAATTAAAAATATTCATTTTTAGTATACAGTTCAGTTTAAAACATAAAGAGTCACGAAAAAAAGTCACAAAAATGAAATTACAAAAAACTTTTACTTCCGCTTCCGAGTCACGTGGAAAAAAGGCGCCAAATTTGGACGCAAGCGCGCGCAGACCAGAGGAACTAGCTGGACGAGCAGAAACGTAAACGAAATGAATCAACATTGCGTAAGATATTTGTACCTATAAAAATGTATTTTCAGTGCCAATTTAAGAGAAGAAAACCTTTTGTAGTTGTACTAAAGATTTAGAGTAATATCGAGGTAAGTTTTATGACCATATTTTGTTTAAATATGTCTTACTATTTCATACAAAAATGAATGTGAGATGAATACCTACCCACTGAATCCATTGATTTGGTTGTTTCTACTGTTTTAAGCGTTTCGTCTGCTTCTCTTGACAAAATTTCTTCAATAGAATGCTTATACGGTTTTTCCTGAGAGTTTATCTTTCCTTCTCCGTTTTGAAGATCGTTTAAAGACTTTTTCTCTTCGTCCATGATTTCATCTTTGTTCGCTGCCACCTCTCTATAAGTACAAGTCTCGTTTGTGTCTTTGTTTCCACAAACTCCAAGAGAATTTGTTTCCTGTATCGATGTTAGTTGTGTTGTTGCTTCTTGCTCAAACTGAATGCTTGATAGAATCGGATTTTTTTGGCTTTGATAAGGTGAACTTTGGTTATAAAATTGCTTGTACTCGTCTCCTTTTGTCCCATGCTTGATATACGCTGCTTTTCCTGAACCAGGAGTCAAAGAGCCAGTTTTTTTGTACTTTGCCAAGAGTTTACTAATACATCCATGGGTTATTTTCATTTGCCGACTTATATCACAAGGTCTTACACCACTTTGTGCATAAAAAAGGATCTGCATTCGTAGCTCACGGGGAAGAGGTTTCCCGTTTATGTAGCGACCTCCTAGTTGATTGACTCGCCATGGATCTGTCAAAATATGTTTGAAGTTTAAATATTTCCTGTGTAATTTCTATTTTATCCATTTTGTTGTTGTGGTTGTTACGGAAATGGTTTGAATTCTTAGTATTTTTCTTTGACCTCATTTGGACTTCCCTTTCTCGTTAATTTACTCTCTTTTTCATTCATCTTTTTAGGTTTGCGTTCTTTTTACTTATAATAACATCTGTACCCACGTTGGATTCGAGAAGATGGCAGCACTTCAAAGGCTTCAACGAAAGGTACATTTATCAATACTGATCAAGAAAATATGGTAAAATGTGTTACATCCTAATCAAAATAATAGAGTGTTTTCACTTCCAGTAGTATGAAAATGATTTTTTTTCTTTAATTTGCGTGAAAATACAATTAACTTAATTCCATGCATTCTAATTGATATTTTTGTGAAAAGAGAGAAAACGCAACAACAACTATGAGAAAACACAGACGTCTCGGATTGTTCAAGGCACTCTAGGCTAGATATTGACAGTACAATTATAAATGTTAGACTACTAAACAAATGTTCTTCTAGAATATTTCTAATATCTGTCTAACAGACTATTTCTATATGAAATGGATTATTAATTTTCTTTGATATTGATGAAAATATTTGTATTAAAAAATGTGCATGTCCAGCATACTTACAACACTGAGAGACATTACAATATATTTGGTGCAATTCATCCGATGTCATTGAGATACTTTTGAGGCCAGTTTTTCCTTCTCAGTACAAAGGCGTGGTTGTCTGACCAACTAAACCGGTTGTTGCCTTCAATATAAATGACATTGGGCGCATGCGCAATACCTGTTACCTGTACATTTGATCCTAGTGTGAAGTATCTTATGTCGATAAGTAACTTTAAATTTTACGTCTGTCTATTCGGGCTTCGTTAAGCTTTCTAAGTGTAGGAAATTAATGAAGAACTACTCAGATTCATATCCGGCCCTAAATAATTAACTAATCCTTAAAGACCTCCAATTCGAGTAGTTATAGTAGGGGGCTCACATAATGACTACTTAAGTCACGGTATATCAAGTTCTTTGTATTTACTTACCATAGATCGTCTAGTAATTTATCACAAAATTACATACACGTCTTTATTGGCAATACACGATGCCTCCTATGAAATGGTTGGGTCAAAATCATGCAGGTAAAATTTATAGCACTTTTAAGTCATACGGTAAACGTTTGACAAGTCTATCGTTTAAAAGAATCTCCACAAAACTCAATGTGACAACTAAACATATCAGTTACTAAGAACGCCTACATTTATTCCTTTTTCGATGCTTTTTCGTTTGATTTTTTTCTAGGCCACATTCGTTACAGCTCGCTTCCGCGATTTTCGATTTCTTTTTTTTTTTTTTTTTTTTTTTTCCTTTTTTCTCTCTCTCTCTCTTTCTCTCTTTACTTATTGGTTTATCAGTATTTTTAAGTGATTTTCCAAATACTACTGAAAAGGTTCAAACAATAACTTCAAGATTAGAATGAACTAAACTTTTTTCG
Source organism: Telmatactis stephensoni (assembly GCA_029948255.1). Taxonomy (NCBI): domain Eukaryota; kingdom Metazoa; phylum Cnidaria; class Anthozoa; order Actiniaria; family Isophelliidae; genus Telmatactis; species Telmatactis stephensoni. Next base: position 178,489 of record JALIZF010001926.1, read on the forward strand.
CGAAAATATGAACCTTTATAGCGTAGAGGTAGAAGTCTTATAGTGTCTTAAACAAACAGATATTCAGGTTTTGTGTGACAAACAAGTTGTTACCAGACACTTTTCCTTTTTTTCATAAATCATTACTTGTTTTGAATCACAAGTTTCGTGCATTTACCGACGTTTTTCTCTTTATCAAGAGACCATAATACTAAGAGAGCGAAGCTCAGTATTGATGTCTGTGCCATGTTCGTGGCGGCTAAGGCTATTTTTAGTAACTTCGCCATCGCGCGCGCAAGTCCCTCAACCAATAGAATTTGATTTTTGACGTGCGCGCGGACGGGACCGTTTGAATTCTATTGTTTAAGAGCCTTGCGCGCGCGATGGCGAAGTTACTAAAAATAGCCTTAGCCGCCACGAACATGGCACAGACCAAGGAGGATTGGCAGATCTTCCCATAATGCTTTGCGCACAACTTATATTATCACTTTTTGCTCATCACGTGATCAGTCATTTGGCGATGGATTTCTTAGAGATAGGAGCTCGTAAGTCGAAAGCATTTATGGACAAAACCACAATAATTCTGCATTGCCTTGATTATGGACAGACGCAAAAGGTTGTTATCGAAAGTTGTCTATGTTTAGAGGTAAATACCATCATTGGTCACAAGTTTTCCTGAGAAAACAGCCGAAACTGGAGGTTTTTTGTGTTCCCTTTTACAGACCTTTACATCAAAACTAGTCAGCGAGAGTCATAGAAAACTATCTTCTATGGCTTTTATCAAGAACGATCAAATTGTGTTGTTTTTATGATCAAAACTAATAATATTCTCAAAACTTGGACAAAAGTGTTCGTACTTTTGACTAATCAGTGTGACTCAAGAAGCGGCGTTTTTGACAATAGTTTGACAACTTTCATCGAAGGAATCTGGCAGAAATTATGCTGAGCAAAGAGTTTTCTGTTTTTACAATGGAACCATGACTCGAAAAAAGACGAAACGGTAAAATATAAGACCATATAACTTACAGTTCTTCAAGATTTGCAAGTCTTTACGTGCTCTTCGATGAATCAGGCAGCGTTCAACATGGTGAATTGAAAGCCGTGTTTTTGGCTGAAGCTGAAGTTTGAAAGAGGCTTACAGAATGAGGATTTTGCTGGTAAACGAGAAGCTGTCGATTTGAATTATCTATTGGCTGTTTACCAATAGCTTGTGTTAAAACATCTCTTCACTGGCGTAGTTGGATTCTTACGAATAATGTACAAGTTGTCTCGTGGCGACGGTCAAGTTTGGAAATCTTCTTCTGTACATTGTACATGTCTTTGTACGTAAGTAAGAAAAAAAAACTTTGTTTAATTTAACTGACTGGCGTCGTTTGAAAATTAATGCTCAACCGAGTCGTTTTCTTTGAATATTTACACTTTTTTGCTTGTTAATAATATACATGCAAAAATTTCTCGATGCTGATTGGCTAAGAGCAGTGCTGTTTCGAGGAAATTTAGTGCAGAAAAAAGGAAATTTAGTGCCAAAAAAAGGAAATTTAGTGCAAATTTCTTTTGGCAGAAAACAGTCAAAATGCACTAAAACGTCAAATTCTTCTTTTTATTCATCAAAGAAACAATTTATAAAACACTTTTAGCGGGATTTGTTTCCAAAATTGTCGTAAATATGCAAGAAAAATGTCAAAAAGTGCCCAAGTTTCGGGTGAAAAGTTTTGAAATTTTTCCTTGTGCGCGCGCTTGGTGACGACATCGTCAGGTCACTTTCGAACACTGGGCGCGCGCTAACCTGATTTTTCAACTGAAAAGCTACAGAAAACCTGAAAGTTTTGCTTTAATTTTTGCATGTATATTATTAAAAGGAAATAATATGGTTTTCTCGTGCAATTTAGAATAAATTTGACTCGTGAGTTTTCAAAGAGCACAAATTGCACTCGCCCTACGGGCTCGTGCAATTTTGAACTCTTTGAAAACTCACTCGTGCAAATTTATTCTAAATTGCACTCGTAACCATATTATTTCCTATACGAAACTCAGTTTGTATTGTTTGTAAATTAAACTAAAATTGGAAAGATGGAAAGTCTTTTTTTATATCTTTAAGTTTTGGTTTCCTTTCTAAAGTAAAATTTGTAGCCACACAAACTCATTCGTCAGAAAACCATGTCTTTATCGGTGAAAGCCATTTAGTTATCAACTCCATAACTCGAAGATAGCTTTAATTCCTTAGCCGAGGTTTTGCCCTTCCCATCAACCACACGTCATATTGGCTTTCTTGTTCATAGTTCTTCAACCGTAAAAGGGCAATGTTCATGTCTTTTGTTTATCACAAAAACATGGAGCCCTTTGGAGCCCTTTCTAAAAATTAACATCCAAATTTCTTCTTCTATCAGTTAATAAGAGTATTTTTCCTATATGTTCAATTTTTCAAGCTGATTTTTACTTATTTTGTTGGGTTGTTTGTCACTGTCCCGGCATTTTCTACAAACGGTGAAAAACCCGATAATTCAAAGCGACGAAAAAAATCAACAAAAACAGATCACGATGTTTTAAAGTTTTCTGAAATGGAAAACACATGTTAGAGAAGGTTTTCTTGCATTTCTCTTGTCTATTTTTCGCCAAAAAACGATAAAAAAACGACTTCAAAAACCAAATCTCAACCACAGAATCAGCTGTTCCAATTTATTCACTTCCGGTCACTACGGTAATTTGTGCGCAAAGCTTCATGGGAAGCTCTGCCAATCCTCCTTGGCACAGACATCAATACTGAGCTTCGCTCTCTTAGTATTATGGTCTCTTGTCTTTATGTGTCTATCATTTAGACTGCATCCCTCAAATTTTACATTTTTAATAGAAAATAAAATTAGTTGGAAAAATTCCAACTAGGAGAAACAAAGAGGTGCCTTAGGGTACAAAGGTAGTTAGTTCGTTCACGCTGATAGCTGTTTATGTGTTATTATTTGATTCGTTTCACGGTTAAAGGATTAACTAGTAAGACGGTTGAATGCAGCAGTTCACTGAATAATGCCCAAAGAAAATTTAAACCAGAAAAAGGAATATTAATTCGTTGCTCAAATTGGGCTCAAAAAGGATTGTACTATTTCCCACTTATTCACTTACTTACTCAAAACCTAGGCGATGGCATATTTAGTTGGAGAAGACGTGCGCGCGTTCTGTGTGCAGATTTAGAGCACTTGGGGATTGATCAGAACACGAAAGAATTGTTAAGAGAAGCACGAGCCATAGCCGAGTACTTCTCAACGCTTCTCGAGTGTTCTGATCAATCCCCAAGTGCTCTAAATCTGCACACAGCACCGCGAGCAAGTTTTCTATTTCTTTTATAAAATACAACGTCGCTTTCAAGAAAATTCAGTGTTCATTTACACTAACAAAAAATTAGAAAGTGCGCGCGCGTGCTGTGTGCATATTTAGAGTTCGCAGTATACGCGTCCTTCGGCCAATGAGAGCGCGCGTTATATGATGGTTATTTTACAATTCTTGCTAAAACAGTGGGTCGGATACAAGACTAATAAATATAGAAACTAGTTGGTTGGTTGAGTGGTTGAATAAGTAAGAGTGTAGATTAATGAATGAATTGACTAATGGATAAATAGAAACCAGAAAATGAATGAATTGGAGAAACAAAATTGTGGGTAAAAACGTTTTTATGATAAATCATGTCGTCAGATGCGGCTGATATTTTTAGGATTTATAACTTCGCAACGACTTTGTTTTATTATAAGACAAAAGCTATTAACTAGCGTTATTAATAGCTTTTTTTGCGTTTCTAAACCTTCACAGACAATTACTGAGCCAGACAGAATGCATATAATGGTTTAAAGCGATCTCAAGCTGTTTTATCACGCATTCAAAACACTTGGTGACCTCTTTGAAATTACAAATTAATATTATATCAACGAAGTCAGTCAAGTCTTGATTTATTTCTACACACTTATATAATGGAAAATTAGCTTAACATGACCCACACAATGAGACATTTAACTTATGACAATTTTCCCATTGAAATGATGCACCCCAAGGACAAATGTGGTTTGACTGCGTGAATATAGTTTAACGTCTTTTGGAGTTCAGACGTAATAATCATTAATGTATGTAAGATAAATGACTTCTTTTAAGACGTAAGAAAGTTTATTATTAACTTCTATCAGCTGCTTTTCTGTGTAAATCCACATTTAAACGAGCACCTTTTTTCTTGAAGGCCTACTCATGGCCCTAAAGTCGCACAAAGTCACCTCAGATCGCACAAAGTCGCCTTAAGTCTCATCGACTTTTGGCCAATTTTTGCTTTAATTGCCTAAAGTCGCCCCAAGTCGCCTTAAGTTGCCCTCCTTGACAAGTTTCTCTTAACAAAGAAAACTTGCTCATGTAGACGACGAAAATATTGCCATGTTTTCCTTGTCAAGAAAAACTGACTTGTCAAGGAAAAAATGTTCATGTAGATGCAGCTAAGGAGCAAAAAAGTGTAGGGAAAAAAGCGAACATATTTGCGAAACTGAGCTGACAATAGCTGAGTATTTTCGTGCCGTGATTTGACGGAGAATGCGTGATCGTGCGTGATCGTGATCGTGCCATGTGCCGCAGTTTTTCATAGACAATACAAAATATATGTTCTATATTGTTAAAAAATAAACTGAAAAATAGAGTTTTCTATCAATTTCAACCTTCAGCACTGAATCAGTACGGTGGTCCGTTCCATACGCCGCTCCTGTCATGTACCGTACCTTTGAGTTCGACTTTGGAGCAGCAAGTGATTCAGACGGTGTACTTAATTCTGTCGAACCACTGTTCAGCTTCATAATGTGACAAACCCTGTCGAGCCAACGATAGTACAGTTGTGGCACCACATAAAAGCTGTCACATGCACCGAAGAGATTCAAACGCCGCTCTTTTGCCGAACTTCATTCGGCAAAGGACTGTTTAATCTTTTCTTTCATTTTTCTTTTCTTTTCTTTTCTTTTCTTTTCTTTTCTTTTCTTTTCTTTTCTTTTCTTTTCTTTTCTTTTCTTTTCTTTTCTTTTCTTTTCTTTTCTTTTCTTTTCTTTTCTTTTCTTTTCTTTTCTTTTCTTTTCTTTTCTTTTCTTTTCTTTTCTTTTCTTTTCTTTTCTTTTCTTTTCTTTTCTTTTCTTTTCTTTTCTTCTCTTCTCTTTTCTTTTCTTTTCTTTTTTTTTTTCTTTTTTTTTTTGTGGGGGGGGGGGGGGGTGAAAATTAGCTTCTTTCATATGTTGGTGAATTGAAAAATTCAGAATCTACTCATCTTAGAGTCAGTATTAAATAACTGAGGCTATGGAGATTTGGGATTCCTTTGTAAAAAAAATGCAGATTTTCATATGAATTAAAATTTCTCTTTTCGCAACAGAACGATTAAGACGTTAGATCCCGTCTACATGCATCGGGGAACATTCCCATATAACGTCGTCCTGAAGGATTAGCGATGAAAGCTACATTGAAAGTGAGACCTTACAAAATCATGCATTACAACTTAGTAGTAGTGGACCAGCTTAGATAGGATATGGAATACACTCAAACATATATTTAAAAGTTAAGCGCACCGTTGCAGTTTATTAAATTTATTAAGGTAATGATATTTAGTGTACAAAACTATCCTATTATGGCTGAAAACATCTTTATCGTCAAGGTATAGATTATCTAGACTCGAGAGGTGCTTTATCGTCAAGCTTTGCTTATACTCATTTCCTATCGTCGATCTCATAGCACGATGATTCTAACATTTTTTTTAATAAAATATTCCTATCTAAATACAACTGACGAAGGCTTTTTATTCAGTCGAATATTCGTCCTTTCAGCGTCCTGTGGTACTCGGTTCCCAAGCCCACTCTAGCTCTATATACATATGTTATTTCTTCATATCTGTATAGTGCTCATGGTTTTAAATGTTTATACATTTACTAGTGAATGTTATGCGGAAAGAGAAATATTTAATAACTAGTCACTTGGTCTGTATCCTGGTGGAAAGAACAGTCTTGTTGGTCCATTACTGCCAGGAACAGGAAGCGACGAAGGTTCTTTGCAGAAATGATTACAATGAATAAATGAATGGCATGAACCGTTTTGTAATGCTACATATGGTGATAAATGGCCGTACTGAATGTCGGCTTGGCGTTTCTTTGCTTTTGCTCTTCGGTTTGAGAACCAAACCTGTAAATTCGAACAAACTAATCAGTATGCGAATACAAACAATTGCGACATGTCCATCACTGCAAACCAAATTTTGGTGATCCCGGAAACATTCTAATGATTGTTCAGTATCGATTGAAAACTTAAACTTCGTAATTTCAAGCTATAAAAAATACTATATAAGTCATCCTATCAGCAGTACGTCTCTCTTGATAGGAGCAATTGACGGCATTGAGCTATTTAAATGTCCTTTTATCTGCAGCGTGGGCAAGGTTGGGGGAAGCAGTGACGTAAAGCAAGAGACCATAATACTAAGAGAGCGAAACTTAGTATTGATGTCTGCGCTATGTTCGTGGCGGCTAAAGCTATTCTTAGTTACTTCGCCATCGCGCGCGCAAGGCTCTCAAACAATAGAATTTGATTTTTGACAGTGCGCGCGGATGGGACCGTTTGCTTTTGGTTTTAGAATTCTATTGTTTAAGAGCCTTGCACGCCCGATGACGAAGTTACTAAAAATAGCCTTAGCCGCCACGAACATCGCACAGACATCAATACTGAGTTTCGCTCTCTTAGTATTATAATCTCTTGCGTAAAGCCAGGATTTTTTTTCCGGAAGTGTGCACAGTCAATGATGGAAAGTCATCTCGATCAAGAATGACATCCATTCCTTTGCTAATCAATAGTTCACTAGCATTCAGTTCCGCGTATTTCGATAGCTGTCACAACACCATACTCTCTCTCTTCTTTTTTTCCTTCCTTTTTTTTCGTTCAGTTTTTCTTTTCAAAATCATTTTTTTCTCTTTCTTTTCAAAACATGAAAATCCTTTCGCCTGCCGAAATGAAATAGCCAGTGTACACCAGCGGGCTTTTCTATAACAAAGCATGATGGGGAAACATAGTCCTTGCACTATTTTAAGCCGGTCTACTAAAATATTAAACTCCAAAACTGATCTATTGCCGTCTGATGTTTACAGAAATGTTAGTACCGTTTTTTAGCAACAGAAATTTAGAATGTTGCAAAATGCCAATAGATCCTTTGAAATCGTTGTTAGATTTTTTTGCTGGACTACAATGCAACTCCCAGAGGGCTTTGCAAGCTTTGGTACACAATGCCTATTACGGTAAAATAAGGAATTCCTGATACCTGAATTCTGGCTTCGTCAACTCCCATCATCTTTGAGAGGCGATCTCTCTCTTCATGTGAAGGATACGGGTTGATATCAAATGCCCTTTTCATGAATCCTATTTGCTTATCTGAAAATCTGATACGTCGTTTTCTACTGCACAAATCTGATGTCTTATGATGCTCAAAATGTTCGTCTTCTCCGTGGTATCTGTACCTTTCATTCGTCCAACCTGGTAGTAGTATTTCTGAAAAACAAATGAAGTTCTTGTTAATACTTGATAAAATGAATTCCTCCAATAAACATGTTTGTCGAACACGGCTCATAAGCGAGCACTGAGGTAATTAGTCTAGACAGTAACATCACTGTAGAAAAAAAGTACTCCTTTCTTAAGAAAGAAGCAACTTTCATTGACCAATAGTGAGCGCCAAATTGGAAACCATTGCAATTTAATTCTGTATGAATAAGAAACGATCTATGTGCCTCATACTTTCATTCCTCACTCCGATCCTATTGGGCAAAAAAGGGGGAAAAATAGGTTTTGCTTCCCTAAAACAACAACAACAATAAAAACAACACAATAACAACAACAACAACAACAACAAAACAGGTCTTGCCAATACAAGTGTAGCTAAGTTGTTAGTGGGCAGCCTTCTGAGTTCGATCCCCAGTCACCTTACACTCGTTTCGACTTCTTCACCAATTTATGTAGTTTATTTAATCACAGGCTTATCAGACAGAGTCTCTTCTGTTAGTGGGAACGCAGCTCAAAACTCAACGGCCTAAAACTAAGTGAATACGTCTCAAACCTTCAAATAAATTAGTCAGAAGTGTTCAGTAACTATTAATCTTTATTCTGAACAAACGTTCGAAGAATCGATTAGAAAAGGAAAGCCTTTCAGAGGCAAAACTGATTAAACTCATGCTATTCATCTACCAAACAAACGGAACAAACGGTTGAATTACAACACAGGGACCCCAAACTCGCTAAACGGGAACTAACCCGGCCCGATTCACAAACTTTGAAGATGGTAAGCCTGTGGTTTAATTAGCTTTACATAAAACGGAAAAAGAGCGCACTGTGGTCTTCCTTGGAGGCCAGCTTTGTGCTGAAGGAACAACCGACGCTAACTACCGAGTGCTTTACCCTTTTTTACCATCAAGATGTTCCTTCGCTTTCCCCCTTTTTCCCTTTTTCCTTTTTTCCCGTTTCCCTTTGAAGTTGTTATGTACGTTACCTTTAGAAGCTTGAGATAAGCCGTCCCTACTGGTAAAACGCTTATCATAATGACTGGAGTAAACCGCTCTATAGGACACATCCCTTTGTGGAGGCTTGTGGAAATCGCTGCTAAGGATATTATTAATAGGTGAAGCTTAAAGACTTGGGTTTTTGCTGTTCAACGCTATGTACTTTGTGCTTTATCTTGTTCTTTACGAGACGACTGATGGAGCTTAGCGAGGGTAGATTCGACTGAACGCAGATGTTATCACGAAGCAAACGTTCTCGAATTTCCCAGGAAAAGATACCAGGTTGTTCTTTTCTGTATCTTTCGATGTGTTCTTCTATTCTCGGCGTGATGACACGTGGTCTTCCTGCAGTTCCATGTCCAGGGTTCATTGAGCCAGTCTTGTAGAACTTTGATAACAGCTTACTTATACAGCCATGGGTAACCTTTAGTCGACGACTGATTTCACATGGACGAACTCCATTTAAAGACATTTCAATCACCTTTTTACGCAGCTCAGATGAAAGGGGTTTGCCATTACGGTAGTTCCCTCCCAGCTGATTTACACGTTCACCTAGATAAAAAAGTCCCATTGTAAATATTATTGACTAGCATACGGTATTAAATTAGGGTCGTACAGAACAGGATTCTGGTAGTGGTTGTCATTATGCAAAACTAATTAAGGCCTCATTCGCTTATATAAATATGAACAGCACCATATATGATAAATGGAGCGGAGTTGGTGAGCCTGTGTTCCTTCCGAACCGGAAAACGGAAACGCACTGGACTGAAGCCGCGTCCACACAAGCACGGTATCCTTGACAAGGAAAAGTTGCTTGTCTAGACGACAAAAAAATGTCAAATTTTCCTTGTCAAATTATCAAATTTTCCTTGTCAAATTATCAATTTTTCTTCGTCAAATTATCAATTTTTCTTTGTCAAATTATCAATTTTTCCTTGTCATGGAAAACGTACTTGTGTAGATGACAAAAAATTGCCAATTTGTCCTTGTCAAGAAAAACTTGTACTGCAAAAACGCGCGAGTAAATTTACTCAAAAACTTGAGTAATTCGGTGCATCCACAGTAACTCACTTATCCGACGGTAAATTTACTCTATTATTTGAGTAACTCAAATAACTGAGTAACTGCGTACCCTTTACTCAAATAACTAAATAAATTTACTCGGATAAGTTAGTTACTATTGATGCACCGATTTACTCAAGTTTTTGAGTAAATTTACTGGCGCGTACGTTTTGCAGTGTGTTGGTGTAGATGCGACTTGTCATCATGAGTGTGCAGAATTCCAACGTTCTTAGCTCACTGAGATATATTTAAATTCAGCAAACAGGAAAATCTAAATTCCCGCGATTTGTACAGGACGACCTTTTATGGCACGGCATCCCTGATACGCGGGCCCATCATTTTTGGCACGGCACCTGTAACTATATATCATCGTGTGAAAATACATTTGCTGGCGTGCCTGATAGGGATGCCGTACCAGTTGTCCAAATCAGGCCTAAACTTGCTAGAACGCTACTAACAGAGATGCTAGCTACCTCCCCCGCATCGTGGCTTTCTTTCTGTTTTCTCTTAATTTGAGTACTTCCATTGTCACGGAATTGTTGTACAAATGTACAAACTTTTCGATAATTCATCGACTTGATATAGCTTGTTTTACCACCGGCTGTTTCGTTTGTTTTTATCACAATATAGATCCAACCTTTATTTGAAATAGTATTCTAAACAATTTTTTGGATTACTAACGACCGAATCGAGCCGGAAAAGTTAGCACACAATGTCCGAACAATTTCGTGACCGTTACATGAAGTATTCCACGTGACGTCAAGGGGCCAATCGGTGAATTGTGTGTAAATAAGAAGATTCCCAAAAGTTTCAAGACGTTCCTGTGGTGTTGTATGCGTAGGAGGTTAAGAGGATGCTAAACTTATTATTTGATGCTTGGAGAATTTTTCGCACTTACATTGGGGGTGTTTATACCACAACCAGTGTAAACAAAAAAGTTCCTGTGGTGTTGTATGCGAAGGCGGCTAAGAGGATGCTAAACTTTATTACTTGATGCTTGAGAATTTTGCGCACTTACAGTAGAGACACAGTTATGCCAAAACTCTGAGGAACAAAGTATTCGTCCAATATCTACAATAGTACGTGCTGTGATTTCTATGATTGTCATATATGATTGCTCCTATGACATGGTTACAGCCATTTTTTTATTGATACTTACGTCACGATCGTAAGAGTACACGCTCTACGACACATTCACTTGGTGTAAACAGCATAAAAATAGCAAACATGACATGACACCTGATTAGACTGACATTCTCTTAATTTGTTAGAGCTATTGAACAAAAATCAAGTTTTCGAAATCTCCTTATCTGCCTTAGTTTTGATCAGCTGCTAACCATCCAAAACGCTTCTGGAAATAACCGTCTGTATTTCTTGTTTCTTGATTTACATATAATAAAGTTTTGGAGTTTCCATGACTCTCGACTTGTGACCGAGTTCCAGCAGCGTATTAGCGCCGTTTTAACGAGAAAGGCCTCAAAAGATAAGGAGGCATCTTTTATGTTCTGTAACTAGATGTAACTCAATACACAAGTTTATTTATATTCCATATTCTATATATTCATATATCATATATATTTTATATAATATCATTTTGTTTATTTGTATATATTTAATATTTTTAAACATAGATTAATTTTTAGGTGCCCCCTATTAGTAGAGGGATTTTCCCTTGGCTAAATGTTTCTGACACAAGAATAATTCTTTATCTGTGATCTATCTATCTATCCAGGTTTTGCGCAAATGTTCTAGAAAGCTGAAACGATTTCCCGTTTTGTGACAAAGATCCGTGAAATAATATCGTTTTGGTTTAGTAAAGACATAAACGCTCAAATGGTCACGAAAGTTAAGGTGGTTAGATAATTACAAAGCAGACAGATATCAGTCAAATATAGTTTTAGATGATTTTTGCTTTATACGTACTATAAATATGAGTTTTATGGGCCTGAACGGGAAGCATGGGGTCAGATATATTCATCAAGGGCGAAGTCGTTACGAGCTGAAAGCCGATAAATATCTTATTTTTACATTGAGGTTTTCAGAAGGTCTCAGAAATAGATTAAATTTAAAATAGAGAATTTCAGAAAATAAGAGATACAGTTTAATTCAAGACTAGCAACATTACAAACATGCGCAGTGCATAGGAGTAAAGTAGAAATCAATGTCCCACAAGTGTAGATGCGAAGAACAATGAAAACTGAGCCAATGTAAAAAATATCCAAATATACTATGACGCCTTTTCAGATATCCGGAGCGGGCTTTCTGTATGAATAAAGAGTAGTACGAAGGAAAGCAACAACAAAATATTAAAAAAAGAAAGAAGGAAAGAAAAGAAAAGGAGAAAAGAAAAGAAAAGAACAGAAAAGAATAGAAAAGAAAAAAGAATGTGAAAACTGCTTATCATAAAGCTATCATAAAGTATGATTCATAATAATACGCCAGAGGCTGCTTTTACTGCATGAAAAAACTGACAATATCGCCGCTTTGTCACAAATAGGAACTGATTATTCTAGCCTTCAAAAACACTTGTCCGTAATAAAGAGTATATAATACTGTCTACACTTAGTTTCCGTTGAAAATTACGTGTTTCAGTTTTTCTGTTTTCTAGATCTGCAATAAAAACGTACCATTAACATACTACCCGTGGTCTGTACTGATTACAGAGGTTCCGTGTTATAGAAGATCTTGTTCAGCAGTAAAAATATCTAGTTCAGAGCAAATGTTACGCATTTCAGTTTCCGACAACTTTATAAGACTGTCTACTTATAACATCTGCATGAAAAACACGCACCTAATGATTAATCCTGACGCACTATACCAGCAGTATTACAGAGGATCCGTGTTATAGACGATTGTTTCAAAACAAAGGATTTATTATAGGCTCTATCTTTATTATTTATTTAAGGAATATTATAAAACGCGCGCGCATGTCTCTATACTGTGATATAAACACGATGAAAGTTGTAGAGCAAGAGAATAGCAAGCTTAGGAACACGAGGCGTAGCCGAGTGTTTCTCTTGCTTTTCGAGTGCTCTACATCTTCCAGAGTGTTTATATCACAGTACAGAGACATAAGCGATCGTTTTATATTGCTTTTATAAAATATTTTCCACGTTTTTTGAGCGAGCCATGTCTCTGTCCTCTGATATAAACATGGTAGCCAGCCAATCAGCGCGCGCGTTATATCTCAAATATTTTATAAATCTATCTTTATTATATCTCTATTATATCTTATATCTTATCTATATACCTATTATATCTTATATCTTATATTTCATATCTATTATATCTTTATTATATCTCTATCTGGTATGAAAAACCTTGCGCATATGATTGCACTATTACTTTATAAGTCTGTCCATGCCACCGGATCTACTAGCATCGATGATGGAAAATTAACGTATTCATTAACGTAATACCACCGGTATTACAGAGGTTCTGCGTTGTTAAGATCCTTGAGATGGAAATAGAGGAACTATGGTTTACTGGGACCTTGAGAGTATATATATATTCAGTATAAAAATGGTACTAAACAGCCAGGATTTCAACTGGGTCATCTTAAACAAACGTGGCTTATTGAAAATGCAAGTAAATACTAATTTACGCTAGGCATCGCCTGAATGATGCTTTAGCAATGAATATTAGCCATTTTTATAACTTCAAACTTGCTTTGAAACATCATTAATCGATAGCTACCGAAATGTACAAATATATTGTGATAATTCGATCAATACGAGTATTAATTGACTCAATTGAGTGCCAATCGAGAAAATATATAATACAACAGATAACGGAAAGATTTTTAGGAACAAATCACACCTCTTTGATTTCACTATGACTAAGCAGACTTAAGAGCATAACACATGAGAAGGTCAAACATTGTTTATACATATTAGGTAAACTGACACATTGATAATGAATGTATATATGCATGACTAAAATGTATGCTAAGTCCTATTTGAACCTACCTTGCCAAAAGGGGGATTCCATTTGTGACTTACAATAGTCTTATGAACAAACCTGAGAGTATATTACCTCCTTCGAGAAAGCAAATGGTATAATGCTTTGATAGTTTTAGTGACTGGGTGGAGAAAACGGAAAAAGTGCATGCCTTATTGACTAATAAATTTTTTTATGCAACTGATATTGTATTGAGTATACGGATAACTTACGTAGATGCATATGAATATATTCCATTATCTAGTAGATCTAAATGAGTTAATTAACAGCAAAAGATATGTTTGGTTAGTGCTGCTAGTCAACACCTACCATAAATAGTTTCAAATCTTAGAACTAACCTACTGGAGTTGATATGCCCATTCAATGAAAACCTATGCTTTGAACTTGACGAAAGATAGTCAGTGGAGAAAGAGACCAAAACTTTTGCGGTTATACGCAATAGAATCTCGTTCACTCATTTAACTTATAAATATGTGTTTTTGGAAGTACTTTTTGAAACAATTCAGGTCTTTGTCAGATATGAAACTCACTGATAAACTACCATCTGTACCATATCAATGCTACTTAAGCTTCGTGCTCGCAGGGTTATAAATCTGCCTCCCCCCAACTTCACCCCCCCCCCCCCCCCCCCCCCGTTTCACAAATTTCACAAAGCGTTCGTAACGAATGAATACTTGTACATCAAAAAAGTGATCGTATTTTCGAGGATTTACGCAATGGTAGCTTATGCAATTTCTTTTTATTTTGTCGAGTTAATCTGTGCAAATTCCCTTTAGTTAAAAACTTTTGTTCTTTTGTGCGACTTTATGAGCATTAGTAAATTACGCTCGCTTTGTGAAACGGCGATGTACCGGAAACAAAGACCACGACAGATTCTAAGACGAACAAGAGATTCAAACCTGAGGAGCTGTCTTCAGTCACATCATAACATTAAACTGTTGTTAACTCACCGGCTCTGGTTACCATGTTGTCAACCATTGTCAAAAGTAGTGTGTTAGACATGGTTAACACGTTGAGTGCCAGACTATATATAAAGATATTTATTCAGTCATAATAAGTCATATGTTTTCTCTCAAACTTCCTTGAGGCATAATCCCCACGTTGTCGTCTGAAAGCTTTTCTAACGTTTCGAAACAGGTGTATTTTGACAAAAGGACAAAGTGTAAGGCCGAACGGCCCCACCTACCTTGCCAAAACTATACAACTGTACACACTTTTCAGCCTCCATGTTTTGTAAATAAATCAGTGTTGGTGATTCAGATCCACTGTTTTGATAAGAGTCGGCAAAAGGGAAATGAAATGGCCTAATGATTTTCTATGCTAGTCACATTAGTGTTAAATGCACGCCAGAGAAAATGATGCCCGTTATTGTCAATGCAATTACCTTTGCACTCAAGTATGTAAACTAAGCAATAAACACGGTCTGTTAGTATATAATATAGGAATCTGACCTAATTTTGGCCTAACTGGAACTTCTAAAATAATCTCGGAATTTCACAATGTCTTGAAGGGGTTCGGAAATTTTCAAAAGTCGGAGTCTACAAAGGTATTATTGACATTCCAGCGGAAAGCGGCGTTGAACAAATACCGCCCCCATCATTAGCCCTCGGGTTCCGATAACCAAAATAGGGCTCAAAATAACTTAACCTCGTGTTTGAATAGTTTACATTTCCCTATTTGTTAGACTAATGTGGAATATATGAATATAAATAAAGGCTAAGAAAGCTGAATGAATTTCGCTCTTTTGTAAAATATTATACTTAAAACATGGTTTAAACTACATCTTAAGTACAATCCTCCTTTGTGTTGAAGTTCCTTATAAATAAGAACTTTCATTATGCGCAAACAATTTCAAACATCGAATAATTTTACTAAGGGGCTGTTTACATGACGCTAGGATCATCCTAGCACTAGGATCATCTTAGCAGGCGAATCATTCAACCTGCTATACATTTACTGCATTCTGTTTAGTAGGATGATTCTAGTACCCGAAGTGAAGAAACAAATTTCCATGACTAAACAGAATGCAGTAAATGTCTAGCAGGTAGAATGATTCGTCTGCTAGGATAATCCTAGTGCTAGGATGATCCTAGCGCCATGTAAACACCCCCTAAGAAATCTTGTACTTTGAGTTCAATTTTAGAGTGATTTTATTTAACCCGTGAAAAATAGTACGCATAATAGTCAGTAGTAGACTATAAACCCAATGTTTCCTATTGTTCATTATCTACTCAGTAGTACTCAGTAGTTAGTCAACTTTCTTTCATATCACGGGTTAAATAAAACTACTCTAGTAAGTTGTTATAGTAATAGATAATACTACCTGGTCGCACTTGTTATACAGTAAAACAATAAATTTCCCATTCGGTTTTAAGGGGTGTTTACATGGCACTAGGATCATCCTAGCACTAGGATCATCCCAGCAGGCGAATCATCCTACCTGCTGTATATTTACTGCATTCTGTTTACATGGAAATTTGTATCTTTACTTTGGGTACTACTGGATCATCCTACTAAACAGAATGCAGTAAATGTATAGCAAGTAGGATGATTCGCCTGCTAGGATGATCCTAGTGCTAGGGTGATCCTAGTGTCATGTAAATACCCCCTTAGAGTCCAATTTTCTCACACTAAACTTTGCTAAATAAAAGTTAACTCGTTGACAAAATACTTTATTTCTAAAGAAATCAAATTTATTGAATTTAACATTTTTACCCATCACTAAGAAATTCAAAAAGTTACAACTTCTATTTTCTAGAAATTTGAAGGTAGTTACTTTAGTTATTGCACAGTCATCACGGAAATAAGCAAACAGATGCATGTAGAAACAGCTGGAGCCCAGGAAATAGAAGGGAAGAAAGCTAGATTATTATCCCGCTAAATGTACATAATGCTTTCCAATGAGTTCACTAACTGTATGCTGCTTTTCATAGCCCTTTTATTTCCGATACTTTTCTCGCCTCTTGCCCTTCAACAAGCAGTAAAGGATTATTTTCGATTTGGCGCAAAGCAGTTCTTCATTCTAGAAATGCCTTCAGAACTTTAAAGTTTGAGATTCACAACTGAGTTTGATCTCTACGAATATATCCACAACAGTATAGAATCCTTTGGTAGCTTTTGCGGCAACATTAAGGGTGATTTTAAAACTTTAGTTAACATTTCAAGCCAAATTGTCAATTATCAACCGGAAATCCGAAGGTCGTGGGTTCAAACCACGCTGAGTGCTCGGATTTTTCCGAGCTAAAATCCACACTCGAAGAAGCAAACACATCTAACTAACACATTTCCGAGTGATAGTCCATTCATTAAATTATCAATCTGTTTGTCATTTGTGAAAGCTTTTCTCCTGGAAATGTCTTCACTGTAGCTTTCAAGTTTGGGATCAAAAGTTATACCTTTGGTTTTGATGTAAAGTTATGATCTCTAAGAATAATGCATTTGTTCACAGCGGTTTGAAATCCTTAGGTAACTTTAGCAATAATTAGAGTGATTTATAACTTTAGTTAAGTTAAGTTGTCATAAAGAAACACTAATAATTCCCTAAGTCATTCTTGCCTGAAGGCCTGGTACGAAATGGAAATGCTTTTATGGAAAGTTTTGATCTTTAAGAATAATGCGTTTGTTCACAGCAGTCATAAAATCCTTTGGTAACTTTGCCAACAATTAGGCTGATTTTATAACTTTAGTTAACATCAGTCAACCTAAATTGTCATAAAGACTACTAATGATTCCCTACATTGTTCTTACCTGAAGGCCTTGTGCGAAATGAAGACTTTTCCATTGCAGAATTCAGAGCTAACATTTCCTGTTAACAAAATCAAAACACTATATCAAATATAATTCTCTTTAATGAATGTAAGTATTACCACGATACCTCCATCAAAAGGTATATCATTTACCTAATAATTACAAAGTAGAGAACTGTACTTGAGATGATAGAGATATAACACCGAGGAATAAACGCCTTGAGTGATTTCTTACACTCATAATTACACTTTTATAGAGAGTATGACGCAAACTAGTTACCATGTGATAACAAAGAGCATAATGGTTTATAATCTGCTTTTGTCATACGTAACAGTGATATTTATAAAACATTAATTACATCAAAGTTACATATAAAGAATAGTAAACCCTCAATATACGAGGGTGCATGTATGTCCTGGGAAGGAGCAAAGAATGCGGCGTTTTTGATTCTATGTATTTATGCCTGCTGGGTGCGTCATTGAAGGGTAAAGAAATAAATATAAATACAATAAAAAACGTTGGCTAGAGTACAAACACTAAAAGCACGCAATAGCGTGGTTTTCATAAACCCGTGAAATACTTTAGCTTATTTAGCACTACTTCACTCTCATTCTACTGTTTTCTATTGTATTTATCTATTACACTCTTACTAACTAGTACACTTTGTTTCATTGGTTTACGAACTGAACCACTCTACTCTAATAGCCCTGATTAAACGAAAGAGAACAATAGAATCAGCAAAAATAGCACTAGTACTATTTATGTTGCAAGGTTCTAGTATTTACCCTAGAACAACACTATCCAATCAAGACGGGACTGAAATGAGTTTATTTGTGAAATAAACCCATTTCAGCACTTGAATTGGCGGGTCAGTGCTGTTTTAGGGTGCAAACACTTGTGAAAGCCTTTGAAAGCCTCTGAAACTTGGCAAATACTTAAATGCCTGTAAGTCCAGATACAAGAAGTTGCTGTTTTCGCTCCTGTTTTTGAGTTTTCCTTTTTTGGACCAAGTCCCGAGGTGCGAAGCAGATGAAAGCGATATTACAATAATGAACTAAAATCCAATAGCTAAAAAGTACTCTAGAACTTTACTGGTATTTCAAAAGCCATAGGAATGTAAATTTTCGTTCCTGTTTTTGAGTTTCTCCCATTGAGTGATATTCATGCTTGCAAACAGACGTCAACACTTTTGTTAAGGGTACAAAGCTAATAAAAATTTAAAGATTGCCTTAAAAGTGCTTTGAAAATCAAAAGCTTCTCAAAATTTCCAAAACTGAAATGAAAATTAATTTAACAAATTTTTGAATGTGCATAAGTGTTAAGACTTAGATACGTGCCTGAGGAAGATGTTTTACAAGTGACGTCCGTTAACCACATAATCAACAACTTTACATATGATGATTTGGGTTTGATAATTCGTCCTATGCACGTCATATATGATTCTTGGGTAACTTCTAGTACATTGTCAGGTGTTAATTATAAGATATGGTGTATATATGGGTTCAAATAATAAACAACATATAGATATAGATATATAACATATTGAAATCAATGAAGTGAAATCCTTATCATTTCGCACTAAGGTAAATAATCGGTGAATTACTTGATGATAGTAAAATACAGTTATTTAGAGTATTGTAAACTTCTTAAACTAAATTTATACTTATAATTTCATTACTAGATCTAACTATAGTATGGCTAATGTAAAAAGCAGCTTAAAAGCCCTGGGGGTATTTTTTGAACCTTTACGACCAAAACCGACAAAACGCAGTTATTATTGTAACACCATTGTCTCAATTTTTCAACAAAAGGATTTCTTCATAAAGTCACAGGACCGCTAACTTGCTAAACTTTTCTCTCTGATATTCATATTAAAACCCCCGCATCGAACTAAACAACTGCCAAGTTTGTTTAATTAGCAAAAGTGGGAACATTTTAGATATGCATACCTCTGCCTGCCCGATATTACTCCTCAGTAGAAATACAACCCCTGCGGCACTTTTAGCCTTCCTTTTTTTGAAAACAAGCTCTGATACCGATCAACGCTTTCTTGAAACTTTGCAAAAAATTCCTTGCTTCTCCGAATACTTTTTAATCGCAAGATACTGCATTCTCGTTATTAATATTGCTTCTTAATTGCCATGATGGTTTTACAAGTATAATTGACGTGATTTAATGTATTCTTAACTATTCTAATAGTTTCGTAAAGTATATTTTGAAGTCGATATACATGAGTTGACACGGTCGAACATTCTAGCGCTGTAGAGTGAGCTAATAGTCACATACTAGTGATCCTCTCAAAAACTGGCATCCAAGAGGCAGAAAGTAGTCTCTTAGCATAGATTAGCCTTTGTAGATTGTCTTAGCAGTGTTAATTTGATGTATGACTGGGTGGATCACCGTGAAATCGGTTGAAACTATAGACGTCGGCGTATGTACTGAGGTACTGAGCTAGTAGGTGACTGTAATGATAATTTGTTATTCCCCCTCTATCTCGATCATTTCTATTTCGAACTTCATTTGCACTGAGCAGAACTGATATATATTCCTCAAATTCCTCTCCATGAGCTCTCTACCTCTATATTCCAAGCCATTTTTCTGGATAGCTAATTGGTTGGAAGAATATGAACAAAATATAGAGGACTACAAACGCGAACTCTGTCATTGCTGCAAAATGCTTGTCTGTAACAGCGAGGTTCAGGATAACCGGTAATAATGATAGTAAATGTGGTCAAAAGGAGTAGATTTGAGCTACAATAGGAGTGTTTCCGGCGTTGACTTCTTCAGTACCACAGGCAGCCCAAGCTCATTATCTGGCAGTTTAAACATATCAACATTTAGCTTCAATCTAAAACACGATCTTTGGCAAAGATAATTACGAAATAGATTAATGTAACATTTCACGTGCCTTGATATTTTATTTTAATTACAAATGAAGCCTTAATTCAAGGTTTTTAATAATTACCCTCGGAGATATTAAAAAGAAACTCGAATTAAGGCTCTATTTGTAATTAAAATAAAATATCAAGGCATATGAAATGTTATATAATTAATGTATTTCGTAATTATCTTTGCCGAAGTATTTTAGAGTCTCAGAATTTAATGTATACTAAAGCTAAATGTTGACATGTTAAAACTGCCAGATTTAATGAGTTTGGGCTGCCTGTGCTTCTTATATGGCAGGGCCCTATTGATACATATCATATTGCAGATATTGTATTCATGGCCACCAATACGGACGTTGTACCTATAAACACTTGTGATATGGTCACTGATATCAGGTATATATAAAAAACGATTATAATTCTTTTTAATGATGTTTAAGTACGCGTAGCTACACGTTGCCCAGTGTATTAGTCTCCCTTTAACCATACTTCATGTGCGTTAATCCTTTCCAACAGGTTTTTACATAGCAATATAATGTTTGAAATCTCTGAAAAAGCTCTAAACAACTGTTTTATATTCATTCTTTTTTGACATTGTGGTGCCATGAATTTCACAATTCGTGACACACTTGAAAACTGACAGCCATTAATCTATCTTAAAGATTGTGAGCAGAAGCATCAGTTATAACTGAAAACTGATCAAGAATATTTCTTTTGTCATCAGTGTCAAATTTAAGCAAAAAAAAAACTTTCTGATTCTGCAACTGTAAATCGAGTTTATTGCCTTTCCTAATGTAATTATAAAAAAATATATATGAGTTCAGCTCCTTCAATATATTCTCTTGGATTAGAGTTATTATTCATTGGACAAAAGAGACTGGTTGACTTATAGAAAGAATGCCATCATATCAGTCATTCCTACGTTTCGACCGTTTTCCTTCATTGAGAATGTTCATTGGTTAGAAGTACAAAAACAAAGCAAACTTTCTAAACTTTTCTGTTACTCGTCCTTGGCCGTACTCTGATAAAGTTCATTTTATTCAAAGATTACTTAGGCCAAGTTCAGACGTCGAACTTTTGCCGCGTCGAATCTAATTGTTGCATTTTGTGGATGAGAAGTGCGGCTTCTGAACCAAATGAATTTGACAAATTTGATTCAAACTGAATTGTTCAATTTAATACTTAATCAAATCTGTCAAATACAGTAGGTTCAGACGCCGCACTTCTCATCTACGAAATGCAACAATTAGATTCGACGCGGCAAAAGTTCGACGTCTGAACTTGGCCTAAGAAAGGAATATAAATGGGAGGTTTGAAAACTTCATTAGGATAAATGCGTGATAAAACTAACAATAGTATTGTAGAGCTGAATTACTGTTTATACCATATCTGCAATAAATTTTGTCTGCCATATGCATTTATTTTACGTTGAAACTATCAATTTATATCACTTTAGCTACTGAACACTTTTGAATGAGGCATAAGAATTTTTAGGCTTTTGAAGCATTGCCTCTTTAATTTTTTATGCTCCAACCATGGGCCAAGGTTCGAACGTCAGTAAGTTATCTATCTTTTTATATGATGCTGCCAATTTCCATTCATCCCTTATTGTCTACTTAACTCTTAAGGTCTACTTAGATAGTTTCTCGTCAAAGCATCCCGTTCTAAATACAGCCAAGTATATGTTCAAACTTCAATACTTTGTAAATCAGGCTGGACCATCTTAATTTCAGTATAGGGTTTATCGCGGAATAATTGAAGTAAAGCTAGTCGTTTTAGCATTTGTACGAAAATTAAGGCCTGCGCATCTAGACTCAAACTAACTTTGCAGTCATCTAAATCTGAGACTGAACGCGCAAGCAGGCCAAACAAGAGTGCCAGCCTAAAACGAAGTGCGCATCAGTTGTCAGACTCTAGAACAATGTTACAAAAAAAACTTCTGTGAGATATTCCTGTATCTTCACATATCCACAGGATCAATTTTCATTGCAATGGGTGATTTAAAGAATCGCAGGTTTACATTTTTAAGGCATTATTTTACTTTCATAATAAAGTTTCTTCGAGATTAATTCTTTAAAATCCTATGAACATAAATCACCTACAATAAATCCTTAAATTGGGCCCTTAAACGTTTTCCAGAAAAAGTTAACCCAGTGAAAAAAAGTTAAACCACAACTAATATACCTCCCGCTTTACTTAGCCACTAAGACTTTACTTTGCTTCCAAACGACGTCCAACCAAAGAAACTATGTAGAAGTTAAGTCATTATTGAAGTGCTAGAATTCCACAGAGGAGCTAGAGAAGAGGCAAACAACTATAGGGGAACATGAAACTTTTGGGGGAATTTAACCTATTTAAGTTAGAAATTAGTTGATTTTTTTTTTCTTTTCCATTTTTTTTTTTTTTTTTTTTGAACGCCGATAAGTATTGGTTCAAAATACAACAATGTTGATATCATTCTTTTGTTCCTTTCAAGAACATGATATCTAATCTTGACATTTATAAATCAAAGCTAAATGATATACCTATTAATACTGGATTTACTTATAGTCTAATACACGTAAAAGATTACCTTTCCTGTAATGCTGTTCCTCCAGTGCTCTTCTGGGACGTTCAAATGCTTTTCTATAAAAGATGTTAATAGTGCAGTTGACTGTGTGGATGTAGAACAGTTCTGTTGGTGTGCAGGGCATAAGTGTACTTCAATGTGATATATCTTAGCATGCTTGACCAAGTCACAATAGAATATCTCGTGCAAATTATCAATAACCCGCCTCTTTTGAGTTCGACAATCGATTTCAAGACATGCAATTGCATATAAATAGAACGAACCCATGTATCACCATGCCAAACTTACCTCACATCATGTTAACTGATCAAGTGTTCCAGAATCATATTTGTGATTCTTTGTTTAGTTTAAAAAGTTCTTTAGTTTGTTTGTTGGCTTAACGGGTGGTTTGAGCTTTTTGAGCGTTTGTAACTGTGTCATGATCATTGAATGGGAGGGGCTCTCCAACGCTGGAGACAGGAATCTATGTGCTTAAGAGAACAATTAAGTACCCCCGTCTTGTAGTCGCTGCTAAGTGGTGGAGAGCCCCTAACTGGCGACCTTTGTCGTTCGTGTTTTGTTTTCGTCTAGCTGCCTTATTGTGATATCTTTTGTGATGCGCAGGCTACAATATGTTATACAATATGTTAGCCGCAACACACCTAGGTGTGTGCTAGACATTCTAGGTCAATGATATGAACTTCTAGAGCAAACAAACACGATCAAGGCGTTCCACAACGAAAATGCGCACAAACAACGGCTAAGCCCAAAGCCACGCGATAAGTGAATGCTTTTTGCAATAACAAGTTTGTAAAAACTTATGAAACATGTGTCAAGTACATAAATACATTCTTGAACGCAGAATATCCTGCTCTAGAACAGACAGTCATGTTCCTGAAGTGCCCAGTAGGAATATTGAGAATGACCGCAAAAAGGAGACAAGCTAAATATAAGCAACAGCCAGTGATTTTTCAAGCAACTGTGAATGCTTATTATGATCCCAGGCTTGCTATTCACAACATCTGGCAGTTTATGAATTACCATTTGTGCGAACATCTATCATCATATCCTAGAGCTAGCTACTCTGCATTTTTTAAAAACAAAACAACATGGCAAAGTCACGCGACAATCCAGTAAATGATTTTTGCGGCGCTAACAAGTTTGTTAACTAGTGAAAACTTTTATGATCAGTACATGTTAGCACGCTTTAATAAGTATCCTTTCTTACTGATGTATCCTTACGTATTCTTACTAGCTGATGATGATGATGTTCTGGAACTCCAGTAACCGTTTTAGACATAAAAATAAGCGCAAAACAAACAATGCGAGACAACTGCGCCAAACGAACAGGTGAATGGCTTTTGAGATGACAATTAAATTTGTCAAACTTATGAAGCATTCTAGCGGAAACAAAGTAAATGCAAAAAGTCACGACATTTACAGAAGAGACAAACATTTTATCTTCTACCTTATTTTTTAAATAATCTTAGATTGTAGTGTCTGGGAATCGAACCAGATGGAAATATTTATAAACTAAGTAGCTGTAGTTAAGAATAGAGGCGGAGCTGTTTAAGCATCTTACATTACCTTGGCTTCCTCTTTATTAGTTTTTATCGTGTTTAAAAGTTGATAATGTCTGGCGCAAACATTTATGTAACCGAGATAACTCTTCAGTTGACTGGAAAGTAAAAGAGTTATCCCAGCTACAAGGGATAGCTCGCCTTTATATAAACAGGTCCATACTTTCTTCAGAAACATTTTAAGTGCTCGCGTACGAACCAGCACGCGGCGTGACTTTGTTTTGGCGCAGCATATTTTAGATAGATGATCAAAGAGCTCCACTCCCAACAGTTACCATAATTATCGACAAGATTAATTCTCTTTAAAATAGATTGTCTGTCAATCTTTTTCTTTTAAAGTGTCTGCGTCAAAACCACGCACGGGGACGAAAAGCAATGGCGTATAGACGTACACCTTTTTCAAGAAACGTTGTCGCTCAAAAAGCTGACTGACAAGCCTACGCGGCTCACCCGAAAGAGATTATGAGCAGAAAACTATAAAAGCACTAATAGTAGCACGATAATTGCCTTCTAGCTTGCCTCGTCCTTCTACTCCAAAGAACTTCATTTTTGATGCTAAAAATCAAAACCAAACCTGGAAAGTGAGTGAAGAGTTTTCCACTTACCATGCTCCTTTTCGGTCTATTCGTGTGTAATTCAGTCTAAGTTTAGGTCTCACATTATTTAAATAGGTGTATACTGATGTTAATATAGTCATTCTCATTAAAGTTATGTGGGGTTTTGTGATATCCATTTAGTACTGTGTCACTTAGAATCATTTTTGCAGAGCTGGTAATGAGTCATATTTTGCGAGTTTACCTAAATGTTTTGAATTCTTTTCAAAATAGACTGCCGGTCTTCTTTTTTTCCCAAGTGTCTGCGTCAAACAACAATGACGCCGCAAAACCATATACGGAAACAAAATGCAGTGGTGCATGTGTAAGTTGTTTCATCTGAACTAAAAGAAATAAATTTTGCAAGTTTATTTAATACGTTTTGAAAACCGCCAACCATGCATCCTGAGTTTGTCTATGTATGATTCGTCAGAAATAGACACAATCTGAAATAATTTATCTAATGCGCCTGTTTCTTCGTCTTATCTTCTCCTTCTCCTTCTCCTCTCCTCCGAAATTCACGTCGACGTCGAAAAGTTTGTCCACTACAGAAGCCCACGGACTCAAAGGGAATACGGTATGATAAGTTACAGCCTATTCAATGAATACATAAAAGAGACACTAAACAGCTCGCTCAGCTTATTAGGTATTATATAGTTACTATTTCTTTAAAGGACTACAGTTATTAGTTCACGGCGGCGATAGCAATTCGAACTTTACTCAAATACAATGCAAATTAACTAAAATGTATTATATAATATTTGTACATTTTGGTACTAAATAAAATCAATGTCAATGGACCGCGGGTTCTCTTATTTGATATTATTACCACTGTTCGAAAAGGATAGATTTCAGACATCTTCGTTATTAAATCATAATCCGTAGTTGTTGGTTAGTACGGTTAGGAAGTAAATACGTATGTACGTGCGTGCCTACTTAACTTATCGAGGTACCGTACAGTATGCCTAGCGTACATATATCTACGTACGTAGCTAGGTTCGTGGATAAGTACGTAGCATCGTAGATGGTAGTTAATTACCTTCGAATTCTACTTGATGAAGATAATTTGATGTTTTGTATTTTTGTAAACCTTGTTACCAGATCGGTATCCAGTCTAAAAACGTTTGTTACAGATTAATCTACGAAAGGCCGATAATTAATCTAAATTTTATAGATGTAGCTGGTCATGGTAGTTGTGGTCACATACTCGGGTTAGAATCGAAAATAGTAGTAGTAGCAAACACCTTTATTTAACTTAATTCAGGGTAGTCCCTTCAGTACAATCTGATATCGATAGGAGCCCTGACAGCACTGAAATATATATAAAACTAGAATAGAATACTAATCTATAAAACTATGAATTTGAATTAATAAAATAGGTAATATTTGTACATTATATAAGGTGGTGACTTTTGAAAACAAACACCGTAGATTGAATTAATGATATTTTACTAACTATTAAATCCTACAATCCAAATGGTTATAACTTCTTAACAATAGACTTCCTGTTTGTGAGGTAATAAAGAATGTAAAATATGGTATATCCATACATCAAGAATGTGCAAGTCATTGCGCATCAGCTTATTGACATTTATGACAGATTCGCATAATTACAGTAGGTGTATGTGTTTTGATGTGCTGAAATGAAGTTTTTCTACTGGTTTGATATCGGTTTGAATTTCAGTTTTCTGAGTGTTTTTAAGGTTATGTTTAGGGGTCTTTTTATAGTGGTATGAAGTTATTGTGTATAGGTCGATCAATTAAAGGGTTATACACTGAAAGGATGTGGGTTAAGAAAACAAAACCATGTATTATAATAAATAAATAATATATCATAACATACAAATCCTTGGTAACGATATACTGCTGCACCATATATAGTTTTATAAAATATTTGAGATATAACGCGCGCGCTGATTGGCTGGCTACCATGTTTATATCAGAGGACAGAGACATGGCTCGCTCAAAAAACGTCGAAAATATTTTATAAAAGCAATATAAAATCAATCAATCAATTAGCTTTATTTACCCACGGTGGACGACTCAGACAAACTGATTTTCAGGCGTGCCGTGCCTACAAAAATTACAATAATACTAAGATAAACTATAAAAAATTAATATACATATATATATATATATACATTCTTATAATAAATTCTAAATTCTAATACTAAAACGATCGCTTATGTCTCTGTACTGTGATATAACCACTCTGGAAGATGTAGAGCACTCGAAAAGCAAGCTTGTTTTCTCTTGCTCTACATCTGTTTATATCACAGTACAGAGACATGCGCGCGCGTTTTATATTCCTTAAATACATAAATATTAATGAAACTAGGTCAGAAGTATACTCTCATAGAGTAGCTCGATAAAATAGAGCAAATTCGTATACCGCACTTTTACATGCTAATGAGCTCGGTTTATATTCTAATGAGATGTTTAAGGAAAAAGCTCAAACACTATAAGAATGCATGCTAACAAAAGAAGTATGTCTAAAGTAATGTCCAGTGGATGCAGGGCGTAGCGATGCCCGAGCAAGGGGTGGAAGAGGGTCAGTCAATAGAAAGGTTAAATTTCAAGGTCCAGTTCCCTCCAAAATTGCTAATTTCCTAATTTCCCCAGGAAGAACGTTTTGGGACAAAAGCAAAACTTCGTCCTAGTGCAGAGTGTACTTGAGATAACATTTGAATATTGTGAATTAAATTAAAAGTAAAACTTTAAAGTGATGTCATTGACATCATCCTTCAGATGAAGGCTCAAGTCCAAAATTTTAGGGGGGGGGGGGTTCCCCCCTCGCTACGTCACTGTAAAGGTCCATAAACGAAACTGTCGAAGACAAGGAAGTAGACAAGGAAGTAGACAACGTCGGCAGGTAATGAATGCACGTAACGGGTGATGCATATAATTACAACAGGTGAACACATCCGCTTTTCCTGAAACGATTTACATTATTAATGCACTAACGTTGTACATACCTAAACGAAAGTAGGAAGTCTACTACGTATAGAAAACAGTGTGAAAATATATACATTCAACGGATGAATGACATCAATAAATGAATAAATATTTTAATTTACAGTCCCCTAAAGGGGCTTTCTAGTGACAATCGCTCCACACTCACTACCACTACATTCGATATACCACTCTATATACAACGCTCAACTCACATGTTGATTTTTTCTTAGGGAGGAAAAACTGGAGAACCCGGAGAAAAAAATCCACGTGGCAAAAGAGAGAACAACATATCAAAAAACTCAATTCACGTATGGCTCGAGCCGGGAATTGAAACCGGACCACAGAGGTGAAAGGCAAGCGGTGATCCGCTACGCCACATGATTATGGTAAGTGAACGTATCCGCTTGTAAAGGTGTACAGAACACATAAGGAAGTATATCCAATAACGTTTAATGTATGTAATCATGACAGGTGTACTGACACATTCGCTTTTCATGTGCCGATGTACAGAAAACATTCTCTTACACACGTACTAGAAAGTATATACGTAGACCAATGTGTCAGTAATAAATGTAACGAACGCGGTTGGCGTATATACTTATGGCAGGTGAACACATCCGCTTTCAGCGGAACATATCCGCTTTCATAATTATGACAGGTGCACCAACACGTCCGCTTTTCACGTACCGATGTACAAACAACATTATTTTACGCACGAACTAGAATGTATATACGTAGTACACATCAATGTGTCAGTAATAAATGTAACGCACGCGGTTGATGCATATACTTATGGCAGGTGAACATATCGGCTTTCTAAAGGTGTATGTACAGACTACATTATTAATGTGCTAGTTATATATAGAAATAAATGGAATATATGAAGTATACTCTGGTTGAATATACACCACTTATTAGATATTTTCTTGTGTATTACGGGCTGATATTTTACGATAACTCTTTTGTTTTGTGTCCCCCAGGGAAAAGAAAACAAAATAGTTATCCCTACTACATAAGGGCACCCTCTCTCATGTGAACGGGCCCTTAGTTTCCCCTATTTTCCAATTATTTCACATATAAAAATATGGTAAACCAGTTTTCAACTATGTAATACAGCCTCATATATGCTTAGTTCTCTTATCCTTATTTGGTCAAATTACGTCATAATTATATAATATACTGGAATATCAAAATGCGTAATGTAACAGGTGTATTAGAGAGTAGATTTCGTATGACTGTGAAAATGGCACCGCACGGTCACGGCACGGTTACGGCAGAAATTTCGAATGTTTTTATAGAGATTACGGCATTGACACGGTTACGGCACGGCGCGGTCCGTTTCACACTCATACGAAATCTGCTCTATGCATCTTGTTATAACCATGTACGTTGCGTATCCATGGACATGTGAAAGAGAAACTAAGAAGTATATTATTGTGAAAAATACAATAAATATATATTTATTTATCATAAAAGAAATAAAAAACGGAATTCCTTGTTTGATAGACTGATCAAAACACTTGTGATTTCTCCCAACATCACGCGTGCTTTGATCAGGCTATCAAAAACGGAAAACCGTTTTTCCATTTCTTAAATATACAATCAAGAGTAAGAATAATAATCATCAGTGCAAATATCAATTTTGTAGCGATGTGCGGTAAATAATATTTATTATATAACTATGACGTAATTTTACCATATAAGGATGAGAGAACTAAGCAAATATGAGGCCGTATTACATGCCGTATTACATAGTTGAAAACTGGTTTGCCATATTTTACATAAGACGGAAAATAGGAAACTAAGAAGCAGTTATATAATAAATCCCTTATTAGATATTTTCTTGTGTATTACGGGCTGACATTTTACTCATCGCTCGTATTTTGCCTCGACTAAAGGCTCGGCAAAATACATACGCGACTCGTAAAATATCAGCCCGTAGTACACAAGAAAATATCTAATAAGTGGTATAAATAGACCGGCTACACTAATAAACATAAGCTATACATGAGTATAGAAACTAGGAGGCGTATTATCGTTATTTTATAGACTTTTACTTTATTTCACTACGTTCAGTGCACAGTTAGTATAACTGTCGACTTAAATGAAATTTTAAACACCGATAAAAGTACTTAACTTCAGACGTTTTGAACATCTGTCGGAGTATTACACAAGTTCTAATTAATTTATCCAAAATTGCTACAAATGGGACCATAAGATAGTTGTACACAAATATTCTATCCAGTGGAAATGTAAAGCTGGTGTGATTTTGGAAACAATAGTACTCAAGATTAAAATCGTAGTTAACAGGAAAACTTGGATTAATAGTGAAGAAACTTTATGCATAATTTTGTGGCACTTTATTGATTTGCGTGCATCGTGTTTTGCTAATTGTCATTATTTGCATTTATTAGTAAAGTTGAAACTTTCGATATCTCTCAATAAACTTCTTGGGTTGTTGAGAAAATCAGAATAAAATCTTCTGATTGTATGTGAATTTTTCAGTAGTTTTAACACAAATTTATCCTTGGAAAACATGTAGGGTGAAGGTGCTGTCTATAGGAAAACTATTTTAATGTTATGGAACTCTGTACCAACAAAGCAAGTGATCATTCATGATTAATTATATCAAACTGAAACGTGTGCTGAATTGTAACCAAAACAAAAACAGGATGTCATTTCTTCTATAAACAAACCGCTATATACTGTCCCTTAGGCATAAACTTATGAACACAAAGAACATGATCCTCGTTAAGGATCGTTTTGTTAATAACTCACTTTTTATTTGTTTTCTCCTTAATTAACGTTAAATAGATATAAGTTTTGAAATCTTGTCTAATCTGTTTGAAGTATCGAACCGTGTCACACTTGATTCAGCTCATAACTACTACTGGAACTAACGCTATGCCCAAATATATCCATGTAAATTAGAAAACGGGGAAAACCTCTTTGTTGAAGCCGCATAAATCTGGATGATTTGACTTTCGCTCCTATATACCTGTGTTTACGCTACTAGCTTGACTAACCACTTCGTCCTGTGAAAAAAACGAGAGGTAAATTCCTTAAAGTGACACTCTTTGGGCTTCTCTAAAGAAAAATTACAGCTTATAGGTTCAGTTATCGAAGCATCAGTTGTAAAGGAATGGATAGATCGGGTGCTGGACGAAGACGTTTGACCGAACCGCTACTTCCGCATGGAAACAACAGTTTAATTGAAACAATTGTAGAAGGTATGCTCTACCAGTGATATATAATTTTAACGTAAAGAAAGAAAATTTTAATGTATTCCCTTAGAAGAAGTCGCGAAGTGACAATCCATCATCCTTTTAATATTCCAAATGAACCCCAAAAAGTCGCTTATTTCCAACTTTGGACACTTTCAAAACTGCCTCCTCGGTCACAACTCTCCAGAAACTTAACTGAAGGCCTTTTTCGAAACAACTTCATCGAAAGATGTCTTATGATGATTCAGATCAGAAGATCAGTTCGAAACTTAATTCACTGCTAAGTAATTGTAAAGTTCAATAATTTATTGCACCGATTTATTTACTGAACTTATTTAGAATAATATATTTGTCATTGTTTATTACGTATAAAGGTCACAGCCTGTATACGTAACAGTCAAGTGGTTTATTACGACTTTTTTTTCGTACGTAAAGCCGTATCTACACGAGCAAGTTCTCCATGACCAGGAAAAATGGCAACTTTTTTTCGTCTTGTAATGAGGAAAAATAGCTATTTTTGTCGTCTTCCTTGTCAAGGAAAATTCGTCAAGGAAAAATTGCGTGTGTAGATGAGGCTTAATTCATTCCAGAGGAAGAGGATGGTCGGTTCTTTACAAATAGCCGAATTTAGTAACATATAAAAACGCATTTCAACATATTCGGTCGGTCATGAGGAAGAGGATAGGTCCGTTCTTTAAACAGCAGAATTTAGGTAAACATTTTAAATAGCCGAATTTAGGTACAAAAACGCATTTCAACATATCTGGTCAGTCGTGAGGAAGAGGATAGGTCCGTTCTTTAAATAGCAGAATTTAGGTAAACATTTTAAATAGCCGAATTTAGGTACATATTTTAAACATATATAAACGCATTTCAACATAATTGGTCAGTCGTGAGGAAGAGAATGGTCAGTTTTTTAAATAGCAGAATTTAGGTACATATTTTGAATATATATAAAAAATATTACAGCATATCTGGTCAGTCCCGCTGATAGGGGTGTCCACTTTAGTCCAACGGGCTTGATATGTATAGTGAATGATTGCTCGGCAAGAAATGATATCACAATTTTTGATTGATTGAAAAAGAAAAATTGTGGGTTTTTTTTTTCAAAGTGAATTAACAACTAAACGGACATTAGACATAGAAGATTTTTTTAAGTTCGCAAGGAAACCTGGGAAAGTAGTTAATACCACATTATATACAAATTATTATTATTACGAAATACGGCTAATTTCAAAATGTCGGTCGGGGAACATGACAGTGAGGCATCGTTGGCTGAGAGGTGCGTTTTGGTTACTAATGGGAAAACGGCAAACTGTCATAAACATTCGTTAGATTAACAGTGTTTTATCTTTTTTCCTAGCTCAAAATAAGTCATTACTCGAATCTAGAATCCTTATTATGTTATTAATTAATTTTAAATTCCCAGAACTCCTTTTGGTCCCACCAGTTCCCTGACTTTCATTGTTTTATTTGACGCAGTAGTAATATCATGAATGAAATATGAACAGTAGAAAAAGAGTGTCTGATTATATGGGCCTGATTATATGAACCGGGCTGGCCCGGTTAATCGGGCTGACTTCGTTTGTTTTCTTTTCCCTTGGGGCCACAAAACAAAAGAAGTCAGCCCACTTAACCGGGCCAACCCGGTTCGTATAATCAGGCCCTAAGAAAGATAAGTGTTGGCTAAAGAATTATAATTATTTTATCAACTGGACTTAATGAGAGCTACCAACAACTGGTCTTCCTAGTCTTACCAGTCCAGTCCGTTCAAGATGTCCTTCTTTATATATTAGAACAGTATTCCCTATACAGAATTCCAAGGTAATTTCTTATATAACTACGTTTATTTGCGGCCATGGGTGAAGACTAATCTTAAAATTAGAATTATGCAAACAAGCAAAGACTGAAAAGAAAGCGTATTGACTAATGAAGGTTATACAGTCAGTAACAGAAACGTCTTACTGTTGTCTACTTATTAAAATTTTTAAGTCAGAGACAACTATTAATTTTACAAATTTTAAACTATGCCTGACCGCATCTTTATAGCATTTTGAAAGAAGAGAAAGATAGATTACTGACAAATTCCGTATACCCATTGGGAGAGAGGGAAGTATACAGGTGAGGTTGGGGCTTGTCCAAATGATGAACCCTACTTCGCCGCTCCCCTTTATGAGAAAGCCCAAATAAAAAGGAGGAACGGCAAAGGAGGGTTCAGTATTTGGACTAGGTTGTTGCTAGAAGCCCGGGTAAGAACATGATGGTTCAAATTCAAACCAGACACTTCCTCTGTAAAGCAATGTTAGGATGCTGAATGGTGTCGGTCGCCTGTCTAGCTCGTCCAGCGACAGCTGAACCGTATACTGACTTATATGATAGTTCTTGAATAAAGTTGCTGCTTGGTTCAGCGTTTTGGGACCTCCCAAGTTATTGTTTTTCTCCCCATTGTATCAAATTATTTAAAGACAACCTGCGTCACTGTTGTTTATATGCGATAATGTTATTGGCTGCACCTTTGCACTATAAGAGCAAAGATACGACGTATACACGTTTCAAAAACGTAAAATGAGATCATGGAAGTTCGGAAATGGCCAGTCTGAACCCGAGTAAAACTTAATTGATCATAAAACTCCTAGTGATTTTTGGATGTTATGCTCATTCCGGCTTTATTTCAGACAATGTCGCACCAACCTTGGTGTTATCTGATGTGACACTTTTGTTCTACTTTCATCCCGGTCACTTGTCAGTATGTCTCATCTCTGCTGACACTAGTAAGGTGCACCAGAGAAAAAATGAATGGAACGAAGTGCTCTAAGCAAGAGGACGAATTTAAACAGCGCTGCAAGCAGGGTTGGTCACGTAGATACTTGCTGCAAGCACGACAGTTAGTCACGCATGGTAAATTTCCCTGCGACCTCAGCGAACAAAATAAGCTAGATCACGGAAAATTCTAGTCTTTTTACTAAGCTAAGACGAAAAAAAAGGTCGGATATCATTTATATTTATTGACAATATATGCATTCGCTTAGTATCATCATTCATTGTATTTCCAGAAACCCTGTAAATCGCTACTGGCATTACCTATAACCTAGAATTACTCAAATATATGAATACCCATACAAACAACTTACCCACTCATTGATTTTTAATGTAAAATATTATTTTTGTTTTCATATTGACGTAATGATAAGTCTGAGGTACCTTTGCAACTGTTTTCAAATACCGCGTTGATACTTAAGGAATATAAAACGCGCGCGCATGTCTCTGTACTGTGATATAAACACGATGGAAGATGTAGAACAAGAGAAAACGAGGCGTAGCCGAGTGTTTCTCTTGCTTTTCGAGTGATCTACATCTTCCAGAGTGTTTATATCACAGTACAGAGACATAAGCGATCGTCTTATATTGCTTTTATAAAATATTTTCGACATTTTTTGAGCGAGCCATGTCTCTGTCCTCTGATATATACATGGTAGCCAGCCAATCAGCGCGCGCGTTATATCTCAAATATTTTATAAAATACAATACATTATTTATCCACGTATCACTAAACAGCTAGTAAACAAACTCTTTCATCTGTTTCCTCTTTTGTTGTTGTTTTACTTACTACACTACATTAATATTTTCATTTATAGTCGATTACTGTACTTCTATAGCACCAATCAAAAGTATAATGGTCGTGACCACGCGTACGCCTTTGATAACCTCAAACTTCCCACATTACGTTTCGAAAGTTAAGTTCCTTTAGATACCGTTCCCACAGGAAGCTATGTAAATAAATCCTCAAAATTCAACTTTAATCTTGTATTTGATCTAATAATTAGAACAAGAGGATTGTTTTAACTTTAATTATATATATTTCCGGACATGAGTGACTAAGTGGTCGGAATTTGGGAGTGGCGGGGTAGGGCGGCCAATCTTGCTTGACGATGAAGTTGAAAACGAAAATGCACACACACTGTGTAATATTTCGATGATCGTTTACTCTAGTTTTTTTCCTAACGATTTCGATAGCAAATCATATCAGTTCGAAACTCAAGCGAAAATTAAGAAATAAGCCTTGATAAGCCTAAATAAATGATATGTTATTAGGATAATTTTATGTTAAAGATAGGCAATCATGATTTTTGTTTCATTTCACAAACAAAACATATATTTACAATCTTAGATAATATCCTAAAATAAACCATAACTGCCATCAATGAGTTCATCAAATTCGGCGTGAGGTGCTGAAATAAATGTTGCAAAATGTACAAACATTTAGTTTGTCTTTCATTTCTAATAATTACTAATTTCTAGCTGACCTGATATATCAGTGCGCTTTACAGAGTGAATAAAAACTTCATTACTATGCCACTTTCAGCAAACTTAGCTTTCGTGATACTGAAGCGAGACAGTGACAAATTGTACCATAAAGTTGCGTGCCTCATGAAACGCTTCCCCAATAAATAACATTTGGCAGTGAAACAAACAAAACTCAAGGCAGAGAAGCCAAACTTAGCCCCCCCCCAAAAAAAAAAAATTCAGTTTAAGGACATTGTAGTATATTCTATTGCCTGCTCAAAATTAAGCTAAAGATATGATATGGAAAAATCTAAAGAAAAAATTCTAAAAAAATTGCTTGGAATTCCTGTGATCAAGAGGCAGACGCGAAATCTCACGTCTGCGCATTCGTCTTTGCCGCGATGTCTACTGAAGCACATGTTTTTGTTCTTAACAGAGGACTTAATTAATGAAGACTTTGCCAGCTATATTATGCAAGATGACCAATCACTATTCAACCCCATACAACCAGCCATATCGCACAACCTTGATTTTAACACCTCAGTCTCATCCACATCAACTGGATCGTACGTAGACAGTTCTATCTCTGATAACCATGTCAGCTCTGGAAATAATGGCAGAACTCTCTCGAATTCTGCAACAATTGGCAGTCCTTCTCACAACTTCCTCACAATCGGTAGTTCATCCAGTTTCTCTGAATCGTCTAACAACTACACCTACGCCCTTAATAACCAGCATGGGGCTACGACCCAAGATCAAGTAGACAATACATCTGATTTGACACAAAACCCTTTTTACAACCCAGACGAATTGGTGCCTTCTCCCTCTCATGTGTCTTGCGTCGTAGGGTCGTCCGAATTTGGATCTTCAGATGATGACTTGAAAGATATCGAACCATCCATTCATCCTGATCCTCACTTCGACATGAGAGACTACTGGCCTAGTGGTAATCATCCAGTAATAGTGGAATTTATCGATCTCGACAATCGAATATTTGAGAAACAACAGAGCCGTAAGGATAAGAAAGCAAGGCAAAGGATTGTAGATGGGAAGGTTAAGATATCTGTTGGCTCTGAAAGATTGGTCAGTGAAATCAAAGTTTGGGTTAGAAGAGAACCCCAAGCTGCGACACTTTGTAATGACAAAAATGGAGAAGTGCAACTCAAAAAACCCACTCTACTGAGACACACCAACAACCAGGTTTGTGCTTATGCATGTTGAAATGAGTAGGAAGGGAGGAAAGAAGGAATGGAAAATCGCGGGACTGAAGAGTAGGAAGAGAAGGGAAATGGAGAGAAGGGAGAAAGGAAAAAGAAAGGAGAGGTTTTGGGCGGGAAGCATCATCAGAAAGAAAAACTTATATAAATAAAAATAATTGCCAAACCCTGAGACAAATTTCACGTTTGTTAGTGCTGTATTGTTTGACAGTTTGTTCTTATTTTGAATTAGTGGCTGTACGTTGTTGACTTGGACTCTGTGTACGAGGGAAGAGAGAGACCCGTCTATGAGCTGGCTAAGGTAGAGATGAACGAAAGGAACATGTTTGAACTTGTTGTTATAGTCTTCTTTCAAAATGGACAGTGCAGTAAGAAGATCATCTCGAAGCCATTTCTGACACGCACAATGAAAAGAACATACCAGGAAGACGGTCAGTTCTCATTTCTTTACATTTGTCTTCCGTCTCGATCGTTACCTTCGTTTCTTTATTTTTCTTTTCTTTACGTCTGTCTTTAAAAATAGTGCTTGATTTGTCTCTTCAGCTGGCTGAGTACCCAGTTGTCTTTTTCCTTCATTTCTCTACCTTTGTTTATATCTAGTATTTCTATTTCTGGTCTCAGTGGGGTTTAGTTCCCATTTATTGATTTTAAGGCGATTTAAATACCTGCTGCTTCTTATGTTCAGTTCCTACAAGCTCAGCGACTTCAAGCAAAAGACCTCATACATGGCATTCTTCAGGACTGAGACTCACTAAATCTCCGAGGTATTCGCCACATCCAAGTAACGTGGAAAATGATGTAGATTCTTCAGGTCAGCAGTAAGTACCGTTAAGGGACGCTTATTACTCTCTTTGTAAACAATAATGCGCGCGCTTATATCATTGCAGTCCAGACGCTTAACCCTCCTTCGCCGCTGCATGCCCTTTTTTATTCGGGCTTCTTGTCTCGACACAGGAAGCCCAGCGATGAAGGAGGGTACAGATGAAGTCATGTATACAGGATAATACACTACACAAGGGACAGTTTCCCCAACCTAAATAACTAACTAGGGAATAATTTCCTACAATGGAAATATAACTGGGATACGTACAATTTCGTACCCTGAGCCTGCGTTCCTTTTGGTCATACCTTGGTGCTGACCATAAGGAACGCAGATCTGGATACGAAGTTGGGTTACGTACGGGTCTGGTATATGAACGAACGTAGATATATCTATTCAATTAATGTACAAATATATATAAACAGCTCCTATCAACACTGGCACTAGAATCAAAGGAGGATATAATCCGTTGTTCAAAGTTAGTACTAAGAAATAACTGCATGATCGTAACTGATCAAACTGTATCACGGCCACTTATGTGCGCAGTACCGAGAATCATCCATCGTACAATTATCAAGCACTAGTGATACAGCCTACGTAACCGGTTCTAAGGGTAAGGGGAGGGGAGAGAAGGAAGTAGATTGTTTAGAACCACGTTCGAGTGGAGGCTACAAAAATATATCACTGCATAATGAAAACATATTTCAGTCTTCCTTTTGACCTGACAAATCCGTCTTTGTACTTGTAGCATCCCCATCGGGTTCCACGTCAGAGAACAGTTCAACAAATACAAGTAAGAATTTGACCAAGTTTGGTGGTAAAGTAATGAAAGTAATTATTCAGTGACACTTACAAATGAAAGGATTAAGAGAAAATTCACTTCATGCATTCCTCTGATGATGGATGTTTACCCTGATTTTTCCAGTGGCTGACTGACTGACTGACAGACAGACAGACAGACAGACAGACAGACAGACAGACAGACAGACAGACAGGACAGGCAGGCAGGCAGGCAAAAGAGAATCAGAGAGACAGACAAAGAGACAGTCAGGTAGGCAGGTAGACAGACACACAGACAGGTTTGTTAAAAGTTATACGACAATGAAACTGAATTAGGCAATATGAATATCAATAATGGCTTTTGTAAACCTTTGCAACTAATGGCTTAAGATTTCATAGAGTACATTTCGTATTAGTAGGAAAACTTCGTTACGAATATGCGGTACTGTCTCGGCTAATGAAAATTCAGCCCATGCATTACGAGCAAATCAGAATTGGTTATCTTACGGTACAGTTATAATACGGTTACGGAAAAAATCGTACCGTGTAAAATCGTATTGAAAATATTCACTGATTTTGTTTGGTTCTCTTTAAGCAAACTTGGACAAACTGGACAGACTGATTGTGGAGCATTTAGAAGCGCAGCGTGCGCATATCGACAACCTCACATTTGGATACATCCAGACGAGACGGGGGGACATAGCATACCATATTCGACTGACAGATCAAGCGCGGGACATAAGATTAGCCGAGGGAGTGGTGGTGGGATTTTTCCCTTCCGATGGAAAAACTAAGATTGAGCCTCTTACAAGTCAAAATGTCCATGAAGCCGTCATGGCCGGGGTAATCAGTAGGTCTGCGTATGTCGAGGCCGAAGTACCCGAAAAGAATGACAAAGGTATAGTTCCATTTATGCGTGCAATATTAGAAGGTTAAACGCCAGGGTATAATCACTTACTACGCCACGTCACCGCGCACATGAAGCCCGTTATATTAATTACATTTCATAGTAAGCCCCATGCAAACGCTTCTATTTTTGTCCATTAACTCCCAACATTTTGGCTGCAACATGAGCCAACAATATTTCTGTTGTCACCAACCATAACATAACAATACTAGGTCCATTTGAACTGCAGACCAACTCTGAACTTTCAACAATGTTAGGTTCAACAACATTGGATGTTAGGAGCGTTTCCTTTTCCTTTGCTGCGAGAACACGCACGTTACGTAATGCAAGGCATTGTAAGGAAACACTTTGTCACGCCTTCATAATGTCACACCACGCTCATCATGTTACGGCGTCTCATCAAATATGACGCATGTCACGCACTACGGTATCGCCACATTACGCATGCATGAGAGGTATACGTCATTTCATTATTCGTTTGCACGACAACCGTTGCCAAGGCTTGATTTGCAAGATGCATCATTTATCAGGTCATTAAGGTGGCTCGCAGCATTTTTATTAACTTCTCTTTAAACTAATATACCGTTATGTTTACCAAACAGGTGATACAGATGCGGTTTGCGTAATCGGCATGATTAAAGTAAAAGTTCAAGGGAGTATCAATACTGGGGAACGAATTTATACATCATCGTACGACGACGGGGTTGCTATTCCAGAATCCCATCTTCCTATTGGTACGTTTTTTACCAAGGAGAACACGATGTTAGGGATGGCTATGGAGCACCATACTCCAAGAAGGCCTGGGGATTTTAGTCTTGTGAAGTGTTTTGTGTGTATTGTGCTTGGTATAGGATCACAACAGCTGGCTTGTGAGGTACAGAATGTTCTAGATTCTATGGAAATGAATCTAAAGTTTGAAGTAAAGAAGTCTACCAAGAGAACCTGGAGACGTAAGTTGATAGCGAAGTTATTTGCCTTCACCTTCTATGACCATTTTCCATTTTCTCTAAAGATTAACATTATTTATCTTATCCGTACATGGGTGACTCTTTATTGCTATGTAGGCACTTAACTCCTATTCAACTGATCATTATTTCAAAATTCAAAAGAATATGAGGTCATTTTCTCTTGCCCAATTCCATACACCTTCCTTTCCATATACCATTCGGCCTAGTTAGTTTATTTTTGCCCATTGGAATCATAAACTCGGTGCATCATTGTGCGCAAATTAATGTTATTCTGCTTTTGAAAAGACGAAATGAGTTTGAGTCTAAACACCGATGTTGCTGACTCTACTTCTGTAATATCGGCTTTGATACAAATTTTAGAGGTTGTTCATCCACCCTTATTCCTCAACTGCGCACATTTCATTATAATGGGATTATTTCACTTTTTTGTTCTCCGCTATTCAATAGGTATCTACTGTTTCTCTGCCCTGGCTCTGTTTCTGCTAATCTCGACAGCATTTCTTCTCTATGAGGTCTTGGCACCTGGGACATTGTATCGATACTGGCGATGTAGTATAGGTTCCATACCAGATCACGATTTGAAGTACAAATTCAATTGGGATGGCAAGGTAATACATACCATTCCTGACCCTAATTCCCATGGGATTTCCACCGTATTTCAGGGACACCACAACCTGAGTATCAGGCCCTTTGATAATAATGATAATAAACATAATAATAATAATCAATAATAATGGAAACTTTATTTGCTTATGAATACAGTTGTAAATCTCACTACGTATAGGCAATAAACAACTGGCTACTTGAATTGATACATGAGTAGTATATATAAATGTATATTAATAATAATTATTAATATATTATTATTATTATTATTATTAATATATTATCATTATTAATTATTAATGTATAATAATAATAATAATGATAATAATAATGTTTAAGATTTATATACCGCAAATATCCATATGTATATAATCAAATGCGGTTGAACTGAACTGAAATGAAATGAACGTATCTTAGAAGATCAATTCCTAACTGAAAAGAATAGAATTTGAGTGTTAATCCAAAACGAAAATTTGAATTAAAACTTGCACGAGGCTCTAGTTTTTGACACTTTTGGCCATCCTTACTCGATATTGAAAAAATCTCCTCTTAATGCTTTTAGTTTTTAGTAAACTTTTTTATTGCTCGTCAGTCTGGAGTAATACGACTGAACGTTATCTCAAAGAGCTCTCGTTGTCTGAATTACTTGAAGACATTGTTTTGCTTACAAATTGTCGTGTTTTAGTTTACTTTTGAATAGTATTTTGGATAAAAAAAACTCATAAACACAGAGAAGCGTACTGACTCCTTGTGAAGAGTTCGCGCCTTGCTTCCCCGGATGACGTCACTCGACCCAGGCTCCTGATATGCATTTGGGACCCCGAACTTTGAGGAGAGCGCGAAATTCAAAATTATTTTGTGAAAAGCGAATTTATGCAATTTGAAAAAAATTTTTTTGCAAGTATATTTTTGACCTTTTTAGATTTTGAAAATATTGGTTTAAATATGGGTTCATTTGCACTTTAAGCAACAGTTACTGATTATTTCTAATGTTAATCTATGTCTGTAATATTTTTAGGAAGTGAAAGTTCGTGGACTCGAGTTTGAATTTGAGGCCTTGAAATTAAAGCTAAAGGATTCAGTTGAAAGGATCGAGATTTCTCCATTCAATATAGGGGATGGAACCTCTAATATAACCACAACAGGTAAATATAGTGGTGTGTTCAAAAAGCTACTTTAATTAATAATCTTTTGAATAAGAAAATGTTTACTAGCATATAGACTATCAGTCTACTGATATTTGCTTCACGGGTTGATGAAAACCGCTACAGTAAAAAATCTAGTATTATTAAAAATACGGGCTATTTTCTAGTCATTTTATCAAGTATCATTGCTCAGTGTATTAAAAATTTGCAAATGTACTATCAGCTGATAGTATGCGAATACGTCAGCCAATCATAACGTGGGATTTGCAATAGTATATAAGTAGATTTGTACTATTCAGTGTAGGCCCACCTGCGATAGCATGTGGCGCGGCCAGCTCCCTCCTCCCTTTAATATAAGAGGACTGCTTCCCTGGAGTAGCGGCTTCACCTCCTTATAATTAGTAGGAGGTTTTAGATACACATAGATCAAATTGCGCACGAAAAATAATCTTGCAAGGAAATTGAGGAATTTTACTACTTATCTTGTATAAAAGTGAGTTATTTCCTGGTTCGGACATGCTGATGTCTACATCACGTCCGCCCCGTAGGCTCCTTTTTGGGGGAATCAATAGGCCATAGACGACCAGGCAGGCAACACAAGCGCTGGAAGGACGCGGTCAATGGAAATATTAAATTTCGAGGCCCAGTTCTCGCCAAAATGTGCTAATTTCCTAACTTCCCCAGGAAGAACGTTTTGGGACAAAAGCACGCGGGGAATTGGCCAGCATCGAGAAACAAATACATCTTCGTCATTTGTCATCATACTTCAAATTCCAAAGTTTAACCCCCCTCCCCCCTCCCCCCTCCCGGCGCCCCCTTGCTACGCCGCTGTAATGGAGTCAGGCATAACATTCGATGAGGAGGCAGTGAGCGCTACTTACGTGAGAGCACAGTGACGGTGCTTTGCATGTGTTGACGCTATGTGGGTGTGCCCACGAAAGCAAAGATGATGCTGACGATTATCATTATATTTTCTAAGCGTTTGTTGCATACAACTATTGATGTTCATTCTCTATCTTACACCCAGGCGTCCGTTTCTATTTGAATGTTGACCGCTGTGCTTATGGAGGAG
This sequence comes from Telmatactis stephensoni, assembly GCA_029948255.1. Lineage (NCBI taxonomy): Eukaryota > Metazoa > Cnidaria > Anthozoa > Actiniaria > Isophelliidae > Telmatactis > Telmatactis stephensoni. The sequence continues at coordinate 221,343 of JALIZF010001926.1, forward strand.
AAACAGATGGAGGGTTCTTTGAGAAGACAGTAAAAGGTGGACTAGTCTTGGTGGATTGTTGTCCAACCAATGAATCCAGGCCAATATTTAAGTTTGTAGACAAAGACTATTGGTGTGCTTACCATAGAAAGAAGCCTATAATCCATACTATGAAATACGAGCCAAAGGAATGTACACAGGCACAGTACGACTTTAATGCTCGTTATCCTACATTTAAGACCCTAAAACATGAATTGTGGTGCAATGATGCGCCATTACCTGAATCTACTAATAACATGACTAAGACACCCGGTTAAGGGATGACTGTAAGACGCACAGCACTCCAATAGAGCAGAAAATGACTGTGAATGTGAAATATGAGTGTGACTGTGAGCCGTGACTGTGTGGTGCCGTTTTCACAGTCATACGAATACAAATCACTCTAGCAACTTCGTAACAATTCAGCAATCGTATGCATGATGATAAATTACAGTATCGTTTTGAATCGTTTCTTGCTTTTACTTAAGTAGATTCCATTTTCCCGTGCGTCTGTACTCTAATAGATGCACAGATGACGTCAAAATGTGGTGTAGCGTGACTGTTGTTCTCATCACATTTTGACGTATTCTGTGCATCTATTAGAGTACAGACCCACGGAAAAATGGAATCTATTTGTTATATATAATATAAATCGAAACATTTTAATTAATCAGAACGCGCCAATATACCAAATATTATTACATAACAGTTTTTAGATGATTGCACTGTCCCTCTGGTTATGGACCGGTCATTGTTTACAAGGAGGGGTGGGGAGGGGGGCTGGTACAAACATACATTTACGCACAGTATTCATACAGAGTGTACACAAAAAATGTGACCCCCCTGTTTGCACCAGTCACCCCCTGTAAATAATGACCGGTCCCTGACCATCAACAACAATGGAAGAATTTTAATATTTTTTATTGTAAATATAACATATATATATAGTGAGTACTAGTTTTTACTTTTATAGATTAATCTATCGTATTCACTGAGAGATTGTCAAATTACAGTAGAGCATAATCATGATAATCTGTAAATAAAGTTATCTTGACCACAAAGGCCTTGATCGATCAGTTTTTGTGGCTACTGGCTTGTAAAGCTGTAACCACTATGTCATCGAGTATGTAAGAGTGTAAGTGTGTGTGTGAGTGTAATTCGGATCTTACTTCTGAAGCCATCACGAAGTCAGTGAACGGAAAACATACAGACTTGACCCGATGCTTACTTGACTTCTTTTAGTCAATGTTCTCATTTAAAATATGATCTGTTTCAAGAAATATCTACCATTTATTTATGATTTCCATTAATATCAGAATCGGCTCCTGTTAAAATGAAATATGTACCGAATGAGTCGGTCAACAATTTGCATGGTTCGAGGTCATAGCCGTCTAAAAATCAGACTATCCTTGGATGTGTTTTTGTTTTGTTTTGTTATATTTTGTTTTGTTTTGTTTCGATTTTTGTTTTGTTTTGTTTTTCGACCAGATTAAAAAATCCGGCCATGGGGGGGGGGGGGGGGGGGGGGGGTGGGGGGGGGGGCAGGGGGGCAGGGGGGGAGGGAAGGAAAGGAAAGACAGTGAAAGGATAATAGAAACAAAGGAAGAGGAAAAAGGAAAGAAAGAGGAAGAAAGGGAGAAAAATGGCACTGGAATCTGCGCTAATGGGTTCAAGATTTTCAGCTCAAATGATTTGCTATTTCAGTTTCGAAACAGCAGGTGCTGCCTACACCTTGAGAATCCTGTTGTAAAATTTCTGTTTCTATACTTGTCTATGCTTTCTATACTCGTCCGCGTTTTAACGCCCAGCAATATACAGCGACAAACGTGCGAGTGCATGTGAACTGAATTTCTAAACACAGATTATGATACTTTCCAACACACCTATCTGTCTTCTTTTGCGATTCCCTCCCCATTTTTGCGTTCGTTTTTGCAAGCAACAGAGCTTTGTCGGGCTACCTGTGTATAAACAGAGAAGAACTGGTAGCTAGTTCTGGGTTTCCTAGTTTGGTCGTAACAAAATTTTCATTTGTTTGGCGGGTACTGATTTACGTGAGTTAATATTGCCGGACGGAGTTTGTTGTAGAGAAAGTTGCAGAGAAGAACGTTTTTAATTTAGCATAAATACTCCATGATGATGAGTCTTGTAGAGTTCTTATCGTGGATGGCTACGTTTTGTACAATTGGCCTTTTCCTTACTGGATTGTAAGTTCTTGAATATGTCCATTTATTTCTAAAATTGATTTTGATCAAAAGTTCTAGAACGCAAGTATTCATCGAAGGAATTGATCAAACATTCAATCCATTGTGTTATGATTGGATATTTGAACCTGTTTGAATGTCGTTTTGATAAAAAATGTTAGATATCCTAACAAGTTCACATTTTCAAAACAGATTGAATAATAAACTTATTGTTTTGTGTGGTTTTACTGCAGGATTGATTGCAAGAAAATCATTGATAATGATGGAACTGGAACAGTACCATTTTTGCCTTTCCTTACAACACACATTAGGTAATTTTAATCGATATCACTATTTTATCACTTTTTTATCAAATTATATCATACCTTAAAAACATAATGACCCCTTAAAGGATAATATATATTCACCTTCTTTGCATGCCCATTCACATACAGTCATTTCAGAAAACATTGTCGCTGACTAGTCTCAAGCCTACATGACTCAACTCAAAGGGAGTATATGGGTAGAAATCACTGAGGCAACTTAAATAAAATGCATATTTACTCATTCATGCCTCGAGCTTACAGTGCAGAGCTTCCCTAGTGAACAGTGTGGATTGTTCAAGTCCTTGGCATGACTAATTAGATAATGCATTTTATAGTCACTTCAGTGATTTCTACCTATACTCCCTTTCAGTCGAGTGGCATACGCTTGAGACCGAGGAGTGACAACATTTTCTGAAATGACTGTAAATGTGAAGTTCCAGAAAATGGGCAATATAGTCAACAGACTGTGATATGACTTATTTGTAGTTGTGGATTGTGGTTTTTCTATGGAGTGATGAAGGCAGATGCCACTGTCAAGTTTGTCAATGCTGCAGGAATGGGTTTATCAGCAATTTATATGGTGTGCTATATTTCTTTTAGCAGAAGAAAGGTATGCATGTAAAGAACATCATGTATTGCAGTGGACTTCCTTGATTGATTTTTATTGATTGACTGACTGAAAAAAAACATTCCACTGATGGACTGACTGACTGACAGATAGATGGACGGAGACACTAACTGACTGAATGAATGACTCACACTGACTGACTCACTTAGTACTCACTGAGACTGATTGCAAGTGACCGACAAACTGCAGACTAACAGATCAAGGATCTGATTGATCAACATACTGATTTTAACAGTGATTTGCTTGTTATTTCTTTATATAACAGAGTGTCCAGTTCACTTTAATCATATTGTGTGGTGCCATAGCATTTGGCCTTGAGTATTACCTAACAAAGGTCGTTCGTGATAGGTATACTAGGACAGAATATCTGAGTTTGGCTTGCATTTTAACTACCATTGTGATGCAGGCTTCACCCTTGTTCTCTGTGGTAGGTTATAATTTTGTTTAAAATAAATTACTGCTAGAGCACAGCCTTATAAGAATTATTTAGGGTGTCAGGAATATTATCAATAGTCCTGGTCCCTAGAGTAAAGAGTGTAAATAAATAACATAAAAATAAATAATATTTTCACAGCAGCATATCCACATAGTGGTTCTTCATCTGCTTAGCAGTCATGCCACACTCACTACCTCTACATTCTGACTAATATTTTACATATAACACTCAACTCACATGGTGATTTTTGCAGAGGGAGGAAAAACAGGAGAACCCAGAGAAAAAACTCTTGTGACATGGAAGAGAACAACACATCAAACAAACTCAGTTCAAATATGATCCAGCACCTAAGCTTGGAATTGAATATTATTTTTTGTAGGTCTTTCAATGATTACCAGCTAGTGTAGTCAATATTTTGATTTATTTCTAGGCAACTGTTTTCAAGACAAAAAGCACTGAATCCATGCAATTCATGTTTTGTTTGATGATGACAATAGTTTCAATGATTTGGTTGTCCTATGGTTATGTACTAGGGGACTCTACTATCATGGTATGTAGTCACGCTATTTCTTGACATTATGTACATAATACCATTTGTATATTATAGCATGTAATAAACCACTGAAAGTTCCAAAGAGCCCAGTTGTTTGAAAGAGGATTAGCATTAACCCTGCAGTTGCCCATGGTAGCCTCTTTGCTACATGTACCTTGCACTTTGTAGCTTACTGACATGTTGGGATTCCTGTGGTAGAAAAATGTGGTCACTTTTGTTAATTATAGGAGAATATATATATACAGTTAATGGAATGTATTTGTAACAATCTAGCTATTGTATTATTTGGGAAGGTTAATTTTTTATTGTTTTCTTTGGCTTAATATTCTTTTTTATTGTTATTTCAGGCTCCAAATATCACAGGAGTTGGTTTAGGTCTGATTCAGCTTTCCCTGTTTCTACTTTTCCCAGCCAAATCAACAAAGAAAGTTGACTAAACATAATTTTTGATGCATGTATACAGCTTTTATAAATATTTGTGGTAAAAAGACATTTTTTAATACCAACAAAACTTTACCTTTAGTGCTAGACGGATTCAATAACTCATCTGAGGAGCAAATTAACATACTGACTTATTGAATATGGGGTATGACATCAATAAGAATAAAAACAATTGACACTAGTGAAAAATGTTGGAAGTAAAGACTTTTTGTTGGTCTATTCCAATTTTTATCCGTACTCCCCCTGTTGAGGAGGTTTGGATTTTCTTTTGACATTTCATGCATGTTCTGCCATAGGCTGGGCATTTCCCTTGTGGATGAGATCCACCACAATATTTGCAAGTTGAAGGTGAATTAGTCTGTGGTTGTTGGAATTACTGTTGAGACTTACTGCATTGACTGGGGTCTGATTTCCGGTCGGAGATCTGCAACCTCGTTCGATTCCCAGGGAGGGTCCTGGGAACGAGGTTGGGAGATCTGCTTATTAAAGGTCATCGCGCGTTGTGTTGGGTAGAGGTTATTTCGCGAGCTTCAGAACGACATTTCGCGTCAAAAGGTCCCGTTATTAGGGCTAGAAAAAGGTTAGGTTTAGGGCTAGAGACTGGGATAGGGTCTACCCCTAACCTAGCCCTAAACCTAACCCTAAAACCTAAAATCTAGCTCTAATAATGGGGTTCTTTGATGCGAAATGTCGTTCTGAAGCTCGCGAAATAACCTCTACCGTTGTGTTGTTGCCTCATATGCTTGGTCAAGTTTTATTGCAACATTGTAACATAACTAAAGGTACGGTAATACAAGCAACAAAATCACTCAGCTTGTCTCGCAACATTGCTGCGAAACGAGTTGAAGAGCGATGCTGCGCGTTTTTCCACCCGAAAGCAAACTTGCTGCAATCCTGATTTCTGATTTGATCAATCACAGACACGAAGGAAGCCATTTCGCAGTTTGTTGCGAGACAAGTTGACTTTGGGGTGGTAACACGCGCAACATTATGAAATTTTGTTGCAAAAAGTAGAGCGACTGTCTACTTGCTGCAACAAACTTTTTCAACCTGCAACAAATAATTTTGTTGCGAGACAAGTTTGTTCTCGGGTGGAAAAACGTGCAACATTGATTTTCAACTCGTCTCGCAGCGAGACACTGAAGTTGAGTGATTTTGTTGCTCGTATTACCGTACCTTAAGGTCATCCGTTCGCAATAAACGCTCTCTTAATTGATTATCTGCTACTCCTATGACTAGTCCTTAAAGTGAGTCTCTTCTAGTTAGAAGTCTCTCCATTTTTGAGTGGCTTAGGGTGAGCAGAGTTAAAATCGACGAATTTCCCTGAAACTCATCCAGAGGTTAGATGAAAGCATGAACAACGCACTCTAGAAGTCTCGTGGAATTTTATTAAAATTAAGACAGAAATTTTGAGTGATATTGAGTGACATACATTCTCTTATAAATAGCCACTAATAGTGAGCTTGGGCTACCTGTGGTATAACTCGAATTGTTGCCTCCAACGATCCCACTGATCGGAAAGGTTGCCTTCGAGAGTCAGAGGCTCTGGGGGTCTGAATTTTTTCGTTTTGGAATACTCTATGCGAGCTTCCATGACTTTTATAGCTCGGCTATGATTAATCCCAACTAATGATGCATGCTTTACTATTACAACTTGGATCAGATATCACTCATGACACCTAGGGATGCTTATTCTTCTAACTTCTCCAAAAATAACACATCTGCTTATTAATTTAATTGTACTTATGTATTTAACAATAAAGTGGGACGGAAGAAGAAGAAGTGGAAGAAATTGAAGATAGGTTGGGATTCCTGTGTGAAACCGAGGTAGTTTGGGATCCCTGTGTTGTGTGGAAGAATCCTAAGACGATCGCGGGCTCATCTGATTTTGGATCAAAGGTGTTCTTCTGAACAAAACAATCCATTTGTACGTTGTTATCAAACTAATTACTTGTGTTTTTAAAGAGTGCAGTTCGTTATGCTTGTTTGGATACTGTCATGGCTGGCTACAGTTTTGACGATTGGATTTTTCTTATCGGGACTGTAAGTAAATATGCAGCATACGTGTCTTGTGGAGTAGTATTAAATCCAGTGTTTTCTGTCTCATCTCATCAAGTTTGTCCATTTTGTTTATTCATAAGCTTATTTTCGCTATTAAAATCAATTCATGATGATGTGGTTCCGTTATATTCAGTTTTATTTGTTGTATTCAATTGATTTAGCAGATGAGACAGAGTTCTTTTCTTTCAATCTGATATAAAATCACTACGGTAATGTTACTTGTGTTGAAAGAATTTAAAAAGGTCCATCGAGACAGTCTCACTTGTTTGTCATCGTATTGAATTCTACATTAATGAATATAATGAATATAAAAGATCACGAAAGTGAGATCTGTGGATGGATGGCATTAAGTCAAATGCTGTACCTTTAGTACTGATGTACCCTATTTTTAATCACTCTTTGAGAATTGATCATTAAAACCAAAGATTTTCTTTAGATATATATAACCCTGGGTTACTGATGTATCTGCTTTCAAGCAATCAAACCCAGGCTGTAAATAATCACAAATCCATGCAGATTACTACAATGAATAACTGTTTGTTATAGGGTAACTTGCAAATCAATGTTTGAGAAGAAGAGCACCAATAATGTACCATTCCTTCCATTCTTGACAACATTTATGAAGTAAGAATTATGAAAATAAATACCTATTAATATTTTACTGCTAAAATATTGTTAGAACTGTTATTAAAGTGGGACGTTTTCACGACCTGCAGGACATCTTTGTAACTGTTGTGGAAAAGATAAATTTTGACTTAAACATATTGTGAAAACAAGAAAAATGTTCTGGTCTGTACTGTACGTAACTCAATGTCTTGGTGTGTGCATTATCCCACATCCCTTAATTTGATTTTTGCATTGCTGGTAAGCTCTTATACTGTAAATTACTGGCCAGGTCTTATAGTAATGCATGGAAGAAACAGGCCCTGGAAAACTGTGACAGGATGATTTTTTGACATGAGATATTACCCCATTTTAAAGTTATTTTTATAACTGCTTTAGTTGTGTCATTTTGTTTAAAATAGAACATTTAGAAGAACATCATAAAAAAATATTGCAGAACGACATTCAATTCCATAAATAGACAATAGCTGGATCGGGGACATAAACTTCATGGCCTATTGCCTCCCCTCCACTAGGTGTAAATACAACATCAGACATAAGTGAAAGTATATTATACCTAAATTCAAAACAAATTGTTTGAAAAACTCTTTTATAATATCTTCATGCTGTGAGGCAAATTGAATTTGAATGTTTGAAACTGTTCTTGAAATCTTTATAGAAATTATTGTATATAATTAGCATTTAATTATAATTATTTATACACAATTCAGCTTATGGCTGCAAAGTATTTGTTAATAAAGCATCTTCTTCTATGTCCACCTGTCACTTAAACAGGCTGAAAATTTGTGAATATTACATGTACCATGCATTCACTACCACCCTTATAGCTAGCTTGTGGGATTGGATCACAGGGTGATGGAAACAAGATTAATGATGACTATAAAGTAGACTGCCTGTCCCTGTTGGAGTTGTTAGAACTAACAGGAAACCAGAAAGGATTCTAAAAAAGCCAAAATGAGGGGCAACATGTCAGGCTTTTGGAGATTGTGTAGTTCCAGAAAATATCCATACCTCCATCACGGAGGGAATTTGTAAATGGACCCCCTATCCTCTGGGACTTCCATTTTTCTTCCATACAAATTCAGTAATTTTGTTCCTTCTCTGACCCTCCTCCCCTCCATGAATTTCCAATTCCCTCCGTGGTGGGGGTATGGATATTTTCTGGAACTGTACATTGGTACATACACAGTCTGACTCACCCGTCTCACTCATTGTACATGTTTATGTCCACAGTTGTACATTATGGTGTACTTACGGTATTCTCAAGGAAGATTCTACATTAATCACAGTCAACTCTGTTGGTGCTACTATGCAGGTTTTATACATGATGTGTTTTTTGTACTACAGCAAAGAGACGGTAAATATTAATAATAGTTTTTTCCTGTACTTTTCATACCACCAAAAGTCTCAACTGTACATATAAGGCAATAGGCTACTATCAACCATGTTCAGACACAGTTACAGGAATTGTATTCATTATATTTGCAGACCTCTGAGTTAAGACTTATCACTTATGTTGGCATAGGTGGACTTATACTGTACATTTACATGGTGAATAAAGTTACTGAAACTCCTGACAGAACCTATCTTCTGGGAAAAATTTGTACAGTTGTTACAATTTCAATGCAGGCTTCACCCTTGGCTACTGTGGTGAGTTGACATACATTTCAACAGTTTTTGTATGATACAGTATATCACTGTGAAAGCAGGATGATCACAGCGGTACACATCCACAGTAGGAATTTCATGTAGACATCACAGCTCCAACATGATATGTTCATGTAGACGTCACAGTGCTGACACGGTCACATACAGTAGTAAGAGTAGATTTCGTATGACTGTGAAAATGGCACCACACAGTCATGGCACGATTACAGCAGGAATTTCGAATGTTATGGCCGTGTCACGGCATGGTCCATTTCACACTCATATGAAATCTGCTCTATGGTACACCATGCTGCAGCCCTTTTATATGAAACCTGCTCTATTAGACACATAGGTGGATAGACAAACTGACTGACCAATGACAAAAAGAAAAGAAAAAAAGAAAAAAGAAGAAAAAAAGAGACAGACGTATTCTTTGGTAGTAAAAATCATCATTTCCTCAAAAATCACAAACTAATAGTAGCCACCAAATCTCCCTTTAGAGAAATCACTGATTATTTAATTAGTAGTCGATAAAAAAGTAACCTTAAGGCACATTCTTATCATGCAACCATTCTTCTCTACAGGCAACAGTGGTCAAGACTAAAAGTACAGAGTCCATGCCATTTGTTTTCTCTTTCATGATTACAATAGTTTCTTTAATTTGGGTTTTGTATGGAATGGCAATCCACGATATTAATATCCAGGTTAGTTATTGCTGCATAAAAATACTAAAAATAAGCCTTCAGTAAAAAACTCTGTGTGCAACCACCTCTAGATCTCATGCCGATCATATACTGTAAGGGGCAACCTTGCCTTAAAGTGTTTACTAGGTACTGGCTCAATATAGTTTATGGACCATGCTAAAAGTGTTTACTAGGTACTGGCTCAATATAGTTTATGGACCATGCTAAAAGTGTTTACTAGGTACTGGCTCAATATAGTTTATGGACCATGCTAAAAGTGTTTACTAGGTACTGGCTCAATATAGTTTATGGACCATGCTTCCGTTTTTCACTCAATGAATTGAGCAACTATCTCTTGACTGACCAAAATAGTTTTTACACTTGTTGGACTTAAATCAAAGTTTTGAATTTTGACTACTTCACTTGAATTTGTGTTGCCATAGCAACGGTAAGCAAAGATGGCTAAAACCAAGTTTCTAAAATATCTTTCGTACTCAAACAGCTCTAGAAAAGAGATTACACGATTGAGCAATAAACTACATTCTAAAACAAAGAAATTAAGGCTAAATCCAAAAAATGTTTTACCAAGCTGCTTGGAATAAATTGCAAAAACATAAATAATGCAAATTTGCCCATTTCCGATCGTTTATTCCAAATCACTTCAATCAAAGAGTTTTACATTGTAATTCCATTTTATCTCCTTTACCTTGGTATGTGCTTTGTTTCATAGTATTTGAATGCCTGGAATTCTTTGAAATCAAGAGATATTTCAGAAAAACTGATTTCAGCCTTATTTTTATATTGTTGCCATGGCAACACTAATTCCACTGAAACTGATTGTCTAGAGCTGCTCCAGTTCAAGAGATATTGTAGAAAAATTGATTTCAGCCATCTTTGTTTACCGTTGCTATGGCAACACAAATTGAAGTGAAATAGACAAAAATCAAAACTTTGATTTGAGTCCAATAACTGGTGTAAAAACTATTTTAGTTGCTCAAGAGTAAGTTGCTCAATTCTTGGAGTGAAAAATGGAAGCATTGTCAATAAAAACTATGTTGAGCCACCTTAACTATGGGGTAAATGTAATTTAGGTAATGCCAGGTCTGTGGGCCTTGCCTCTTTGCTGATCACTGCAGATCATTCTTCTTTGCACCTCCCAGCCCTGCCTTCATCAGCTGGAAATAGGTTTCCTTTCCACTGATACTCAGTGTGATGGTGTGATAGCAACTATGGTTTGCAAATTATAATGCACTGCCTTAAAAATTTTGGTTTGGTCTTTGGAAACTTTTTCTGACAGTAATATAGACATCTTGATTTTTCTCTTGGAATTAATTATTGATGTCAAGAATTGAAATGACAAATTGATTTCATGTTAGTGTTTGACAAATTTCTGCTTCGTTGATTTTCCAGTTACCAAATGCCAGTGGTGTCATACTTGGTCTTCTACAGCTGTCTCTCTTTTGTATTTACCCTTCAAAATCATCCTCCAAGACAGGATTAACCACCATGGCATGAATAATATAATTTTAAAATTAAAATAATATTAATGCTCAGGGATATTCTATTTGGAAACCCATAGTAATATTAGCTTATAGAATCTACATTTTGTCCTTTGTATGGCAGTGAATTTACAGGAAAAAATTAGAGAAAAAAAACGTTGATTGGCAGTCGTTAGTTAAAATTAGTCATAAAGCAAGGAGGATAGAGGATAGAGACATGGCTCACACAAAAATGTCAAAAATGTTTTATACAAGCAATATAAAACAATCGCTTGTCTCTGTACTGTGATATGATATGAACACTCTGGAAGATGTAGAGCCCTTGAAAAGCAAGAGAAACACTTGGATACGCCTCATGTTCCTAAGCTTGCTTTCCTCTTGCTCTACATCTTCCATTGTGTTTATATCACAGTACAAAGATGTATGTGTGCACATTTTATATTGTTTAAATAATAAAAGTACTTATTGCATCTTTATAAGCTGATGCAGCCCTATCTAGTTTGCTTGCTACACTGTAGTTTCTGTTCATCTGGAAAAAACAAACAAACAAACTAGTCAGAGCAGATTGTTATAGTGGAAATCATTGGGACACATTCAAAAAATAGTTCTTTTTAGTGTTATTCCTGTATTTATATTGCAATAGAAGTAGAAAATCATATTTGAAATACCAGTATTTAAAAATACAGAGTTACGCAAAAAGTACACACCAGTTTTATTGATATTTTCTGTTTTTAATTTGTTAAAATTTCTTTCTAGTTTTATTGCTACTAACAGTACATGTATATTTCTCAAGGAACCCTTATGCGAAGATTAACCTTTCTGAATAACACATACAGTGGTTTTTGTTTAGTATACTAACCATATAACACAACTTTTATATTATTTACCTATTTATTGTGGCTAACCTTTGGATATTATCAAATGTATAAAGTGGATAATGTAGAATACAAACACTTAAATCATGCAAAAAATACATTTAGTACTAAATAGTAGAGTACAAACACTAAAAGTGTGCAACATATTAAATAGTACTAAATAGTGCTATATTATGCTAATTCAATTGTTTTCTATTGTCTAATTAGCACTATTCAGTACTAAATACTGCAAAGTTTTGCACGGTTTTAGTGTTTGTACTAAATTATGCTAAATCTATTGTTTGATATTTAGTACTATCTAGTACGGTGTACTACATTAAGTACTAAATTAGTGCAAAGTATTGCACACATTGAGTGTTTGTACTCTACACTGGAGTGATTGCACTTAACCTGTGAAATTCTATTGGCCAAATAATGCAAAGTAGCACTATTAATCAATGGCAAGCAAAGGTTGTTGTGCTATTTTAGTACTAATTAGGTTTTGTACTTTTTCATGGCTTAAGTGCAATCAATGTATCCTTACCTAGGTTAAGTGTTATATACAGTAGGGTATTCAAGCAGTAGCTTTATATTTTATACCATTCTCTAGACATTTCACCCAATACAACCAGATGATACTACAATATTTGACATTTAATGCCACAATTTTTACCAAAGCTTATTAACAAAACAAGTACTATTTACAGAAGGTCATTAATTTTATGAGTCTGTTTCAGGTTCACTTCCTTCACTCTCATCATCTTCATCTTCGTCTTCACTTGAGCTCTCTTGGTTAGCATGGTCAGCCTCTATTAGCTTCATTAACTCCTCAAATCGTCTTTTAATCTAAAAACAGAATATACAAGTGCTCTGTAAGATGTGTACTAAATGTATGTAGCTCCGACCCACGCTTTTCTTGGGTTGTATGGAAATGGATTGACTCAATCCATGTCAAAATTGTGAGTTAATAAATGATACAGGGAATACACAGTTTTCTAAGTTATTACATAACTAAATGCTAAATTATTAATGTACCTCATTAGCTGTTTTTCCTTTTAATTTTGTTGACAACTCTTCAAAAGTATCAGTTGCTACACCTTCATGGCGACATGTTGATAGAATAATGCGGTCATCATCTCTGGAAGAAAATATGACCATTAATAAATTATGAAACAAATATTCCAACGAGCGATAGTGTGCATGGCTGAATGAAAGTACTGATGCTCCAAATAAGGTCATTTTTTTTAACAAAGGCAGGGGTTTCATTATCTTTTTGAATAAGCATCTGAGTGATTGAAGTAGGCATCTGTGTCCCAAATGGGGCCACAATCATATTTATTAAGTATGACACAAAATAACCGGTGGTAAGAGGTAAAATATACATACATTAAATGTCAAATACTCACCGAGTCCAAAGAACGACAAGCTGACCATCTTGATCAAGTTGATGGTTTTGAGCTGACAATGTTCTACGAGTAAACTCAGAGCCATCTTGAGTATCTTCCGAAGTTTCATAAGCTGATTCATCATTGTCATCATAATTATCGCTGTCATCATTATCGTCATTTTCAGTAACATCAGCACAGACATCGTCCATGACATCACTTGAAACTCTTCCCATCCACTTTGATTTGAGATGGTCTTCATGGTCATCATGCCGCACACTGTCGTTACTTGTATCATTATGAAAGGATGATGCAACAGAGAGAGGACAATCAGAGGCACTCCCCTCAGTTCTCACAGAGCTTGGATTTTGTTCTGAAAATAGTTCATCACAGTCTGTTCTACCTTCTTGGAGTCTTTTATGGTCCACTGAATTGTCTGGTTCATCTGAGAAAAAAATAAATATAATATTAGGAACAGTCTCATCGCGAAAAAAAAATCAGTTCATGCTCAAGGAGAGGTATACAGTGAACGCCAGCTAAGGCAGACTCCTTTGAAACTTATTACTATTAGTTGCAAAATACTATTATAGTTTTTTTGGATCTCTGTGTGCAATCAATAGGGAGCTTAAGCAGGAGACATTTTTGTCAACACGGACGTCACACATGGGTTTTCGTTCATCCGTTCGCCGTCATAGATGAGGTTGCTGTTCTTGGTACAAGATGAAAAAGCCTTCACTGACCTGCTTAACGAAAACGGACACATCATCTATGATGGTGAACGGATGAAGAAGAACGCGCGTTGACAAAAACGTCTCCTGCTTAAGCTCCCTAATACTTTTCTCCACCCCTCTGCCATTCCCCCTCCCCCTGTCACAATGTTGCCATCCAATTGTCAAATTGCCACGGTGAGCTTAATTGAGCAACATTTTGTTGAATATGGAGAAAGGGGGAGGGGGCATACAGTGCAACTTGATTTTTGTAAGCATTTTTGCTAGAGGTTGCTAACCACTTTGCATCTTATTCTGTTACTCTTGTAGTACTGTCGGCAAGGCATTCCATCACAGGTGTGTATTTTAAGGCAGTTCACTTATTAAATAAAATACACCATTGGAAGCCATGAACAATAATCTACCTTTTTTATTACTTGTTTCCTCCTCTGCATCACTAATTCCAGATGCTGCATCATCTCTAGAAATACCATCCATTCCTTGAGGACTTTTCTTAGGCATACTTCTCTTTTTATCATTTTTGGTATTCTTAGTTCGTACCACACCAACTGGCTTTGAAGTGAGTTTCTGTTTTGTGCTGGATGTTCTTGCAGAATGACGAACTTTATGTTTTCCTTTGGGTTTTCTGGGTTCAATTATGTCTGGTATAACAACTTCTTCAAAGTCATCTACCTATAAGGGTAAAGATTGACACTAAACATCACCATCTTTTTATCACTGCAAGAGTTGATTGGTTAGTGAAGGGATCAATATTGGCAAGGAAGAGTTTTATGGTCAACCTTCAATCAACTTAATTCTCACATCCTGATTTTGAATTTCCTCTAATTTGTGTAGCTAGCTCAGTGTAGCTTTAAATACCTGGCGGAGCACCAATGGAGGGAGAGGGTAGGGGTGTACCATCCACCCCTGCCTACATGTATGTGTCCTCTCCCTCTACCACCATCTCCACCTTCTATCCCATGAGGATTTGAGGCTACTCTGGGCTACATGGATAAAGTTACATAAAGGTGTGACCAGGCATGAACAGAACTGGACAAAGATGCCATTGCTCACTTACAATGCACAATCCAATCAAGCTGGGTGGCTATCATAATCAGAAAAAAAACCCATATTATTATAACTATCAAAATACCTCTGGGTCACTTCCACTGCCTATTTCAACTTCTTCAAAATCTTCATCAGAACTAGAAATAAATAAATTATGCATGCATAAGTGGCTTGTATATTAATAATTTAATATATTATGCTAAACAAAATAATACTTAAATTCTAATTGGTTGACTTACCAGACAGGAGGTTTGAGGTTATCAAAAAATGACTGAAACTCATCAACTAAGTGTTGCTGTCCACGTAGTAAGGGAACAACTTTTTCATGAAGCTGTGGAAATGGAAAGAAATAAAAACTCAATTTAATACTTAATCAGAAGGAATATTACAAAACCCTTTGCACACTGTATCATTTACCTCTAAAGGTGTCTTTTCACCAGCATTCCACGTACTAAAAGCTTCAATAATTTTCTGGAAATGTGACCGATGTTTGTGAAAATGAACCTAGAAAAAGTTTAAATGTGTTATAAAAATGCTGTATCTTCACAGTCCCTACCAAGAACCAGCATTTTCGCACATGAAACAGCTTAACAATAAAGATGCTGTTACACGGTGCAATGTTTCTGCAACTTGTCTCATAAATGGCCTTGTGAAACAAGTTGCACGCACCACTGCAGTGTGATAACACTCTATATAGTTGAAAAAACAGTGCGAGAAAATGATTGCAGCTGCAATGATTTCTGATACGACAACATGTAACACCCCCTGGAATGGCTTGACGTGTAACTTGTTTTGCAATGCTATTGTGAGACAAGTTACAGAAAAAATCGCACCATGTGACAGCACCTTAAGACTTACCTCTAATCTTCTTAAAAATGTCCTCGCTCGTATGAACTCCAAGTTTTCCATAAGCTGTAAAGGAAGGACAATCAGATACAACAGTTGTTAGAACTTCTATTATTCATTCAATTTATTTGATAACATAATGAATGGTAAAGTAATAATAATAATAACAATAAAATATATTAATCTTTAGCCAGGGTAGACCCATCATCTAAAGCTGGTACATCAATGGGTGCCCTGGTACAAATTTAAATGGCCATTGCAATTGGATAGAGGGTGGTTCTTAACAATGGCAGATATTACATTGTAATAATTATTGGAATCTAGAAGTTCTAAATACAGAAAAGAGATTTTGTTGAACCGTTTTATGCAAATGTAAAGTACAACATAATTCAGAGATGTAAATATCTTACCACTCCAGCTTCTAGAGCTTGCTCTGGTTCAAGAAAAGCAACAAAGTCCTCAACTAGTTCAGGATAATCTGCTAAGACAACCTCAATGCGTCTATAAAGCTGTTAAGAATGAAAGAGAAGAAAATAGAATTACAGAATTACATGTACAGAGAGAAGTAAGCAAGCAGTAAATAAAAAGGTACAATTATAGCGTGTGTCCAGCCTCAATGTCAGCAGTGGAAATATAGCATGTGTCCAGCCCCAATGTCAGCAGTGGAAATATAGGGTGTGTCCAGCCTCAATGTCAGCAGTGCAATTATAGGGTGTGTCCAGCCCCAATGTCAGCAGTGCAATTATAGGGTGTGTCCAGCCTCAATGTCAGCAGTGCAATTATAGGGTGTGTCCCGCCCCAATGTCAGTAGTGGAAATATAGGGTGTGTCCAGTCCCAATGTCAGTGGTGCAATTATAGGGTGTGTCCAGCCCCAATGTCAGTGGTGCAATTATAGGGTGTGTCCAGCCCCAATTTTTACCTGAACAGGAGTCCATTGACAAGCTGATGATTCTACTAATGTACCAAGAAATTCCTCATAGCGATCCTGGTCGGTTTTAAGAGCTGACTACAATCATAATAAATATTACAAATAATTAGACAATAAGTTACTTATAAAAGAAAATTTGGGGATCAATATGAGCCTGGTTCCCCTAGCAACTCAAGACAAAGCAAAGCTTGCATTATTAGCACTTGATTCTCCTTTGTAAAAGTAGTGGCACAAGCACAGTCAAATGTACGCACAAAAGAATGGAAAGTTTTGTCTCTTCTTACATCTGGTTGCACTTGTGTTGCCTTGTGTCACTAGTGAGAACAAGGCTATACTTACCTTCACTTTGGCCAAATAGCTGTCTGCTAAAGCTTGTGCCCTAATGTGTTCCTACAGAAATTTTTTACAGTTTAATTAAGTTTTTCTTTTACATGTAGATGTAACTCATGGATGGCATATTCTATGCTAAACTCAGAGATCATGGAGAAGCACAGGCTATTGGAGAGGTACATGTACTACTGATTTGACTGAACAGATTACATAATATGTGTTTCAATACCTTTGGATCAGGAGGGAGTGTTACTAAGCTTGGATTATTTTTCTTGGCATTACTTGATCCTGATAATGATGTGACATTTGAGGGCTTGTCACGCACAACTTTGGCTTTGGTTGTCACAGGGGAAGGAGATTTTGAGGTTTTCTCAACTACATCCTGCAAATGGAATACAAAAAATTGAAACAAAATTAAGTCAACAAGCCCGCCAAAAACTTTTTTTGCCTATCTCAAGGCTATGGTCTAACTTGAGTCACACTACTTTACCATGACCATACTTCATTTCCTGTTGCCAAAGTGCAAATGAAGGGATGCTCACAAAAATGATTTAAGTGACTTTTTTCTGATGATTTTTTCAGTGGTATAAAATGATGTCAATTAACTTTCTTATGTCCAAATATCAATGTCTGGACATCCATCAAAAAGTCACTTAGGTCATTTTCATAGTCAACCCTTCAAATGTTAGCTGCCTCAGGCACCCTGGCCTTGTACCAAAAACATACAATAATTATGGGTTTGCTTACAGGTGGTCCTGGGGAATCAGAGGGTCCTTGAATGAGATCTTGTTTATCTTCAGGTAATTGTGCACATGGAGAAGCATCATCAGTTTCAACTGGGGTTTCTATATCCATATCACCATAGCAACCATCATCATCATCTTTTCCTGGTTGATTATCATCACCATCACATTGGTCATTGTTCTGTGATTGGGGAACATCAGGAGATGCACTGCTTCCTTGTTCTTCAGCATTGTCAGGGGTTCTAAGATTATTAATTACAATAAATATAATTAATAGAATTGAATGCATGATTGTACAAGTCCTGATCTGTGATAGAGAAAGTGACCCCCCCCCCCCCCCCAAGGGAATATCATACTTCACATTATTGTCAGGGGTCGACCTGTACTGTCAGAGCAAAGCTTCTGATTTGTTGAAATTCCAAAAACAAAGAATGGGTAGATTATGGTGAACAATGTGTTTTGTTCTAGCCTTCATTGTTTGTTTTACTGTTCTTTGTTATTCCAACAAACCAGAAACTTTGCTCTGATTGGTACCACCCCGATAAACCCCCTTGAAGATAGAGTAGTAGACTAGTAAGTAGTGGATGATACACTAGCTAATTAATGTAATACAGCAGTTTTCTTATGAGTGGAAAGCTTACCGCACTATACCTTGACCGTGTCAGTGCCGCAATGTCTATATAAAAACATCTGAAATTCCTGCCGAAAACGTATTATGCAGTGATCATGTTGTTTTCCAAGTCATATGAAATCTGCTCTATACTGTACCCCATACAACAATTACTATATATTAAATATTAATACCTAGTTTGTGACATGGCAGGTGATTCACAAGGAGAATTTGTTCCTAACGGACTGCAACTTTTTGGCTCCATTTCAACATCATTCATAGTTTCTTTAACTAAATCAATTTTTTCTTCTAATGTCTCATTAATTTGTATTTCATTATTTACAGAATTTGGCTCAACTATTTCTTCATCTGAAACTGTAGACTTTTCTTGGATTGGTGCAACAGGACTATTTTTCATTGCTTTTTGAGTTTCATCAGAAGACTTTTCTTTATTTTGTTTATTCAAGTTACTAAACCCTTGTGTTGATCCAAACAGTTGAATGACAACTGCCCCAGTTGTGTCTACCATAGCAGATGTAGGAGATGTGGAGACACTTGTTGGTTGTGGAGTTACATCTTTCACTGGGAATGTTTGCTTGGGCGGAGTAATTGGAGGGAGTGCTTTCCTTTGGGGTTTCACTTTATTACGATACGTTATTAGCCATTCAGGCTCTATGGTAGGTTGCACTTTTCTGCCATTTTCTAGTAACAAAGGATATTATAATTAACAGCTGTATAATTATGGGTATCCTATTGGATGGTCCATATTTGAGACAAAGTCAGATTGGTAGTCAGACTGTTTCTGTATACTGCACCATCCAGAAAATGGAAGTACAAAGTACAAAAGTCAGGGGGGGGGGCTGTTTCTTGAAATACCCAATAAGTTAATAGGCCTGTTGATTTACAGGAGAAATTATGGGAGCACACAAGCTCCAGCTGTAAGCTCCTGACACTTGTCTATAGAAATTAAAAATGTGTGCTTTGAGAAAGTACACCCTTAAACTTTATTGTGTAAGTTAACCTTGTAAAGTTATCAGGTCTTACAAGAAATGGTCCCAAGGTTTCTTATAAAAGTAGGAATGACTGGCAAACAACATCAATAGGGGGACTCCCACAACTTCTGGAACTGGGCTCCCCTGGCTATGCCTCTGATTCTGACCCATTTTGTATGAATGCATTTTATGGATGGAAAATCTATGGATATAAATATGGAATGTGGTCAGATCTAGAGTTACTGCATGAAAAGTGCCCAATCAAGATTCAAAATTCTAAATACGGCATAACAACTGTTACAGTTTTGCTTCCACTATAGATACAATTAATAAACTAAATTTGCTCTCTGTAAAAATGAGCAATATTTATTGTCTTACCTGACTCGACACTAATTTTAATTTCGTCAGATAATTTCCACAAAGTCTTTGTATCTCTAAGATGTTTGACAATATTGTCCTGTGATCTTGATGAATGAAGATTTTTACAACGAATTTGAAGCTGTTTAGGTGTCTTAATGGGAAGAAGGTGGGACTGAATTAGCTTCCAGTTTCTCTGGAACTGCTTCATGCCAAGTGCTAATAAGTTGTCCTCTGTTTCAGTAAACTTAACTCTAAGACTTGCTGTTTCTTTCTTTTCAATAAAATCTTTATCGAAAAATCCATGCCGTGGTAGTAATATCTTTTCTTTAAATACAGGGGAGTTGGCCATGATGGCTTGATTAGCAGATGAGACTGTGGGTATATTATTCCTGGCCATTCTACTTTTGTCTTTAGATGTTGTGGCTTGTTTTCTTGGGCTGCGTGGACGTTTAACTGCTGTGAATGGCTCATTTACGATCCTAAAATGAAAGTACTTATTAATCTGAGTTACATACCTGTATAACCCTCTTGAAAATCAGTTAATCAGTTGCATACAAGTAAATGTACATGATCCTCTTAAAAATTTACACTCGACTCAGATACATAAATTATTTATTGTTAGTAAAAGATTGCCATTCTAATGCTTCTATTTAATAATAAAAACAAACAAAACAAGCAAACAAATATTTCAATATTTATAAATTACTTTAAAATATAGTCTGTGCTGCATTGTATATCACCACTTATTCATAACTCTTTACAAGGCTTATTACACAACTACATGTAAATACTACAAATTAATAAACATAACATTAAATGGTTTAGAATCACAACTGGCAGGAGGCAATCCAGTTGGCAATTTACAAGCATGGTTGACAAGCTGAATTTGAACTACTGGTAGGGACTACTGAGTTCAATAATTATTTCAACCTCGGCTACATTTAGTGTGCAAAGTGGGGCTTGGCCTCAGGACCAACACTCTCACCAGTGGACCAATTACTGCCTCCTGGCCATAGCAGGAAAAACTTTTAGTAAAAACTTTACCTGACAGCTTCTACAATTCCAGGTAAATCAAACATAGACTGTTCTGGCATGCTACCACCCAATGCAAGGATAGGATGAACAGATGAAGACCTGTCACAAAATCCTCTCAGTTCACTGACATACTGACGACAGATGTCTGCCTCCTCTTGTAGAGTTGGTTCCTCTCTTGACAGGAGATAAACCTGGGTTAGAATTTGAAGATGCTGAAATGAAAAAAGAATAAGATGAAAGCTATGCTTTAAAGAACAATTTATTTGCCAGGAAAGGAAATAATGTGTAATAATGTGCACAAATAACATTTGTGCACAATGTTGCTACATGTCTGAGCCATGAATTTCTATAATTATGTTGACATACCTGATTCATTTGTTTGGATAACTGAACTCTTTGTTTATCTGTGAACAGCACTGTTGTCTCTTTATCACTTTGTTCAATGTCTAATAGCAAAGATCTGTTGACAAGCAATTGTTATGGAAATGCTTTGATCAATGAACACAATTTTCTGCAATCACATGTAACACAAACTTAAACATCAGAAGAGAAATGAAACAAACCTTGCATGTGTGTATGTATCATCATCGTCATTCTCATTACACTAAAACAGATTATTATGAAACAAAGTTAGATAGGGTAATTTAAATGTGCAAGTTAGTCAATTTGGTCCATAAAAAATGTAACAGCCATTGTACAACCATTACACGAACATTAAATGACTATTAAGTGTCTGTTAAGCCAATGTTAAATGGGCTTTACAAGCTAAAAGCTTAATGGTTATATACATGTAATGGCCATTAAACAGCAGCTTAACTGACAGTGACTTGATGGCCATTTAATGGTCATACAATTCATTCAACAGCCATTAAACCACAACTTTGTGAGACAGATAATATTCAATTCAATATTAGGAATTCATCTACGGGACTTTTTTAACTCACCTCACTTAGAAGTTCATTAAACAAGTCAGAAACCTCCTGCTCTGAAATATTTTAAAAAATTACTGTCATTAGAAAAATTCAGATAACAACTTTTGTCATTAAAAAATTACTTATTAGAACAATAGACGATATTCCTATTCTCAGTATTAGACTGGAACTGTAATCTCAGACAAAACCTCTTACACTGTGGGACTTTCTCTGTTTCTAACAAAATTTTGTTATGATTGCTAAAAGAATACAACATTTCTCTAGTCAAGAAAACTATCATCATATCCCCTCCGCTTTTTCAATGTTGAGGCTGAAAAGTTGCTTTTGTGTATGTAAGAGATGGGATGGGAAGGGTTGGAAAGTGCCCTGCTGAGAAGCTCAATACATGTATATAGAAATTATATTCTCTATTCACTCAGATAATAACTTTTTTTCTAAACAATGATAGAACAAAATTACTAAGATATTGAATGAGATTATTCAATCCATTAATCAATTAAGTTAAAGGGGAGTACTGTACCAGCATTGGATATCACCCATCTTTAAGAGACTTGTCCCATTGTATGTTTGCTTTCATTGGTAATTTATTTGCTTCCTTCCTTTACTGATAGCCCAATCCCTCCCAATACAGTGGTGTATGAGCTGGAAAGTAACTAGTTTATTTCCACTGGGCAATCAGTGTGACAGGTGACAAGGGTTGACCAGTGGATATGTTGCCATGGTTACCTCCTATTGCTTGCTTGTCATCCCCCTTTGCTAACTATGGCACCCACCCTCCATACCCATCCTAGTTAAATCAAATCCAAATTAACTTTGTCAGGTTGATTAAATGTACAATTTATTTTAATCATCTACTTACTAGATATTCTAACAGCCCTGTCATTCCTGTATTCCTCCTTTTCTTCTACATGTATGTGATCTTCAGCCATAAAGTCGTATTCAAAGTCATCTTCTTCTGCCATGATGTCATAATCATCTTAAAATTATAATAAAAAAACTTTATCAAAATCTTCTTTAATGAAATACAAATGTATTTAAAGACAACACTGGCAGACTTTCAAGGACAGGTACTGTACATTGTACATTACCTATTAATATACAATTAACGTGATTTCTCCCATCTATTTTCTTCAGTGCTATGTCCTACTCCATTTCATTTAGTAACTGATTTCTCCAATTCCACTTTTACTACCAAGTGAATCATTTATCTCATCTCTTTAAGTGACTTATTTTAATCTCCCATTTTATCCCATTTCATTAAGTGACTCATTTTAATCTCCCATTCTATCCCATTTGGTGATTCATTTCTTCTATTTCATTTCATTTAGTGACTAGATTTATTTTCCCATTTTATTCAATTTGATGAATCAATTCTCCCATTTCATTCCATTTGTTGACCAAATTCTCCCATTCCATTTCATTTGGTGACTCATTTTCATTTCCCAATTCATTCCATGTTGTGACTCAATTCTCCCATTTCATCCTGGGCATTTAATTACTCATTTTAATATTTTACTTCATTCCATTGAATGATGTATTCCTCCCATTTTATCTCAATTAGTAGCTCCTTCTAATCTCCCATTTCATCCCATTTAGTGAATCAATTTAAGTTTCCCATTTAATCCACTTTTTTCCTTACCATCTCCATTAGCAAGGCACTGTAGAAACTTTTGGAAATCTACCTGATCCTCATCAAGCTCATCTATTTGAATCTGGTCATACAGATCTGGTGTAAAGTCAGGCAATTCAAAGTCTGCTGAAAGAGAATAAATAGTCTAGATATTTTACTCTTGTTTAGAATTGCTAATCCTTATAGATAATAACTTCATGTACCTGCTTGATTTAATCTACCAAAAACTGATTATTATTCAGATTATTATTAACAATTATTATTGTTTTCACAGATTATTCTGTCTATCACTGACAATATCACTTTTTGCCTAAATTGCAGCTATGTAGACTTGAGTGCTAATACTTTTTTCTTCTTACAGTATAAAGCCCAAACGTACAGTGTATGACCAGCTACAATGCATTCCCATTCTTTTGAAAGAGCAATCATCCACTCAGCATCGAAGAATTCTCTTATTTTATCTCTTACCCAAGTGTTAATTGGAGGATGGCAAGACAAAAGTATGAGAATACATTAACACTGGTCATTTTTGAGCTTCATGCTATAATACTAACTAAAGGTGTCAATAACTTCTCATGATACCTAGTGTAAATAGTAACTCTCTATCATTTAGTGGTAGATGCGATCTTGTTCTCTTGGCGATGAGGTCATTTTGCTAAATAAAAACACAGGACAAAGTGTGAAGATGGACATTTTAAGCACCCTACATGTGTGTACATGAATTAATAATATTGCTTGAAGCAGCTTTTGTATTTTAGAATTCCATTCACTTGAATTCATGTGGAATGAAACTAACACAGAGCATCACAGAACTCAAAACTGGAGTACTGCCCTATCATTTCACATTTATTTATTTTATAGCAAAAACCCATGGTATCAAAATTGGAGTGCTAAAATTACAAGTTTTCTTACCAAGCACAGTCTAATACCGTCACAGCACAGCATGATCAATGCTGTGTGAGTTTTTACAGTCACTAACTTCCTGGCCAGCAGTTTCTGTTTACACTTTATGCACAACCACATTACGAATCACTTTTGGCACCATTGGCTGCTTCAGTACAGTATTGTCAAGAAAATTTTAAGTTGAAGGCGAATGAACTTTAATCAGTAGATGGCACTGGTGGCCAGTGCTCCATGAAATGAGCTTTTATGTATTTTCATTGGATTTTGTTTTTGTCAGCCAGTTTTTTTCACCATCCCAGCAACTTTCAGCCTGCAAAAACCTCAAAGTAGCTGGTGATATTGACAGTCGTCAGCACTTTTTTACATCCCTGCAGTAGCTGTTTAATCAACATTAATTGGCTTAACAATTAAATGACAAGCTTGCAATTCTAGTTTTACCTTGTCTGGAGTCACTGCTGAAACTGTTTCTGGCTTTTTAAAAATCATTTCTTGTGAGCGGTGTCTTGTCAATGGTCTGCTTACTGTTGAAGAATGGGAAACCGAAACTGAGTAGATGTAATATATTCATAAAATCTGTTGTATTTTATAGTATTCCATCTATAGTGTTATGTGTTATTGATTATATTTTTATAAATATATTACATGAAACTGAGTGCTACAAGAAATTATATTTCTTTAGTTACGAGTCAGTCTACTTACTTGAAGTGGAAATAATTAGTTCTCTGAACTCCTTCATAGACTGATGTACAAGCACTATATTTCCCTAGCTCTCAGAGGTTAATATACACATTCCTCCCCTCCCAATTACTGCCACAATATGTACCTATGCACTACTCTCTCTCTCTGAACAAATTTGGAATGCCTGCAATTTTTTATGTGGTACCCAAACCATACAAGCCACAATCTGCACAAGTATGTATGTTCATGTGAGTCTATAAAATTCAAAGAAGTATATCTTTCCTTCAAGTAAAGTGACTCTTGGGGGAATTTCCTCTGTTGAGGAATAACACCATCAAAGCTGGGTTCTTGAGTGCTTGAGTGTGATAGCTAAGTCTTAAGGAAACATTCAAATGATTTGTTTGTCATACCTGATGGGGAAGATATATCTGCAGAATTTGTATCTTGAAGTGTGTCTGTTAGACCAGTATCTGGAGTGGTTGGTTTGAATGGTGAGGCAAGGTCACTAGAAACAATAACAAACATTGAATATAGCGGTAATCGTGAACAATCTGCACCGTACGGTAAGTGGTCGGTAACTTGGTTCGTCGACCACTTACCATTACATTACCATTACCTTACCGTCATCTTACCGTTACCTTACTGTCAAATGCAAGCTTGCCACCTATGACAATTTGAGTGGGGTAATATGAAAGGAGCAAGGATCCAAATTTCCTAGTAAACATTGTGTAACACTGTTGTAATAGCTTCATGTTTGCCTGTACACTTGAAATTACTGTACTCTACAAAAAACATATCTTGCCCCTCAATACCTTACTTTCAAGCTACATGTACTTGATTTAGTCTAGTTAGATAATTATTGTGACTGGTTATATTGTTTTAGAACAGGCACATTTAACAAACCTTTGGTATGATAAACAACTTTCTGTGTCTTCATCCTTGAAAAAAGATAGGCAAGACATTATTAAATACATGTAAAAGTGTGTAACTATTTGGAATGCATATTACTGTACGTGGATAAATGTAATTTAGGCATAGTTAAAATCTATATGTAGGCTGCTGGTCGGAAGATCAGCTTGCTGCTGTGGGGTCCCCTCCCTCTCGCTTCAGGGCTAACATGTGGCTTTCATTACTAATTAGTGTCAGTGTTTCTTGCTGCTCAAGTGTTGCTGCACCTAAGCCCAACTTCATCATCGCCAGTGAGCTTACTTTGCCTAATAAGACTTTCTCTCACCTCTTCATCCTCAGCAGGATCATATTCTTCATCTGATGATGACTCGGGAAATTCAAGATCTGTGAACTAAAATTGATCAAAAATAAACACTTCGCCAGGGGTTTCAGTAGAAAGAAGCTAACGTACTGCCGCCTACTTCACCTCTCATCACTGGTTAGTCAAACTGTAACTAAATCTCGTAATAATAATAATCAATAATAATAAATAAATATTTCTATAGCGCCATTTCCGTTAGCTCAATGGCGCTTTACAATGTTACAACTTTAATTCTAATTTTAATCCTAATTTTTTCTCTTTTTTACTAACTAATCATTTGGTCATTTTGAATAAATTATATTTGTAATACGATCCACGAATATATTAAAGAATATATATATATACTATTTGAATACTAGCTTAAAAATAAATAACAATAAATAAAATTCATAATATTTAAATCTAAAAATATCTATAATACGTAATATCTATAATATGGAACTATATATAATACGGTAATTTTGTTATGTTTGTTTTGTTTTTTAACTAACTAATCATATGGTCATTCCGAATAATCTATATTCGTAAATACGATCCATGAATATATTAAAAGAATATATATATATTATTATATATATATGATATATATACTATACTCATATCACAAAACAGGAATGAAAGTGCAGCCAGCTATTACACTTCCATACACCTTGCATGGCCACCTACTTCAAACCTTATTGAAACCCTAGGCTTGCTTTACATTATGGGAACAGAGGTTGCTACTGATTTAACATTTCATAACACCCTCCTTCCTTCCTCCCTCTCAGTAACTGACTAAATTACTTACTGTGGACACTTGCTTTTGACTTTTTAATGGTGACATTTTTGTCTGCAATAACAATTATTTAATATCATATAATCATGTCACAGTTCACAGATGGCGTTACTATGTAAACAATTTGGCCAAATGAATCATATTCTTGTAATACAATACCAGTTGTGCAAGAGGATCTTCCAGATTTTTCTGCCTGTACTTTGATCTTGTCATTTTAGGCTCCTGAAATTGGAAACAACACAATCATCACCAACTAGCAACCAGTATTTTCAATGACCATCAAAGTCTCAAGCACAATCATATAGATCTACTGTCATCCTTAGGCACCATAGTCTCCCTCGCAGCCATTTAGCGTTGTCACACAATGCTCCCTCATGACATGTGAACAGAAAATTTGTTGGTCTGATGAGGGTGCAATAACCAAAATAATCAGTCTGCATGCCAAGATTTAGGGGTATAAATTGCCATAAATGCATATCACAGTGTATTTAATATCAAATGATTTAGTCTTACAAATTCAAAGTTAATATCATCTGTCTCTTCAGTTTCTTCTGATCTCTCCTTTTCTTTTTCAGCAATAACCTTCTGAACCAAATCCAAAACTCTCTTGTCGGTGATGACATGCTGTATATATAAACAAATGAACAGATATCTTCACTTAAAATTTAAGTTTCATATAAAAAGTCCCTGATCAATACAAGATTTGATAACAATGACTGCATAATGGTAGAATAATATGCAAAACTAGAATATTCAATCTTCAAACTGGTTGATAACATTTAGCTGTACATAGAAAAACAGCTGTCATTTCATCAGTCAGATTGGCAAAATATAAAGCTTCAACTCACATGTAAAATACTCTTAACGTTTATAGCTGATAGATTGTTTTTAACTGCATGTTTCTCAAGCATTTTTTCCAAGTCCTCTTCTTCTTCTTCTTCATCTTCGTTGTCTTCCACATCCTCGCCTTTAGATTCAATGGTCTCGAGCTCCTCATCCTTCGTTGGTTCTTCATCAAAGTTTAACCTTTTCGGCTTCTTTTTCCTCCGATCTTTTTTGGTATTTGCTTTTCGCTTTTTTCCTTTTGGAGTCTTAGGCATTTTTATGCCATGTGGCGATCTTCTAACCTTATGAAATCATTTCAAATGCTTTGTATTTTGTAATGGCGCTTCTTTCTTGTCCGCCATTTTTTCCAAAACAACTACCAGCATCCTTTGCGATAACACAGGAATACCGCCTCAAACTGTGGACGGGCCCTATTTTCAGCTTTCACGTTCAAATTTTTAGCTGATGAATGACCAATTTGGATAATAAATATAATAATAGTATTGAATAATATTTGGATGGATAATAAACAGCAGTCATAAACTTATCACGTGCTGCAAGCGGGAACTACTCGCAAAGGCCTTCGTATGTCAGCTTGAACGTGCATGTAATTTCTTTCATAATATTTTTCTACCGGATTTTTATTTTATTTCTTTACTTTTGCTTATAAAAAGCGATAGGAGATAAATTATAAAATATCCCCTATCTTGGGCATCCTGTGGTAGTATTTGTCCCTTAAAGAAATCTTCGTCCGCCCCTTCATTTACTTATTACGTCAATCACATACATTTCCTTGAATTTCTGATTGGTTCCTTGTGAAACGTCCAATTTTTTCTGCCTTGTGATTGGTTAAAACCAGAATTTGCACTCGAAAGGTATGCTTCTTGGCGCCTTTAGTCATTTGGGGCCAAGTCGAGGAAAAAGGAAGATTTGAGGTGAGGTTTTCTTCAATTTTTGTTTCAAAATTTTCACCAAACTAAATATTTTTCTCAAATTTCACTTTTTCCAGGAAGTTAAAAGAGGAGAGCCTCGAATGGTGGCAATATTGGAACAGTTAGAAGTGAATTTAATGGAATTTTCAAAGCAAACCTTGGTCAACCTTCACCTCGTGGGTCATGGAGTCGGATTCAGTCCGTTAAAAATCTGTAAGGTAAGAAAAAGAAAAGAAAAAACTGTTTTTACTTATTACGCTGCGCTAAAATTCTATTATTGTAGCTTCTTTACCGTTTTCTTGCTCTCAAAATCTTTTTAAAGCTATTTTCTTCTACAAAAACAAGAGAGTTCGAAAGTTCACGCTGAACATGTGCCTTGCCGAGTGGAACAAAGTTGCCATTGAAAACTTTCGAAAACCTTCGAAAACTTCTACTTATTAAACAAAAACTTGTCTTTTTCGTCGACAGCAACAAATTCAAAGCAAATTCAAAGACAACAAAGTCTTTCTACAAAAAAAGGTAAGCTATATTTGGTCGTTTTGAACTACAAGTTCATGCAATTCAGTTTTGCCGCGGCAAAAGATTTCATTCACAAAGGTAAAAACGCGAAAAACGCGTAACATTCTCTCAGAATTTTTGACAAATAGTGATTTAAAACCAAATAAAGTTTGCTTTTTCTTTCATTTTCTCATTTTTTCCGGTAGGATAAATGGCAAAACAATTTTTAGTGCGAACAATACAAAATTTGAGTTTTTTTCGCGCCTTCTTTTATAAAACGCATAAATTAATTATGTTTTATTTATTCAGTTTCTTTTTTAATTATTCATGTTTTCTCTTTTCTTTAAGGAGTCGATGGATTTTGGACGAGTTCTTGAGACAAAATATTTCACTGACGACGTTTGCGCTCCGCAAATGGAAAAGTCAAATCAAGGTAATTGTTAATACACATTGTAGAATATTTTTTGTTTGTTTGTTTGTTTGTTTTCCTATTGACGCTAAAACCATTTCTAAATGCCCTACTTGTGAATTCAAATGACAAATTACACAAAAAATTGTTGAAAATTTAAAAAAATGTGATATCGAGAAGAGGAATGGTAACAAGTGGGAGAGGGGTGAGGCTTGGAGAAGTTGATCCCTTTACGGGCGGTATCCCTCTACTTTATGAATCATAGGCAGTACCTATTCACAATAATGTAAATACTTTAATATAATTTCGTTTCACATTTCTTGATTTTGTTTTTACTTTTTCACTCGCTACTTCCCCTTTTTGGGATCGAGGGTGGGGGTAGGGGACGAGGGCCTCTTTCTTTGGGGAGAGGGGAGTACCGGTTTAAGACAAAACTGAAAACTATATGAAAATGATCTTTTGTGCATAATTCCAGGCAGGATGTGAAAAAATATTAAAATGATTTAAAATGTAAAAATAACTTGGTCGGAAAATACATGACAAATATATTCATGTTTTTTTTTTCAATCATTTATTTATGTAAATTCATTAAATATTACAGGTCAGACAGACTGGGAGATCCAAAGAAAATCAGATGAAAATTCAAAAGATCCCAAAGAACCCTCCAGACTACCAACAACAACGACACAGATGAAGTTGATGTCTAGGCGTGTGTAACTTCTGGTGTTGCAGAACTGTGTCAGTGTTTTAGCTAAAAAACTAAACCTTTTTTTTGTAACTGCACCGGCCCACTAAACCTGTCTGTATTTATCTGCAACATTTTGAAGGCACATTGCAAGGTTAACAACTTTTTCTATTTTCTCCCTCCCCAGATTTTATATTGATTGGCAACTGTTTGGATCCATTTCAAAATGGCATCCAGGAAATTCCATTAGCTTAGAGTTTTTGCCTTGGCTGCATTTAAGGATCCCACCTTGGTGACATGGGGAACTCTTCTTTTTTTATCAATTAGTTTTTGTAGGTTTAATTTTGTGCTCATTTTGGTCTATTTCGTATGCACACACCTAAACAATTGGTGCAAATTCTAGTTGAACTGAGTACAACCTAATAGGTAGGTAAGGAGAGTCCTTTAGATGGCCTTGCTTTCAAGCAATGAAGACCCCTTCACGGCTGCAAATCAAGCCTATCGTTTGTTGCCATGGTGATGCAAAATTGGGAAGTGAGCAGCAAGTTTCCACTTGCTAGAGTTAGATTGGCACTAGTGTGTCTCCGTTTTTGCAAGATGACAAGTCTTGCTGATGCTAAGGTGAAAACTGATAGTTTTTGAGGAATTGCATGTTTATCTTATCCATCATTGAGGGTGTTTACACTCGACCTACATATGGAGATCCTGTGGATGTGATCTGCTTGTATCAACATTATGTAGGGTGGCCATTGTGAAGGTATAACCTTGCAATGGTTCATGGTAAGTCTTCACTGAGTGTAAACTTGCGTATATTGGTGGAAACTGCTGTACGGGGTACTTTATATGGTGGGACTAGCCCTTAAGCCATATACTGGACCTTCTCTTTAATGGATATCATATCATGTCAATTTCTCCTTTTGAATAGACAGTAGGGTAAGGCCTTAGGAATGTTGATTAGGAACTCCCCAGTAGATAGGTATATAGAGCAAACTTATTGTATATTTTATTACTGAAATGTTTAATGTTAATGTTAAATGTTAATGTTTAATGTTATGCAAAAAAAAAAAAAATCCGGCTTGCGAAACAAAACGAAATTAATTGGCTTAGTAAACAGTTTTAACAGCTTTTTATCGGCAAGTCAGAGTACTAAACAAGAGTAGGTTAGGCAAATTAATCCGACTTAGTTGGGATAGTGGCATTGGTGGGCCTCCAGCACCCTAAATAGAGGGAATTAGGTAGGAACATGTTTGCGGACTAGTACTCTGACTATCCGGATCATTTTTCCATCAATTTTTGGGTTTTCAACCATCTATCAAGATGATTTTTTCTATCTTTGGTGCCTGCCAAGATTTTCAAGAAGATGCTGACCGTTCTTTGTGGAGCCTATGGAATTTGTTTTTCGAAGATGAATTTGTTTTCAAAAATGGACCTTTCGTGCATTTTTACACTCTTGGAATTTCTTCTTTGGTTTTCAACGAGCTATAAATTTGCCTTTTTGATGACTTTTCCACAACGATGCTGTTCTTCACTCTACTGATGCCAATGGATACCTGTAGATTTTTCTTTTTTTTTTCTTTTTTTTTCAGCAGTTTACTGTTGTAAAAGTTGTTGAATAAATAAAGCACAATAAAACCTTGTCTCAGGGTGTACATCATACTAACATTGAATTGAAGAGGATTTCTCAAGACGAAGCTTTCATTTCTCTTTGGCTGGCAAGTCTACCATTGTTATGGATTTTTCAAGCTTCAGGATAGAGACTATGGAGTATTTATTTTTGTCTTCTTTGGTAAGTATACACACACTTAACCAAATCCGTTTGTCTCATTTCTTTCTCTTTTATTTTTTCAGTCATTCATTCCACGCTGAAAAGACGACGTTCTTAGTCTTTGGCTGCCAAGAGGTTCTTTTATATGGAGTTTTCAACCTTGGGGGAGCTACATTGTGGGTTGTTGCTTGTTGTTTGTTGGTAAGTATGTAGCCTTTAACGAATTTCTCAGTTCTCAATTTTCTTTTCTTTTTTTTCCATTTTTTTTCAGTCATTTTCTACGAGGTACGTTAAGGATGGCTCATACAAGCAATCACAGGTATCACATAAAGTATAATTGTTTTGGATATTCAAAATCTTTTCTGATAATTATTTAGTGTCAAAGACTAAAAGTAAACAAAAATGAAGACATCTAGAAGGTCTGGAAGTTCACCACGTGTCACTACATTATAGAACAAAGTTGCTTTGTGACAAGATTTCATAAAATTGTATTTCCTTGCTCAGTTATTGTACTATGCTTTTTTTGTTCAACAGAAAGTTTCCAGACTCGACTTCTGGCCGTATTAATTCCTACTTGAGTACAGTTTATATCGACAAGGTACGTGAACATAACGGATATACGTAAACGTAAAGGATTACAAGTCCCGGCTTTTTACCTTAAAGAAATTATGACAGTTACAGCGAAAATCGTTGAATCATGACTGCATTTGATAAACTTGTCTTTTCTGATCCCTCAATCATCCTTGGGGGGAGGGGGGGACTGAATTCAAAAGAATGGGAATTCACTTTTGAATTTCTGTTCTGCCAATTTTATTTCCAATATTTTTCGATTTTTTTCCAAATATTTTGCTTCATGTGAAGTTCCTTCGGATTCTCGTTATTCATTCATTCATTTTTTCATTTCATTTTTGTTCCAGTTCCCAATAAGTATTCTGCCCAACTTCTAAAGGTGAAATACCCATGCACTAGAGAACAACCATAAACAACTGAAGGTAAAATTGGAATATGTAGTTTCTGCAGTAAAATGCTCTCAGGAAGATGATTTTCTTAAGCTTTTATTTTATACTAATTAACATGAAGGGGATGTGTGCATGAGGAAAGGGTATTTCAGGCTTGTTTCTTGAATGTTAAGCTTAGCACAAAATTTGGTATGTGACTGGGAAATTTTTAAAGGTGCATAAAGCAATAATATTTATGCTTTGTTTTAAACTCTTTTTATTTACGTTATTTACTTTATTATAGGTTAAAAGCCTGGAAGATCCAAATGGAAACCAGATCAGACTTCCAAAGATCCCAAAGAACCCTCCAGACTACCAACAACAACGACACAGATGAAGTTGATGTCTAGGCGTGTGTAACTTCTGGTGTTGCAGAACTGTGTCAGTGTTTAATTTTAGCTTAATGCTAAACTTTTTTTTGTAACTACACACACTAAAGCTGTCTGTATTTATCTGCAACATTTTGAAGGCACATTGCAAGGTTAACAACTTTTTCTATTTTCGATCTCCCTCCCCAGATTTTTATATTGATTGGCAACTCAGTTTGGATCCATTTCAAAATGTCATCCAGGAAATTCCATTAGCTTAGAGTTTTTGCCTTGGCATTTAAGGACCCCACCTTGGTGACATGGGGGACTCTTCTCTTTTTATTAATTAGTTTTTTTAGGTTTAATTTTGTGCTCATTTTGGTCTATTTCGTATGCACACACCTAAACAATTGGTGCAAATTCTAGTTGAATTGAGCACAACCTAATAGGTAGGTAAGGAGAGTCCTTTAGATGGCCTTGCTTTCCAGCAATGAAGGCCCCTTCACGGCTGCAAATCAAGCCTATCGTTTGTTGCCATGGTGATGCAAAATTGGGAAGTGAGCAGCAAGTTTCCACTTGCTAGAGTTAGATTGGCACTAGTGTGTCTCCGTTTTTGCAAGATGACAAGTCTTGCTGATGCTAAGGTGAAAACTGATAGTTTTTGAGCAATTGCATGTCTATCTTATCCATCATTGAGGGTGTTTACACTCGACCTACATATGGAGATCCTGTGGATGTAATCTGCTTGTATCAACATGATTATGTAGGGTGGCCATTGTGAAGGTATAACCTTGCAATGGTTCATGGTAAGTCTTCACTGAGTGTAAACTTGCGTATATTGGTGGGAACTGCTGTACGGGGTACTTTATATGGTGGGACTAGCCCTTAAGCCATATACTGGACCTTCTCTTTAATGGATATCATATCATGTCAATTTCTCCTTTTGATTAGACAGTAGGGTAAGGCCTTAGGAATGTTGATTAGGAACTCCCCAGTAGATAGGTAGATAGAGCAAACTTATTGTATATTTTATTACTGAAATGTTTAATGTTAATGTTAAATGTTAATGTTTAATGTTATGCAAAAAAAGAAAATCCGGCTTGCGAAACAAAACGAAATTAATTGGCTTAGTAAACAGTTTTAACAGCTTTTTATCGGCAAGTCAGAGTACTAAACAAGAGTAGGTTAGGCAAATTAATCCGACTTAGTTGGGATAGTGGGATTGGTGGGCCTCCAGCACCCTAAATAGAAGGAATTAGGTAGGAACATGTTTGCGGACTAGTACTCTGACTATCCGGATCTTTTTTCCATCAATTTTTGGGTTTTCAACCATCTATCAAGATGATTTTTCTATCTTTGGTGCCTGCCAAGATTTTCAAGAAGATGCTGACCGTTCTTTGTGGAGCCTATGGAATTTGTTTTTCGAAGATAAATTTGTTTTCAAAAATGGACCTTTCGTGCATTTTTACACTCTTGGAATTTCTTCTTTGGTTTTCAACGAGCTATAAATTTGCCTTTTTGATGACTTTTCCACAACGATGCTGTTCTTCACTCTACTGATGCCAATGGATACCTGTAGATTTTTCTTTTTTTTTTCTTTTTTTTGGGGGGTGGGGGGGGGGGAGTGGGTGGGTGGGGGGTTGGGAGTGGGATGGAAGAGTGGGGAGTGGGAAGTGGAAAGTGGAAACATTTGTGTCTGAAAGACATTGTAAAGGTTGCAAAATAAATAAAAAAATAAAAACCACTTGTCAGTGTACTAAACTACTAACCATAAATTACTTCAACAGATTTTACAACGATTGTAAGAAGTCCGCCAAAAGTCGAGTTGTAAACAATGTTGTACAAAATGTGATAAAACAAATTGAATAAAGAATATGAAAATGTTGTTCGTCTCTTTTGAGCTATTCACCGAGTTTTTCCTGTAATGGCAGTTTACTGTTGTAAAAGTTGTTGAATAAATAAAGCACAATAAAACCTTGTCTCAGGGTGTACATCATACTAACATTGAATTGAAGAGGATTTCTCAAGACGAAGCTTTCATTTCTCTTTGGCTGGCAAGTCTACCATTGTTCTGGATTTTTCAAGCTTTAGGATAGAGACTATGAAGTATTTATTTTTGTCTTCTTTGGTAAGTATACACACACTTAACCAAATCCGTTTGTCTCATTTCTTTCTCTTTTATTTTTTCAGTCATTCATACCACACTGAAAAGACGACGTTCTTAATCTTTGGCTGCCAAGAAGTTCTTTTATATGGAGTTTTCAACCTTGGGGGAGCTACATTGTGGGTTGTTGCTTGTTGTTTGTTGGTAAGTATGTAGCCTTTAACGAATTTCTAAGTTTTTAATTTTCTTTTCTTTTTTCCATTTTTTTAGTCATTTTCTATGAGGTACGTTACGGATGGCTCATACAAGCAATCACAGGTATCACATAAAGTATAATTTTTTTGGATATTCAAAATCTTTTCTGATAATTATTTAGTGTCAAAGACTAAAAAAACAAAACAAAAAAACAAAAATGTAGACATCTAGAAGGTCTGGAAGTTCACCACGTGTCACTACATTATAGAACAAAGTTGCTTTGTGATAGGATTTCATAAAATTGTATTTCCTTGCTCAGTTATTGTACTATGCTTTTTTTGCTCAACAGAAAGTTTCCAGACTCGACTTCTGGCCGTATTAATTCCTACTTGAGTACAGTTTATATCGACAAGGTACGTGAACATAACGGATATACGTAAACGTAAAGGATTACAAGTCCCGGCTTTTTACCTTAAAGAAATTATGACAGTTACAGCGAAAATCGTTGAATCATGACTGTATTTGATA
Source organism: Telmatactis stephensoni (assembly GCA_029948255.1). Lineage (NCBI taxonomy): Eukaryota > Metazoa > Cnidaria > Anthozoa > Actiniaria > Isophelliidae > Telmatactis > Telmatactis stephensoni. Next base: position 257,733 of record JALIZF010001926.1, read on the forward strand.
AACTTGTCTTTTCTGATCCCTCAATCATCCTTGGGGGGAGGGGGGGGACTGAATTCAAAAGAATGGGAATTCATTTTTGAATTTTTGTTCTGCCAATTTTATTTCCAATATTTTTCGATTTTTTTTCAAATATTTTGCTTCATGTGAAATTCCTTCGGATTCTCGTTATTCAATCATTCATTTTTTCATTTCATTTGTTCATTTTTGTTCCAGTTCCCAATAAGTATTCTGCCCAACTTCTAAAGGTGAAATACCCATGCAGTAGAGAACAACCATAAACAACTGAAGGTAAAATTTGAATATGTAGTTTCTGCAGTAAAATGATCTCAGGAAGATGATTTTCTTAAGCTTTTATTTTATACTAATTAACATGAAGGGGATGTGTGCATGAGGAAAGGGTATTTCAGGCTTGTTTCTTGAATGTTAAGCTTAGCACAAAATTTGGTATGTGACTGGGAAATTTTCAAAGGTGCATAAAGCAATAATATTCATGCTTTGTTTTAAACTCTTTTTATTTACGTGATTTACTTTATTATAGGTTAAAATCCTGGGAGATCCAAATGGAAACCACATCAGACTTCCAAAGATCCCAAAGAACCCGGCTCCAGACTACCAACAACAACGACACAGATGAAGTCGATGTCTAGGCGTGTGTAACTTCTGGTGTTGCAGAACTGCGTCAGTGTTTTAGCTTAATACTAAAACTTTTTTTTGTAACTATACACACTAAAGCTGTCTGTATTTATCTGCAACATTTTGAAGGCACATTGCAAGGTTAACAACTTTTTCTATTTTCTCCCTCCCCAGATTTTTATATTGATTGGCAACTCAGTTTGGATCCATTTCAAAATGTCATCCAGGAAATTCCATTAGCTTAGAGTTTTTGCCTTGGCTGCATTTAAGGATTCCACCTTGGTGACATGGGGGACTCTTCTTTTTTTATTAATTAGTTTTTTTAGGTTTAATTTTGTGCTCATTTTGGTCTATTTCGTATGCACACACCTAAACAATTGGTGCAAATTCTAGTTGAATTGAGCACAACCTAATAGGTAGGTAAGGAGAGTCCTTTAGATGGCCTTGCTTTCAAGCAATGAAGGCCCCTTCACGGCTGCAAATCAAGCCTATCGTTTGTTGCCATGGTGATGCAAAATTGGGAAGTGAGCAGCAAGTTTCCACTTGCTAGAGTTAGATTGGCACTAGTGTGCAGTCTCCGTTTTTGCAAGATGACAAGTCTTGCTGATGCTAAGGTGAAAACTGATAGTTTTTGAGCAATTGCATGTGTATCTTATCCATCATTGAGGGTGTTTACACTCGACCTACATATGGAGATCCTGTGGATGTAATCTGCTTGTATCAACATTATGTAGGGTGGCCATTGTGAAGGTATAACCTTGCAATGGTTCATGGTAAGTCTTCACTGAGTGTAAACTTGCGTATATTGGTGAAAACTGGTGTACGGGGTACTTTATATGGTGGGACTAGCCCTTAAGCCATATACTGGACCTTCTCTTTAATGGATATCATATCATGTCAATTTCTCCTTTTGAATAGACAGTAGGGTAAGGCCTTAGGAATGTTGATTAGGAACTCCCCAGTAGATAGGTAGATAGAGCAAACTTATTGTATATTTTATTACTGAAATGTTTTATGTTAATGTTAAATGTTAATGTTTAATGTTATGCAAAAAAAAAATCCGGCTTGCAAAACAAAACGAAATTAATTGGCTTAGTAAACAGTTTTAACAGCTCTTTATCGGCAAGTCAGAGTACTAAACAAGAGTAGGTTAGGCAAATTAATCCGACTTAGTTGGGATAGTGGGATTGGTGGGTCTCCAGCACCCTACATAGAGGGAATTAGGTAGGAACATGTTTGCGGACTTCGGCACGAGTACTCTGACTATCCGGATCTTTTCTCTATCAATTTTTGGGTTTTCAACCGTCCATCTAGATCCTGCGAAAGAAGATTCCAAGTTTTTTGTGTGACTGTCTTGCATTTACATACCTTTGGTATATTTTGGACTCCAACGTTTGGTCTTCAACAAACCATCAATGGAATTTCTTTTTCTTCATTTGTGATGACCATTTTCTTTGAAGAATTGGACTGTTAGACATGGAATTAGTGGATCTCTGTGGAAGGTTTAGGAGAAATGTAAACAGTAATTGTAATATGAAAGAATATAATTGATTAAAAGTTAGAATAAAAACTATCAGTGTGGAAGTAATGAATATTTACTGATTGAAATATATTTTCAACGCCTTTTGAAGAGATTGTAATCAAGAGGTCTGTTAAGTCAAGTTGTAAATAAGGTTGTAAAAAATGAAAAGGAAATGATTGGCAAAATAAAAATGAATAAATAATGCATGGTCTCTGTTTCCTGAACTATTCACAAGTGAATTCTTGTTAGAATCAAATATATATTGTAATGGCAGTTTACTGATGTAAGAGGTGTTGAATAAATAAAAGAAAATAAATATTCTCAATGCACTTTATAGCATTAAACAGTCAGGTTTTTTTAAAGATGAAGTTTCCATTTTCAGTGGATTTTTCAAGCTTGGAACAGTTCAAGGTTTTTTTTCGTTTTTACTTGTGGTGAGTATCTGAATTCACTTGTAATATTATTTAATTTGTTTTATTCTGAGATTATCTTGTTATTTTTTTTTTCATCAGTTACTTCGTGTTTGGCAAAGGATAATTCATAAGTAACCAAATGTATCAAAATGAAAATATACATAAAAGTACAGTAAATTTGGAAGTAAAGAAAATTAAATCAAATCAGAATTAGTAACTTGAATGATAATTTCTATCACAATAGAGTATACAAAGATGAAAAATGCTATTTTATTAATTAAGAGCACTAGTTGAGATGGCAAATGTGCAACAGAATATCATTGAAATCACATCATTTTTTAACTGGAACTTAAGATGTAACTTTAAAAATTGTCAAACTGACAGTTTTACTTTCTATATGTTATCAATTTTAGATTGTATGGGCAGCCTGCAATGTATGGTATCAAGAGAATGGTAAGCAATAAAATGTATAGCTAAGTAAATAGTAAGAGTATTCTCTAGACAACTTCATTTCAGAGATCAAACATGGATCCTACCTAGTATATATGCATCTATGGTGAATGGTCAGAGTATATAGAAAACAACAAGATGGTGGATAGTCCAATGTGGTATCAGTTAACAGATATAAATAACCCGCACACAATGGCATCTAGGATGACACCAACAATATAAATGATGATGATGATAATGATAACAAATGCCTGTAAAGAATGCCGGCGATGTAAGAGAGAATGCAACAATGGCTAAATGTAGGATGGTGACAATGACATGAATGATGATGATGAATGATAAAGAATGCCATACAGAATGCTGTTAAAAGGGAAGTCAACAGTATCGTAGCTAAATGTACAATAGGATGGTGACACCAACCACAGATAATAATGAAGATGAATGATGATAATGAAGATGAATGATGATAATGAAGATGAATGATGACAATGAATAATAAAGAATGCCAATGATTTAAAAGGGAAGATAACAGTAGCTAAATGTACAATAAGATGGTGACACCAACCACAGATAATAATGAAGGTGAATGACAACAGTGAATGATAAAGAATGCCTAGGAAACAGAAAACCAATAGTTGCAAGCTAGATGGTTGAATTTGCTCAATGTGGTGACAGAGTCTGTAATGAATGGCCAGAGTATAGAAAACAAGGACAAGATGGCAAATGGTACAATAATATTGTGGTATAGATGATGACAATGACAGATGCAAATAGCCATGCCAGAAAGGGGAACCATACTCAAGAACAATACCATAGGATGGTGAAAGCAGCAATACATACAGATGGCGGTACACTATGATGACAAACTTCACGTGGCATGCCCACATAACCAATGAACTAATTGACATGGCATCAGATGAAATCCAGAATGCAACACAACTTGGTAATGACAACAGTTATATTTGGTGGTACATAACTAGACTTTTTTTAAAAACAGTTATAATTATAATTATGATGACTATAGTATATCTTTCACCAAGCTAAATGGACCCCCACAAACAGACTAATCGATGCGACAGATGAATTAATCATTAGTAGATCAATAAATGAATTAGTAGTGGTGGTGGTAGACTTGCAAGTACATGGTCACTGGTAATGATGGCTGGTCAATACCTGCTTCACCAATTTGACAACCAAAATATGAAAACCAGAATACAACACATCTATGTAACGTCAATGGCTATGTGGTGGTAGACTTGGAGTTCACACTGTATGATGATAATGACAACTAGGCATATTGGTATGCTTCATGTAGACAACTATGGCAAACACTGGACCACTGGTACAGACCAAAATTGGAGTGATATCAGATGAAAGCCATAATGTAATGGTAGACTTGGAGTTAACAATGATAATGATGACGAGGTATATTCATTTGGTATGCTTCATCTAGACAACTAAGGCAAACATTGGACTACTGGTTGCAACTGGAGTGACATCAGATTAAAGCCTGAATGTAGCATGTAGACTTGGAGTTAACATTGACGATGATGATGACAACTAGCTATAGGAGACAACTAAGGAAAACACTAGTCTAAGACTACTGATACAGACAGCAATTGAGGTGATATCAGATGAAAGCCAGAATGCAGCTTGCAACTAGAATGATGATGGCTAATAATGGTGGTGACTTGAAATACTTGTGAATTAACATTTTTAATTTGATGTATACAACTGACAGACTGATGTATCACAAAAATTGTACTTGAGGGAAGGTTTGCTCTGATGATGATGATGATGTCTTAATGATAAATGGCAGCACAATGTTTGAACTCTGATAAGACTTTATTTGTCTCCTTTTGTCAGATGAATTTGATAAATGCTTAGTAATAATTGTTAATGGCTATGTTTGCACATAATTGAATCATCTTTCAGTGAATTTTTGGTGGATAAAACACTACTGGTGGAATGACCTAACTTTGTTTTCATTTTGAGCAAGAGTCTGAGTCTTTTTGGACAGATGAATATAATGAGTTGGTTGTAAATCAGCCATTATTTAATGGTTATTTGATCACTGCACAATGATTTTAATTAGTCTTGTGGCTTTATCAATGTTTTTTATCAACCAAAGCTTTTGGCCATTTTGTCCATTTGTCTGGGTTATCTGAGATAGTAACTAAAGTGTGGAGTGAGAGTAAACTTTAAAAAAATTAAAATAAACTGTAGATAGATAGCTTAGTATTGTTTGTACACAAATAAATTTAGTACATTAAAACTAATACATAAATTAATGTAGTCTATAAATTAATTTTAATTAGTACTATTTTGGATAATCTTGGCCAATGAATGAAATGTCTTTGGGTTCTGTTTGATAAAAAAATATTGGTAAGTGAGTCACTTCAGACCATGCAATCATGTATTTTCATGCTTGTTTGCATTGCTGTGCACATTTTGCTTACTGCAGAAGTCAAAGATAAGTTGACGATCATTGACCTTCAGTGTCGTGGTGCAAGAATATGTGCTCTTGGTATGTACAATGTACTTGGTTGTACACTATAATTAAGGTGGAGATGATGGCATTGTGTAACACTTTGTTATGAAGTTAATATGTGATTGATATTTTTATGCCTCTGCATGAACAAGCTTATGGTAGTTAATGGATGACACTTCATAGCATTCATTTGCTATGTTGTATGGTCTCTGGTTCTATATCAGTGAACTTGCTTAGATATTGCTTGCTCTGAACATTGACAGATGACATCAGTTGTGACAAGGAAGTGTTGAGTGGCATAAGGAAGTGAGGCATAAATGGTTCTCTTGCAAATGGCAGCAGCATACACATCTATTGTATCATCTATGGTATTGGTTGAATATACATGTAGTTCTTATTACAAGATGCAATCTAAGATATGACCAGGGAGAAATGGGTGGCTTCTGCAACATAGCTCTTATTACCGGATACAATCTAAGACTTGACCTGGGAATAATGGATGGCATCTGCAACCAGGATATGGCATTCATGACTATGGCACTGGCAGAATGGTTCTTATATGAGATGCAATCGATGGCATGGCCAAGAAGTAATATGGCTGGTATCTGGAACTGGGATACTGAGTGGTTCTTGTACAATAGTAGCAGAACAAAAAAACTTTTTTTTGGTATTGGCAGAACTTGGTTCTTATTATGAGATGCACTCTAACCCATGACCAGGCATGACCAGGAATTAATGGGTGGTATATCTGGAACTGAGGTATGAACGTGAGAAATAGACCTTGTACAATGGTAACACACACCTACTTTCCATGGCATGGAAGAATGTCTTATTATGAGATGCAATCAATGGCATGGCCAAGATGTAATTTGTGGTATCAGAAACTGAGATATATAAAGTCATTAGGAATGGTTCTACAATGGTAGCACACCGATTTTCTACAGCAGTGACAGAATATGGATCTTATGTGATGCAAAATAAAGCATGACCAAGAAGTGATGAGTGGTACTATCAGCAGCCAAGACCACATATAATTCATGGTCCTTGTATAATGGCAGCACATACCCTCAGATTTTCTATGGTATTTATTATGAGATGCAATTAATCTACAAAATGAACAGGAAGTGATGGATAAAAAACATGGTATGGATTGGAAATGGCCCTACAGTTGTACATGACTTGTGTGATAATATGACATGGACAGGAAAATGCTACCAAATGGCTGGACATGGCTTACGGGGAATACAATACTAGTAAAAATCAAAGTCTTTATATATAATCTGGTAAATAACCTTGTTTACTCTGCATTGTTGTGGATAGATGTACAGGTACATGTACAGTATGTTTTGGACCTTGCAATCTAGTACTGATGGTTCTCTTAGGCTAGAAGTTATTAATAAGTGTTTCATGGTTGTCCAAGAGGTCACAGATCAAAACATCCCATTCTTGGAGGTCAAAATTACTTGAGACAATTTACTGATTACTGGACAATAATGAGTGGAAAGGGATGGCTGTAAGGGGAGGTTGGAGGCCATTCATTAGAGTGGAAAGCAAAGGAGACCTTTACCCTATTTCTGACATTTCTATAGTAACCAAATGCTTTGACATCTGTATTTAACTCTGTGGCTCTATGAATTGAATGCCAGTTATGATGCCCCATTTCCATGACACCCCAACCATGAACTATCTGACACTGGTGGGAAATGTAACTATATGGCATTAACTGGAAATGGTACACTAGCTGACACTGGTATAGATGGGAAATGGTAACCGTATGGCATTAACTGGAAATGGCACACTTGACGACACTGGTATGGATGGGAAATGGTAACTGTATGGTATTAACTAGAAATGGCACACTTGACGACACTGGTATAGATGGGAAATGGTTTAACTGTATGGCATTAACTAGAAATGGCACACTTGACGACACTGGTATACATGGGAAATGGTAAATGTATGGCATTAACTGGAAATGGCACACTTGACAACACGGATAGGAAATTTATGGAAAGGATACGAATATGGATAGGAAATGGTACCTGTATAGCATTAACTGGAAATGGCACACTTGACGACACTGGTATGAGTGGGATATTGTAACTGTATGGAATAACTGGAAATGTAACACTAGCTGACTGGGAAATGGTAACTATATGGCATTAACTGGAAATGGTACACTTGATGACACTGGTATAGATGGGAAATGGTAACTGTATGGCATTAACTAGAAATGGCACACTTGACAACATGGATAGGAAATGGAAAGGATAGGAATATGGAAAAAAATGGTAGGATAGGAAATGGTACCTGTATAGCATTAACTGGAAATAGCACACTTGACAACACTGGTATGAGTGGGATATTGTAACTGTATGGAATAACTGGAAATGGTACACTAGCTGACTGGGAAATGATAACTGTATGGCATTAACTGGAAATGGCACACTGGACAACACTGATGTGGATGGGAAATGGTAACTCTGGCATTAACTGGAAATGGTACACTTGACAACACTGGTATAGATACGAAATGGTAACTGTATGGCATAAACATTACTGGAAATGGCACACTTGACAGCACTGGTATGGATGGGAAATGGTAACTGTATAGCATTAACTGGAAATGGTACACTTGACGACACTGGTATGGATGGGAAATGGTAACTGTATGGCATTAACTAGAAGTGGCACACTTGACGACACTGGTATAGATGGGAAATGGTTTAACTGTATGGCACTAACTAGAAATGGCACACTTGACGACACTGGTATACATGGGAAATGGTAAATGTATGGCATTAACTGGAAATGGCACACTTGACAACACGGATAGGAAATTTATGGAAAGGATACGAATATGGATAGGAAATGGTACCTGTATAGCATTAACTGGAAATGGTACACTTGACGACACTGGTATGGATGGGAAATGGTAACTGTATGGCATTAACTAGAAGTGGCACACTTGACGACACTGGTATAGATGGGAAATGGTTTAACTGTATGGCATTAACTAGAAATGGCACACTTGACGACACTGGTATACATGGGAAATGGTAAATGTATGGCATTAACTGGAAATGGCACACTTGACAACACGGATAGGAAATTTATGGAAAGGATACGAATATGGATAGGAAATGGTACCTGTATAGCATTAACTGGAAATGGCACACTTGACAGCACTGGTATGAGTGGGATATTGTAACTGTATGGAATAACTGGAAATGGAACACTAGCTGACTGGGAAATGATAACTGTATGGCATTAACTGGAAATGGTACACTTGACGACACTGGTATAGATGGGAAATGGTAACTGTATGGCATTAACTAGAAATGGCACACTTGACGACACTGGTATACATGGGAAATGGTAACTGTATGGCATTAACTGGAAATGGCACACTGGACAACATGGATAGGAAATGGAAAGGCTGGGAATATGGAAAAAAATGGTAGGATAGGAAATGGTACCTGTATAGCATTAACTGGAAATAGCACACTTGACAGCACTGGTATGAGTGGGATATTGTAACTGTATGGAATAACTGGAAATGGTACACTAGCTGACTGGGAAAAGATAACTGTATGGCATTAACTGGAAATGGCACACTGGACAACACTGATGTGGATGGGAAATGGTAACTCTGGATGGGAAATGGTAACTGTATAGCGTTAACTGGAAATGGTACACTTGATGACACTGGTATGAGTGGGATATTGTAACTGTATGGAATAACTGGAAATGGAACACTAGCTGACTGGTACACTTGATGACACTGGTATGGATGGGAAATGGTAACTGTATGGCATTAACTAGAAATGGCACACTAGTTGACTGGGAAATGGTAACTGTATGGCATTAACTGAAAATGGTACACTTGACGACACTGGTAGGGATGGGAAATGGTATCTGTATGGCATTAACTGGAAATGGCACACTTGACGACACTGATGTGGATGGGAAATGGTAACTCTGGCATAAACTGGAAATGGTACACTTGACAGCAGTGGTATAAATGGGAAATGGTAACTGTATGGAATTCACTGGGGAATGAAATGGTACACTGGCTGACACTCGTATTGATAGGAAATGGTAACTGTATGGCATCAGGTTACAGGGTTTAGTAGGAAGACACTAACTGCAACAATAAATTATTGATGGCAAACTGAATCGTAAATCCCCAGATGTACAATGGAACACCATAGCAGGGTTGGGGTACATGTTCTCCGTTTTTCCACACTGTGGTTTTTTAGGGGTTTTCATGTCCACTATGGTGTAATAATTATTATAAATGGTATTATCATAGAAAATGCAATCCAATATAAAACCACAACTTCCTGACATGTATAACACTCACTGGCATGGATATGGGATGATTCTTGACTTCTACTACTGCTTGTTATGAGCTCAAAATGACATGATACCATATGGTTTTACCAGGAAGTAATTTGATCCATCATACAGACTTGGACAGTCACTCCATGATATGATACAATCAACTTGTACTATATATTGACATCTGGATCATGATACTCTTTCAATCAAATGGCAATTCACAATCTTGAAGGAAAATACATGACTTCTTCTGTGTAAGACTTACAATGCTTAAATTGGAAACATCTGAGGTGATACTTCTTGGAATGGATGAGAAGTGACTGGATGGAAAATGAACTCCTTCGAGATTCTAGAGTATGGTGAAGGTCTGAGATGATATCTTATTGTCTTAGCTCAAAGATGCTTTAATGAGACAATTTAACAATTGAAAATAATATTGAGTGGAAAGGGAATGGCTGTAAGGGGAGGTTGGAGGCCATTCAATTCTTTAGAAATTCATTTTCTTTTTCTGGTGAAGACGTCAATAATGCAACTATTACAGATTCCCATTAATTCCTTATTAAATCTTTACACACAAATGGAGCCCAAAAGTAGTTGACTTGTTCCTCAAACATTATCCAGTAAGAGATCTTTCAGACTTTGAAAGAAGGTGCAGAGATATCCACCAGCATCTTGAGCTATCAGCTATTTTCCTGAAGAATTTATGGTATGATTTGATTCTACATTTTTTGCATTGAATGTCTTATGGCACTTCTAGAAATCTCCATTCTCCCAAGAAGACATCAAAACGGTCCAAACGAAACATCACTACTGACGAGACAAGATACCAACAACCCACACATCAAATCTAGTTGGTGTACGAGTGCACACTTGACAAATTATCTACTTGATTAGTTGTCTTGAGGACTGGGTGCAATTCCCAGATTGGATTGTGTTGGGATGTTTAAGTATCAGTCTCAAATAGTGATGGAACTAACTGTGCGATGTTTGATTTCAAGATGGACGTGACATGTTGAAGTTCTTGATCACAGCATTTTTATATGTGAAGCTCAACCAAACAACAAGCTTTATACTCTTGAATGTTTTAATCTAAAATTTATACAACCAACTTTTATTTCACTTACCACGTTAAATTTTGCATTTCCCGCCAGTGAACTTCTGATCCGCCATTTTGTTTCTCGAAAAGTGAGTATTATGGAGTTCCTGTGTTTTTGACACAGGAAGCCCGAATATCTGACAGGACGGGTACTAAGTATTTTGGAGCAATATTAAGAATGCCAGCGTTAATATTTATATCCATTGGATGAAACTTTGCATTTTAGGCAGCATGGGCCAGGAGGACCTGCACACAAGTATTGGACTTGCACACAATTTATCAGGCTAGGTACCATGTACTGTTGACAATCTGCTGAAAGTCCAGCAACAGTTCAAAGTTTGTGTTAAGTATGTCAACCCCCAAATTTGTTTTGAGTTTGTTTTCTCATGATACCTGGCAACAAAATGAACTTATGACTATCAGGCCACTGTTGGCCAACAGCTCATTTGATAGTACATAAAAATTAAAGGCCTGGAAACCCACAATGCAACATTTCCAGCAATATCACGTGCAATTAACACAGTGTTGCACTGTGTCCTTCCCTGCAAACAGCTGCAAGCAATGTGCAAAATGGTTGAAGGTTTAAGATCTAGTTAGACTACTACTGCAACATTTTCTGAAATACTGCAGGTGTTGAGGCACAGTGCAACTCTGCTGACATGTATGCTGCTGAAAATGTACTTTGCATTGTGTATCTGGGCCTTTTATTCTACACCTTTGTTCTATACCCTCAACGCATCTGCAGTATCAGCAAAATCTTTTCTCTGATTTCCTCATAAAACACATGAACATCTGCAATTTTAATTCTTTTATTTTGGTAGTCATTAATTCACATACATGTAAATTGTATTACAAAATAAAAACAGGTCTCTTATACCCTGCGAGCAGAGTCTAGATTCTGCTCGCAGAGTACTTATACCAGTGCTCTGGTTCCTGAAGCTTGTTTAATGTGGATCAGAGCAGTTTTTTTACTTGTTAAGGCTACCACATGGTACGGCTACAGCATTTTCTAATGCTTTTATAGACATATAACAGCACTGACATGAACACCGTATGGGGTGGTAAGTTTCTCACTCTGCGAAAACCAAAATGAATGTTTTTTTTAAAGTTAATGCTGAATTGCAACTAATCAGGTTTTCAGGCCAGTTGTGTAGGAGGCTATACTTACAGCTCTGCCTGGCTAAAGATAAAATTTACAATATTTTCTTGGGTCCAGGAGTAACACTGTTGCTTATAAAGTCCAATTATCAAAGGAAAGACATTTTTGTTTCATGAATATTATCTTCTTATCTGAAAACGTCTGAGAATCTTTTCAATTCAATTTCAGTTTCTCACTTTATTTTCAAATGGTAGTCACTTTTTTCACCTTCGTGGGAAGAACTGATCAATAATATGTTCATAAATTGAGCTCATTGGAGTTCTATCTTGAGGTGTTAGGTGAGACTCTAGAAAAGTAAAAAAAGGAAAAGTCATTTCTATTATAAGAACAAGAAAGATACTTTTGAATGTGCTACAGCTTTTTCAATTCCCCTATTTTCTCATTTTTATCTCCTACAAAACATCGTCCTTCTCCTAAAATAAGTGGAAAAATCAAATTACTGGATTAAACTTTCATTATATATAATTAAACAACTAACCTCCTTTTGATTGTTTCCATCTTTCATTAAATTCTGGTAATTTATCTACAAAATAAAGGAATGAATGAACGAATTAAAGAAAGAAAGAAATGAATGAAAATGAGCAGATGTAAGTAAATGGGTGGGTTGATGGCTAAAACAGGACAGTCAGTCATGAGTGAAATGGACCACTCTGTGCCCTGTCTGTGATGTGTTGTCTATAATAACATTTGAAATTCCTTGCATAACTTAATGCTGTGGCAATATCATGCTGTTTTCACAGTCATAAGTAAAACTGCTTTTTAGTAAATGACTAGTAAGTGAAAGGGTCCAATGAAAACAGTCTATTCAATATTAAGTTACTTTTTTCATCCACGGCAGGCATTTCTCCAAAATACATCTTTTTTTCAAACAAACCATATAGTACATCATTTTGGTTTCAGAAGACAGGGAATTTGGGTGCTCTTCTGGAGTAATCAAAGGTATTTGATAAGTGATTTTTTAATTTTACCTTGATCAATATTGACTACATTTTCTTCTGTTTCTTCTGAACCATCTTCATTTTTCCGATGTTTAATTATATGTTCCTGGCTACCTATTTTCCTGGTAATTGTTACCTGTAATTATCAATAATTCATCATGATAAGAAATATTGCTACTAACAGTATGTGTCACAGTAGTGACTATATAGTATCTTGTACATTGTACCTCTTCTCGTCCACTTGAATCTCGTCTTGTTGTTCTACTTTCAGTGTTCTGTTAAGACATGATAGAAACTGAGAATTACTTTTTGTGTTATGGTTTTCTTTCTTTCTCCCTCTGTACCTGGACATTTGATTATCTGGACTATTCAACTAAGTCTGAAGGTGTCTGGAATAATTGTCTTACCCCGTGAGAATCTATTTTTGTTACATTTGAATATGACTGTGATGATGATGATGATCTAGGCATCATAGAACTATCAGACTTGGGACTTCCTTTGTTAGAAAGTATGTCATCTAAGCTTTTTTTGCCACTCTCAAGCTCACTATCAAGGTCTGAAAAATAAATTAATGCAATTTACAATTGTCAAATCACAGATGGAAACAAGTGAATTTTATTTAAGAATCAGTTTAACAGCAGAAATAGATAATAGTCAGAGTGAATAAATACAATATTCTGTACATTTCACATACAAAGGAATGAGAATAAGGCTATGTCCATAATGCTCATAGTTTTTGGGCCTTGCTACAAATGACTGATCTTTATGCATGTCTTTATTCCTCTTGCATGTCACACAGTATATCACGTAGTTGGCTATTGAAAAGAGAATTTAAAACAATATAATTCACCTTTGTCTACTCTCTCTTGTGGATGCTGACGTTGATGTTCAAATGGCGATCTCCAAAACCCTCCAAACTGAAACAGTTCACGAATGGAAGCAGAAACAAAGAACTTTATTTACAATGTTCAGTCTTCTAGCAGTGTAAGAGTTTAATACTTATTGGCGGAAATCAAAATCATCAAATTACAACAAAAATCATTGCAGCGTAACCCATATTTGTATTAGGTTTTTGTCTTTTCTGATCTTTCCATGATTTTTAGGGGTGGTGCTTACGTAAATTCATCAATCGTTGGTTGATATGAAAATTAATAAGCTCTGCTCTCAAGGATAATCAACAGATCAGAAAAAAACAAAATTATAACTGAAGTTGGAAAAATACAGTCACGATGCAATGATTTTTGCTGTCAGTAATGATTATTTTTGAATTTGTAAAACAGAAAAAGAATTACCATAGCTGGAAAGAGCATGTTAAAATTAGCAAGACAGTAAAGTTTGAAGGAATTAAATCCAATACTCGCGAGAATATGAATTTTTGAAAAGTGTGAATTTGTAAGAGTACCTTCGCTGGTAGGCATCTCTTGCCTACCAGCGAATGTTTTCATACAAAATTTCGATTTTGGAAAATTCATATCTTCGTGAGCTTGAAAGCTAGCTACTTCATTCAAACTTCACAGTTTTATTAATTTTGATGTGCTCTTTCCAGCTATGGTCTGTACTGTGACTTTTGGAATTACATAATAAAAGCTCATTAATTATTGAATTGATTTAACTAAATAATGTAATTTAATATTGGATTTATTTAACTATTATCCCTATCCAGTAACTACTAAAAGTTTCATACTACGTATCCACTTACCCAAGAATGGGGACTTTCTGGAATAGGTGAGGACTGACCTTGATCATGGTAGTCAAAACCACCCTTTCAGTCATAAGAGAAAGACATCTTTAGTAAATTTAATGGGTATAAAACAGAAATGACAAACACTGTACTTTATATAAAATCTAAAAAGGCTATGTTGCTGGGGATTTTCGTAATGGTAAATACTATTGTTTCATCCAGCAAAAATTTTACTGTACTGTATAATCAAAAATACATGTATTCATTGGCTTATAATAATTGATTAAATGTGGAATATTAAACCGACAATGTAATTGAAAGAATAAAAAGATTATTGGATAGATGGACAGGTATGTGCATGAACAAATATGAAGGAAAGGATGGGATGGGTCGTAGGAATGAAGGAACAAAAAAGAAGAAATAAAGGAAGGGAAATGGATTAATGAATAGATTAACAGGTGAAATTGGGGAGTAAAAGTGGGAAGGAAGGGTACATGTAGATAAATGTACATGTACAATCTTATAGTATTCCTGGGTTTCATTTTCAATCTCAATGTAATTCATGACAAGTTTTCAATAGAATATTCTCTGGTGGAGAGCACATGGGGGTCATTGTTTCACCATTATTTAAGGCTTAATGAGAATCATCAACAGTTTGAACCCCCAGCAACATGCAATGTACAAAATAATCCATACTTGATGTCTGTCTGAGTCTGGCTGTTTCAGCATTCTATCCCTCACAGAACCAGGTTCATCAGGATTTGCTGGAGAATGTTGATTGTCAGGACTTGATGGCATAATATCATCCATTGGTGGGGACTCTATACCATTTCTTGGCCCATGAACTATAGTGTACAAACAGTAACACTTAACTTGAAAAATTTCCTCTGGGCACAGAATGTCAGATTTGGTGGGGGTGTCTAGCTATTCGAGGGGGCATCTATTTGAGGGGGTGCCTAATATAAAAATGTGATTCCTCATGCAGGAACATGCCATAACTATATTGTAAAAAGCAAGTTTTATGCCATTTTCTTTCAATCTCATCCTCTTAGCTCCAACTTACAGATATCAGGAGAAAATGGAAGCCCTTGAAAGAAACTTTCAAACATCTCTTCTATTTGTCGAAACATGTCTCCACCATGGTGTCCACCATGGAACATCAAATCATCATGGTTGTCTAGAGGTACTTCTTCCTGGAAAATATGCCATTCCATATTTGGTGACCAGTCAGAAGGAGGATGTTGTGGAAAGTTAAAGTTATGACCAAATTCTTGATGAAAATCCTCTTGGATGTTTCTATTGACGAACAGTGAAAATTCAAAATATGATATCGCAAAATATTCAGTTTGTCTGGGATATGCTATCATTACAAATCTCTACCTGGGGAGCTCGTTTGGCCTTAAAGGCTCCTTGGGAATACCAAACAACGACTTCAGATAATCTCTCAGCCTCTCCATATCGTATTTTGGTAGTTTTCACATCATCAAACGTTATTTTTCCTCAGAAACTAACATCGTAACCAGCCACTTTCACATTTCAATTTCTCGTGAAATCTGTATTTTGTGTTACGTCATAGTTTTGAGCCTGCAAGCCTTACCGCTGGTCATCCAATATGGCGTCTCCTCGAAGTCCACGAAGTCCCAGCAGTTCTTCCTCTTCGCCACGTCAAGACAGCAGTAAATCGTCTAAATCAAGTAATAAACTATGCAAAAATATTTTATATAAATCTAGAAAGCGTGAATAGAGTTTAAAGTAATTTTTCTTTTGTTGAATTGTATTTTATTTATTATTTTTAAGTTGCTTGGGATGCAGAGATCGATTCAGACGCTCTTTTCTCCAATCATTCCATCGAGGAGATACGTGTATTGGAGAATAAAACGAGGTTTGTGCCATTTATGTATTGGAAATATACCTATGTCTATCTAATGTGAATGGTTTGTGCTCTTCAGAGGAGATATTGAGAAGAAGAAGGAAGAACTACGACAAATGGTTGGGTAGGTTTGAGTTCATGCATGTACATGTAATACGTGTACATGTAAATATACTTTCGTGATCATTGTGTACAAATTGTATATCGACATCCTTCTAGCAGCCTGACATATGAAGATACACCATATTTAGCTTACAAATTAGTACAAGCTGGATGAGCGTCAAATCATATCACGTATTGTTTGTAGTTGTTGTTGTTGTTGTTGTTGTTGTTATTGGAATTTACAAATTTAAAGATAGTAACTTATTAGCATTGATTGTAGTTCAGCTGTTTGTTAATGATATCATAAGGTTTATAATTATGTATTTATTTTCATCTTGTGTTAATTATAAATTCTTTATCCTCCACTTAACTTCAGAATACCTGGCCACTTTTTTGAATAACAAATATTCTATAGTGGAACTCTTTGAAAACAATGCAAGCATACAAAGCTTCTATAACAGAAGCTCGTATGCTTGCATTGTTTTCAAAGAGTTCCACTATAGAATACATTATGGTGGATGGGTATTCTGAAGTTACTCCCATTCCTCACTACATCTTCCCCTTTCTAATTGACTCTCCCTCACTTCATTACTCATTCACAGAGAAAGATACAGAGACCTTATTGATGCAGCAGATACAATTACTGAGATGAAAGAGTATACCAAAAAGGTAAATAAATCCTTTGGTGGCCAACATAGAACAGTTAAATAATTTAACTGTTTAACTTTGCAATTATTGTATGACTGTGACAACAGCATGGTCACAGATGTATGACTCAGACTGTGAAAATGGCACAGGTAACTCATCAGGAATTTTGAGTGTTTTTATAGACGTCATGGCACAGACACAGTTCTAAGGTTACCTGTATTAAAGGCCCACTTGGATAAAAATTGATGGAAATTGGAAACTAAATTTCTATCCGAAGATGAATGTAGTTAATAAATAACTAGCTACCCTCTACCCAAAAATCTACATTTCAAGCTCAATATCAAAGAAAAACTTTGGTATAAAGTCTAAATGAACAATAGGGTTGAGTAAATGACGTCATTTACTCACAACTTAAATGCTAAGATACATGTACTTGTCATGACAATTTCCATTTGTCTCATTTGAATATAAAGAAAACGTTGCTTTTGGTGATTATTGGTAGTCATACAGAAAGGTTATATTTTAAGTTTCAAGTCATTTCCAGTGTTAATTTATTTTCATTGAAGTACCCCTTTAATGTGGCATTATTGCTTAGGTCAAGGTTTCTATTGAGGACATTCAACATCAATGTAAAGACTTACATCAGTCACATAAATGCCATGGTGTTGGTGGATCATCATCAGTTAAAGCACCAACAATGTAAGTATATTGATGTTATACACCTTGTCATGGCAACCAATACTTCCAACATTGTAGTGCTGACTCGTAGTTTATATGTTTTTGAAAATGCACAAAGAATACATTTACTTGTACATGTTATTTCCAAAGTCTGACTAACTGTACATTAAAGTACAACATTGTACACTGCATGAACAATTATTCTTTTTGATTACTTATTGCAGCTCTCCTCAGATTAAGACTGGCTTTTATAGCCTTGCTGCACAAATGAAGCTTTTGGTAGATACTCCAGAAAAGGTAAACTTGTAGCTTAATCTTATAATTATCTGTTTTCAAAGATGGGGTAAAAAACAATATTATCATAACCTTGAGTGTGGATGTTCTATGAGTGTAAATTTGCTTACAATAAAGAAACAAGATGTAGAAGGGATTTGAATCTCAGTGATGTCCTGAGTACTGGTATCTGTTAGACAAATGAGACATTGACCTACTGGGGTTCTTGTTGTGAGTGATGTTGTATGGTAATATTGTGCATTTATACTCACAAATGCTGTTCAATAACCCAAACAGAATGGTTGACGAAGGACTACAATGTTCATCAAACCATGTCTACGTTTTTTCCTTGTAAATTTATGATCATAGAACTGTACATCTACACTAATATCTTTCCAAGTGACAATTCCATTCATTTGTCAGATTATTCATGTATTTTTTTCTGTAGGTTTGGAGTGCACTTGAAAGGCATCAATATTTAAAAGCAACACAACTTTATCTTTTGTCACACCATATTGTCAGCATCATGCATTTAAACTCTGGGTCTAGTGCTGCTCCGAAAGTCTTGGTAAGTTACTGAATTTTCTTTTATTATTTATTACTAACAGATTTGGTTTCTCCATGTATAATGATGTAGATTTATGGGCAAGCAATAAACTGAAAACATTTGGTGAAATTATATGGCTCAATCATCAGCCCAAAAATACACATATATGTATTTATTACAGATTTCTATACTAATGATATTGGATGCTCTGGAGTATCCAGATATCAGCCACTTGTAATGGTCTGAAGGGCTAGACGTCTTTGCTACTGCATTATTCACTGCAAAAGACAGAAATGCCAACCTTTGCTGATGAGACCCTATATGAAAATTAATAAATGTTTTTTCCATTTGCTTTTAGTCTTCATTTCCAATTCTTCAAAGACAGTGGGCTGCAATCAGTCATTTTAAAGGTTCTATTATACAGGTAATGGAAGTTCCACTACTGCCAATGTATGTCAATATCCAATGAATCTGTACACCCATCTCAGTTGCAAACCTGCAGTACCTACAAGTCAGGCATAAGTAATTTCAGGCATCTAATTTAAAATTATAATATAATAATTGTAATTGCAGGGAAGTAGAGCCCTCCTTAAAGATGCTACTCAAACAGATGAGGTATGTAGACCTTATTTCCATTGTTTTCTTTTGTCTATTACACTATTACACACTAACATTCAATTGTTATTTCACAGGTTTATTGCTATCACTCTACAACATAACATTGCTCAGAAACTTTGTATTTAATGCATCAAAAGTGATAAAACCAACCATGTGCAATTAATCTCTTTCAGGCTATTGCAGAAGCACTTTGCTCTATTCTTCTCCTTGAAGAAAGTTCACCAAGACAAGTATTTTCTGAGTTTCTGCTTGCAAGGAAGTCAACTCTGCAAGAAATATTTCATCCTAGCCAACATTGTAAGTAAAAGATATTGGAGCTGTATAAAATTACAAGTACATGTACACTACTGGTCAACTGTCAGTGAGGCTGTCAGCTGACAGCTGGGGTATACACCTATTTCAATAAACGTTGTTGGTATCAAGCCTATGGGACACACCCAAAAAAGTATGGGAACAAATTACAAAAGTTGTAAAATCACAAAAAAAAACAGTCACATGATTCCTCAAATTCAGCTTGCTCTGACCTTATACACTAAAGAACTTCACTGTCTTACTGATATGCTACATGTAAAGTCAATACCAATGCGGAATTAAGGAAGTGGAGTCTTGCTACTTCCCATACTCCTTTTCAGTCTAGTCACGTGGGCTTGAGAGCTCTCATACGACAACATTTTTTTGAAATATAGGTTTATATATACCCAGTCATTTTGATCCAAAGTCATTTGATCCACCATCGACACATTCCATTCCACATAGTAGGTCAATTCGATCCTCTTGTATATTGAATATAGTAATCAAGTATTATTTTGTAAGTAAGTAAGTATTAAGTGTTTTATTTTAGATAACCACTTTTAGAAGTTTATAGGATCGGAGTTTATAGGAGCAAGCAGTTACAAGTTTGTAATTCTTGTCATTATGGAGATTACGAATGTATGGCATTACAGCCAGCAAACTATTTTTGGATTGATTGGAAATCTGTCAATGAAGGTTTGACCATTGTTTCTGATGTTTTTCATTACCATTTAGCTACAAGTATCAGGTCTCAAGTCTGTGAACTAATCAGGGTAATAAGAACAAGCTTGTATCAAATACACAGTTTATTTGTATGTGATGTTCAAAATGTTGATGACGTCCATGAAATTAAAGGTAAGAATAGCTTACAAGACTTGCTTAACATTTAATATCATTCATAAGTAGAAACAGACAAGTTTTTGAGCTTTAAGCTAACTATAGTCTTGTACTGTACATATAGGTGTTCATTTATCAGGGTTCGTACGCCTCCTAGAAATCCTGGAAAATCCTGGTTTTTTTCTTCCTGGAAAGTCCTTGAAAGTCCTGGATTTTTCAATAAATTCCTGGAAAACTCCTTGCAAACAGAAATGAATAAGTGTACATTTACTGAACATATATGTTTGCTAAAAGCAGCGTTTACATTCCTTAACTCAGCCAGTAAAAAAAGGTTAATATGCAAAATTGCGTGAACCAGTGAAAAACTCCTAGAAAACTGCTGGAAATAATCTGAAAATCCTCCTTGAAACTCCTGGATTTTTTTAATTTTCTGGACGTACAAACCCTGATTTATGTAATATTAAAGAATCATGTGTAGTTTATAATGGTTTCTTTTCTTTAGACAACCCTGCTTTATTGTTCAAAACTTTGCACCAAGTGACCAAACGTGATGTTTCAGATCCAAACAGTGATGAAGAAGGTAAAAACAAATATTTCTTGGACTCCTTACTTTGTTCAAATTGTAAGCAAGTTTGTTTCTTCTGATTTACTTTCAAGAAGACTAGTTCCATGGATGTTGTGTATACCATATCATTAAACTTGTAACTTGTATTTCAGCTCTGGAAGCTTTGTTTGGTCCAGATTTTGACCTGGTCACCAGTGCAAGATATCTTCCTAAATCTGTGCTAGGTAACATTGCAATATATGTTTTTATAATTCTTTTGTAAAATGTCTACTGTCTATTTCTGGGAGTACTAACTTGTTGTTGCATGTCATTTAGAATATAGACCCCACATGAGAGCATTTGCAGCTACAATACCGCTTCACAACATACAAGGAAACTGTGAAGACTGGATCAAAATGTAAGTTAATTAATACAGTGGAACCCCACCTTACGGACACCCTGTTTATATGGACACCCAGACATGTAATTCTGTCCTGGCCGAAAAAAAATGCCTATAAAATTACTTGTTTAATACGGACGTGCCCAATTAATATGGACCTCTGTCTCATCCCCATGGTGTCCATATTGACCAGGTTTCACTGTACTGCTCTTACTTGTCTCCAATGTCCTGTAGCAATTAGAGGGCTGAAAGGGAGGTCAGTACTTATATACATGTACACTACAGAACATCCAATGACGGGTTTACAAGGCATAGCAAACATATAGGTGGCTATAAGTAGTTTGCCATAGGACCCAAACATCTTCATACAGTGTACATAAAATGAACATGTCAAAATTTAATTAAAATGTGTTGTCTAGGTGTATGAAGGATGTGTCTAGTGGTGTCAGTAAACTTCTCAAGTACATTGGAACACTGAAAGGACTTTCATCTATCAGAGATGCTGTGTGGGAGCTACTAAAAGAGGTTCAAAATAATACACACCCTGTTCTTAGTATATTTATACATGATAAGTTTAGTGCAGCAATAATTGCTGAAGTGGTTGTGTAACATCATGTTTGCTAAATTTATCGACTAATGTTTTTATTCACGGCTATGGCTTATTATATTGTCTTACTAATAATTTTCTCTTAAAGTGTGATTCAGCACAGACTGATGACCAACAGCAATTAGAATGGGATAAATTGTGCATCAAAGTACTCAATCATGAACTGTCTCTGTGGGACATGTTTATGAGACAGCTATTTCTTGATAGAGCAAAGGTGAGTCAAACAATCGCATGTATGACTGGAAGTCTGTGGTTGTTTATGAGCAAGGATGGCACAGTTGGTTAGTGCATGCCTTCTATGCAAGAAGTCCTGAGTTCAATTCCCAGTGGTCTTACATCATTGTTTCAACTTCTTTCCATTTAGTGTAGCTTTAATTAGCTTCAAATACCCATAAAAGAAGGATGCACCATTCAAATGCCTTATACACAAGCCCCTAGCTCGGGAGAATTGGGCAACCACTCCCCATGCTTTCAAAGTAATATAAACTACTGGTACCTTTCACTTTTAATTACCTTTATCTCCACCCACAAAACAAAACAACAACAATAACAACTTACAACAGATCACTGGCAATTGTTCACTCTTGCAAAGTAAGCTGCAATAATGACATACACAGACTTAGTGACATTGTATGAAATTAATGTACCTCATGAGTACAAAATACTGCATGTACAAATAAGTTCAATGTCCAGGTTTCATTGATAGGCAGTTACCAGTGGTTTACCACCACCTACTTTACGATGCTTTACCTCTTATCGGTGGCTTTTTTACAATGGATTCCATATTTTATTTTTACAAACAGGCAGCTATTTTTCGAAGCCACCCTCCTAATTCAAAGATTACTGAAAACCCTTGGTCCTTGGTTGACACTTTGTCTTTTATGTGTTAGGATATACTGCATGGAATGTTTGATGCCACAATTTCATCCTGTGAAAATATGATTACCCAATCACAAGAAGAAATCTCAGATTATCAAAACAGCGACATCAACATTACATGTGAGCGAGATATATCTCATTATGTCTGGTATGAAAGTGCCAATGATGTTCCACCTGCATCATTATGGGGAACAAATGGGACAAAAATACAGGGACAAGATGGTGGAGGACTGACATTGAAGGCAAAGGGTTGTACACCAGCTGTTCAAAGGTATACATAATACTGAGGGGTAACAGTGAACAATCTGCACCATACGGTAAGTGGTCAGTAAGATAATGGTAAGTGGTCAATAAGTGGTTGGTAAGTGGTCAATAAGTGGTCGGTAAGGTAACGGTAAAATGTGGTCGGTAAGGTAACAATAAGATGATGGTAAGGTAACAGTAAGGTAATGGTAAGGTAACAGTAAGTGGTTGATGAACCAAGTTACTTACCACTTACAGTATGATGCAGATTGTTCACTATTACCATACTGAGGGGTTCTCAGTAGAATGACAAAGAAATCAGAAGAAATGTGGCTATAAACCCTGTGCATAATAGTGCTAAATATCATAATTATGTAGATAAACATCTTGCCTCACTTTGGTGCAGATTAACATCTTGCCTCACTTTGGTTCATCTTGCCTCACTTTGGTGCAGATAAACATCTTGCCTCACTTTGGTGTAGATAAACATCTTGCCTCACTTTGGTGCAGATAAACATCTTGCATCACCTTGGAGCAGATAAACATCTTGCCTCACTTTGGTGCATTGAAACAATGGCATGGTTAGGTGATTCAAATAGCCTTGCTCCAAAGCTCTGATTCACCAAAGGACATACGCATCATGTTCTATACTACATATGAGAGCACAAAGCATGCACACTTTTTCAAACTTTTTGTAAATGAATGAAATAGAAAATCCTTGCTGTCGCGGCCAATCTATACAGTGTGCACCTCATACTTCTCTTAACTCTCCTGTTGCTCTAAATCCCAGGAGCAGATTTAGGGGAGGGTTGCAGGGGGTGCAGTTTCCAATTTGTATCATGGTGCACCCCTTCCTGAAGATAGTCCTGGATCTACCCCTGAATCTCCTGACAGCACATGCGTGTTTTCTATTTCTTTGTCAAACTTCATGGCCCTTAATAAATACTGGTTCATGTTGCACATTTACCAATAATTATATAGCCAATAATTTTTATATCGAATCCATTCTTCTCTCACCAGGCTCTGTATTACTATCAATGAGAGACTCAAAGCAACCCTAGAGGATGCACAGTACTTTATATCAAAGACAAAAGTAGACAAATCTTCAGAAAAACACAGAATGTCTGTTAGTGGACGGGCAGAGGACTTGGGGATCATTGTAGGAATGAAAGAAAAACAGGAGGAGAAGGAACCATTTGATCGTTATTTGGATGCTAAAGAGATCCAGAGTTACTTACAAGACACTTGCTTTGCTGCATTTAATAGGTAACTATCATTAATTTTATGACAGATAAAAAAGCAAATAAAATCTGGTATTATCAAGGCTATCTTTACCTTGGCCAACAACAAATTTATGATTGCCACCTCCCATTGGTATCATCACTGTCTTCCTAATCATCATCATCATCATCATCATCATCATCATCATCATCTGCTTTATAATAACCATCTACAATCCAACAGTTAAATCACACCAAAAATCTAATGTACCACTAATGTACCACTTTGTCACTTGTAAGGAGGCAGCATGGTTGAGTGGTCAGAGCGTTGATCTCGCAATCCAGTGGTCCCAAGTTCGAGTCCCCATTCTGGCCACTAGCTGAGGCTGAATTTGTTCCGGGCAACCCCTAGTTCAAATTCAGTTTCTCGGCCATGATTGTAATATAGCCAACTGGTTTGCCTCCTTGCCAGCTGAGATTCTTAATTGAGGGTCATCATGTAAACTACCGCTGGGGTCTTTGGTGATAATGTCTATACCCTCATTAAAATAAAGATTCTTTTTTTGTCATCACTGTCAGATGTCATGATTAATCATTACACTGAATATGAACAACCTAATTTAAGTCATCAATATCATCCCCACTATCTTCCTTACACAGGCTATTAAATGACTTGGACAAGACCCTGTCTGACCATAAAAACAAAATGGACTCTTCCACTTCTCGTTATGAAACTACTAACATTGATAGGTAAGACCAAATTCTTTATAAAAGTTTATCCAGCTAGCAATATTGACTCCTTTTGCAATTATTAGGGTCCAATAATAATGTAGGTTGTTAATCAGTTTATCAACCTAATACATGTGTCGTACAACTCCTTGATTGGAAGATTTGAATGTTACTGTAAAGGTTCTGTTACATGATTAATTTTTTTTTCGGCAACTTGTCTTGAAATGGCATTGCAAAGCAAGTTGCATGGACCATTGCAGGAGTGTTACAGTAGCAGTGCAGAAAAACGTTGCTGCAGCCATTTTCTTGCTATGATTTTGTGATATGCAGAGTATATTGTACACTGCAATGGTTTGTACAACTTGTTTTGCAATGCCATTGAGACAAGTTTCAGAAAATGTTGCACTGTGTAACAGTGCCTTGACTGCAACTAATCACTGTCCTAAATTGTTGGCTTTCTTGGTTCAGGGTTCTGTTTGTTGGTCGTTTCTGTTCCTGTCTGGTTGATCAGTGTCCACAACTAAAACTTGTCATGAAAGGTGTTGAAGAGACAGACCAAACTACAACCCCACGTCAATCCACACCAAGGTAAAACTAACATAATCTATTCCTTAAAAAATTGCTTGCTATACTATTAATTCTCAAGTTGTGATATATCATTCATTAGGTTGTCAAGGCAACCAAGCCTTTCAAAGCGGAAGGTAGGTCCTTTGTCATCTGTCATAAATAAAGTCTTGCTATTCTACACTTAACCACTTATCAATCAATATTATGTGTACCGTACAGTGTGGAGGAGTCATCATCTGTTATTATTGATACAGTGTAGCCCCAATTAAGTGGCCAACCTTGGGAAATGAGGAAGTGGCTTGTATAATGTTGTCTGACCTAATGCTGCATGTTTGTTTGTTTGTTTCTTTTTTCTTTTCATTTAGGCTGACCAAGAAACCAATACAAAGTTAAATGAGTTGTCAAAACTTCTAAAGAAAAGATATTTTGATGCATTCAGGTTTGTTTCCCTTTCGAGTCACTCATAGAATATTGACAACTATAACCGATGTTTCCTCTTCCTTTCTTCCCAGTCTACAGACTGTGAAAGGACTGGGAATTGGAGGGGAGAAAATCAAGAAATGTGCCGTTTCATCACTTTCTAGCCCTTCGTTCCCTCTAGTCATTTCCAGTGGTTGTAGTGACGCTAAAAACTCCCAAGATCAACAGTCACTCAGTTTTTGTTTCTCTTCTAAACAGGCTTTGGAAAGACTGGGTCTGCAGTCTCTTCTTACAGTCTTATGAGGATTCGTTGCTAAAAGATGGAACTGAATCGGCTCTGTTCTCCATGACGGTAAGGTTTGTCTATGTGAAGAATACGCAAATCATTTCACTTTCAAAAGGGACAGGACAAATTAACTTCGTTTGCTTGAGTACACTGCCATAACCAAACCTAACATTCACTATTTTCCTTTTTACAGAGTTGGGAAGAACTTAAAATTGAAGAAGAATCAGAAACTGGAACTAAAGTTCAGTCAACAATTCGCGTTCCAATGCAGGTATAAAACAAATGACGTTTTTTATGGGCGATATACAGAGAATATTACATATGGACATGCGGAGATACGATTTTTGTCTTCGAGTGTTGAAAATATCTCGCGAGTGAGCGCAGCGACGTGTTATTTAACAAATAGATTCCATTTTTCCGTGCGTCTGTACTCTAATCGATGCACAGATGACGTCAAAATGTGGCGAGAACAAAAAAGTACGCCACGAGACGAAGTCGACTGTTGTGACTGCGAAACATTCCAACCAATCAGAGCGCGCGTAAGATTCGATGACGCCATCTATGTGTGTGTACTCTAATCACACATGGTTGTTCGACCAGTCAGAGCGCGCGTAATATGCCAATTATTATATTTATAATACACTATACAAAATTACTCGATTCTGATTGGACGAGAGGAGTACAATTATATCGTTAATTGTACTCTGTAGAGTACCTATTAGGTCGCTATGGCAACGATAGTGTATTATAAATAAAAAATCACACGATCTTCTCGTACAATTCAGAATTAATAGTTACTCGTAATGTTTTGAAAACTCTCAAATAGGACTCGCCTAAAGGCTCGTCCTATTTTGAGAACTTTCAAAACATTACTCGTACCTATTAATTCCGAATTGTACTCAAGATCGTGCGATTTCCTATACAAACCTCATTTGATCTATGTGCGCTGAAAGCAAGTATATAGCAAATATTTAAACATTTTCAGCGCTCGCAAGTGGATGGTTTTCTAAAAATAGCACAGTACGTCACATCACGTGGCGGGTGTATCTTAGCCTCCTGGTTGTGCTCTCCTGAAGCCAGGCGTCTTCATTTCAACTTCTTTCGTAAGCCGGGTAGATGTATGGCATCCCATCTTTATTTCATCATGTTTATCTTTCAGGTATCATCTTTTGTCACATCGCTTCTCTTCAGCATATGTCAAGAATTGAACCGCATCGGGGGACACGCCCTAGATAGGTTAGTATAACTGTAACAAATAGCAGTGTCTCCAACATGTGAACGCCTGAACATATGTCCAATTCGTTCACTTTCTTGCGCATCGGTCCTTATTGTAGGACGTCGCGGTTCGAGTCTGGACTACACTTAGTCAGTATAAGCAGCAGGTGGTTCCTTCGAAATCACATAAGGAAATACATAGGCCTTCAAGTCTCCGGTTAAGGCCCGGACGAACAATGCAACTTTTTCTTCAACTTTTGGCGCAATGCAGAGTTGCACAGTGTGTCCAACCCTGCAATGTTGGATGTATTAGGATCGAGTTTTACTCGATTGCGTGCAACATTGCAGGGATGGACACACGGTGTAACTGTGTTGCGCGCAACATTGCAAGGGTGGACACACGGTGTAACTGTGTTGTGCGCAACATTGCAGGGGTGGACACATGGTGTAACTGTGTTGCGCGTGTTGCAGAAAAAAGTTACATCGTGTGTGTAACCCGATAAGTCGTTACGATAAATCGTTATATTACAAAAATAATGTAATGGATCATGGAAATGGATTAAATCGTAAATCTCAGAAATTTCAATATTTTTTGCTAGGAAATTATTACAAGAATTAATCGACACGCTGTCTAATGGTGTGCTACAATTATATGAACGACTAGTTGAGGAACAAGAGTCTACATTACCACAAAATCGTTCACTTCAGTATTTATTCGACTTCAAATTCATTATGTCCATTTTTGCTGGACGTTCTGATGAACCTTTACAAGTAAGTAACAACAATGCGAATAGAGTAGATTTCGTATGAGTGGGAAAACGGTACCGTCAAGGCATAACACGGTTACGGCACTGACACGGTCACGGGACGGCGCGGACCGTTTCACACTTTGCGTACGAAATTTGCTCCATCAAAGGAGGTCCGTAGCCAGTATAGAGGCAACCAAGGCAGTTGATTAATTCCCTTGCTGGCTCACTTGTTGCCCCTCCTGTTCGCATTTCCGTTCCGCCAAGTGAAACCGTGAGTTATCATCGCATTTTCTAGCCACTGCTCTATGGTCTTACTCGTTGAAAATTTTGCTCCGGCTACGGGCGCGCAAAGACGAATGGAGGACCTCAAGAAGTATATTGAATTCTGAGTGTGGCCTACAGCTTCGGAAAAGGCTATCTATAAACGTTTTCTCACTGAAAATAGAGGAAAGTTCTGAGGGCGCAACAATTTACCCCTGAAGTTACTGCAAGTACCTCCAAGCCCCACGCCGTCCTCGCCCTCCTCTTGCTGTCGACTTCACGTTAAGTCTTAACACTGTTACGAGTCATGGAAGGTGATACGTCTTACCTCCGTTACCTCCGCTCGAGAATAGTAAAAAGCTATACATGGTACTTTTCCATGTACAAGTGATCCATCTTACAACGCGCTTTTCTACTTTGCAGGAGTCTACTGAGAGTTTTTCTGTTTGTCGAGAAGCAGTAATCGACTCTCTTGAAGGAGTTGTAGACCCTTTTGATCTAGATGTCTTTTCTCCCTACATGGCTACAAATCTTACCAGGCAACTACAAAGATGTGGGGTGAGTGGAAAAGTTTATTTGAACAAGAGAGATTCTGTGATTTCAATAAATTTTAACTTTTCGTGCAACGTGGCGCGCACATGGCTGGCTTGAGAGCGGAGTCATAGCTAAATTTGTGTACAAAGGTTAATTTTGATAACGATCAAGTTTGAAGCGCAAAGCCACAATATCACCATTTTGTTGCTGCATTTGTCGCAACGAGGGAGGGGATGGGGATGGGAGGGAGGGGATGCAGAAATCGAAAATTGTCCAGAGTATACTTTGGAAAAGTATCGAATTGTTCAGTCGTTCCAATTCTGCTGTTAAATGTAACATTTTGAGACAGGTTGCATTGTCTGTAGAAGAACTAAGTAAGTAACACGATTACAAGCCAATGTTTTTTAACTTTCATTTTTATTTTCCTCTTTAACAAAGGTTCTTTTTGGAATTTTGGTGAGTTTGGACAAACATTCCAATCATTCCTTTGGCGTCACGTCACGACCTTCTTCAGGATCTCAGGATCAGCATAACATCATGCCTCTTGCCCCCAACCCACCTCGATTTACCCTTCTTCCACTTAGTTCCCATCAAAGTTCTCTTTATGGCACACAAACTGGTTCTACAGACCACGACACGAGAAAGGTATGATGTTACTTTAGATGACCTGTTATAACCAGTATCTGCGAGCATGCGTAGCTGACTCTAGTGGAGGGTAGGGAGGGGGACTCAGCAGACCATACAGGCTAACGTGCATGTAGCCTCCTACGCAGACGTTTTTAGTCTCAATCAGTAAATTTCCCTCGCCACGAGGAAAAAATTACTGGATCGAGACTAAAAACGTCTGCGTAGGAGGCTAGCGTGCGTGTCAACGCTCTCAAATTAATCCGATAAAGCGCACTGGGCGACTAGCTTCTTGCTGAAGGAACTTAAGGCGGTGTTACACGAGACGATTTTTAACGACGATTTTCGGCGCAACGCTGCAACAACTTGCAATATTTTAAATACTTGAATTCAAAAACTCACAACACGCTGCCGAAGCAAAAATTGCAAGGAAAATCGTTCCAAGTACCATGTTACACGAAACCAATTTTTAATGCAACGCCGTTGCGCAGAAAATCGTCGTTAAAAATCGTCTCGTGTAACAACGCCTTAAATTCACCATTTTCCGTACATCGGTTCAGCAGTCACAAACAAAGCATTGAAGCGAGGCTCTAGGGTACACACAAAGGATTATTCCAATTTGTACCCTGAAGTCTCGCTTGGATGCTTTGTGTGTGACCACTGAATCGATGTATGGAAATTGGTGTATATCAGTATTTACCTTTGTAACCGCTCAACCTGCAGTAGTCTGGACGCCATTCTTAGAGACATTTCACTGAAGTTGTTTTACGGTTAGCATGAATTTTCAGTCTTTCTGGGCTTTTTCTCACCAAGGAATGACAGAATATTCGGTTTACTTTAAGGTTGGTTGGTTGATAAGAAAAACACCCTCTTCCAAAAATACAGGGAGCCCAAACACCTTATACTCGGCGTATTTTATACTCGTTTGCTTCGTACAAGAAGGCATTACGTAACTAACTACTATTACTGCCACTGCATAGAACACAGTCTGCCACTTTGCAGACTGTGTTCGAGCGTTTTATAAAATGATAGTCTGCAAAGTAGGCCACCACTGATCAGTGCATTTCTCTTGAACTTCTCCACAGTTAAATAGACCGCATTTTAACAGTGAAGCATCATTGCACAACAACACAGCTTTATATAGACATCATCAGTTTTTTAGCATGAGAGAAAGACCTTTACAGGCTTTATAGCGACGTCAAGCCTTCAGAATATTGATCATTCACTATCAGTTTTACTGCGGGGGATACGCCAGGGGATATGCCACAGTTACATGAACTGCAACGGTGAAGTTTTACCATGAGAAAGACCTTTACACGCTTTATAGAGACGTCAAGACATTCAGATATTATCAGTTCACTGCCAGGGATAAAATGCCAAGTACATGCTGTAAAGTGAAACCTGCCTCCACGAGGAAGTCCGTCTGAAAAGCGACATTAAACCTCAAGGTGTCAGAGAACCTGTCGTTCTACAATTGCCACAGAAACAGCTAGTATTTCAATCATCTACCACGAAAAAGACAATTACTAAATTACAAAACGTCTTCCCGTCCAAAATATCAAATAGTGTCTCGGTACCTGTCGATATTCTGCTACCACGTGGGATGTCGTTGTTAGTCTGTGTTATTCTTAGAAACGTCCACTTACTTCCGGTTCGTGCCTAGTCTCTCTCTCTCTCTCGACTGCTGATATTGTTGTTAGAGAACGCGTTTTTCAAGGAGTTTACTCATCACCTGGTAGCTTCTTTTTTACACATCTCGAGCCACAGAACGCCAACGTCCTTTACGTGTCCTTTCGTGTATTTTTGTTGTAATTATCCACTTCCCGCAAATAACATGTTTATTCATTGACATTAAAAGGCACGCAAATACTGGACACGTGGCGAAGTGGAGGGTTTAATGAGTGAAAGGTCCTTTGTTCGACGTTTTGTATTATCCACACAAGAAACCTTGTCCACCTGTCATAT
The DNA here is from genome assembly GCA_029948255.1 of Telmatactis stephensoni. Lineage (NCBI taxonomy): Eukaryota > Metazoa > Cnidaria > Anthozoa > Actiniaria > Isophelliidae > Telmatactis > Telmatactis stephensoni. The sequence continues at coordinate 289,567 of JALIZF010001926.1, forward strand.
TGTTAAACAGCTGCTACTGCTGTTTTGGTCGATATTTTTGAACTTTCTTAATACTCCTGAATTGATTGGAAGATTAGATTCATTTTTAGCGTTTTCAAACAATGGGTAAATTTTATTAAAATAACTGAAATGCTGTTTTGGGTCACCTGTGGTGTAACGAGATCGAAGATGAACGTCAATAAGTTCCTTTTCTTGGAAACAAAGACTCAAGGGTTTTTGAGTCTAAAAACAAAAATAAACTACTGTATCTGGAAATATATTGAAGGCAATTATGGTAATTATGAATAAGGGTCGACAACACAGATGTTTCTTTTTTTCTTTTACTCGTTTTCATTTTCTCTCAATATGGCACTGACTTCCATTACATAATGAGAGACTTAAAAATAGAAACACGAAAACCTAATCTGTCGATTCCCTCCCCCCCCCCCCCCCCCCCTTTCCAGCTGAAAACGCAATTTTAAAATTATTAGCGTGGCATTAAATTTAATTACCAAATTTTATTCATTTTCATTTCGTCTCCATATGCCACTGATCTTCCATTACCTATAAATGAGAGACTTAAAAATAGAAACATGAGAACCTATCTGTCGATTTCCCGCCTTTTCCAGCTGAAAGCGCTATTTATAAAATGATTCTTGTGGGCTGAAATTTACCAAATTTCCAGACAGGACCTATTTAAAATTTCAATAGATATAAATATTTGCATGCATATGATTATCGTAAATATTTAATGCAATTATTATTTGCGTTTATCTCCAAATAACGTACTTTTACATCTATTTTGTCTAAAGAGTTTAAGCAACTACAATCAAATAGCTACTTCCTAACGTAGTTCCACTCAGTCACATAATCTTGGTTTCCATCTAATTGCTGCACAAAATTGCAGAAAAAACGCAGAAAATTGTGGTGGGTGATCAAAGTCTTTCTATGATCGCTGTGATAGAACAAAATCTATCTTTGTGATCGCGATCGCTAGCTGAGGTAGTTACTATATGATCGCTCAACACATTTTTTCTGCGATCACAGGGATTACATGGAAACCAATAAAATCTACTCGGGCCTTCAGGGCCTCCAGGGTTTTGTACTGTTTTCCTAATTCCCTTCACTGTGGTAAGCCGAGTCAGCTCATGTGTTGTTGTTGTTGTTGTTGCTGTTATTATTATTGATGATGATGATGGAATTTGCTGTTTTATCTTTAGTCAGTATCAAGCTTGGTTTTTAATACAATCGAATGTGTAGCCCGAGTAAACGCCTAAGGGCATTAACCCCATTCCTTGGAAACCACGCTTTTTCCTCTTCCGGGAAGAGCGCGAAAATGGATCGATATCCTTAATGCCCCTCATGCTTCCGCAAGGATGCTCATAACCTCCAGCTCCACTGAACTGTCTAGATCTACAAACGAAACCAGTGTGTAAACTAGTTTGGTCTGTGTATAAAAATACAACAAGGGATGAATGGAAACTTGTAACACTTTATAAAAAGAGAGAGAACTTACTGATGTTTTGAGCCTTGGAACTTCGTCAAAGTAAAAAATGATCCGACGAAGGGCCAACGCTCAAAACGTCAGTAACATAAGCATTCTCTCTTATACGGTGGTATATATTTTTATTCATTCCTTGTCTAGATCTCCGATTTCTATTTCAATTCTTTCGTGAAAACGTGAGAGCCTTTTCATCTCGAGAATAAGATTGTGTGGCGTGACTACGGATAAAGGACATAAAACAGCTTGTCACTTTTGGGGAGATGGATAGGGACTAGGTAGTTGAATGTTTTCGTCGATGAACGTTCTAATAACTGATCAGGATGACCGCTCTTATTCCAGACACGGTAAACAACTCCATATTGTCCAGCTGTTCTCTTTTCCGATACCCCCTTAATTTATACTACAGGTGTCCTTCAGACCATTTTGAAAAAGCTATTAACTTGTTATAAAGTAAACAAAACGACAAAAACTGATAGCTAATCCCTTTCCAAAATAAATACATTATAATTAAGACTTAAATAATAAAGAAATTTAATCATAAAGACACAACATAAAATATGGGTCTCTATTTTTGCTGACGGATAACTTTAAGGGGGGCTACCTAACTGCTTGAGAGCTAGGCGTCATCTGTTGTCTTTTAATAAGACAGCTCTAAGAAATGATATTGGAAAATAAATATTTATGGTACTGACATTGCTAGAATATAGTATGTAGGGGACGACCAGAAGTTGAAGAACGTGACAAAAAAGCGAAAGATAACTAGCCACTTAGTAGTGTAGGTGAAATTTGTATAATATGTCGTATGGAAGAGTAGCCGTTTGACACCAATTCGCACCCAACGCTATTTGCACCTTTTATTACTATTCTGAGAGGGTTAGGCACAATTGGTGAAAATGAAACGAAATATAAGCGAGGAAAACTGAAGGAAAGAAAACGAGGTCAAAAATATTAAATTAAAGTGAAAACAAACACAAAAAAGTCATTTTTAGCTTGTATTCACGCGGTGCAATATCATTCTCCAAAGCTTAATGTATGCAAACGATATCCAAAACATCCTGCGGCGTTTGTCTGATTAATGTCTTTTTGTTCGATAGGCTTTTTTGTGTGTCTCTCTTTTCATAAGGATCTTTTTGAAGTGTTTGATAAAGCTTCGTTGCAAGCTGAATCGAGGCAAAGAGCTGGTACAAAAGAGAATAATATCACATGAAGATGGAATTGATAGGGTGAAGACACAAAGATAAAAGTTTTATCTCGTGAGATGTTGTGATTTCCTCTTGATAAAGTTTAGAAGAGGATAATAGTTATCGAATGCTAATGTTACATGAGCTAATGTTACAAGAAAAATAGAAAAACTGTACAATTGTAAATTGTTACTCACCCCATTTCTCTACGTCGTAAAACGAGGGGGATCCGTAACCTGTAGAGTAGATTTCATATGAGTGTGTAAAACGGTCTACGCCGTGCCGTAACCGTGTCAGTGCCGTACTGTCTACAAAAACATTCGAAATTCCTGCCGTGACCGCGCGGTGCCGTTTCCTCAGTCATACAAAATCAAATCTATAACAACTAGTTGTGGAAAGTAGGTAACTTGAATTCAGCCAAGATTGACCACTCTTGGTTGAACGAAAAAGTGGAATCACTTACAATTGTTATTACTTGAGGGCAGTACAGTCCCTACTGACCCTGACTAGCTCCAAGAGAATCCGCCCTGAGATCGAAAGCCTTCAGTACCCTTTTTATGTACCATTTTGAGAGAAAAGGTAGCACTTTTACATGTTCAATCAGTACATCTTTCAAAGAAAATAGTACCCCCTTTCATATACCATTCAGAGAAAATAGCACCCCATTACTCTACTTTGCAGTCGCTTAGGTCGCTGTCACTTCTAACACTGCACCCATCCCCCTTGAAACCGTTCAGTGGTATATTGTACTGCCAGTGGTTTAACTGTACGTCAATATAATACGTTTAACAATGAACAGAAATACTCAAGATCTAGAGTTTAACGAATCGTATGTATACACAACTCATTGATAACAAAGAAAAGAGGATTGTCTGTAGAGAGGAAGAAATAAAAAAGAGAAGAGAAGAAAGGAAGACAGAAAGTAGGAAAGAAATATTCGGATGATCAAAAAGGAAAGATTTAGGGAACAAGGTAAAAAAGAAAAATGTATATGGAAGGAAGGAATAAAGACAGAAAAAAGAGAAAGAAAAAGGAAATAACGAAAATGTTAAAAGAAAACAAAGGCCGGATAAGAGAAAGAAAGAAAGAAAGAGAGAGAGAGAGAGAGAGAGAGAGAGAGAGAGAGAGAGAGAGAGAGAGAGAAAGAAAGAAAGAAAGGGGAAAAAACCCGCGAGTGCTACATCCAGACTGTAAACATAAGACGAGGTATAGCATTCCGTAAGTATTTGTTCACTATAAGTGGGCCAACGCGATGAAAATGTGTCTGTCTATTCCTAGTGATTTTATAGCTAACAAGAACCACTGCGCTTTTTCAACGCTTCAAACTAGCACGCAATAATGACAACGAAACGATCTGGCCAACGCATGGATGTCAAGAATACCATTGACAATTTGGACTCATATAATGAATGTGTATGTTTCTATGACAGTCATTTTGCAGTAAAGAGAAATAGCACTGAAAAACAAACTCAACGTTTCAACCCGATTTGAACCAACCGATCAATTATTTTTTTAATAGAAAGAAGAAATAAATCGTGCAAAGTAGATACAGTTTCGTTTTCTGTACAATTGCTCGTCGACGAAACTGAGGATCTTGAAATTATTTCTTCTTGAACTGTTTCAACCGAATTTGGACCAACTGATCAATTCTTTTTTTAATAGAAAGAAGAAATAAATCGTGCGAAGTAGATACAGTTTCGTTTTCTGTACAATTGCGCATGCTTCGCCGACGAAACCGAGGATCCTGAAATTATTCCTTCCTGAAATGTATAACAGTAAAGCGCTTTTAGACAATGTTTTCTGCAAGTTGCCTCGCAACAGCGTTGCAAATAAAACAAGTTGCACTAGTCATTGCAAGGATGTTACACGGTGCAACGACGAAAAACGTTGCTGCAATCGTTTTCTCAATGATTTTGAGCGATACAGGGTAGTGCAGATTTCGTATGAGTATGAAGGTCGCGGCGCGGTTACGGCAGAATTTTCGAATGTTTTGATAGGAAACACGGCACTGACACGGTCACGGCACGGCGCGGTCCTTTTCACACTCATACGAAATCTGCACTATGTTACTGGCTGCAATGGTCGTGCAACTTGTTTCGCAACGCCCTTGCGAGATTTAATGAGCTGTTCGTACATCGATCAAACAAATAATTGCACAGAAAAAAAATTCGGCGACTGAAAATCAAAAGGAAAAGGAAAATATATAAAATTATCAACTGTTTTAATATTTAAATTTTGGGAAGAACACAAAGAAAAAAGAAAATCTTCACAATCTAAAAGCAGAAATACAAATATCAATAAAATAATAAAAGCACAACTATCGCAAAACTGGAATTTCACATCGAAAAAAAGTTCGGGAGACAGAAAAACAAAAGCTTTTAAAAAATAATAAGTTATAACACCTTCGCTGACTGCAAAAATGTAAATTTTAATGGGATTAGAATAATGAATTATAGCAAACAATTTCACACCATGTTCCTATCTCTCTGAAGTAGTTATTGATGTCTAAAGCTGCTGCCATCTTGTACCAATAGCATCATTGAAACAATATTCGATATATCCACAACGGGTTATTCTTTAGACTTAAATGTCGGTTGCAATCATGTTGAAGTCAAACGGTCATTCAAACTAACAATCATTCAATCTGCAGAGGAAAACAGGTGCAAAATGCAGAATATATCATGTTCTTTTTGAACTGAAAAGCTGCACCAAAGCCGGCAAAAATTATTTGGTAGAGAATTAGGCAGACTGAAATCATCATTGGTTTTTTCAACGAAGATACAAACACCGACCGCTTCTTAGTAAAAAGATTATTCCTTTTGATTAAATTTCTCGAATTTTCGCGATGTTTGCTTTATTTTAATTGAATTGACAAGAAAAAGGAAAGCGCAAAATGTTCACACTTTGTTGTCAGATTGAAATCCCCTACAGTTAATGCTGGAGTTCAGGGTAATAACATAGAGCAATAGCAAAGGTGTTTAGGAGGCGCGGTAGGGGTAAAGCAAAACCATTATTATTGGTGTTCTTAGATACTCCAGCACGCCATAAACGTTACATCAACAATTTGGACATGCAGACAGGTGATAGTGGAAAATTCTATCGTATTCTGTTTAATCTGTGTTGATTGTTTGGGTTCCTTTCACTTGGCGTTCCTCTCTGTTTCCATTCTTTAAACATTTCTTTTTGTTATTGGCATTAATTTTTGTGATTTCTTCCTCGTTTGCATTCATACCTTTTCTCTATCTCATCGGTGCTTCTTATTTCCTTCTTTCTATCCCAAATACTATTAAATAATTCAAAAAAAATTATTTTTCAAACTTCGGCTGATTGCTTTAAACATGTAAAAGTGCCGACATTAGGAAGTAAAGGAAGAAAATGAGGCTCAAAATTTGTCATTACATTCTGTAAATTGAAGGTCACCATAACACATTGCCATCACTTTAATTTCTCTAACAGTTTGAAACAGTCCTAACACTCCTTCTAACGTGTAACTAGACATTAATCTAATTCTACTAGACCTTCCCACAACGCTACCCCGTGAAGAGGACGAAACGGCCGTTAAAGAGCTATTTCAATAACAATAAATTGACACTGAGGAATTTCCCAAGTGGACCGTTATGTTGTCTTTCCGCGTACTGTAAGTGAATCCTCATTGAGAAACCTCTGCAGTGGAACCATATGTTCTTGCCTAAGATTTCTCACAAGGTGAAATAAGGTCATAGCTGGACGAAAGTGGAAGCTCAGCAGTTTCTCATGATAATTCATACATTTCCTTGATTAAGCGCTACCAATGAATTTGAGGTTTTTGTTTGACAGTGACGTCATAAATAGTCTTCGAGAATTTATTCTATCAATGCCGCGGCATCACTATAAATCAGTTCCAATTAGTTATTCGTAAGAAAATAACGATAAACGCGGCCACAAATCGTGGGGGAAAAGGAAGTATTTTACGCTGTCTTTAATAATAAAAAAATTGAGCACAAACCGACAAAGTTTGATGTCTTTAATGATTTGTTGCGGCGTTTTTCAAAGACGCCGCGTAACACACTGATGACGAGTAGAATTGAACAACCAAACAAGGTTGGCGGTTTTTGTAAGGTAGAGTGACCGTGTGTCAGTGCCGTAATGTCTATAAAAACATTCGAAATTCCTGCCGTAACCGTACCGTATCGTGACCGTGCCGTTTTCACAGTCGTACGCAATCTACTTTATATCTGTCACGTGGCTGTAAATATTACAGTGAGAAAACTGTTTTTGTCTTTCGAGAATATTGTGATTTCTGGGATGAATTGTTTTTCCTCACTCACTGCAGCTACTCGACTCAACTGGCAGCTACTACATTTCATAACGCATGATAAACGTGTATTAATACATATCGGTCACGTGACAGTTTAGTTGAAAACGCCAACCTTGTTGATTTCGGTTTATTCCAGAAACAATACCCTAGCTCATGTATGTGGTTCGATGCAGAGATTTTCAAAGTCTTGCTGCATATATTTATCCAACACCATAGAAAATACAGCCAATCAGGAAGCAGGAAAGCCGTTATATATTCGGCGGTATTCAACTGTCTCTTCCAGTGAGGCATTGCGGCAATTGGAGGTATTTTCTATGTGTGGGATAAAATACAACTCGCCTAAAGGCTCGTGTGTGTACTAGAAAATACAAGTGACTCGTGGGATATTCCACGGTATCCACTCGAAACCATTGTATAACTATTATATACACTTATTTCAAAAAACGTTGTCATGGTTCAAAGCAACAAGCATCAAGGCAAGCCCGAAATGAGTGCTGCTAATAATTATAATGTATTCAAATCAGACTTGTTAACAAAAGAATTGAGTGTGGTATACTAACAAGGACTTGAAAATGCTCACATTTTGTACATAGTTCAATAGAAACGAGTCTGATTTGAATACATTATAGAAAAAACCAGCATTCATTTCGGTCTTGGCTTGACGCTTGTTGTTCTGAACCGCGACAACGTTTTTTGAAATAAGTGTACACTCTGCATGGGTCTGGAGGAGGCCGGTACGGGAGGTATAATAGAGAGTTACAGGTGGTTAATATAACACAGCGTCCTGAAACTACACCACAAACACTACAAAACAGCTCATGCGGTTTGATGCAAGGTGGTCAGTCAGAGCAGTTTCCGTATGGCTGTCAAAACGGCGCGGTCACGGTCACGGCATGCCTACGGCAGTAATTCGAATGTTTTTATAGACAACACGGCACTGACACGGTCACGGCACGGCACGTTTCACACTCATACGAAATTTGTTGTATTAGAATACAGACAGCAACCAAACTACATGATAGACACTACCTGGGGTTAAACTGAGTTTACGAATGTCTTACTATGTACTGTGGATATAGGTGGAGGTACGCGGGTATAGTAGAGATCACATATGGTATAAGAAAGCTACTATGACTTGATAGGGTTTATAATTGTCTTACTACAGGTCTAGAGGAGTTTACTAATGTCTTACTATGTACTGTGGATATAGGTGGAGGTACGCGGGTATAGTAGAGATCACACGTGGTATAAGAAAGCTATGACTTGATAGGGTTTATAATTGTCTTACTACAGGTCTAGAGGAGTTTACTAATGTCTTACTATGTACTGTGGATATAGGTGGAGGTACACGGGTATAGTAGAGATCACACGTGGTATAAGAAAGCTATGACTTGATAGGGTTTATAATTGTCTTACTACAGGTCTAGAGGAGTTTACTAATGTCTCACTATGTACTGTGGATATAGGTGGAGGTACACGGGTATAGTAGAGATCACACGTGGTATAAGAAAGCTACTATGACTTGATAGGGTTTATAATTGTCTTACTACAGGTCTAGAGGAGTTTACTACTGTCTCACTATGTACTGTGGATATAGGTGGAGGTACGCGGGTATAGTAGAGATCACACGTGGTATAAGAAAGCTACTATGACTTGATAGGGTTTATAATTGTCTTACTACAGGTCTAGAGGAGTTTACTAATGTCTTACTATGTACTATGGATATAGGTGTAGGTACGCGGGTATAGTAGAGATCACACATGGTATAAGAAAGCTACTATGACTTGATAGGGTTTATAATTGTCTTACTACAGGTCTAGAGGAGTTTACTACTGTCTCACTATGTACTGTGGATATAGGTGGAGGTACGCGGGTATAGTAGAGATCACACGTGGTATAAGAAAGCTACTATGACTTGATAGGGTTTATAATTGTCTTACTACAGGTCTAGAGGAGTTTACTAATGTCTTACTATGTACTGTGGATATAGGTGGAGGTACGCGGGTATAGTAGAGATCACACGTGGTATAAGAAAGCTACTATGACTTGATAGGGTTTATAATTGTCTTACTACAGGTCTAGAGGAGTTTACTAATGTCTCACTATGTACTGTGGATATAGGTGGAGGTACACGGGTATAGTAGAGATCACACATGGTATAAGAAAGCTACTATGACTTGATAGGGTTTATAATTGTCTTACTACAGGTCTAGAGGAGTTTACTAATGTCTCACTATGTACTATGGATATAGGTGGAGGTACGCGGGTATAGTAGAGATCTCACATGGTATAAGAAAGCTACTCATGATGACTTGATAGGGTTTATAATTGTCTTACTACAGGTCTAGAGGAGTTTACTAATGTCTCACTATGTACTATGGATATAGGTGGAGGTACACGGGTATAGTAGAGATCACACATGGTATAAGAAAGCTACTATGACTTGATAGGGTTTATAATTGTCTTACTACAGGTCTGGAGGAGGCCAATGCGGTATGCTACAGGTCACAGATGGTATAAAGATACAGCATGCGCAACCAAACTAACAGAAACTGACCTGTGCTGTTACTAACGCGTAGTCTGCGGTTAATCAGATGTGTTTTCGTAGTTATAAGTGAAGTAGAAAGTTACTACAGTAGCAACGTGAAAGTGCTTGCGCTTTGCGTGCAGTATTCTAATAACCACAATTATAGTCATAAGTAGCGGAATACTAGTGAATGTGGTGCCCTTTGGTTGCTGTGTTCTAATAACCATCTGTGACTACAGCTCTACCATACCATAAATTAACTGTATGTTTTACGACATTAATGAGGCCCATCAAGCCACAGGAATCAAGAGACCATATTACTAAGAGAGCGAAACTCAGTATTGATGTCTGTGATGTTCGCGGCGACTAAGGCAATTTTTAGTAATTTCGCCATCGCGCGCGCAAGGCACTTAAACAATAAAATTCAAAAGCCGAAAGCAAACGGTTCCGTCCAAGCGCACGTCAAAAATCAAATTTTACTGTTTGAGAGCCTTGCGCGCGCGATGGTGAAATTACTAAAAATAGTGGCCGCGACATCAATACCGAGCTTCGCTCTCTTAGTATTATGGTCTCTTAACAGGAATACAATAGTATTACTCTTAAAACAGCAATCCCGCAACAACCTAAACTATATGAAATACGACATTAATGAGGCCCATCAGGCCACAGGAATATAGTAGCATTACCCTGAAAACGGTAGTCCCAGCAGATTTAGCAGCAATATAGTTCAGCGATTTTCGAGGGAAAATGACGACTTTTACTAAGATTGACCAAGGATACTTACTACTTGTAATCTATCGAGTACAACTGAAATTTATCGAGTACAAAATTACAAACTACGAATGTCTTAATTCCAAGTTCACTCTGTTATTCATTCGTGCATTAATCCATCCGTTCGTCCGTTCGTCCATCCATCTGTTCGTTCGTCCATGCATCCATCTGTTCGTCCATCCATCCATCCATCCATCCATCCGTTCGTCCGTCCGTCCACTATCTGTCCATCTATTTCTTCATTCATCAAGAATTCACATAAACGCCGATAATAAACCTATTATGCATTTTTTTCACGTCATGACAAATCCTTCACTCATTTGTCAGTCACTAAATTACTTATTAAATGCTTAACAGTCATAGTTTAAATGTACTACAGTAACTAATTTCTTAAATTTCTATTTATATATCATTAACTAAGTTCTTAATAACACACCTACTAAATAAACCAGTGATTTAAGCTACCTGTCTTAAAAATGAATCATAATGATTTAAGTTTAATGAGGGGGGAGGAACATCTATTAGTCACACACATTGGACATTTGTCATTTCACTTGTGCACAATTAATTGTATTACCATCTATATGTAAGAGTGAAAAAAAATCAAATAGAGATAAAAGAAAAGAAAAGAAAAGATGGTCTCAGACCAGACAGCTAGACATACTATACTTAAATACTCCTTGCTATGGTTACTATGGTTGCTGTGGTAACCATTCATACATCGTGACATACAGTCATATATAAGATATACTATACGACATGTCATTAACCTGTACATATCGAAATTAACACCATGCTAAGATTTTACACTAAACAATATGTCCGGAAACGAACTTGATAACCTGTTAAAAAATAAACGTAGGAAGAAACTGTATTGTCTCTTTCTCCCTTTTTTTATTTTATTTTTTTTTTCTTATTATTTTTATTTTTTCACTTTGATCTTCAATTTTTCCCTTGCGGTTTTCCTGAACGTATTTCAGGAAACGTATTTTTTTATTGCAAAAAGGGGATTTCAAAACAGGGTTTTCAAGGACTCGTTTTTCCTTTTTCAGAGAGATATTTCCTTCATTCTGCCCTTCCCATTTTTCCTGTTTTTACTTTTTATAACTGAATGTCTTTTCTAAATTTAGCTTTTCATCCTGCATAACCAATAAAATTAATGCTCCATCGTAAAACCCTTTATAGGTGCAATAATTTTAAACATATGAGGGTATTTTTTGTTTTTCACAATTACTAAATACGCCAATACAAATAATTGTCAAACGTAGAGACCTTCATAGGTTTAATATCAAAAATGGTTTAATATCAAAAACGGATTAATATTAAAAAAGGTTTAATATAAAAAACGATTTAATATCAAAAAATGTTCTTAATTTCAACTAGCCACCAGGACGTCAATCATTTTATGTGTACTTTACTAACCAAACATTTACACTGCATTCGTTTCACCTTTTACGATACCCAAGCACACAATATTTTCATTTCTACATTATTCTGTATGAATAAATTATTCAATCATTATTCCTACTTCTATTTGAATGGTTTCTTGTAAATACCTGCAGGGAAGCCAATCAACACACCTTTATTTCTCACGTAGTCGTCAGTGCATTATTACTTTATATTCAGAATAAAGAAAGTGCATTATTACTTTATATTGAATAAAGAGAGTACGCGTTGGTAGATTTTCGTGATCAAATATGCATGGTTTATCACCGAAATAGAACGTACATTATTGGAAGGAAGTTGCTCGCTGCGTGGGCTTGTGTGCTGTACCGACGCCCATTTGTATATGTATGTACAAATACCCTGCGGTTGTACCTCTCGGGTCATACCGGCGCATCATAGCCGGAGGGTTTAGCATATTACATGCACATAACATTTTAAGCTTTTCAAACGGAAAGCCTTCGTGTGGGGCACAGAATAAATGCTGCCGTGCCATGAACGAAGCCTCAGAGGTTGCGTGATGCGGCCAAGGATGTTTTGAGATTGTAATAAGAGGAACGTCAAAATATCAACACTGGGTTCGTGACCCCTGCGGTTTATCTACATTGTTAGATCGATAGGTGGTTCCTGAACCGGTTAGCTCTATTAGTATTGCTATCATGAAGTCGACAATACAGATTACAAGGGGATCCTTCTTGACAAGCCATCAAACCTCTCGGATCTGTAAAAAACGCCTTGAAAAGAATACGTCTGCAAAAAGAATATTTGAAGAGAAAAACGAAGTAGCGCAGAGATTGGACTTTGTTCACCTTTGGGTTCAGACTTCAAACTCTAAAAATAATGGCAATGTTTTACAACACAATATAGGCCCTTGAAGCCATTCAAGCACGATTCCACGTTCAACATGACTGAATATATCCACTCACTAGCCCAAGGTCATTAATTCGACAAAACAAGTCAGCATTCTTTCGCATATTGTTCAAGATCGAAACAACTCTTTCCGTTGGACGGAACGCGTATTATTCTGTATCTCAAGGAATCTAAAGTAGAAACGATTCATTCTGTAGCAGTATTTATAAATACTGTTCCAGCTTATGGCTAAACAAGATTTTGGCACTGGAGAATGGATGAATGAATGGAAGACATGTCAACACTGCAGCTCCTGACAGAATGTGACCTCTTTCAACTTTGTTGACAATTTTAGCCCAGTAATATTCCGAGCTTTAAGATGTTCCGGTTTAGAAGTGTACTTAGAAATTCAAAGGATATTTTGAGACAATCAAGGGCTACCACAAATTATTCCAAGTGTCAGGAGAGCGGCTGTCAACTCACGTATGATGTCACTGATTAATGATCTTGGCACAAACGCGCAGACCTTAAAGATTTATAACCAAAAACCACAACGAACTTTCACACAGATTGTCAAGGAAAAAAAACGTATACTAAACGTACTGAATATTTATGTGAACAAGAAAAAAATTTAGATACTCTGTAGGGTTTTTAAAATTATAAGTCTATTTTTTGCTAATTGATAATTAAAAACAGACAGAACTATAATATAAAATCACGCAATATTTTATTGTAGTGAATAATTAACCTTGCTTTTAATAGCAAGATACTCGATCTTCAGTTAATTTGTTGGAGTCGGAAAGGAAGTCGATATAAAACCTGAATCATTGTCTGAATTTCAGCAGCGTTTGTGAATCCCGAGGGAACGGAGTCTCTAGAGATGAGTCCATACACGACTGTCAACACTTTATTAAAGGATTTATTATAACCTCACGCCTCCATCGTTAGTATTTTATGATCACAGTTTATATACATCGCATTGTCAGTCGAAATATTAGCAGAGCCACGTAAAAAGCAAAAGTACCGACGCCAATACGTGTCCCTCTGACTATTAAACTGAATCTGACGTGTTTGTAAGATATCTTATTTGTTATGATTCGAGTTTTCTGGGGGTTTTTCGGCGCGTAGCAACCAGATCCCGCCATTATTTAGACCTAAGTAAAACTGTCTGCTGAATGGTCACTACGTCGATATAAACCAAACAAGCCAAGGTCATGGTAATAGTCTTATGAATATGTATTTTAAAGTTTTACATACTTAGGAAACGTCCTTATGATGTATGAATATTATCTACCTAGTTACGAAGGTATAACGATAATAACAAGAAATCGTAGTGACTTCCGTAAATCACCGACACTCACAGCAACTACACGTGCGAAAAATGTATATATTTAATTCTGTACTCTGTATTTATCACTAAACATACGTAGAAACTCAATGCTTTGAATAAAGGATTTATCTCTATGGATTTAAACATTGTCTTAGGATGATAACATACTCTTTGTAAAGTTTTCCATAGTTCAAAATGATGGCTAATTTTTGAACGACGAAGAATTCGAAGTTTAGTTAAGTATCTTTTGGTACTTGGTACCTTTTCATAGACGTAACAAAGGCATTTTCCCAACGCTGTTTGCATTAGCCACGTGCTCCGTTTGAATCCAACGACCAGTTCACAGGTTCCATTACAAACAAAGTGTCATTCTTTGAAATGCAAAAAACTTTTGTCTTCTAAGATGTGCTTTCAAGGCACAGGCAAGTTCGAAGTCAGCCGCGTCGAATATGCTCTCACAAAATCGTTAACGACCTACCGCTAAATGCCTTGGAGTAAAACAGCCGCGAATGGTATGTATTCTTACGTGTTGGACAAGTATCGCCAATATCGTTTATGTATGGCTGTCTTGAAGGGTTTTTCCTTATGAATAAAATATCAATCACTCTTCTGCCGCTTGTTCCGCATATCAAGCCAAGCATCAACAATAACTTGATAAAAACAAAATAATAAAAATTAGAGTAAATCTAGTTTCGAGGAAATGAAGTGATGTGATTTCAAAAGACGTGAGGGATCCCTTATCCCTCTTGTGCCGTGTCCGTTTCAAATGTGCTTGAATTTCCCATTAGTTTATAAACACAAACATCGTTCTGAAATCAACATAATTATTCTATTGGCTTCCAATAAATTCGTGCAAACCTTCCTTCCATCAAACCCTAGTATTATGTATTGCCAAAATACACAAGTATCTCCCAACTGCGTGCACCGTACATTATTCAGACCTTGCTTCAAACGACCCCGCACCTAAATGACGATTAATGTCAAAGATTCAATCATAGTAAAAAAAATTTTTTTTACAAAAGATTGCGTATAATTAGACCCACCAGGGGGAATCTGGAGAAAGCCATACAAATGCTAACATTGTTTGCTGGGTAAATCGTTCTTGCACACACGGAATCGTTACACCTGCACACATTAGAACTATCTCTTTGATCGCCATAATTCTGGTTCTCCTCGCTTCGCTAGTTGTTTCTCAAGCTGTAAACATAGCTAGCAGATCATGGATACTATTTTTAGGGTAAGAAATACCAACAACCGTAGTATTTCGATGGTACATTCCGCATCGCAAGCAGATGGAGTTACTCATCATAAACAAAACGTAACTCATTTGCATTTTGGGTGTGATTATACAATGTGACAAAAACCTATTGAAGGAATTTGTATTAACTGAGTATCTCTCGGGCTAAAATTTCATCGTGCGCTTTGTTTACTTTAGCTTAAAATCACTCGCTTTGTTTTAACATGAAGTGTTTTAAGGTCCCAGTGGAATATAACCTTAAAGTTTGAGCAATGCCGAGCGAGGAAATAACATTTTAGGCAGTGTTCAGGGGCGTGAGGAATTAAACTCTCCTAATCAACAGTTTGACGGTCGGCTAACGAGGCGGTCTTGAAAATGACAAGCTACAACACCTCCTGTTTAAAAGAACCAATCAGAAACCAGCCTCGATACCACGTGCGCCAGATGTTGCAAATGAGTAGGACATTATGGGTTGTATTCGGGTCAAAATCTATGACGTACAATCCGGCCTTCAGTTGCGGGAAAAGGAGACGGATCGTAGTGCTGTTTTCTTCGATCCAAATACTCCAGCAGAGTTTTGAATTGAGGAGCAACTCGACGCTCACACGAAAAAGGTTTCCCATATGCCTAGCTCACTAATACAAGAGATGGAACGCTCAAGCACGGGGCAACTGGAAGCAGATCAGCGTGCATTACAAATTGCTCTCGAACTTTCTATGCTAGGACTTACAAACGACGATGATTCAACTCCCAACTCGTTTGACGACATTCGCTCCTCCAAGAAAAGCATGAATACGACAGAATGTGTTCCTGTTCCAAGTTCAGAACACGTAGCAGAAATAGTCGGCCGTCAAGGTAGGTATTTCCTAAGTTCCTGTTCTCTCACTTAAGCGGTAATCGAATTAACTTAGGGTTCTGTATCCAAAGTTGTGTGCAGCGAGCCTCGTGTTTCTGACATGTTTTTGTGTTGTGGATCTCAGGTTGCAAGATAAAGGCGCTACGAGCCAAGACGAATACTTACATCAAAACACCTGTACGTGGAGAAGACCCCGTCTTCGTTGTTACTGGAAGGAAAGAAGATGTTGCACTGGCCAAACGAGAAATAGTTTCTGCTGCAGAGCACTTTTCGCAAATTCGTGCTCAGAGGAAAAATAATAGCCTAAACTCACTGACTCCTGGTCCACCGTCTCCAGGCATTCCAGGCCAGACTACGGTCCACGTAAGAGTACCATATCGTGTTGTAGGGCTCGTCGTTGGGCCAAAAGGAGCTACAATCAAGCGTATTCAGCAGCAAACCAATACTTATATCGTCACTCCTTCAAGAGATAAAGAACCAGTATTTGAAGTTACTGGCGCTGCTGATAACGTTGAAAGTGCACGAAGTGAGATTCTCGACCATATTTCAAACCGGACTGGAGGACTGATGGATGCCAATGATGACAATGTTTTTCATAACGGAGACCTCAATTCCTTCAATGATTTTCGCAATGGATCCATCTACTCAAGCGGCTCGCAGTCTAGCTTTTCTTCGTTCCGTGACTCCAGCCATGCTCGCTCTCAGTCAAGCGATTCTTTCTACTATGGTAATAGTTCTTCCAAGATTAACGATGGCTTCAATCCAATCAACAGCCCATTCTCGCCAAATGGCTTCTTTTTCAACGACTTTCCTTCTCCTACGGAGAAAGATGTTAGCTCTGATGGCAACTCCAGTGGATCTGGAGGATTCGACCCTGCTCCAACGCCACCATCCCCATCCATTTGGGCTCCAGTCAACAACGTAGCTGGACCTTCCTTTTCGAGGTCTTCCAGCCTTAATGGAGCTAATTTGCAGAACTCGATTGGTCGACCTGCAAGCCCCCAAAATGCTGGAAGAAGGCTTAAAAGTGAGTCGCTGGCTAGCACTTTTTCAGCTCTGCAAGCATTTACTCCATTCACTTCCCAAATTTCGAGCTCTGCCAATTCCGAGGCCTTATCTCTTGCAAACGGGTGCACGGCTGGAGTGATTGGCACCACTACAACTGTCGTAGATGTCATCGGAACCAAAACATCAGTTAATGGAGAGGCGAATAACAATCAGCCAGCATCCAAAGACAAGAAAAAAGAATGTATTATTTGCTATGAGAGTGAGGTGGTTGCGGCTCTGGTGCCCTGTGGCCATAATCTCTTTTGTATGGAGTGTGCTGACAAAATACGAGAGGAAAATTCAACCTGCCCTGTGTGCCAAAAGCAAGTCATTCAAGTGCTGCGTATATTCTCGTGAAGAATCAACACAATTCATTGGGACAGATTGTCTTAAAGCCAAAGCGTCCAAGAGACGGTATTTCCCCCTTAATTTAAATTGTATAAAAGTAGGAGTTTAGTGAAATTTGAATAACTTCAAGAGGGCTTGCATAAGCTCTCTTCTAGTATCTGCTTACACAAGTAGAGGAATGTTTTTTCATAAAGAATTTTTTGCCTCTAGCAGGTCATATATGAGATTAATATGTAAAATTAGACGAAGATGCCGAATTCAATATTTAGTAAAGTTCAGATAAAGTATTCTAAGTTAAATAAACTCTATACCGGGTTTGTGAACAAATTATCTGCTATAAGAATTGGCATGATTTTTGCATGTCCTACATATCAACCAAATCTACGAAATTAGCCAACGAAATAATTTTTGGCAGCAAAATAATCTATCAATAGAAAGGAAATAGGAAAAGTTTTACAATAATATTCGTCACATCCCAGCCTCTATAGCTATATTTATGTGAACTATTTTAAGTAAAACTAAGTTTTGATATACACATTCTTGGAGCGAATTCTATCCTTATATAAAATATATATATATATACGATATTTGTACATTGGAGTAGTTATAATTTCTATACAATATTTCGTTGCACTATAGTTCGACTATTTTAATATTATGTCTGAATGAAAGTCTAAATACGTTTCTGTATATTTAGCTGTTGTCAAGAATCCAAAAATTCGAAGTATTTTTTATTTTAAATGCACTTAATTACTGAAACATAATGCTATATTGGAGAACATATACAGAAAAATTAAAAGTGTAAATTTTATTTTTTGCTATTAAAGTATATATATTCCATTCAAGGCTGAGTTTAAGGTTTGTAAAAATAGAGCCGTACATGACATTCTTCAGAATCCAATGAAGTAAGCTTCGCTTGCGTCAGACACTAAATTGAAATCTTCAAGTGCCAAGACGAGCGCAACTTTCTTCAGCAAGAAAAACGAGTGTACTCCTAAGATTCGCATGTACTTAAAGTGTTTGAAGTTGTTTTAATAAAGCGATTGGAAGTTTTAGAATATGCTTGATTGCGTGTTAGCAAAATGGTTGTTTTTCCATGGTTAACCGAGTAATTTCCGTTAAATAAATATCTCTAAGTCTTGGGAAACGTAAACTTAGTTGGTCTTTAGACAGAGCATGAGCTGTGCTATCAAGAAGGTGGACAAAACTATTCTTAAAAGGGGACCTTTAAAGCAAGATAGTACAACGAAATAACATGAATGTTTATTGGGGCACTCGAATGTGTTGAAAATTTAATGACCTCTGCAAACAAAGCTTCGATAAGCAGTCATAGTAGATTCTTCAGCTGCAGATAGTTTTTACTTCAACACAACAAATTTCAGTTGCTCTAGTATTGGGGTTTATATTTACTTGAAATTACTTTTGATTCTCGCTTGGAAATTCAAAAGTACTGAATGTAATCAAGAAATGCAAATATTCGTGGAAAAAGCTCCCAAAACACTAGCACAGCCTAAACAGTGGGGAGCCATCACAGATTACAATGCCCACCTGGGCATGAAATAGATTTGGTCAAATTTGAACCAAGATGAAAACTCTTCAAATTTCCGGATTTTGGAAATGAGACTATAAACATAGGGTTCATTTTGAGATCTGGTTCAAATTTATTATTCATTGAAAAAGCTGAATTGCAAAACGAGCGAATCTGCAGTGAAAGCTGCTTGCAACATTCAAAATTAATATGCAATATGGAAACAGTCTGCGCAAAACAACGCCAAACGAGACTCGTTCGTTCCAGCCCAGCTACTATGACGTTGTGTCCAAGAAAGTGTATGAGCCCCAAGAGTTTGTGATTGGTTCAAATCAGTATTAAATATTAAATATTGACAATCAGTCTCGAAGAATCAGGTGTTTTTGGGCCTGGAGCAAAATCCTAGAGATGTTGAAGTGTGTTGATATACAATTCAGCATAAAAAAAAACCAACAAATCTAAACTTTTGATTGCAGCCAAGGATCTTTTGATTGCATTTTGAGTAACACAAATAGACTCAAAGATAAAAGACGCACTCGACTGTGCGACGGTAGGCTTTCAGCCGTAAAGACATACGTGCAATCACGTCAATACTAAGCCCTAAGAGACCCAAAAGCACCATAGAAACAACATTACAAAACACGAGTAGTCAAAATACAATTTTATGATCGTATATAAAAATGATGATCCTACATATGTCCTTTTAGTAGGTTATTTTGAGTCGTACTAATGGTCTTTGCACTTGTCTCAAAACAAGTGATATTGGCAGTGATCGGCCTCTAATATTCCAATTACCATATTCTTGTTTTATACGTAATGATGGCTACGATGACAGATTTTCGAGTACTTCGTTATCATTACACTCCACAGCAAAACGATCGATTTTCTGATTAACCAAACTTGGATTTTCAAGTGAGAGACCCTTTGTTGTGGTTTGTTGAAAATACTTGTGCATTCTGCAGAACGATATTTCGTTGTTTTAATCAATTCTTCGTCCTGTATCTACTTGTTATTGTCTAGCTAAAGATTGACTGATAGTCAAACTCCTTTGAAGAGAAATCATAACAATGGTTCTTGACGACCAGCTTTTGAAATGAGCGCGCGGTCCCCTGTGAGAAAGATAAAATTAGAATTGTGCGTACATACTAAGGTTAGACAGCAGTCGATACAGTCAATATTGACATAATTTCGTTTACATTATCCACTTCAGATACATGCCGAAAAATTATTATCCCCTCGTAGAATTTTCGTTTCAACCTGTGAGTCATCAATTGGAATGTTAAGGAAACATGGTAGATTACCTCCTCCTACATAACACCAGTTTGACAGGTCTTTATCCTACCATAGAATAAGTGAAGCCATTAGTTTTGAACCTCAACAATAACTCTACACATGAATGGAAGCTTTGATCATGTCACTTTGATCTGTGTCAAAAGATCTAATCCTCGTACTAAAACCTTTTTGATCGCCTTTCTTTCGGGTTACTTTGACTGCAAAAGGGAGGATCAAGAGGCAACCTATAGGTCCAGTATTACCTGGCTATTAAACAATGCCTTTGTGTTACATTTTATTGACAACAATTATGGATTGGGGGCTAATATTAAGTACCGGAATGTTCACTCCGTTGCAATTTTAACTAAAGTTAAAGAATGCACGTACAAAATCCTTATCAATGATCTTACTGGTGAATTAGTGAAATAAGTAAACTTGTAAACTTGTAATGCGACAATGCGATCTGGACATTAACCTCAGTAATCCGATCATTCAAATTTCTATATATAAAAACTGCATATAAAAAAAAACAAATATAATGACCATAAAATCTAAATGGCCTTTTTAATTTAGCCTATATTCTAATATTAGTATTCTAGCATTCTTTATTATCCACTGTAATGAACCATTACTTTTCAAAGCTCTCATTAGAATTGTCTACCAAGGCTGTAAGTATTAAAAGTCTTGCCACGTCTCGACGCAAATTGATGCAAATTCTGAAGGCCCTGTACTAGCCATCACTGCACGAGAAACCAAACCCTCCAGACATTTGATTTATCACTGCTTGGTGGCTTACAGTTTGCTCTGACGATGATGCAAAACATTCGAAATTCCAAGAAATATAAAGTTTTTCGCCTGGAACGTCTAAGTTATGGCTACAACATGCAGTTATTCAGTTTAAATTTGATTCTTACTTCTACAGTAGACCCTCAAACTCCTAAACATTCAAATTTTTTTTGTTTTCATTAAGGTTTACGACAGTTGGTAAAAACAAACGTATTCTACGCGTCACTACTCTCGATCTATTCAGAATTCTTTTATTATCAATAATATAGACGTAAATAATAAATTACCAAATAACAAGAGATTTACTTGACAAAACACTTTTACTGTGCTTAACAGGACTTAAGGATTTTGAAGAGGAAGGATTTGACGCGACGTGACTTGGCTCTCTGTCAAAGGCATTTTGTACTTATACTTTGATAATCAAATTGAGCGTAGAAGCCATCGTTAACCAGCAGCCGGAACCTTCAATGGACGTTCTAAATTCTGATAAGCCAGAAATAAATGACGCGCATATGCGTGTACGTGAGCGCTCGATACTTGAAATAATCATAAGATTCTAAGAAACTAATGGATTAATAATTAAAAATCTAAATAGCGCATAATCAAGCGACATAAATTGATAACATTACCATAATAATAATGATGATGATGAAGATGGTGATGTTTTGAAATAATTCAAACTGTTTACTCTAGTCGACGCATGTGCGCAGTAAACAAACACGGGCGCATGTTCTTTAATTATCTTTGTTGTCTTTAGCAAGTTCCTTTAGGCTAAGATAATTAGCATTGTAATAGGTTTACGAGCAGCTTAAGGTGGATATCGGCGTACAAAGATCAGATCCCTTGGGTGGAATAATTACTCTCTCTCTGTATTAAATCGTAATCCAACATAACGCTAATTAATCCAACTCAATGATGAAAAAAGCTTTGTCAGAAGAGAGAGCTTTGCTGTGATGAAATTTACAGTTACAAACTGTTAAAAACATCGTTTTCATATCCACAAAAACCCTATAAACATCCAAGTATTCAATAAAAGCCGATAATTACTTGTTGGAACTAAGAACGAACGTCGTAATTTGAAAGTTCTGTTCAAGTATTTTGTGCTGCTTCGATAGGGCACCACATCACTTATGAAGTCACTCTTTAGTGGTGTCTTTGACCCAATCGATGACTTTTAGTGTTGTCATGGAAACAGGTGATAAACATCTAAACAGCGTTTTATGCAGGGTTTATATATTCTGTAGGGATACTCATTTCGTATCCTGCGAGTAAAGGATATCAATTTCTTCTAACGCTGGTTCAGCATTAGAGGAAATAGCCTCTGCTGGCAAGGTACTTGTTTTGGCTTTTATCAGAATAATGATGTATTTCTATTCTCTCGACTTTTTTCCTTTCTTTCTCTGTTCATTCGTTTTCAGTTTTCATTCATTTAGTCATTTACCTATCATATATTCAATTTTTTCAGCTGCGTCCTTTTTACATTTTAACCTTGATTAACTTTTTAATATTTTTTGTTTCGTTTTTCAATTTTTCTTCCCTTCATTTTTTCTTCTCTCTGTATATTAAAAATGTCTTCCTTACTGCGTCTAGTTTTATTTATATTTGTCCTAACTTTCCAAGCTTATTTTTCATATCCCTTCCATAATCATCAATTTCGTGACTTTCAAAGAGCCTAGTGTTGTGTTTTTAATGATCATCTCGTGCTTGAAAACATATTTCTTCCGGCCACAGATTAAAACCAAAATCACCAAGCAGCAAGACATCAATTAACTAATCTATCGCATGAGATCGCTTGATAGGAGTTAGCTTCATCTCACACCAAGAATCGGCATCAACAAAAAGCTCCTAAACATCGCCGATATTACCTGGCAGGAACAAGGTACCCTACGCCCTTCCCAACGATGGGCACAACCCCTCGTTGAGAAAAAATAACTATAGAGATTATCTTTTCTAATTGAATATTGAGTTCAAATTTTGAATTAAGGCCTAATCGGTCGGCATTCGACCTTCTGAAGTAACACGTACCGCCCTTCAGATAAAATCCATGTAAATTTACAGTTTTTGTGCCGGCAAAATTGGAGTAAAAATAGTAATTGAATGATTATACAAATTTTGCAATGAGGTGAATTGAAATGAAAAATAAGTCTCGAGTTACTTCCCTAAAGATAGCAGCATTTGAATATTTTAAGTCGTTAAAAAGTGTAACTTTAAAAAATAATTATACACAAATTTTGAAACGAGAATTGAAATGAAATATAGCGACACGAATTTTGAAATGATGTCAACTGGAATGAAAAATAAGCGACACGAATTTTGAAATCAGGTCAACTAAAATGAATAATAAATTCTCGAGTTACTTAAAGATAACAGCACTTTCAATATGTTCAGTAACTTGAAAACGTTCATTAAACTGGAGTGGAAATATTGGTTGACAAAAGTGACGTCCGCACTACAAAATAATTTGAAAACGACGCATCTCTATTTCTTTTCCGTTTTAGCTATCTGCACCAAAACGTTTTCATAAACAAAAAAACTGAAAACGCTATTTTAGTGAGGACAATGATCATGAGGCCTAATACTAAGGGTTTCAGAGGGATGTTTTCCTTAGCGCTCGCCAAATCAGCATTTCAGGGAAAAAATCCCGCCTCTGGAACCTACGGTAGAGACACATACCACAGTTAAAAGATGGCCGGTTTTCAAATTGACATTCCGAATTAGTGTGGACGTAAATGTTGTTAATACAAATTGGAACGCGACCGACATTTTGGTATTCAGGCACCGCGTTATTGACAAAATTTCTCTCGAAAACTCTTCAAGGCTTAGCAAATTCATTTCATGCAAATAAAAGATGGAAAAATACGCAGTCGAACCTGTATTGGCCGACCACCCTTGGTGAACAAAAAGTGATCACAGAAATGAAAAAGAGATCGATTTTTAATGAGAATTCATTTCATTTGGGCCAACGCCCTTTTTCATCAAATAGCCCGAAGTAATTCCTGTGAATGTGAAAGAGATAATAACTAGTTGAAAAATTGATCAGTTTGACATTTCTAAGCATACGAGGGTGCGTGTTGACTATTTTTTGAACTTTCAGTTTTGCGATACGTTCAAACGATAACACATTGCATGTAAATGTTTATTAGCTTTTAAACATTTAATATTCTCCTGAACCTAATTTTGAAAAAAGCCAAGACGATATGCTTAGATAGGAGACGCTGGTCTGTTTCCATAATCTTATTAAGAGATGTAAGATATTCTAACCACTTTGACACGCAACGTTTCAAAACTTGAAGGAAAATGTTGAACACTATTCTTATTTGAATGCAAAATAACTGTCATATGGACATCAAAAACTACTTGAGATTTGCTGACACTATTTTTTATCTAGTACTTTTTCACATACATATTAAGAGAAAACCCACGTCACAAGCTATTTTAAATTTGAATCTAATTGTTTAAACCATCTGACTGGCTTCAGATAAAAAATTTATCACGCTGAACTTTCTGGGGGAGAGGGGATGGGCTTTAGTACTTCGTGTCATATCTATCGATTTTTGACGACTGAATAAAACTTAGATATCATGCTAGCTGAACTGCCTTGAATAAAACAAATCAACCACAGAAAAAGTTTTTAGGAAATTAATGTTGAGAGTATTCTAGAATATAATTAGCTCATAGGTTGATTGTCTTGCATGTAAAGTAATTATAAAGGTAATATTTGTTAAGAAGTCCATAGGTGATTAAGGGATTAAAGTAAGAGCCATGTTATCAGATAGATTATCTATGATTATATTGTTTTTATATCTCTATGGAAATGTCACGAAACGTAATTTTGATTCATCTGTTTATTTATTCACATCGTTATAGCAACAATATATATTTAGCTCTGGTTTTTATTGTTGTTCAATGTTGTTGTTGTTGTTGTTGTTGTTTTGAGTTTTTATGTTTTATAGTTTTCATTTATGTACGACTTGTTTTTATTTGTTTACATCACCATGGCAATAATGTTTATTTATAGGTCTCATGTTTAATAAGCATGACCTTTTTGTATGACCATGTTCTATATATACATTTTTTAGCTTTTCCTTATTATCATAGTAGTTTTTTATTTATTCACATCACTATGACAACAATATCTATCTGCTGATGTAATCCTTAATTGTTACTCATTTTTATTAACTCTGACTTTTTATTTTGTCTATATATATTCTTTTCATAAATACATTATTAATGTACAATATTTATTCTTTAATTATAAATATTGTGATTAAGTGCAAATAAAGATAAAGATTCAAGAAGATTCATAAAGATTTGTATCCACTAATCAGCAACTAGTTGATTAACATCAGCTGTCTTAGGGTTGTTATATTTTTGCATCTAATGTTTAATTCATTTATAATACACTCATGAGTATCACTCAATTCCGATTGGTCAAGACAAGTACAATTTTTTAATCATTTAAATTGAGAAGCGTATTATAAATAACAAATTGTACAATCTTATTGAGTACAATTGGAAAAAAATAGGTACTCGTGATGTTTTGAAAGTTTTCAAATTGCACTCACCTAAAAGCTTTTACAATTATGAAAACTTTGACCTATTGAATTCCAAATTGAACTCAAGATGATACAATAATACCTATGTAATCATTGTAATCATAGACTGATTCCATAAGTCGGTCCCAGTTCGCTCTCTGACGATTTTGTGAGCGAAAAAAAAATTCGTCAGAGAGCGAACTGGGACCGACTTATGGAATCAGTCTATTGTAATCAAAACTAGGTATTTATTTTTGTTACGGTATTATTATCATGCAAGCACTAAAATTATTTACATCATTTGATGGATGAAAAGAAAGTTCTTCAATAAAATTACTATCAAACTCCTACAAATGACCAACTTTCTTCATAGTCAACAAGATGTCACAGGGGCAGATCCAAGATTATCTTTAAGAAGGGGCACAATACTGCACATCTTGGATGCGGTGCACCATCATATAAATTGGAAACTGCCAAGAAGATATTTTGGAAAACTATTGAGAACTCAAAGTCGCTTCAAAAGGGGGTGTGTACCCCCTGCACCCCTCCCCTAAATCCACCCCTGTGTCAATATATATCCTAACATTGCTGATTCCTATCTTCCTAAGCACTGACCTTTCCAGCAGGACAAGGAAGGCTTGGTCACAAAAGCATCTCACGATTGAGAATTTTTAGTAAAACATCATGCAATCAATTCCTAAACAAATTATTGGACAAATCCTGTCTGTCAAATATCTTGCTGATAGAGGAAGATCATGATGCTGTATACCTTTAGAAAGTAGCTCCCAAGAGAATTTGATTCAATATATAAATTAGCAAGTGTGCAAAACACCTTGCACTTCTTCTGTACAGGATACACTCTTTACCAGTTATTCCTGTCATTGACTATTATCAGTGCCCACATGTGTATGATTCTCCTTGTGGCTGGCAAGGGTTTTTCAGTTTCATTCCTCCCTTTTCAGGCAAACTGGTTTAAGGGCTGTACTCTTTGGACATAGTGACTTTATGAGCCCAATAATATTGATCAAAAGGGAATCAACACTAGCCAAGGAAAAATCTTAAGAAAATTATTCATCTTTGCCCTGGATTAGTGCTATAATCACCTTTTGAACCTAAACACTTAATTTTGACCTCTGCTGCCAGAATTTCCTTTTTACACTTTAAGAATTACTATTATAGAACTAGCTATTTCTAATAGAAAGTGAAGTGCTGCGAGCAGAGCTGTTCCCTTAAAACTTACGAAAGTACACCGCTTTGTCTGATATATCAAATGTTTCTTGTCTATCTCCTGTGCTTTGCGTTGTGTGACGAACACTGCTAGTTCATGGCTAGTTGACCTTCAATATTGAACTACAAGGATCAGTGTCGGACACACACAGTTCAAAATATTTAGCACTTTGAGTAAAGCAATTTTTCAAACAATCTCAAACGGCTGATAATAAAACTAACTGATTTTAAAAAGCTAGTTTATTTAGGGAAAAATGTGAATCGCTGATCGTATGTATCACATGTTCGTCTAGTGACATCCACAGATTACACTGTGTTCCGAATAGGAGGATACTCGCTTCGCTCACAGCAATAATAACAATTTATCTACTTTACTTGTAGATAATCACCTTTTGAACCTAAACACTTAATTTTGACCTTTGCTGCCAGAATTTCCTTTTTATACTTTAAGAATTACTATTATAGAATAATAACAATTTGTCTACTTTATGGGTTAAGTAATATTACTCTTACAGCAATAATGATAACAGTGGCAGATCCAGGATAATACATCAGGAAGGGTGCAGCTTTATGGAAATTGTAAACCATCTAGAAGATCCAGAAAATGTTTTGGAAAAGTGTTGAGAAGAAAAAGGGCTCAAAGTTGTCTTAGGAGGGTGTGCGCACTCCCTGCATCCCTTCCCTAAATCTGCCCCTGAACAAAGCCATGGCTACATCAACAATTTTTTGCTTGCACAGGTGAGACAATTTTTTGAAATTGCCATCATGGTAGCTACATGAGCGACAAATGCTGGCAGCAAATGATGGTGATAAAGGTGGCATGATGTGAAGGACTGGTTTTCATAAAAAATGAGGTGATCAGATGACGTTGGTGATGTAAAAAAGTCACGTCTCCTATGCAAGCAAAAAATTGCCCAGTTAGCCATGCCTTAATGATAATGATGATGATGATGATGACAAAAACCCAGCATGTGCAATCAGTGAAATCACTAAATAGTTGATTATAAAAATGGTTTGGTTAAAATTTAGAAGTGTCATGCCAGTACTAAAGCAATAGGTTGTTTGATTGACTGATTATTGATCACTACATTATTGATTGTTTTATTCGATTACGATTTTTATCAATTCCACATGCTGGTTGAACAAATAACTGACAATTTTTGGTCAGTATTTCATGTAAGCCCCCATGAAATGTCCTGACATTATTGTATGCTAAAAATAAATGTCAGGACATTTCATGGGGGCTTACATGAAATACTGACCCAGTTTTGCATTTTCAATACTGGTCACAGGCCTCTCACGGCAACAAAATTAACAGAATTTGGGCTTCCTGTGTCACTTGGTGTCTGGCCAAGCCGCTTTGTCACAAGACAGTTCATAAACAATATTCAATCCAAACTTATGATCTTTTCTTTGCCAAAAATAACCACGTGTTTCTAACCGAACATTACAATAAACTTATTATGCTTTATAAACTGATGTTCTTAAAAATAAATGGAACTGTGAAAAATCAATGCAACAGTTTGCTTACCCGGCGCGGTGACAGTTTTACTAAAGCTTATCAATATCTTCTTTCCAGTCTGCCAGACATAAACTTTCTTGTTGTCGATGAACAACCGTCACTAACCTTGTTATTCAGTCAGTATGAAGCTGCGGGTGGTATTTTATGTATAGAGACTGTAAAACAAATTAAATAATGAATAGATTACTAGTAGATTGTTAATTACAATCACAAAGAACACAACAATAGAGAGGCGGTGAACAAGGAGCGGGCTACTTGACAAATCGATTATAATATTATATTAAATAGTCCTGATTTCATAGCTAAACTGCAACTAATGTTAATATCAGGTTTAACGTTTTGCTAAATTGAAACAAAACAAAAAGGGAAAGACACATACATTTCTGACTTATTTCTCACCTGGACCGCTTTGCCGTTTCGTTAACGTTTCAGCCGACTGACTGATGGCTTTGTCTGCTTGTCAGAACTGCATTGTGGGTATGTTCGCGATAGGTATGACGGGTAAAGGACACAAAAATGATTGACACTTTTATTGACTCTTTATAAGAGCAAATACGTTATATTACACAACCGATAAACATAAAGAAAGTGGTTGTTTTAAAATTCCAACCTACGCTACCCTGCAAGGGACTCTCTGCTCGCTGGCGAGCTAAAGTTCACATAAAACCCGGCATGGCTGATCGAACGTTCGGTAATCGAACTCAATCGAATTCAATCGTTCGATTGATTTGGATTGAGTTCGGCAATCGCACATAATCGAACTTACCAAAACGTGGTGGCAATCGAACAAAATCGAACGTTCGGTAATCGGACGATTCTTCAATTCTCCCCTCCCCTCCCCTCCTCTCCCCCGACGTTTAGGACCGACTCTTATCCCCACGTTCTGAAACTTGAAACTTTAAGAAGACCATCCTGTGTTAGCAGCGTTTTTATAAACCCAAGATGTTTAAACCCGTGGGGAGGGGGGACTCCTATATATAAGAAGACGGGGATGCTCGTCGGAAATAAAAATGACCCCTAAAAGGTACCTGAGTGGGGGTGGCAACAATTGATTTCTACCCCTAAAAGGTACCAATTCAAAAACAACAATAAAAAATTAAAGTAATGAAACACTTTGTTATCGATGTGCTTTGAAGATTCAATTCAGATCATCGAAATCGTCCCTTTCATGCTTATTTTAGGTAGTTTATTTACCCCAAAACAGTTCCTAAAAGGTACCAGCTATGTCTCTGGTAGTCCACTTAAGTCTGAGACACCCTAAAAGGTACCAGATTGCAGATTTTGACCCCTAAAAGGTACGACGAGCATCCCCGTCCATTTACGATCGGAGTCTCCCCCGGAGTCCCCCCCTGGGGTTTAAACTAACTATACCCGAAGCCATCATCAAAGGGTCGAATGTTACTTTCAAGTTTCCATTGGCGGAAAGATTCAACGGATTCGTCATTATATAAAAGCCATCGGAATTCACTTTTTTTTTCAGTCACAGAACAAAATCGACAATTGAATCGAACTAATTTGAGTGATTTTGTTCGATTTTGTTCGATTAAGTTCGGAAATCGAACTCACCAAAACGAACTCGAACCCGGACCACAGCGGTGAAAGGCCAGCGCTCTAACCGCTCGGCCAACCATGCCACCCTCGAACATTTTGTCCAGTTCCTATCATTGGAAAATGCAATTTCCTACATATTTCCTACATATTTCCATTCGTGAAAAGTTCGGTTTTTCGGTTTGCTTTGGGCTCGATATTATTTATTATACTTCTGATCATCTCGATCATGTCGTCTGATGAACTTCAACAAGCTAGACTACTGAACTGCCTTCCAGGGGAGGTTGGGGAGCGCAGGGGTAAGCTTTACAATCTTACAATCCAAGAGTATTCACTTGGTTCTTTAGTTGCTCTCGTTCTAAATTCTAAATCCAAATTCTAAATTTGTTACTGTATAAATCTCCCTAATGGGATGTGTACAATACAGGTACTTGATTAGTTCAGGGTTTGATCTCGAATTTTTAACCTAAAATCACTTGACCCCTGATCTCGAAATTCGACCAATGCTGCGGAATTTTTATTCGCGCACCTGTGATGCTTGATCGCATTTCCTGAAGCTGAATGCCATCAGCGGAGTACCCTGATCCCAAACCTGTGATCTATGATTCTTTACAACCACAAATTCGTCAATCTCATTAACGTTATTGGAACCTCTTTGAGCTGCCACCTCTACTTAATGGCCAAACTTTTCAATATCCCAAGGATGGTCGATTTTTGCTTTCATTTCCTCTGAACAAGGCGGGAGCACGACAGGCTGCATGTTTTATCTTAGGAAATCTATCCACTGACAAGCGAAAAGCAGGCGCTTAGACCCGGCCGGCACCACCGAGCGAGCCACGAATTGGTCCTCCGAAGAGCCCGACGAACTTCCGATGTTTGTGGCGTCAGCTTTTCTACTTTTCATAAGGATATGCATGCAAAACAAACATCGGTCAGTCGTGCTCCCTTGCTCTGAAACTGTGCACAATTAACAAATATGTCGGGGCTAGAAACAAATATTTATAATGAGACACACTTGGTGTACCCTACGAGCAGAGGCAGGGTTTTTGTTTGTTTGTTTTTTTTTTGAGAGAGAGAGAGAGAGAGTCAGAGAGAGAGAGAGAGAGAGCTCTTCGTAGAAGCGTGAGGAAGATTGCCTCTGCTCGCAGGGTACACTTGGTGTAGCCGTCAAATATGTCTTGCAGCTGTACAGTTTTGTGTGAGATTATTGACTTTATAACGGGTATCTGATAAAACTTGATAAAACAACTGTCATCAATGAAAAGAAACCACAGCGGGAAATACAAACAAAAAGGAGACTAGCAAGTGAACTAATTTGGGCTGCGTCTATATATAAAGATATCATAAGTAAATGAATATGGACTGAATCTATAACACCTTATAAAATAGAGGTGTCATTCCGTCCCAACGTGACTGTGGTAAACGTGTTTGCGATATCGAATTAATAAATCAGTTTCTAAGTGCAAATTTGTTATTAACGTAAAAAGTACCAATAACGAACTCATCACAGCCATTTCTCTAAAATGTGTACTTTTCGTAATTAGTGAAACTAAAGGTGGATGTAAAAACATCGAATCATGATCACGAATAATGAAACTGACTCAGATCACGTTTCACGGGAAATGAAATAGCCCAATCACGTTTCACTCCAATAGTACCAGGGACCCTGAAAGATTTGAAAGACATTCTCATTAGCGACTGTTGTTGGTTGATATCCAACATTGCTACCGCTTCTTTGATCAGACAAGGAAATGATTCGGCCATTTCTGTGTTCACCTGTCTCTGTTGATTAATAGCATGCAGGAAGTCTTGGTCGCCGCTATGTTTTTGACGTCGGAACTGTGATGTGATGTGATTATGTTTACGTAACGTCGATTTCTCTTTGCATGCTGACACCATGTGTTTGACTTGCGCAAATGACTTGAGCAATCGTTTGTTTTCGGATCGTTTTTTAAGCTATCACCTACTGGCAGATTTGATAGCTCGGTAAAGCACCTACTAGTTAAATAAATAATATATAAATAATATATAAATTAAATAAATAAATGAATAATCCTTCCACGGCAGCATATCCACATAGTGGTTCTTCATCTGCTGCTGGCACTCACACTCACTACCTCTACTTAAATATTTTACATACGGGGCCATCTTTACAACGTACACCCCACTGTAATAATAGTGAATGTGAGCCAAACTTCCGTTATAATGCATGTACGTGTATCGATAAGTTTTTTTCTAAAATATAAATATCCTCTATCTTCTCCCGCTATATCTACCCTAAGTTTATTATGATTTTGATCAAGATAGTGACAATCCTTGCCAAAATTGCCAAAAGCACGATAACATTTTGACCATTTCTTTTGGTATCTAACCTTTTTTATGTGCATGTATTTGGCGGTCCCTCTCACCCCCTTTACATTGGCAACCAGTAGGAAGTGTTAAGCGTGTCAGAAGTCGCATGTGCCATGTTTTCTACCCCAACATTGACTTAGGGGTGCGGGGAGGAACATGAATCCTTTGGTCATTAATTACGTGCTTGAAATACCAACCGTGACAACAATTTTGGCAAGGATTAAATTTTCTACTGCCCTCTCTTAAAAGAAATCTTCAATGCATGGAATCTCCATGCAATTTTATGAAACGACTTTCCCCCTCCCCTCCCACCCCTCTCCCCGCCAACACACACCCCTAGCTCCTTTGTAAGGTAACCGCCTGGAGTGACCACCACTACTAGAGCAGATTTCTTTTGAGTGTGAAACGGACCGCGCCGTGTCATAAGCGTGTCATTGCCGTGATATCTATAAAACATTCGAAATTCCTGCCGTAACCGTGCAGTGACCGTGTGGTGCCGTTATCTCAGTCATACGAAATCTACTCTACTAGACGACCACTCTATATTCTCTTAACTCTTTTTGTAATTTTCCATCGCTTAATGATTCCTACTAAGCCACTATTTCCGCTTACACACCGACAGTTAGACAATTACTCTAAAATATCAGCCGAAAAGCTGTATCAATATTGCATCACAACTACCAAACATTGATGGCTGGTGTTTGTTTCTTTGGTATATTGGTGCATTACCGCCAGATAAGTGATTCATTTTAATGGCTTAATCAAAAAAACAACCAAATTTATGTTACAATAATGATTACCTGAAACTTGAGATTGAGCAATTTCTTTGAAATTAAAAGGAAGCAGTGAAGTTATCTATGCACCTATTACTAAGCGTTTCAAAACCATTTTCTCCGAGAATAGATCATCTAATGAGTCATTATGGCCATTTATATACGAGCGACAATAAATCTTATCGTAGACGCGATTTTACGGTTGAGACGCGAAAAAAGGGTACTTTTAGTAGACGTGCCACGCCACTTAGCACTGAAAAACAGCGTTCTGAGGTGTTCGTATTTTGTTCGCGTCTTTGGACAAACATGTATCATATTGTATTTACTAAGAGTTTGCATCTTATTCAAGTTCAGATGCGTCTTGTATTTTCCATCATATATAAATAGCCCTATTTTTCAGATTTTTAGAAGCGAAAAGAGTTCTACTCTATTATGATGACGGCACCCCTAATTCTGACACGAGGGTCCATCACTTTTGGCACGGCACCAGTAATTGTGATCGTGTGAACAGAAAATGTGTTTGTCTGACTGATAGGGGTGCAGTACCCAAAATAATCGGACCGCGTGCCAAAATTAGGGGCTGTCCAGTACGTGACGTAAAAAGGTTTTCGTGTAAATCTGGCTATAATTATATATACCTCATTTTCAAAAGAAAGAGAGTTAAACATGGTTGAATTAATTTAATATCCTTACATCTAAATTCGGAGTCGATGATGGTATCTATTCGACTCTATTGTTAATTCGAGGGAAGTTCTCTACATTCATCGTTGAATTACCTTACATTAAGTATTCCCACCTGGAATAATCATTTTTCAATCCAACTTTACACCGATCTCAAGACCCTTAAGTTTTATGATGGGAAAGCTATGTGTTTTGGCTAGTCATTAAATGAAAGTAAAATGGGAGTAAAAAAATTGCAACACATGATATGTCACAATCTTTACTTGATTTGCTTGGGTATTCCTCTCCTCCTTTCTCTCAACTGCCCTACAGCCATGTATATAATTAAATTACTATCTAACTTCTTGATATAAATCATTACTGCTTTCCATCACGTTTGACTAGTGATTGAAGTCTCATAGCTTTTGATCAATCAGTATATTTTAATAGTTCGTATAAGAACGAAGAATTAGTCCGGCAACAAAAACTTGGGGGTTCGTTGCAGGCCCTTCCTACCTCCTCTCTCCATTCCCGCTCTCCCCTTCCCTTCCCTTCCCCCTCCCCCTTCGCTTTTTCCTTCCCCCTCCCCCTTTCCCCAGGGCCGCTACAGGCTTTGAAAATCGTGTCAATCTGTGAACGTGTCACGATACGATCTTAATAGTATCGTTATGTCATTTTGAGTCTCCTTTTATTTACGCAGGCACTACTACGTGACAACTATGAAATCTGCACCGCTATTATTGATAAGACAACACCCTCACGATCTATTGATAAGAGATCAGGTAGTGCATTTATTTAAGTGTGTATTTTTTTAATCAAAATTACAAAGATATCAGGTTAATAGAGGATCCTTATCAAAAGGGGATTTTGAAAATGTTATCATGGAACGAAACTTATGATTTGGCTGTTTTGTGAAGTAACTAGTCGAGAGTGGAAGCCTACTCATCTCAGGGCTTCCAATGGACCAGGTCGACGAACGCTTTAAGAAGGAGGGAGAAATGTCCCTAACAAAGGAGAAAGAGAGAGAAAGGAGATAAAAAATTGATTTGCGGGGAGGTGGAATAGGGACGAAGCCTACGGTTTAGCGTCCATCGCGAAAACACGCGAAAGTTAACAATCATTTTCCAATTTAATTACTAAGCATTTTTTCAATACTGTTTTATAAGCTCGCGATATACACTGTACTTATTCCTCAGTCGCACTGGCAAAGCAATTATATATCAGCAAGATATCAGTTTTCAGTTTAGAGAAAAACTGTATCATTCAAAATGAGGCTCACATTGTTTTTGTTTGTTTGTTTGCTTGTTTGCTTGCTTGCTTGTTTGCTTGTTTGCTTGCTTGCTTGCTTGCTTGCTTGCTTGCTTGCTTGCTTGCTTGCTTGCTTGCTTGCTTGCTTGTTTGTTTATTTGTTTGCTTGTATGTTTGCTTATTTGTTTAATTATTTGTTAGCATGTTTATTTGTTCGTTAATTCGTTCGTTCGTTTGTTTGTTTGTTTGTTCGTTTGTTTGTTTGTTTGCTAACTTTAATCACGGCTAAAATTCCGTTATCAGTGTAAGAAATCAAATTGCAAATCGCACATTCAGTTGTTTTATTTAAGACCCTGACTGTTAATTAGGTGCGGCCAGGAACTTGAACTTCGTGGAAATGATCAACTACCTTGAGAGTGTGAAAGATGTCGAAATTTATTTAGTTCATTTTATGTCAGTATATGGTGCAGCAAATTACAAATCCAAGTTCATCGATCAGTGCATCATTGTGGCTAAGATGGTGTATTTTTCCCAAGCAAATCATAATAGTTGACTTTGTCTGTCAAGTTGGATCGATCCGTGCATAAGGCAAAAATCCGTGAGACCGACAGCGCCGCCCAGGGAATGTTAAACTGACACCGTCCTTTATTTTATCTTTCCTATTAAGGTATTAGGGGACCTTCGTGCTCGATGCTCACTAAAACCCACATGCATGGTGCTCAGGGCCCGGTTGTTTGAAGGGCGATAGACGACTTTCAAAAATGGCGGCCTAGTACATGAGAACGAGGCCACAAAGGCCTTGTTACCAGAAAATAAGCGTGGCGACACTTCTATTGCTATCAAAGACGATGTGTTCCTTTTCATTTTAAAATACCTATTTTATGTGCATTTTACAGGATAATTCTTATATATTTAGAATCATTTGATGCGATGTTGATTTTGGAGGCCTTTCTGGCCTCGTTATCGTGAACAATGAGCCCGCCATTTATGAAAGTCGTCTATTGATTAACGCTAATCTTGCGTTAAAATGAATGGTTTTCTTTAGATTTAATCCTGGGTTAACGCTAATCGTCTTTCGCACAACCGGACCCTGGCTATTTGTCTGATATATACAAAAGTATACACTTTCTTAAAGCTGAATAAAAGTAGTCGGTTTTTGGAATTCATCAAGTATTAGTTTGTGATTTTCAACTTTTATTTTATATGTGCGTGTTTTAAGTTTTCTGAGATAGACATTGTAAAAAATTTCGTTTGCATATGAATTTTATTCATTTAAAAAACAAACAATATCATTATTGTAAAGAGGAAAAATTGATTTAAAAAACCGTGCAGATTTCTTATTAAGACTTTTGTTCCGAAAATATTTGACCTCAAAGTTGAATGAGTCGGTTTTTAGCCTGTTTCAAGCACTAAAATTTGAATAACTTTAGAACAAGGCAATATATCAAAAAACTGAAACACGGTTTTTAAGATAAAATATTGCTCCGTTCATTCAAATAACTTTTGTAACAGTCGAATAAAGTACTAATGCAACATAACTATTTAAAAACATGACACAATGTAAATATCGGAAAAACCCAGCTAAAAAATAAAGAATAGGAATTACGGAATTTAAAAACTAGATTGCTTTAGCTCCAAGAAAATTTATACTTTTATAAACGTCAGATAAATAGTTAGCGCGCTAAAGGGGTTTGAGTGAACTGGGTGGTAGAAATCAGTTGCAAAGGTCGATCCCCTTAATATGGAGTGCATCTTTTGTATAAATCAGTTAATTGTACTTGTCATTTCAGTTTAAATATCCATGGACGTCAATACGTATATTGTGTTTCTTTTTCTTTCTTTTTTAATGAGATTTTCATATTGAGCCTTTCTGTTTCTCCTACTGCTTTTGTTGCTCTAGTGATTTCACCTGTTTTAGTGTGAACTTCTTCCGGCGGCGGCCGGTGCGTCCGCTTTCCAGAAAATTGCTTTTCATCTCAATTTAATTAATTCCAACACATTTTTCTCCTAATCAGTTCATTCTTTGTTTTTCTATTTTTCTAAAAAAAGACAAAAAAGACAAAAAAAGACAAAAAAGACAAAAAGACCCTCGCCATTTCCACAAGCAAGGGATTATTCAATATATTTGATGAGCGTAATTGTCTTTTATTTTTGTCCGCCTTGACCTTTTGATGTACAGAAACAAAGCCACGGAAGCAAGCTGAATATAGGAGGTACTTTAATGAAGGCTTTTGTAAAACAAAATTTCCGAAAATCCTTTAAAGTGGAGCTTCTGAGTTCTAAGGAATCATGAAAACATTTTGTTCGAAGATCACGGATCATGTACCCAGTGAAAGAACTATAAAAAGACATTTTAAAGAACATTTTTTGTCGGGTGTGCTAGGCTATTTCCAGCTTTTTTGCATGTGGATGTCGTCGATATATTATTCAATCAAGTATCATGTGTAAACCAGCTTTAAGGGGCTTTATTTAAAATAGACTAATTGCGCATATAATTTAGTTTAATTTACTCAGATTAATAGAGCTACGTTAGATCAAAAATGAATTACTTCGCACGCAAAGCTTTCGGGAGTGGATAAGAAATATATCGCCTCGATCAAGATAAGAAATTCATAATTTGTTATTTGTTCTATCGGTAAAGGCTTTTGAAATTTCCAAACAACGATAAAACTGTATACTGACAGTTGAATGAGCCCTAGGCGACTTGAAATGCTTCCAAAAATTGATGACATTCAAAGAGACAAGAGAGTGGCCGATATTTCTTGTTCCAAATTTTCGGAATTCCTTATAGATAAGACAAGACGTAATCAATTAGATCCTTCGGTTACTAGTGGCTTGATATTAAAACCCATTAGGATAAATTTATCTTTGCTGAGAAAACATCAAGCTCTAGAAAGGTTCTTGGCATGATTTGAAATATCCGTTACACGCCATGTTATAATATTTCACATTCAATTTAAGTTGTACTAAACCAGACTGAATGTCTTACGAATGTCCGTAATAACAAACAGGATTTTTAGTGTGGCTTTTAACTTACCTAAAACAAAACGAGCGTTGTATTTATGTGTGCTTGAGTTTACTTTATTTCGATTTTCAAGTCATTAATTTCAACAAACGTCACATGGCAACTGTCATTTGCATTTTTCATTATCGAAAATGAATTGGGAAGTAAAAGCAGTTTCAAGTTCCGAATTTTTTTTTGATAATTAAAAAATTCGGCACTTGAAACTGCTCTTTCTCCCCAATTCATTTGGGAACACAGAAGCGTGCTTTAATAGCCGAGTTTTCTTTTTTGTTGACTTGAAATGGAATAATGACTGGTTAGTTCAGCAGCAATCAATCGCTGCCAATCAACAAGACAAACAAAGTTAGCAAATATACAATGCAAGAAACTCATTTTTGATCGCAGATCCAACTGATCAAATTACTGATCCAGTTTCGCGGCACGAAAACTCGCTTCTGTTTTACTAAGCATTTACTAACTTGAACTATAGCGTCCTATAATTTTCCTCTCTCCTTCTTTCGTCCCCTCATTCGCAATATCCGTAAAATGTGGATCGGACGCTTTAACTTCTTTGCCATTTGCATTATACACGAAACATACTTCCAGGTTTTTAGGAAAGTAGTTATTTTCGCCGTCAAAAACTGATGGATGAATACGAGTACGATAAAAGTTTCTACCAAAAATTGTAAAGCACGAAGTGGTTTGGTCGGGGGGCATGTAGGACAAGTTATCTTGTTG
The DNA here is from genome assembly GCA_029948255.1 of Telmatactis stephensoni. Lineage (NCBI taxonomy): Eukaryota > Metazoa > Cnidaria > Anthozoa > Actiniaria > Isophelliidae > Telmatactis > Telmatactis stephensoni. The sequence continues at coordinate 328,129 of JALIZF010001926.1, forward strand.
CCGTGAATTTTCGCTCGCTCTACAGGCTGTGCAGCTTAACGTTTCTTGTATATAGTTCCATATAACTCGGTTACGAAATATATAAATAGCAGGGAAGAGTGAACGTTTGAGTGCAAAGATAAAATACACGATAAATCCCAAGTCAAAGCCAATCTTCCCAGACGTGATTATACTCCAGAGGATTACACACAGATATGGAAGCGTACATATGAGAAACATAAAGAAAAGGATAATAGCAGTTTTGGACGACCTCTTGTAAGCGTCCACTGCAAAGCGTTCGGCGCTGTAGTTCCGTGAAACGTAATTATTATCAATGCTAACCTTACTGCGACCTCTAACGGCTTGAACAATTCGATAGAAGACAAAATATGACCCAAAAAATGGAAGAACAATATTGGCGACTTTGAAGAAAACATCAAATGTTTTAATTTCAGTAGAAGGATCGTAAATATGTGGAAAAGTTTGACATCTTCGGGGAGGAAGAACTCGGATTAAACTCCACGGAGCAGCTGAGAAAATAGCTTGAATCCATGACCATAATATTAAAATACGAGCTCTTCGATAAGTCATAAGCCGTCTTTGACCTTTTACCAGAGTAACAAAACGATCCGCGGCTATTCCACACATCGTTAGGATTGCAATTATGTGAAAAAGATCCTCGAAGCAGAAAAGGACGCGGCAAAGAGTCAATTGCCGATAAATCGGTGTTCCAAGCGCCAAACTCAACCAAAATGGAAAGTCGAAAATCGACGAAAGTAAATCCGCAGCACAGAGGTTTACAACTAGAGTATTCGTGATTGTCCGCATTTTGAAGTTCTTTGAGTACGTAAAAATAATGAAGAAGTTCCCCATGAGGGCTATAAATACAGCTACCAGCATCAGAGTTGGCTTTCCTAAATTCATCTGGTCGGACTCAGCATCGATTCCGTTTGTATGGTTACCTGTCGTTGTATTGCTACAGTTTGCCCATCTTGTGCTATTACTAGGAGCCAAATTTTGCTTAGAAACTAAATGATAATGGCACAGACGAGCATCCATTGTTTTGATTTAATTTCCAGGCGAGGAACTGACTGAACCATGTCTTGAAATCATCCACTAAACCGCGAACAAATGAATCGTAAGTCCCCTCAGTCTTTCAAATTGAAAACAGCTTGATGAAGCTTAAAAATACGTCACAAAACGGATATACTCGAGCTATTTAAAAAGTTCGCACCGAGATTGCTATCCTTCACGCCTGTCCTCTTTTTGGTATCATTAGAATCGCATTAAAATGATTGAACTGGTTGTTCATATGGTGTAGATCATTACCTGACTGGGATAACAACTTGCTTGTTAGTCATTGCGCGCGCATGCGTGATCAACGACACTTGGTACTAGACTCAAGTGGCTGATTTACGTAGAAGCGGCGAAGGTGATTAGGAGTTGCTAAAAACAAACTAAACGAAAAAATATACATAACCTTACAATCTTTTATGCCAGTTACTCAATTATCAACCTTGGAGAGAACTGGCTAGTGAATTACGTGATAGAGACTATTTTGTTTAAAATAAAATGCCATTCAGAGCACCAACATCTGTTTTGCCGGGGTATTTAAGGAAAATGTAAATTAAATCTTATAACGCACAAAGGACGGCTTTGTTCTCATTTCTGAGCTAAATTTGAATTTAGCTCATGAAATTGTTTTTGAAAATCCTGTAAAAACAAGTTCTGCCAGTACGTCAGTACTAATAGCTGCTCCCAAACAACAACAACTGAAAGATACTGAACTGTTACTTCTAAATTTCAATTCATAGACTTCAGACTACTTCCATCATTTTGATAAATTTGAAAACGTATCTTTTTATTAGGATTTCTATCCATCAAAACGAAGAAAAAACACGCTTTGTCCATTTATTTGAATACTCAGGTAGACGCAGCTAGCTGATAAATATATTTTTGATTCCTGAGATAACCTATATTTTGAACTAGCTATAAATGGACTATATATTTCATAACAACTTGAGCAATTAAGACTGTCTAGAGTGGGGAAGGGATACTACTGTTAGGGGTGGTGAAGGGGCTGCAAGTCAGGTCACACATCTTTGCCGTACCCGTTTTTGTTCTCAACGTATTTTTACGTCGCATGAGACGTCGTCGTCGCGTACCCTTTTGTTCTCACCGCATTTGACGTCATCTGTGTGTCTATTAGAGTACAAACGCACGGAAAAATAAATGGAATCTATGCAAATAAATTCATCATCTGACGTCAAAGATGGGTGAGTAGTTATGATATGTTGTTTGGGAGCAGTTATAATTTGGCAAGGCTATAGCGGGTCTTGCGAAACGTTTGCACTAGCACTGACAATTGTAGTGAGAACAGTTTTTAATGTATAGTATTATTGGCAGTCAGTAAACATGTATGAATCAGCAGTTTTAGGGTTTCCACAACAAGCGTACGGATTAAATCGATGGCAGCCGGGAACCGAAAATGCTGACCGTTGTGGAGAGGGTCTGAGAGATGGTTATCTTATTTTGGTGGCGAGCTAGCCAAACTTGGCGCACTTGGAAATATCCCAAAACTTTAATTTGTGGATACGGACCAAGCCAAAAAGGGATCAAAGCGAATAACATTGGATTAGAAATCAAATATATGTGACATATTGGCAGATAAAAGTAAAAAGGTGAAATTTCAATTAAAGTTACAAGATAAAAAATCTTCAGCACAATAATCCACCCAGTCAAAAAGTCAATATGTAAGTAATTTCTCTAGCTGTTATTTGCCATCGTATATTGAACCATACATGACAGCCAATGACGAAGCTCTTAAAGTGCCAGTGATTTCAATACTTGCTTGCGATGTGACTATATCTTTTTAAGCCATCATAGTAATACCGTATTATTGATTTGCACCTAGTTACGGTTCGCTTTGAAAGCCCTGTTATCGATGCAAGACATATCCTGTTTTTGAACGTGATCCTGACAATTTTTGATAAAGCAGCCGTGGTGATTATATCATCTGGTTTTAGCTTTCATATGTGCGCCACAAATCGTTCGACGTATAGAATTATGCATTGTTAATTAATACAATGGAATCTCCAGTATCGCCGTGGGTCTGATCCATACATACATTGAAATCGCTGGAGATCGAGCACCTATCCACAACGACTAGCATTTTCTGTCCCATCGATTTGCCGATCTATACACTTACTGTATTGCATGTAACCTCTATACAATGACCACTTCTTTACAATAGCCAGTATCTTCTGTCCTCATCACTGATCCATACAATTTACCTTATATTGTAACTTCTATACAATGGTCACCTCTCTACAATGGCCAGCATCTTTTGTGCTCACCATTGATCTGATCCATACATTTACTCTATATTGTAACCCCTGTACAACGACCACCTCTCTACAATGGCTGTCCTTACAACCTTACAATGGCCATTGTGGAGAGAACCGAAATTAAAACATGTTAATTCAAATGAGATACAGCAGAATGGTCGCTACATATGTGAAACTCAATATATGTCTCGACAATCCCAAAGTTCTGTACAACAACCCTCTTCCTTGACTCATCCAAGAGATGTAGTGCGTTCTTGTAACTGCCACGCCCATTTTATGATTTAAACGCATTTCAAACTGCCAGTAAACCTTAGCTCTGTTCGGTTCAAGTTGCACAAGCTTTTAAATTAGGTGATTTTGACTACATTTAATGATTAGAAGAATTATACGTTTTTGTGTGTGTGTACTTACTAGAAGTTACGACTTAGAGTTTGAATAAAAATACTTTTATTTATATTTTTATACCTTTATTCTAGTTTTTCAGTTCTTTTTTGGGGGGAAGCTAGGGGTTTGTAATGCGGTTACCAAAGGCTTGTTCACGTATTCTCTTAGTTTCGAACTAACGTGTGGAGTGTTAGTTTATACACTATAATTTCTGGAGTCGGCTTGACTGCCAGACAATAGGAAATGGAAAACACTTTATGTTGTTTCACGTTGTCAGAAATGTTTTATCAATAATACACTTAGTCCAGGCGACCAGACAGTTGACGTCACGCCTTGTTCGTAAAAGACGACATTTTGTCTTCACTTTGGCATTCAATGTTAAGTACTTTAATAACCAAGTGAAACGGAAACATAAAGAGCATATTTTGTTTGAGGATTAGACTGTCTGACTGTATTTTTGCGAGACGGGAAATCATTGAAAAAGAGAGAAAGAAACTGAGAAATTAAACAGAGGAAACTTTAATTCTCAAACAAAAATGCTTTTCAATAACTCATATTATCTTCTTGTTTTATGGAAAAATAATCATTTAACTTGTTATGTAACATTGTAATAAAGCAATTTACTCATGCGAAAACAGGCTGAAAACAACGTTTATCTTCTAAATTTCCTCTGGCCTTGGATAAAATGAATTTTTGATTATTTTGTCATGTTCATAAATACGCAATAAAGTTCCAAATCTAAGAACTGACTGATCCCTAAAAGTTTTTTGGTTCGTTTTAATTGCGACGAGGTATGTGGGAAATAGGAACTTACGCTGTGTGGGATAAATTGGAATCCTACATTGTGATTTTAATTTGTAACCCCCAGGAATTTTTTTTTCAATTCTAAAAAACTTTTTTTCTTCCTAAAAAACATTTCATATCAATTAAATTGTATTAGTTTTTCTAATCAAGCTTTATAAATAATTATTATAACTGTAAGAATATTTGCTTGAAAAGACATACTGAATAAAAAGAAATGGAATATACTTTCGAAATGAAGTAAAAATAAATGAGATATGTAATTTGTAAATTGGTAAGACGGCGGCGCATGCCGGCTGCTTAATATTTTTGTCAGTTGGTAATTAAAATAGAAAATGAATTTTTGAAAGGAAGGAAGTAAATAGATGAGAAATATATGTATTAAAAATGGCGAGAAAACAGTGTAATGAGCAAGCCGAGCTTCCGTGGAGCAAGGATTCGAGGCTGCTTATCAGCTGGGGAATCCAAAAAAAACAACAAGGAAACGAAAATCATATTTCAGTCTGTAAGTGAAGACTTGATACCAATAAGAAAAACAACAAGTTTGAAAATCCGAAACTCGATAACTAGAGCCAGTAAACAGCCAGATAAGACGATATCTCACGTCCAATATAGTTAAGTGGAATAAAACCAGACGTGATCTAAACGGCCCTAACGGATTAAGAAAGGCCAATGAACAATACCATGTAGGCGAATACTTCAGATGAAAGACTTCCTCTAAAATATAATCATTTCGTTAAAGTGCCCCTAACTGGCCCTAAATTGAAATTTTGATAATCATTTGTTCATGAATGGAAAAGTCTCATGATTAAATATTTCTGGATAAAATCATCTCCTTTCTGAGGATTAAGCATTTGAAGTCTGAAAATGCAAATGAGATGAAGTAGAAAAAGGACTTCTTAAATATACAAAAACACTAGAGATGAATTTCATACTATTTTTCCATTCGCAAAACATTTTCATTGCTAAAATACAAAGTGTGGTGAATGTTTTTGCTACCCAAATCCGTGAACACACTTGTTTCAACATTGGAAACAGAATCATGCAAATTCCTTTTTTTTACGTCATCTCATTTGCATTTTCCGACTTCAAATGTCTAATGCTCAGAAAGGAGATGATTTTATCCAGAAATATTTAACCATTAAACATTTCCATTCATAAAAAAACGAATTCTCAACCGGTGATTTCAATTTAGGGGTTTGGGGCACTTTAAAATGTTCATTCTAAACGCGGCTAGTCAAGTGATTAAAACTGATTAAAACAGACTGTACACATAATCTATAGAGCCCTGATGGATTAACAAAGGTAAATAAGAATACTACAGGCAAATGCTTTAGATGAAAGACTTCCTCTATATATTTTCATCTCGTTAAGTCTGACTTGCACAAAGAAAAACTACATCAGCATATTACTCAGACGCAGATGACAGTTTATAATAGATGGTTCTCACGGCTCTAAAACTCGTCTTCTTATGATTAAAAGTACCGATTGTCAAGGTCGTTAAGGGTAACATCTTTAGCCATTGTAAAATTGATTCCTCTTAAGTAATCTCTGAAAAAAGATGATATGTCACAGTATGGACTCTTGAGGGTAGGAAAATGATTTAGACGGCTATGCTCAAATTAATTAATAAGAATCTAAGTTCTTAAATATGAAAATTAAAAGAAGTACTGTCAAAAGGAAAAGAGTTCATGAAAAATGTTAGGTTAGGGCCATTTAATTTGTACGAGCGAATAAGACGCATCTTACATTGTAATTATAATTATCTAACACACGAATCTCTCTTTTAGAGGTCTAAGACGAGCCTTCTCAAGGAACAGTGTTCGAACCTGTTCTTATTTTGTTCTCATATTTGGACAAAAAGTGTCGTTTATACGGAAAATTCATGTCTTGGGTATTAATTAAGACGTGTCAATTCTCAAGGCCCTAATATCAAATTTCCTATTCCGAAAAGCCCGCTTTTATATAATCAAAGTGAATGTTAAGAAATTCAAGAGGTACCTTATAAGTGTGAACTAATAAAGAGCCGACAAATAATTGAGAAAAACTAAAGCCATCACCTGCATAAATATTGTTTAAACAATTACAACCAGTAAGAAAGGTAGTAACGACCCTTGGTTTTGAGAAACTACAATGACAACTAGGAAGGGCCTAAAGGTTTTTTCGATCATAAGTCAGCTTAGCACTCAAAACGCTATTTCGCACTCACTATCACAAAGGCCAGTCAGCCTTCAGTTCGGAGGATGCTATTCACAGTTTTACCACTTACAACCATCTTTTAATAATAGGTTATATTCGAATGGATTTAAATGAATGAATACTTAAGCAATATAAAACGCGCGCGCATGTCCGCTATGTATTGTGATATATAGATGCAGAGCACGAAAGCATGCTAGATCGTATCTAGCTCTTGGTTTTCTAGTGCTCTTCATCTTCCAGTGTTCATATCACAGTACAGAGACATGAGCGATATCATTTTATATTGCTTTTATACTTAATTCAGTAACTATGCGAACTATGCTCCTGTCCTCTGATATAAACGTAGTCAGTAACTAGACAATGCGCGCTTTATATCTCAAGTACTTTATAAAATAGAAATAACATTGAAAAACAGATCAGTAGGTATTTTATTGAAATTAGACTGTGTTGTATATACATTATAATTTTAAAACGATTCTTGATTAGCTTTGGGACAATTAACTTATACTTAACACTAAAATACAGCAGTTGCAAAAACCGATCAGTTGTCAAAATGAGAACTCAAGGCAGTAGAGAGTTATGGGTAGTCTTGATTTTATCATTCTCTTTGGATTGTTAAACACGTCAGTTTGAGGGCTTTGGGAACAATGTTCTAGAAACGGTTGTACTCGACTGTAAATGGCTTACTTGTATGTATGCTGCAAACGAAGTATTGCTAAACAAAAAAAGATGGAAAAGCTAATTCTTCAGTGAATATAAAATATTCTCTTTTATGTAACAAAACTATTAGATTAAAAATTCATGGAACCTGTCTTTTATCTTGAAATAAAGTTTACAATTTTGCTCTCTTTGTAGCATCCTGCACTCGACGCTCGAGTGGCGCAACAGATAAAACCCAAATTGAATAAAACCTTTAGAGACTTTTCTTATGATAATGAATTTACTACATTTTATATAACTTTTCACGATCGTGTTCCTACCAACCCTCAAATCGTCATGCAAAGTCTACAATAAAATCAGTTCATTCACAGTCTTGATGACGCATCACCTGCGTACATTTCTACGTCATCATTGTAGATCTCAGTCCCCACAGAGTTCTCGGCCGCCTCATCGTCCTTGGATTTCCCAGGAGCGTATGTGTATTCAGCCTCCTTAGTTCCTTTGACAACATCTTTGGTTATTCTTACTGAAATGATTTCCGAGCCTGGGGCTTCAAACATTGGTTGTAGAAGTAATTTTTCCTTTGAACAAAAAGGAAATTAATCAGAGTAAACTTCACATTCGCGAGTAGAATAAGGTATCTGAGGCGGATTTAGGGGGATGCAGGGGGTGCAACTTTGAGTCCTTTTTTCTTAATATTTTTTCCAAAATATCCTCTCGGCAGTTTCCACTTTATATGGTGGTGCACCCCCTCCTGAAGACGGTGCACCCCCTCCTGAAGATAATCCTGGATCCGCCCCTGGGTATTGCCGCTGTTACGACATTATTGTTCTGACACTTTATCCTATACTGTCAGTACTATTACCATTTCTTGCTCATAAAAATCTTTCAGCCATTTCTTGCTCATAAAAATCTTTCAGCCATTTCTTGCTCATAAAAATCTTTCAGCCACGCCCTCATCTTTGGGGCTATTTTTAAGTGATGCTGTATGTACAGTCGTAGCCTACGTCACATTGACCAGGCTTGTGATATTCTAACATATGTTGTTTCAAGGTATTTGTACTTACCATTATAGCTCGTAAACCACGAGCACCCGTTTTCTTCTCCAGAGCTTGTTTAGCTATCAGCTGTAATGCTTCATGCTCCAGAACAAGGTCAATCTATAGGTACGAGTTATAAGAAGCAATTGATAAGTACTTTAACATTATATTCCCTGCAAAAAGAGGTTATTCTTTGGCCAATTGACAATGCCCCTCGACTAAAAAGGACCCCTGTCAGTGGAAAACTAATAAACAATCCATATCTGTGACTGTCCATCCTAACATCAATTAAAATCTCTACCCATTCCAGTCTATTAATCCCTTTCAACTTTACAGTTGCGTTTTCCACATGGGATGCAATAGACAAAGATAGTTTAGTAGTCTTTGCTTTTGTTTAATGAGGTGACTTTGGACACTGAATGAATTAAGCTGTTAGAACTGGAACTGGTCACATAGGAAAATGTCACAGTAGGGAATTTTGCCTGAGTTTAAGTGAGGTTTCATGATAGTGGTCACCAAAGGAAGATTGTTGTTAGTGGGTATGACCACAAGAAAATCTTCTAGAAGACACAAGAAAATATTCTAGGAGTAAGAACAGAGAAGACTTTTGTGTTTACATGCCAAGACTAAACACAGAGCTGTGTACTAGACTAGATTACCTTGTCCATGGCAAACATGGCCTGATACTGTGCTGCTAGAGCATTCCTAGGCTCAGTTAAGATTTTGACCAGTGCTTCCTCATTCAATGAGTGTAGAGCTACAACAACTGGTAATCGACCAACAAATTCTGGAATCATTCCAAACTCAATGAGATCACGTGCTTCTACTCCACTTAAGAGGGCATCACGTTCAGCATTGTCATCCTTGATGTCACTCTTAAGGTTGGTAAAAATGTCCAGATCTTTGCCTTCATTTTGAAGGGGGTTCTCCATTGAAGGGGCTCCAAAACCAAGAACCTATTAGACAGAGAATGACAACTTGAGATATGGACAGACAGGCAAAACCCAAAGGGGCTTGTTGTTATGTTATAGAAGGACAAGATGAAAAACTTACCTTGTCTTGTTTTCGTTTTCTAATAATTTTGTCAAGACCATTAAATGCACCAGATGCTACAAATAGGATATTGGATGTGTCCACAGCTACTGTATCACCTCGCATCTTACGAGAGTTACGCTCAGGAACATTGACTACTGTACCCTCAAGAATCTTGAGAAGACCCTTTTAACAGTAATATAAAAAATATGTCAATACTACAATAATTTTCTGAAGCCTTTAGCCTATCTTTACAAAGGGAAAAAAGGGATGTCTGAGCCTCTTCACCCAAAAGTGATCCCCTGGGACAAAGCAAGGAGGGCGATGGCACCCCCTCCTCCATCAGTGCTCTGTGACTGAACTATATACAGTATAGAGTGAAAAGAAACAAGGAGGTAAGATCAATACAACAGGAGTTGAGCTATATGCACATGTCCCTCTTACCCTTTAGAAAGGTGTGGACAAACCATCGAAGTCATTAATCCCTTGTACCCATGGCATATACAAGCTAAATATAGGTCCAGTGGAGACAAACAGAAAACAACCAACCCAGAAGGGGTAGAGGTATTGAATATTGATTGACCACTGACCACACCCATAGGCCCCACTGTGGTTATAGCACACTCAAATGAAATCTGCTGTAAGGTTGGTTATTACTTAGAAAGGTGTGGACAAACCATCAAAGGCATCAATCCCTTGTACCCATGGCATATGTAAAGCTAAACTATTATAGGCCCAGTGGAGACAAACAGAAACCAACCAACCCAAGAAGGGGTAGAGGTATTGAATATTGATTAGCCACTGACCACACCCATAGGACCCACTGTGGTTATTGCACACCATATAATTTATATTACCTGTTGTACACCTTCTCCGCCTACATCCCGTAGATTATGAACCCCAGGTACTGCACCTATCTTGTCTACTTCATCCAAAAATACAATCCCTTAAACACAAGATAAAAAAGATTATCAAATTTTAATTTGATTAATAATCATATTGCAATGAAATAAAATCATGGTCAGTGGCTGATTCATCCATCCTTTAAAGCAAAGGATTAAACTATTCTGTATTTACAAGACTAGGGCAATAGTACAGTCAAGACTTTGGCCTCTGACACCAAGACTATGTTCAATCAACTGAGCCAACTGTACACAAAAAGTACATAATTCAGTCATTGAAATTACCTTGTTGAGCCTTTTCCACATTATTTCCTGCCTCCTAAATAAAATATCAGATTTTGTTATCAATTAAAAAGCCTAAAGTGTGAAATAGAACAGAACAAAATGTTTGAAAGATGAATAATCATGATGTTTTAATAGTTTATCCATGGCTTTAACAAGTTTTTCAGTATTAATCTAAATTGTGTACAACATTTATACTGTACCTGTAAGAGTTTAGCAATAACAGATTCAATATCCTCTCCTACATATCCAGCTTGAGTGAGAGCTGTACAATCACATATAGCAAATGGTACATCTAGACATCTAGCTATTGTTTGTGCTAATAGAGTCTTGCCTGTTTGGAAGAAAAAGAAAATGTCAATGTAACTTCTCTACGGACTGATGGCATGGTGCATGTGAAATGCAAGATTTTTTACTCACCAGATCCTGTTGGCCCTAGGAGTAATATATTGCTCTTGTCCAAAGTGATTTTATCCCTTTCAGAGTCTAATATCTCACTTCCACTTGACTCTCGTACTTGTCCCGGGGTCTGTACTCCACTAGCACCAAGAGGTGAGTTGAGTGTACTTCCCTGGGCCATGACCAGTTGAAGTTCTAGGAAAATATTAGTATTAACACCATTTTGTATAATTATGCAACCTACCAGTTAAAGTACTGGTGTTGTATATGGTAAAGCTTCTATAGTTCTGGGCACACAAGTCCATCATTTTTGGCACAACACCCCTAATTATCATCGTGTGACTGAACAAATGAATTTTTGGCCTGAATGGGATGCTATATCCAAAACAATTTGTCTGTGTGCCCAGATTCAAGGGTGCTATGCCATAAAAATGGTCAAGGGTGGATCCAGGGGCAGGGTTTAGGGGGGTTCAACCCCCACCATGATAGTGTGAAAATGATGGCTAACTAGAATTAGGCTGTACTTTTGCTTTCAGTGCTATCATACAACCCCCTGTTTGGGATGGCACATACATACAGTATATAATCCTAGATCTGTCCCTGAATGGTTGTCATGTAAACTGGACTTTAGATAGTAGACTACTTACCATGAGGAGAACCAGGAAATGGTCTTGTAAGTGGAACAGGTTTTACTTCAGGTGATGAATTTTGTGTTGATGAAGGAAGGTTCACTGTTAAGCGTTTATAATGATTATAAACAGCTACAGAGAGAACCTTTTTAGCAAAATCTTGACCTATTACATATTTATCCAAGTAATCAAATATCTGAAATAATAAAGATACTGAAAATATTAGAAGAGAACAAGTACATGTAGTACAGTAATTTAATTCTCTGTATTTTCTGCTCAAAGTTCTCAGCCAGGGCTGTCATCAAGTTTGGAAATAGAAATTAGAGTGATTTAGCAAAATGTGATGCAACACAAGAACAATGACAAATGTATGATCACTTTCATTCATTGTGTGACTACTGTGACAACATTACGACACCACGTTCAGGATGCCATTTCACTTGTTTTCATGTCTTCTTCTTGGCAATGGCCAAGAAAATTTATCAGTAATTGACACCCTCTTTTACGTCATGTTATGTTTGCTAAATCACTCTGTTATAAATAATACATGTAGTATTAGTCTGATTAGCAATAGGTCTGTCAGCCTTTGTAGCCATCCTTTTGCCCACCAAGAAAGAGAAATCAAAAAGTTAGATGTCTCTTTTTCAGTGAACAAAAAGATGGCCAGCTCCTCAGGCTACAAGGGTGGAATGACACAAAAGTAGGTGGCTGAGAACATTTGAACTATCAGGCATACATGTATATAGCACAATTTTCATACCTTCCTAGGTGGGGGTGGTGGTTTTCGTTTACTTTTAGCTTGTTTATCACCATCAGCTGCAGTTTTACCCTCATATTTTATATATCGTTTAGAGTCTGACTCAGACAATATGAGAAAGAAATGACTGCACTTCTCACACTGTACAAATCTTGTTGAGGCTAAACAATGGAGATAAAAAATGTGAGTAAAAACTATCAGACAGTGTTTCTTGACAGTAATAGAATCCATGAATTTGACAAAAAACTACAAGCATAAGACAATTATTTCTTAAAAGAGCACTTGTACTGTAGTAAGTACCCACCCTTCTTTACACACAGACACACACACAAAATATGATGCAAGGGGATATGGTGTTTTGTCTATATTCTGTAACAGACAGCAAAATAGACCTTATTTGCTTGCCCTAATGTTTTCCTAATACTGTAATAAGTACCCACCCTTTACACACACACAGAAAAAAAGTGATGCAAGGGGATATGGTGTTTTGTCTATATTCTGTAACAGGCACCAAAATAAACCTTATTTGCTCACCCTAGTGTTTTCCAAATACAATTATAATTAAAAAATTGGTGAATAAGATTCTTTGTTCACCTTTTGTGTCTTCCTAATAAAGGCATTTCAAAGAAAGAAGTATGCTTCCCCAATGAGGATTCAATAGGATAAGAATGAGGCAAGGGATTAAGGTCTATTACCAAGGGAATAAGGTCCAAGTTCATTTTGATATGGCTGACTATAGTGTGTATTACCTTCTATAGCACTACATGGATTACCACATTTAGGACAACACCAAGGGTTCTTGCCACCTCTATCCTTACTCCCCCCAGATGTTGTCATATTTCTTGAGTTTTTATAATCAATAATGTTTGATCCAGGGTGGGACAGTTGACATCCAAGTATATGGGGTCTTAGTTTATTTGAAGTTATAATGTGAATCTTTCTTAATGGTTCTGATTTGAGATGGGATGTAGGACCTACAAAGAAGTAGAAGAAAAGAAATAAATTTCGTGAAAATTGTAAGACTTTTTGTTGTGTAAATATATGTCGTAAAGAATTAGCATATATATAAACAAGGTCAAAGGTCGAAAACTTGGAAAATGTTCGTGAACAAAAACCTAAATCATCATTTTGCTGTTTAATGTAGACTAAAAATCGTCATAAAATAAATTATTGGCATTCTTATATAAAGCAATTCATTACATTCATCCCCGAAATAACGTTAAGCTTACATAACATTTTCATGCCGTGTTATTCAGCGTCAAATATTGATGATCAAAACACAATTTTAGGTTACAAGACCGCACAAACAGAGCAGAGAAAGTTAGTTATTTATATAATCTATAACCACTTCGGACGCGCAACAGTTTTTTGGTTTCAAAATACTTCTGAAAACACTTTAAAGTTACGTCTCGTTGATCTCATAAGCAGTAAGTTTAATCTTCTAGGTGCGCAATACAACAAAGCTTAGCTTATGTAACAATCGAAATTTAAGACAAAATCATTAAAAAACACTAACCTTTTATGAGGTTGACTTTTCCTCCTGTTGTCCTCAAAGATCGAAGAGGAGACGTTAGCCTGAACATGCTGAATACTATTCTTGGACGAATATGAAGTTTACCACACGAAAAATGCACGAACGTCAGAATGAAGCAAACGCTGTATGCTTGATACTATTTTCTAACGACCACAGCAAAATTACGGCTAAAAAATAAGAAGCGACGTAAAGTGTAGAATAATAGACCCTTGGATGAAAGATGGCGGTATATGGTGGATGCCAGATAAAGATGTTTTTAAAACAATTTCACATCAACAACATCTCAAACATCTCACTGGTCGGCCATCTTTGTTTCCTTTTTGTGGACATGCGCATTTAAACTATGACGTCATAGCCTCGTTATAGAGTGTTTATCGCGAAAATTTATGAAATTTGGGCAAATTTTTACATCGACAGTGAATTTATAATCCTGTTACCTTCTTATTAAATGACAAATATGATCCTGATAAGTTTTGGTTTACAAAAAAAATCCATGTTTTGCAAAGGAACCCGCTCTTTGGACTTTGTGAGTCCGGCAGATTACGTGATGTACGTGGTCAGTACGTGGGAGACGGCACGAAACCTGTTCTAATTTTTGCTAAACTGTCACGGACGTTCATTGAACGAAAATGCCCAAAAAACTTGAGAAGTTTTCCATCTCTTTAGCTTTATTTTAACTTTTGCACAGACAAATTTCCTCGAACGAAAATAAACCATAAATTGACAGCTTGGGCGCCGTTAGCGCGAGATCGCGGAAAGACACCGGATCTATTCAGGGCGCTCGGGATCTATTAGTAGAACACGGAAAGACAGAAAAGAAATGTAAGCACTTTGATTGGTTCCCTCTCTCTCTCTAGGGACTTGTGACAAAAATATTAGCATCACAATGAAACTTCGCCGAATAGACTACCCCGATTAGAAAACTTATTCTTTTATTTTCTCTTTCTATTTATTTACAAATCAGCTATGTTTTGATAGCTGGACTCTGATTGGTTCATTTCTTTCCCTTGGGACGCCTAGCATTACAATGAAACTTCGCCGAAAAGACTACCCCGATTAGTCATTAAATATATTAAGTGTCTAGGTAGCGCAGCGGTCTAAGGTGATATCTAAAGGTATGGATTAGGGTCCGGATATCGTCTCCCTCCCTGGCCTTCGGGCTAAGTCAACTGTAATATGTAGCACCGGGATAGCGTGGATGGGGCCGAAATCTTCATCCGTAACGTAAGTCGATTCGATGTCTCAGCTTCATAGAATGTCTCGGGAGAATCGTCCCATAATTTCATTTTTTCCCTATTTTTCAATGATTGTTCAGTCTGTTTCCGGGGGGTGCCCATCTAGAGGTTACATGTTCGAGCCTCGTTGAGACCGGAATCTTTTTTCTTTCTTTTTTCAGATTATCTTTTTTCTTTTTCTGTTTTTCTTCCTTTGTTGATATCTTGATTGCTGTTTTCGTCTTAATACTGATAATTTTGACTGTATATTCATTTATTTTGAATTTTTTTAATACAGAAATTACATAATTCATAATTTATGCGTATCAGTCGATTATTAAAGTGGTTCGGCGAATGTTTTCCAACTAAATTATTGTATAAGAATTTCTTTTGCGTAATCAGATCTAAAATGTTAAAATTGTTATAATTCAAATTTTCGACCCCATCTGTGGGTCTTCGTCTGGATAAATGTAAATTTCTAGTCAGTCTAATATGGATAAATCTGACGCATAAAGAACGCATCTTTATTCTTGGGGTGCATGTGACGTCACGGCAGCCATCTTGGTTGACCTTCAACAAAAGATTTCTCATTAGCGTTTATTGTTTGGTCATCCAACATGGCTACCGCTTCATTGTCTTTGGATTCCCAAAGGTATGGATGCACCCCAGCAATTGCAGCGATCAGACCTTCCGTCCACAAGAAAACGGTTTATCTATATTTAGTTAAGCAACCTGAAAACACCTTGGACAACGCGATTTATCCAGATTGGATAAACTGGAAAACGCTACCTGAGCGTTCTTGCTACATACGTACATATACTAATCTGAGTAAGTTAATTTGAAAACGCGCGCCATTTTTATCAGTTTTCACACAATAGGCAAAAGAAAGACGTGCTGACGAGATGCCTATGCGTTCTCCGATTTCTCTGGATTAGTAGTTTGAACGTGACCTCAGTGCACGCAGGCGCAATGCAACCTTCTGCAACGCTGCACGCAACTGTTCAAGGTGTGACACACACTGCAACTCTCTGTTGCATGCAATGTCACAGAAAATGACCTCACAAATTGCATCGTGTCCGTTTATATGGCTTAGTAGTTTGAACGTTACCTCAGTGCACGTAGACGCAATGCAACCTTCTGCAGCGTTGCACGCAACTGTTCAAGGTGTGGCACACACTGCAACTCTCTGTTGCACGCAATGTCGCAGAAAATGTGACCACACAAGTTACATCGTGTCCGCGCCTTAAGTGTTGACAGCCAAAACGCAGCACGTCACGTTCTATCTAAACATGCTCAGATTTCTGTGATTCCGAGGTCGTGGAGACGTATTAGTGTGGATGGAAAACATTTTGAAGTGTTCTCAAATTCATCCCCCTAAGTCTCGTGTGGCCGTATAGCCCAACTTTCATGGCAACATGCAATGCCGACATATACTCCTAGTTACCCATTTTGTCTGAACTTTGTTTGTGCAAAAGGGAAAGATGCATTTCCTTGCTCCTCAAGAGCTGTTCACATGACCATATATGGGTGTCTCGTTCTATGCTCGAAAAATTCCTGGCTACGCCCCTACCCTTCTTATTCATACCACACCCTTTTTGATACCATTCATAGTTGAATTCGTATGACTGAAAACGGCACCGTTCGATCGGTCACGGCGCGGTTACGGCAGGAGTTTTCGAATGTTTTTATACACATCACGACACGGCCACGGCACGGTGCGGTGCGTTTCACACTCATACGAAATCTGCTCTAAGGTTGGTTATTACTTACAGGCTCGTAACATGGTATATGGAATCAGGGATCAAGCTCCAAATTATGGCCAGGATCAGGGATCAGAGGCCAGGGCTCAGGGATCAAATGGGTGGGATCGAGGATCAGGGACATTGGGTCAGGATCAGCTCAGATTTTTGCACCAAGGATCAGGGATCAAAAATTTCTAAAAAATATGGGCTCAGGAATCAAAATTTCCGTAAAAACCCGGGATCAGTGAGACGAAAATATACCATGTTACGAGTCTGTTACTTACTCAAAGCAATACTGAATCACATGTCAGTTCTTTAATTTTAATTCTTTATGAATCTTTTGCTGATAAATAATTTATTTACATTGAAATTATAATACAGTATTTGAGTCTGGTTCATTGCTTGGTACAGACATTGACGATGCCTCAAATAGGGTATCCATTGCCCCTAAGAGTTCAAAGGCCTGCTTGCTAAATCGTAATTCAGCACAAATGGAGCTTCTTAACTTGACAAACAATCTGTCTGTTTCTTTGGACTGTCCAATGATAGGAACATACATATCTGTTGAGATGAGAAAACTATTGTAAATAAAATATATAGCTGTTTATTTGTGTCCAATGTGTTCTAGCACTTGCAGACAAATTGGGAGACACTGTACTCTCTCACACACTACCACTACGTTCTAATATTCTACGCATACATACATACAACTCTCAGCTCACTAGTTTGTTTTTGCTGAGAGAGGAAAACCATAGGACCTGGAGAAAAACTCTTGCTGCTCTTACTGCTTGGCCATGCCATGCTTGGAAAGATTGTTGTGGTATAGTTATATTTGTGGGTTTGGAGAAAGTCACAGAGCTTCTTTCTTAT
Organism: Telmatactis stephensoni; assembly: GCA_029948255.1. Classification (NCBI taxonomy): domain Eukaryota; kingdom Metazoa; phylum Cnidaria; class Anthozoa; order Actiniaria; family Isophelliidae; genus Telmatactis; species Telmatactis stephensoni. The sequence continues at coordinate 345,900 of JALIZF010001926.1, forward strand.
AAATGCTACTTATATAATCTAGCCATTTCAACTTACCAAGAACTATATTTGCTACATCTATTAAAACAGTTGAATATCTTGGATTGGAAATGTGTCTGGAACAAAAACATTGTTTAGTGAACATAAAATCATTCATACAGTAGGCCAAAACTGTTCATTGCCTATTTCTATTAACAGTTTAAAATTTACCCAAATTCTTCTTGATGCATTACTCATGAATTCACGTTTTTGTTTTCTATCTTTACCTGTGTTACCAGTATTATATTAGACTGTCCTCACGTAGCAATAAGATAGGAGGGTGGGGAAGAATGGAATAAATGGTGTAGCAACTGTTGGAATTCTCAGGAATGATTTTCGAATTACACCAATTTCACTTGTCATTTCTTTGGGTAATGCCGCATGGCATAAGAGATAGCCATTCAGCGACCTGATAAGAAATGGTCACTTTTGGCTCCCTTTTGACTCATATATGGTATATATTACCATAATAAGCTTCGACGGGGCCTGTAAGAAATGAATACTATGAAATTCATACATGTCTTTGAGAATAGCACTTACTTTATAAGGAAGTACAGAATAGGTACCAGTCCCTTTTCATCTCTACCTGATAAAGCTCTCATTAGTCCACCTCTCCTAATAAGTTCTTGTATAATAGCAACAACTACTGGAGGATGGGCTGCCAATGGCTGCATAAATAAAACAGTTTGAAATGAGTATCAATTGAACTAATGATGCTACTGTGAGAGTGAATTTGAAGTAGCAATATAGACTACTTGGGGAAGGTATAGTAGGGAACAACAGCATACATGGGGGTGAGCGCAAGGAAGAAGAGGACTACTTGGGGTGTGTAGATGGGAGGGGAACAACATGCTGCTGGGGGGGGGGGGGAAGTAGGGAACAACTAACTATTTGGAGGAATTGGATCCATTTTTCTTTTCTCTTTTACTCTCTTGTCCTCCCAACAAATCTTTCCCATCTCTTACAACTGCAGATTCTTGGAGATACTAAAATAAGAAAGGAGGCCCACTAGAAAACATATGCTATGTGTCAGGTCTTTGGGTAATGCTGCATGATGTGGGAACCAACACTCAGGCAGCGACCATAAAAATTTGTTTCCTGTAGGCTCCTCTTTGACTCACCATGCTATGGTTTAACAAGATGAGCTTCGAAAGGGCCATTGCATCATTGAAAGCTCTTCTTTCTAGATGAACACTTATGGGGTATATTTTACTTCACTTTATTACACTTTCAACCTTGGCAACCTTTAACATGCTTCTAATCTACATGTACAAACAGTCTGCAAACATCCTTTGGAATGACTTTTATAATACTGCTAGAGTTGCTTGCTCTGAGACTTCACTATTGACATCACTAAAACATACCTTGAGGATTTCATCTAACACTTTACTGTATTCAAAATTTTTCATTAATTTGTCATATTTTCCCAACTGGCGTCTCTTCTTTACATTTACTACAAAATCATCCTACAGAAAAAAACATGATTATAAGATTTTTAACAACACTGTCACTGTTAGTATAACCAGGGCCATAGTTCCCACAGGGGCTGGGGGGGGGGGGGGGGGGGGTACATGTCCCCCCGTTTTTCTGAGAATATTAAAAAAATAAAAGAGCAAGAAAAAAAAGTTAAATGAATAAAAAACTAATGTTAATTATGCATCATGTGATGCATAGTGACATTGTCCTCTCCCTCCCCCCAGTTTTTCAAGGCTGACTACGGCCCTGACAACTTAGGCAATATTATAGTCTGCATTTTAAATACATTAAGATATGTAAAGCACCATATTGTGTACCTTTTGAGCAGGGAAATTTCTCCCTCTAACAAAATACTTGTAACTACCAGGTCTTAAGTTATAATTTGTATCTGATGACTGAATGCCCTTTTTGATCTCTCGATACTTGATTGATAGTAGTCCATCAGACATTCCAACAACAACATGGCTGTTGTCAGGCTGTAAAGAAAATAGAACATAAACCATGAGTCCACATCCAAAATAACTTGGCAAAATTAAGTTTCAATATAATGGTACTACATGTAATTATGGCAACGACAAACTCAAGACATTGCTGGCCAGTAGTGTATCCCATTTCATAGGGTGGAAGAGGGACTCCCAGGGCATGTTCAGGGTCTATATGTATTCATTCCAAGTCTAACTTGGCCTTATTTTACTTCCTGCACCCAGCCCCAAGTTCATCTTACGGCAATGAGTTAAATTGTTTGGTACCACAAAATGATTTCCAAGCCCACCATGGAGGAAATTTGAAATAGGATCCTCACCCATGGGAACTTTCTTTTTATATAAACCCCCTGAAAATTTCCTTTTGGTGAACACTTTTTGGGATGCAAATGTTACATGCACTGTCATAACTTACAGAAACACCAAGACTTAGTATAGGAGATGGATAGTCCATACTGTGGACAACTGTATAATCTTGTAAATCATATACTTTAACTTTTCTGGAATGAAGAAAATAAAAAGAGTCAAAACCTTAAAGTAAATAACAGGGGCAGAGGATGCAGTGCAGTGTTACAGAAACTGGAAACAATCCAAAGGATCAGAAATATATTTTAGAAAATTATTAAGAAGAAAAGAATCCAAAGTCATCTCAAGAGGGGGTACATAATGTACATTGTAGTAGTACAGAGTACTGTATGTTGTGGTGAAATTTAAGTTTTGGTGGAATTTTGTTATTGCATTTTTACACTTACTTGTCAAGGGAACCAGAAAGAAGCCTTTTTGTTTCACCATCAAGACACAAAGCTGTAACTGTCTTCTGATGATTTGAGAATTCTGTCAAAAGTCGGCCACCACTAAGTAAGTCCCATACTCTAATAAAATTACTACCTATAAGAAAGGAAGCATGGGTTATCAAAATAATCTAAGCAGAGCTTACTAATAGTACACACATTTTAGGTTGTGAGTGGCCATAATGTAAGATGCAGTGCCAAACAATTTTTGGCTGTGTACTTATCCCTTAAAACATGTCATTTCTTTGGGTAATGCTGAGTTGCTTGAAACAGAGCCACACAGCGACCTTATAAGAAATGGTTATTTTGGGCTCCCTTTTGACTCATATATGGTATAAATTACCATAATAAGCTTCGACGGGGCCATAGATGAATATCATGTTGAATGTAAGTAATAGAGTATTATAAGTAAACACAAACTACAGCCAGACTGCCATATGCTCACTGTATTTTCTTACCAGCTGAAATACACATACCACCACTTGGATACATTTGAACACATTCAACAGGTGCTCCATGGTCTAACGTCAGTATACTTTTCTCCAGTCGTTTATCCCACATACGAATTGTATGGTCATATGAACCTACAAAAACACAGATCAGTCACTGAGCTACATAACCAGAGGGCTGACAGACTTTGAAATTGTCACATCCTTCTTTCAACTTCCCTTTAGTCTGTACAGCTTGGTATAACTTTACATGTAAATACCTGTGGGACTGAGCACTGAGGGTGGAAGGGGCAAGGGAGAGGGAGAGAGGGAGGGAGAGAGAGGAAGGGAGGGAGAGAGGGAACTGAGGGAGGGAAGGAGAGGCATGAAGTAAACTGCAAGACTGTGCAATGTATACTTTAACAAATGCACAGTATTGCAGATGTACTTACCAGTAAGAAATATATCTTTATTTGTTTGACTGACAGCACCAGTTCTTATATAATCCTGAGTACAGAAAAACATGATTTGAGCATTAAAATCCTGACAAATGAACTTTAAACAAAGGAAATTAATTTACCTCATGTTCTTTATATGATATAGTCTGTTGCTCTGTTGAAATATCCCAGCATTTAACAATTCTGTCATCTGATGCTGATACTAAATTTAAATTATCTTGAAGAAATTTGGTAACATGGACGGCCCTGCCAAATAAAGAGAAATATATTTATAGTCAAATTCAAATTCCTCAAAGCAGCACTCCAAAGTCTAGTCTTGATTCAGTGTTGGACAGGGTCAAAAATGAGGCACTTTTGATGAACTTATACCACGTAAAAATTTAGCTGTCCTTCTGTTAATTTGAATCAAATCATTTCACTAATGCACTATCCAGCTACATGTACATTAATTTTGCCAATTCATTTTTGAAATCACTTCCTTGATCCTCATTCCATCGTATGAAAATTACTGTCCCTACAAACATTTTTACACTAGCTTCATTTTACCTTTAATAATCTGGCAATTATACTGAAAGGGAGATAAGCAATAAAACAATACAAAATGATAAATATGTACTTACTCTTGGTGGCCTTTAAACTGTCTAAGTACAGCCCTACTGTTTAAATCAAATAGCTACAAAGAATAACAAATGAAAATAAAATTATTATTGACAACAAAATGTAAGTAATAATATTTCATTATCAAATGGAACAAACCTGAACAAGACCATCCTCTCCCCCTGCTACTAACAACTGACCATCATTCCGAAAGCACCCACTATAAGCTACTTGACTAAATCTTGATATTGTCTTGGTTACTTGGTGTGTGATTGAGCTATAGATTTGTACTCTAGATGCACTGGTTACAGCAAAGTCATATGGTTTGGCTTGAGAGAAGTTGATACTTGTCACGGCTCCATTCTCCTTTGATACTAATGGAAACTGTTGGAAAAATAGCAAATATTACATGTATGGAGATGTGGACTGGGGTATCTTCAAGATATTCTCAACATGAAGAGATATTAGACTGTATCTGTTTTAATATGTGATTATGGTCAGTATAAGATCAGCCTATGGGATTAGCATTGAAAACTAATGATGAATGAGACATCAGCTGTTTGAAACTCAGCAATAAATAAGACCCCCCCCCCCCCCCGTACTCCTATCAACACGTGATACTGTACCGTAGTTGATAATGAAAAGTTAGATTTTAAAAATCTATAGCTAAGCAAAAATATCATTGATTACTAATAGTAGGGCAATATTGTCAATGTTACATAAAGCCGCTAGTATGCAAATAAATCACGATTCCAAAAAGTCCAGCCAAACAACACATAGACAGCCTCTACACATTTTGATTTTGATGTCTTTGCAACAGATCACTTAGTCCGAGAATTCAAAAACTACAGTTACGTCTCTTGACTTACATTAAACTTTTTCCAGTACTTTGTGTCGCTGGTTTCTCTTTTCTCGGGCTTTGGATAACGTTTTACTTGTAATTTGTGAAATTCACCAGCCATTTTGAATGTACACGAGGGGAAATGAATATGCGGTACATTGGTACAGCGGAAATAGAGGTCCACAGGAAGCCCAATAAGTTTCATTGGAACTTCTAATAATTATCATTTCGATTTCTTTTTTTCTCTATTTTCATCATTTTTCTTAGACAAAAGTAAAACTTGTTTTGAAATGAATACGTAGCTCTAATAGATTGAAAGTCATTTGAATAGTATTTCTGGAATATTTTCTTTTTTGTTTTATCAGCATTACATGAGCACTTTTTAATGAATTGTTTTTAAATACAAATTTTTACAACAAAAGAAAAGGAGAAAGGAGGATTTGTCAGAATTTCGGTTTTTTTGGAGCTCTTCAACGTGTCATGACAAAATTGCCCTACCCCACCCTAGAGGAGATCAAATCGCGGATTGCTCAGTTTACCATTTGGCGCGAGTTTGTTTGCGGAAACTTTGGCAGATTGAAGCTCTGTTTTGAGAAATAAATCATCAAAACAGGAACAATTATGACTTCAGAAAGAGAAAATTACACAAACAGTTATTGTTGTGTTTGAAGAAAAGTCCAAAAGCTTCGAATGAAGAAAGTATTTCCAGGTTTCGCGTCAACTTCGGGACGATGTGGAGGCCATTTTTAAAGGCGAAGAAACGAGAAGAAAAACTTAAAAGTCTATGCTACCGAGACCATAGTGCTCCAAAAGATGCAAGAATCTTAGAAATATAGTATATAATGAATTCCTCTTGAAGATAATTGCTATATTGTCTCCGATCTGGCACAGAGTTCAACTCCAAACAAGCTGTAAATTATGCACAGTTGGACAAACAAAACATCGGCAAGGGAAGACTTTGTAAATGATAGATCTTCCTTCTCTTTACCAAATAGAAGTTATAGAGACTACAAGACTGAAGGATTAGAGGTAAGGATTTATATGAAAAATGTAGCCTATTTGGTAGAATGAAAATATTTTGAGTGGCATCACTTATGTGTGTTTGAATTTAGAAAACTGTTTTGGACTTCAAAGGACTCGGGAATGCAGAAATGGTACTTCACTTATTAATGTTGTATAAAAGGAAAAAAACGATTATCCTTTGGGGGGATTATAGAAATCAAAACCTGTCCAGAGGATTCAGAGAATATTTTGGCAAAGTTTTAAGAAAAAGGATGGTGAAAAATCATTTACCTATAAATTCAAATTCAGAAATTTTTCTTTTGTATTTTTCACAGAATGGAGTAGCAAATATTCTTCAGCGAGAACAAGAAGTCCATGCTCTTCAAAGAGCTTTAAATCTTCCACAGACAAAATCTTACTCTACAAGTTTAACCCAACCAAACAGACCGCTATTATATAACTCTGCTGTCCTTGCATCATCAACTTATCAAACCAAGGTTGTGACAGAAACTGATCTCAATACAAATACTGAATCCCTTTTTATGTACGGTGTATCAGATCCTAATAATAGTACACTAAGGCATGTGGATCAATGTTGTAATGCATCTTATATAAGAAACCCTGCTCCAGAACCTGTTTCATTTAGCTATCCATCATCATCATCATCATCCAATATTATACAGGATTCAGGAAGTTTAAACAGACAGAAAATTGAAGATAGTTATGCTGTTCCTGGTACCGAAGATTTACTTTTTGAAACATCAAAATTGTATAAAAGTCATTTAATGGACCCAACAAGAACAAGGGAAGAATTTCATAACACAAGAAGGAATTCTCTAGCAGAAACAAGGGAGTATTTTTTGGAGAGAATCAAGGAAGCTCACAAGATAATTCAGGTGAGTGCTAGAGAATAAAGGCTAAGACACTCAAAGTAATGTTGTATATATACAATAGAGCAGATTTCCTATGAATGTGAAAATGGCATGGCTATAGCATGGCATAGTCTTTTTGGCAGACATTTTTGTATCGGGATCCTGTCCCTTCTTTGTTGTCTGACATGTTTATTGGTTGCAATATTATTTGTCAAGTGCAATGTTGCAATTAAGTACCCCTCAACCCAATTTTGGATCAATAAAATTATGCTGTTGCAAGCAGTAATGGCGTACACTGTTGTTGAAATATGTATGGTAATACAGTCAAACCACCGGTAAGCAACCACCCAAAATGTCAAATTCAGGTGGTTGCTTAAGGGATGTGGTCACCTTTGAGAGCATCCAACTACAGTGACTTCAATGGGATATTCTGCTTTTGTATTTTGGAACACTGGTTGCTTAATTAAGAGAGGTTGTTACTTATGGGTGGTGACGAGAAGGTTTGACTGAATTATTTTCTAAGCTGACTTTCTGATGTTTAGTGGAATATCAAGTATTTGTTTTTAATAAAATTACAGCACCAGAATGAAGCCATTGCAAGAGCTCAAAATGAAATTTCAGGTCTCCAAAAGAAACTTAAAATTCTTGAGATGGAACAAGAGGTGAGATTATTAAAATCTATACAAATTATTATTTCCCAAAAATTAGGTAGGAGGGGGATTCCCTGGGACACTCACAGGTAGCCTAGTGAGCATATTGTTGTCAATTCATCATTATTCTAATTATAGATAATTTTGTTTATTATTGCAAAGGTGAACCTCTACGAAATCAAAAATTTGAAGATGGAAAGACAAAACTTGGATACTATAAAAACTGAAGGAGCCAAGAAAAGGGAAATGCTAATAAAAAGGTACAAAATATCAAAGCAGGGCTCCATTTAATAGCTGTGCTAAATTGGATGCCCTGTATAAATATTGACCTAAATAAAGCACAGAATGCCATCTCCTTGTGCCATTGAAACTGACTATTTCAGTTATCTTTAATTACAGAATCAACCAACTTGACCAAGATTTCAAGGAACTCAGTGTATCCCATAATGCATTGTTAGTGGAGTGTAAGAAAAGAGAAGGAGATTTTCTGCAAAGTAATCTGAAGTTGAATGCTCTGGAAGCCTACAACAATAATTTACAACAGGTAATACATACTAGTTAGGTGGCAGGTAGCGGACTGTAATGGTAACCATGGGGACATCTCATCACTGGGGACAAGCTGTGTCGGCTGTGTCCTCTACAGTGGCATAAAGGCACCTAAGCCCAATATCTCATTTTTGCCTATGAGTTTAACAGTGATTTTGAGTGGAATACTGTAGAATATCCCACAACTCACTTGTATTTTCTAGTATACACTGGAGCCTTTAGGCAAGTGTGCATGTCCAAAGGAAATACAAGTGACGAGTGGGATGTCCACAGTATGCCATGAGAAACCATTGTATAACTATTTTATCTCACACCATAGAAAATACAACCAATTACCGCAATGTCTTTTGGGAAGAGACAGTTGAATACTGCCAAATATACAATGGCTTTTCTGCTTTCTGATTGGCTGTATTTTCTATGGTGTGGGATAAATAATTTTATGGCACTGAGTGGATTTATCCATTAAATTGATAACTTGTTGAGATAATGCATTCTTAAATATACAAATGAATGTACATGTAGGTTTGGGGATATCTGGTTAGCCTCTAAATAATTTGGTCAATATTTGTCATATTAGGCAAATACTAGGATACAGAAAGAGTGCAACATGGCAAAACAACAAGTCACTGACATCATGTCCGATAATAAAAGATTGCAATCAGAAGCCCAGCGAGCAAAGGGGGATGCTGCAACTGCATTACAGGTACTAGAAAGTTGTAGCAAATTGAATTAATTATTGATTGTTAATTCCAAGATTGCTTTTCAACATATTCTGGATGCCAATTCAATTAGCAAATGAACTGTCATGTAAGAAGTTAGGAAATTGAATTTCCTACTGCCATTTGGATCTCGATGAGAAATGAGGAATGTTGAATTAAAGGTGCACACTCAAGTGTCATGATTTAGTACCTGTTCTTTATAGGGTACATACACCTAGGTACCTTAACCTAGCTCTCCTGTTTATCTTTGATTGACTGAGCACTTGACAAATTGCTTTCTACTGTTTCTATCTTAGATGACATCCAGAAACTGCTCAAATGATTGTAATGTCTGTATCTGTCAGTTCCCTGACAATACCTTCTCATCTCATGTATATTCATATTTTTTCAAATACTTCTCTAGTTTGTCACATTAATGAAATGAAATGTGTTTTGATTTAAGGACAAACAAAGACTAGAGAATGAGATGAATAATGCATTAAAATCCACTCCTGCAATCAACCAGCAACTTTTAGAAGTAAAAGCAAGCAAAGACAATTTGAGACAAGAATTAGACAAACTTAAAATGGTAAAATATAACTGTGCTGCATGCCAAACCATTGCCACTTGGATAAAGTTTTTGATATCTTTCTTTGTTAATTAATGGAATTGTCACTTGGAAAGATCTTAGTAATAATTGTATGCTTCTTCGAGTGTGAAATAGACTCAGAAAAAATCCCCATCTGAGCTGGCTTGGATTTTTTGTGAGATGCTTAAGTGTTCATTCATGACTTTATTTAAAATCTCAACTTAAAATCTTTCTTTCAGGAGTACAGTGTAAAGTGTAACAGGATAAGTTTGTTAGAGGAAGAAGTTAAACAACAACAACAAACATTCATTGTCTTACAAAATGAACTGGAACAATCATTTCAAAGAGAAGCCAAAAAGATTTCCATAGAAAATAGTTTATCTAACACTGTAAGTATAATCATTGAAAATTATGAATTGTATTATCAGACTCTGATACTGTATGATAATAATTTAATATAATTGTGTTTGTTTTTGTCAGAACTTGAGATCAAACAGAATGAAAGAAAATCACATAGATGAGAATATTTATTGTAACTTGGTTGCTGCATCAAATGAGATAGAGAAGTTAGTATTATGCATTATAAAATATTTGAGATATAATGAGTGCACTAATTGGCTGGCTACCATGTTTATATCAGAGGACAGAGACATGGCTCACAAAAATTTCAAAAATATTTTATAAAAGCAAATAATATAAAACAATCGCTCTGTACTGTGATAGAAACACTCTGGAAGATGAAAAACACTCAAAAAGCAAGTAGAGGAAAAACTTGGCTATGCCTTGTGTTCCTAGGCTTGCTTTTCTTGTGTTCTTAATCTCTCAGCATGTCTAAATCCACAGTACAGAGACATGTGCATGCGTTATATACATGTATTTGCTTAAATATTGTTTTTTTGTGCTTTTTATTTTGTTCCTCATTTATAAATCAGTCTTCATATATGATTTTTATGAGTTGTAATTTTTATTTCAGTTTTAAGAATCAACTTGCAGAAAGTAATGAGGAGTGCAGTGAGTTAAGAGAACAACTTGAAAATGCAAGTAGAGAAAATGCAAGGTACAGTAATGAATTCCTTTCTGGATATCAATTTTTGCAGAAATCAGAGTTGCCTAGTTACTGCCAGCAGAGAAGTTGCAATTTTGAGTCATGTTTATGGCCAACAACTGTAAGTTGTCTTTAGGAAAAACATTTATTCCACTTTGTCCCATTGATCTGATTGTGCTGGGGATCAGTTTGGAATAGGACTAGCATCACCCTAACTTTTAGTAGAAGCTTATGAAAGTAAAACATTTGTGTTGCCTCTCATTTCTGTCAACAACTTTGCTGCCATACAGAAATATTAAACAATCTGCACTATACAGTAAGTGCTCATTAAGTAGTTGGTAAGTGGTCAGTAAGTGGTTGGTAAGGGTCAATAAGTGGTTGGCAAATGGTCGATAAGTGGTTGGTAGGTGGTCGATAAGTGGTCAGGAAGTGGTCAGTAAGTGGTTGGTAAGTGGTCAGTAAGTGGTTGGTAAGTGGCTAGTAAGTGATCAGTAAGTGATCAGTAAGTTAGTAAGTGGTCAATTCTTAATTTTGGTCACTGATGCATAAGTTGCAGTAAGGAACAGCATTAGGTAGAGTAGATTTTGTATGACTGTGAAAACGGCACTGCATGGTCACGGCATGGTTATGGCGGCAATTTTGAATGTTTTTATAGACATCATGGCACTTTCATGGTCATGGCACGGCGCAGTCTGTTTCACACTCATACGAAATCCGCTCTAATGGTAAGTGGTCGATGAAATACAGTAAGTTACCAACCACTTAAATTATAGGGTGCAGGTTGCTCATTTTAACCCTACTATTAGGGCAGTGTGTTTGACTGAAAAGTACTTCTTCTTTAAGCTTATTAATCACCAATTTTTTCCCTTTAGATTATTGGCTAAAAACAAAGGCACAAAAGAAAAACTTGAGTACAGTAAAGAAATTAAAGGTAAATGTTGCCTTCTTTTATAGGAGCTGACCAGAATTAACTTGAAATGTTCATGTCTGCAGACCTAGCCAGTGAAAACAATATTATTACTGAGGCAGAATTTAAAAGGGAGTCAGAGAGGGGGAAATTTACCAAGAAATTAGCCTCAGTTGTCTCTATTGATGACTTGTCATAATTTTTTATAATGGTTTGAGTAACTGATTGATGACAGAAAACTTTGAGTATATTAAATTTAACATTTCAGCTCAACTTGAGAAGGACATTCAACATTTGGAAAATGAGAATGAATCTCTGTACATAGAAATCAGACAACTAAAGGAACATGAGTAAGTACAACTTTTAAAGGTCTTAAAACACTAGGTATTAAAAGGTGTTTTTAGATGAATGTGAAATAAACCATGCAATGTTGGAACTATAAAAACATTCCAAATTCCTGCCATAACTGTGTATCTTGACATATGAAAACTAGCAATGTTTTCTGTTATATATAATGAATATTTTTACAGGCAGGAAAGTCATCAGTTGAAACACTTGCAAGAAGAACTTGAGAAAATCAAGGGAAAGCTTATAGGGTAAGATGTAGCCAGAACTTCATTTGTCATCATCATTATTTGGCCATTACAAATGCAGTCTTCTTGAGAAGACAGCCCCAAATTTAAAGTCACCAACCCATGTCAACCAAGTGCTAAGCCCTCATTAATTACATTGTAATTTGGCAACAGAAGTAGCCAGTGACAGAGATATCAATCATTGTTGTCAGTGGAATTTCTGGTTGACAGCACATTCTGGAAAACAATGATGATCAGAACCTTGTAATAGTCCCAGGAGCTAAGTCCATGGCTTTGTCAGACTCACTGACACCTTGTTGTGGTATTGAGCTGCGCTCTGACATGAGCTGGTGTCTTATATGTTTGAAAATGTGGGTTGGCTTATGATGATGATGATGGTGACGATGATGATGATGATGGTGGTGGTGGTGGTGGTGGTGGTGGTAGTAGTGTTGGTATTTGAGACAATTATGTTGGATCTCTCAGTCTACTGGTATAGATGTGGGTCACAGGTAAGGTAGGTGTGGGTCACAGGTGTAGTATGTAGGTGTGGTATAGGTGTGGTTCAATTTTGTGATAGGGTCACACAAATTTTGTGATCATTTTTCTTTTAGCCTGGAGGGAGAAAAGTGTTTGTTGATGTCGGATATACAAGAATTCCAACAAGAAAAAAGTGCATGGGAAAAAGAAAAAGGAGAAATGATAATGTCACTTGCTGAGCTGGAAGCTGAGAATAATGAGCTTAGACAACAACTCAAAGATGAATCAGAAAAGGTAATTCCTACCTAGTATACAGTACCTTTTCCTCAGTAATAGTCGGAGTTCTAACATAAACCGCTCAAACTCCCTACTCATTTGAACATCAGATTTCTACTGAATCAGTGAGTGGAGAAGTTCAAGCAATAAAACAGGAACTTGACAGTGTACACAAAATGTTAAGACTGAAGGATGAAGAATTGGAGACAAACAACAAGATTTTACAAGAAAAGCAATCCCAGGTATCTACTTGTTGCACAAGAACTTTTTCCCTTTTGACTGTGTCATCATCATCAACATGACATCCTCACCATCTTCACTTCCAACAACACAAACATCATCATCAACAGAATCACAACTAAAATATCATCAATAACCATATCAACAACTTTATCATCAGCACAAACATCAACACTAGCAATAACAACTACATGTACAGCAACCTCATCTCAACACCACCACCACCACCATCATCAACAACACATTTACAACAACAACAACAACAACAACTAAATCAGCATCAACAATAACAAAAACATCATCATTAACAACAACACAACAATAACAATTGCAACAACAACAACAACAAAATCAACAAACTACAACTACAGCAACATCTTCATCTAAACACCACCAGCACTAGCAATAACAACAGCAACATCATGATCATCAACAAAAAAACAGCAACAATAGAAGCACCATCTTTATCACTTTTGATCATTAGCATGATCATCCTCTTTACTGCTTACAGTGATTTTGTTTTTGTTATACCAATGATCATTACTTTTTCCTGACACCTTTATTAAAACTTCACACATTGAAATTTTGATATTAAAAGTAATTAACGAAATAACATTTCAGAGTTACTGCCTTGCCACAAACATCCAAGAAAATCAACTTTTAAACAAAATAAATTTGTTCTTGCAAAAAGGTAAAATTTAAAACTAAAAGCAATATCTAAATTTGATCGTTAATAATGATACATCAAGACAAGTCAACTTTTAACCAAAAATGGATTTCAAACTTTGTAAATTAACTTAGTAAATTACCTTAAACCATAACTTTGTTCTAAAGGAAATATCAAAGTCAACTCTAAACTTAACATCTAATCTCAATGTTGTCTTTATCACCACTGCAAGATAGTGAAGAGAGACTTAAAAGCAATTGTACCCCCTTCCCCAGCCACTCCCTAAAGTCAATGTTGTTTATTGTACCATCTCGTGTGGTTTAGTAACTGAGATGCTGTGTGTTTACAGTTGAGCAAATTAACTGAGGAAGCTGCTGAACTCAGAAAAGGTTTTGCTGATATATCGTCCAAAACATCTTCAAGGTTGTTTGTTTGTTTTATTTGTTTGTTTGTTTTGTTTGTTTGTTTATTTGTTTGTTTGTTTAACAACTGTGGATATAATCAAGTGTTTTTTGCATAAACAGGAGCCTTGTTATATCGTCTTTGGGTGATCAGTTAGAGCAACGTAACAAGAGGATTGCTCAGTTGGAGAATGAATTGTTTGCTAAAAGTCAACAGGTAAACATAAATGAGGAGTTTGTAGCAAAGAGGTTTAATGACTTTTCAACAAAAAAAGGTCACAAAGAAAGAATTTCACCAAGCCCTAGAGGGGTGTTCGCTTACGGCAGGTTTCCGTTAGTTCGATCCTGACGTCCAGTTCTCATTGTCTCTCATGTCTAATAATGAAATATTATATCAATTATTATAACATACTTGAGATATAACGCGCGCACTGATTGGTTGCCTACCGTGTTTATCGGCACAATTAGAAATATTTCTTTATAAAAGCAATATAAAACAATTGCTTATGTCTCTGTACTGTGATATAAACACTGGAAGATGTAGAGCACTCGAAAAGCAGGCCATGCCTTGAGTTTCTAAGTCTGCTTTTTGAGTGTTAATATCACAGTACAGTGACATGCGCGCGCGTTTTATATTGCTTAATTATTACTAATTGTGTCTATTTTATTTAGTTTGAGGAACTAAGTTCCCGTCACACCAAGCTTGAAACAGATCTCAGCCAGTCAAGCTCCGAGGCCCTCCAATGGATTACTAGTGATAGAAAAAGACTAGAAGAGCAGAGGGAAATTCTTAGGGTACTAAATATCTCTTTTATTCTTGCCTCTTTCTGTGTTTATTACGATAGTTTTCATACGAGTGTGAAACGGACCGCGCCGCGCCGTGACCGTGTCAGTGCCGTGTTGTCTATAAAAACACGCGAAATTCCTGCTGTAACCGTGCCGTGTCTTCACAGTCATACGAAACCTATTCTGGAGGGTGGCTTTCTGTTGTGAACTCGCCCTTTTCGATTGTCTTTCTATTCTGTTTTTCGTTTTTCTATATTTTTCTTTTTTCTTCCCATTCATTACCTCGTTTCATTCAATATTTGTCCAGGCTCAAGTTCTTGATCTACAGTGCCGACTAGGTGGCGAAGAACAACAAGGTTTATCAAGTGATGAAGAACTAACGACAATGAGACAAGAAAATACGAGGCTTGTGACCAGAATAGATACGCTAATGAAAGAGAGAGACTCAGTGTTGCAGGACTCGGAAGATCTCATGGAAGGAATGCAAGTATGAACATAGCTCGATTTACACGCCAACCTTTTTATTTTATTATTTTTGACCGGCACAGCACCCGTAATTATCATCATGTGGACAGAAAATTTGTTCGTCTGATAGGGGTGCTGTACCCAAAATATATAATGGGTTTGCATGCCACGAGCTTTAGACACTTACTGTGTACCGTGACCTGAATTAAATGAAATCTGTAACGTGTTTTCTCATTCCTTTCGCACGTAAGGTTGTTTTCTCAAGCTGGCGCGCGGTCTTCCTTTTGCGAAGACACTAATTTCCTGTTTCTACAATACAGTGTTTGCATGTATATACTGATTTATCTTTTTCCTGAAATATATTATCTCAGCAATTAAAAGAAGCCTTTGAAGACGAGATTGAAAGAAGACTGGAAAAAGAAAGAGAGCAATTTGTGACGCAACAAGAAAGTGTCAGAGAGGTAAAGAAATGCGTTTGGATTTGAAAGTGTTTAACATAATGCTGATGCATCTTTGAATTATTCCAGGAACTCAAACAGTGCATCACGGAAAAGAGCAAATTGCAAGGTAGGGAGAAACACTAGGGGACATGTTGCACAAGAAGCAGCAGGGACTGACGTGCTCCTGGATAGTGTTTCCCGTATGTACTGTACATAATATCCAACCAGTTCGATGCGATGGTGCTTGTTCCGGAGACAGAAAAGGATTATTCCGTATCAACCATTTTCATTCAAATCACTGGAATTTACCAAGATTTGTCCCATTAACGGCATCTTCCTGGAGGAAAGGATGGCACAATTGGTTAGTGCGTGGCCTTCGGTGAGGTCCCGAGTTCGATTGCCAGTGACCTCACATCCTTGTTTCAAGTTCTTTCCTAGCTTTCCGTGTAGCTTCAGTTAGCTTTAAATGCCCGTAAAATGGAGCACTGATGGAGAGAGGGGGGTAAAGAGCGCACGGTCCGCCTCAAGTTTATTAGTCAATTTGTGACTATTACGAGCTACCGACGTAAAATAAGGACTCTTTACCTTTACCTTTAGAATGTCTTGCCACGAATCATGTAAACGGAGTTTTAGTCAGTTTATAAGTATCCTTTCTGGAGATCAGAAACAGATGCTCAAATTTCTCTTTTCTCTTTAGAAAAACACAAGGATCTTCTTGAATTACACAAAAACCAGGATTTGAAATGGTAACCTACTACACTTAGATCTCTAGCTAATCTAGTAATATTGATTCCTTTAACTATTTATCGTGTTTTCCTCTTCACAGCAAAAACTTGGAGTTTGAACGAGATGAGCTTAGAAGACAAGTTGACGAGTTGTGTGAAAGCAGAGCAAGAAGTGAGGAGTACGTTTCTGTTTATTCTGCTTTATACTGATAGTTCATTGGTATAATGGGTGCAGATTTAAGGGAAGCCTTGACTTGTCTTTGTTATCACTTTTTTAGGAAGTCAATTCAAACTGATGTAACACAGCCAAGTCCACGACGAAAAGAACAAAGAGGCAGAAGAAGGTTTTAATACAACATTTTTAGTTACTCTTTGAGTCCATGACACCCTATGCTGACACTTGACCTTTGTAGTCCACACACCCCGTATCAATCGCCCCACCCTATTCTCAAGCTATTGAGGTATTTTAGTCACATGGATTGTCGTAAATTATTGACATACAATACAACATTGCACGTTATGTTGTTTGTCATCTCTACGTTGCGCGCAACGCTTTGTACTTGGCAAATGCTGATAGCGTTAGAGAAGTTGGATCGAGCTCTAGAGCAGATTTCGTATGAGTGTGAAACGGACAGCGCCGTGCCGTGACCGTGTCAGTGCCGTATTATCTATAAAAACATTCGGAATTCATGCCGTAACCGTGCCGTGACCGTGCGGTGCTGTTTTCACAGTCATACGAAATCTACTGTACTTTTGCAACGTTGCGCGTCGCTAGTCGAAAACTTAGTGTCAACTACCAGTCACGCCATGTAACACTGTTGCGGGCAAAGTTGCATCCAAAGTGCTGTCATGTATTGTCATGTGTGTACTTTGTGTTATAAACGCACGGTTGTCATAAATACTTGTATAATACACTGTACTGTCACACACTACCATACATTCTAATATTCTGTGCATACAACTCTCAACTCATTAGTTCATTTTTACGAGGTCACTTTTACATACAATGCAGTAATTTCATTTTTCATTTTTTAGGAGTAAAAGTGTTGGTGTTATTGTACCAATTGTTTCTCTCGACGGAGAGGAAGAAGAAGAATCTAACAGGTAACAAGTTTTCACAAATTGTTGCCTCGTTCCCTAACACAATGCCTAAATAAGTTCCTGTTAAACAATTTATCTCAACACTTTTTCCAAAAAAGTCCCGGGATAAACACTGCGCTAGAACGAACTTCATTTTATGTGTGGATGTATTCCATATATATGAGTGCGTTGTGCCTTTAAATTGTTGTGCCTTTTTATGCGCTCCAGATATGCGTCCATAGGCAAGCGTGCTTTTTGATCGTTGTGCAACGAATTTATTGCCTTAATCAAGAAACCACTTGTACATTTAACACTCTTTATTCTCCCCTCACTTTTTTACCCAAAACCTGTCCCTTCCTCAGTAACGTTTGTTTCCGTAACAAAGATGATGTTTTTTACAGCTCTCCAGATGGTTCGCCCAATTCCGGTTCATCAAGACATAAAAACTCTTCTTGATTCACTGGACGAATGAAGTGAGGTGTTATTGAGTATCTCTCCCGTGGTGGTTGAGCAGAGAAGCATTTCCCACATCCTCGTTCCCAGGTCCTTCTCAGCTTTCCAACGAAAAAATCGATTTTTTTAGAAGGGCCTGGGAACGAGGATGCATTTCCCATGGCTTTGTTGCCCTTTTCTCGTATCTGCATTTTTGGGGCATTTACATTCGTGTTAAAATGGAATGTAAAACCCGCGGGGATCGAACGCAAGAATGATGGTCATCCCAGCACTCTTAAAATGGTTCACCACTCAGGAGAAACGCAATGGGACTCTCCTTGTTGTGGTTAAGGACATTGGTGTAAAGAAAAAAAGATTCAAGTATTCAAGAATTTGAGAGAACTTTTTGGTCCTTGCATGTATTCCTAATTTGTGCAAAAAAGTGTATTCGGTGACCGACATGAACACGGCCATTTCATGCATGTACAATTGGTTCATTCGTTTTATGCGGCGAAGAAAAGACGCGTGTATCGACAACTAATTTATCACTGAAGTCGCTAGTGATTGGTTTGCAAGGTTTGATCTTTCCAACAGAAGAATGACATTCACATGACACTCAACAGATTGGAAAATATATATTATGTACATCACACTGTGTGTTTTAAAAAGAGAATGTATTTATTAATTAAATTACCTTTTATCAGTGTATCAAGATTCGAAAGCATTTACCGAAATAGTCTTTGACAACACTTATATTCTTCTCCTTCCATTTGTCTTTCGTTCCTTCCTTTTTTCGTTCTTTCCTCACTTCCTTCCTCTCTCACCCTCTCTATCTATCGTTATCTATTTAATTACTTCCTTCTCTCTTTCTCTTTCTGTCTTTCCTTTTCATTCTTGCTTAGTTGAAAGAGGTTTTTTTCCGCTGTCAATTTAACTTATGGCACATTGCAGTCTCCCTTCTAATATTCTTTCTTTTCGTCATCTCGTACCAGTGTTCTCGTCCACTTCCATCTGCGCGGGCACTGAAATTAACTTCCCCAATAGGCTCGTCGCTTAGCAACAGGTCATAGTTCATAACCCTGACAGTTATTGAGTAGTCTTGAATTCTGTTAGAGTCGACGTGAAAGAGGAAGCCTTTGTTCCATACTGGATTTGCTGTACGTTTTCGTTTGGTTTGTCGCGTTTCCAGAATTTGGTCATCAATGGACAGGATGACTTGGATGTAGGGCGCTAATTACAATAAAAGTCGATGATTAGAAAGCAGAAACCCTAAAGCCTAGTTTTTACCAGCCGCGGAAGCATCATACGCAGATATGCACTGCCCATTGTTTTCCCACGAAATGCAACACTGAGTCTGCGTATGTTGCCTCTTCTTGTTTCCGTCGCTCGTGAAATCAGACGCGCGCACACATAATATGCACCTGTATCACGCGCGTTATTGCAGAAAATGCTGGCTTGATTTACCCTAAAGCTTTGTTTTCACGAGCGACGGAAGCAATATACGCAGTGATGCACCCAGACGCACACATGTAACACCTGTATCACCAATAGACGACACCTTCGTAACTGATATATAACTCTGTACGATGGACACTCTGCATGGCCGGACAACTGATAGACATCCTATATAAGCTGCATGACACTGCTATAGTAAATTACATATCAGGGGTAGGAACCACGCCGTACTGGGACCACGCGCATTTACAAAGTGCAGTGATACAATAAAACATGACAAATTCCTGCTGTAATATTAATTTTGCCGTACTGTCGTAAAGAGACTGCTGTGCTCTCAACAGACACAGCTCGATCTAGTACGGACATTCAAACCTCTAATTATTTTCCTTCACAAACCCGTTGCTGGAGACTCGGCTGGCGTCGAGTCCCTGAGGGTTCGCCAAAAGTACTGACCCGGCCCACAAAAAAGGTGACAAAGGAAACTCCTTGCGCTTGTTAAAATCTGCTTATACCAACCTATTATCTTGATTTTGCTTCTTCGTGTTAGGTTAATCCCCTTTAAAACAATAACACTGATCCTGCTTGCTTGCTCCTCATACCGTAGTGAAATATGCAAGAGCCTTGCTCTTCCAAAACCGGAGCATCCGTCTGACATCGACTACAGAGAATTAAAGAGAAATTTCAAATCATAGCACAAGTATGGACAATGTCACAGAGTCAAACAATACGAGTTGGAATGTCCTTAACTGATGTAGACTTTGATGAGGTCACGTGATAAGAGATTTAAAGGGATTCTTACTACAAGAATGACTTTCCTTTAATTGTATTCAACAAAAAATCATAATAATCTCAATAAAATACAGGTTTTGTTGTACTCACCGGTGACCACATACATCGCCATAAGATGGTTACATTCATAGGATCCCAATTTATGCCTTCAAAGGGAACAGAAGTGTAACCCAGAAGTTTGCCCCTGCTAAACCTATCATACACATAGATGCCAATTCGAAGTGTAATGTCCAGCAGTTCTCTAGGCGAATACCCAATAAACTCAAATGTTTCATTAAAAATTGGCTGCGAACCCCGCGTTTGTATTTCTGTATCGTACATATTGTCAATATCTGGTAGAAGTTGAAAGCGTATTTGTGTTTTAGGACATCTACCGTACCAACGCACAGGGACATTCAGGGCGCAGATAATATGAATGAACAGACGATTACTGTGGTAATTGTAAAATACTGAGAATTGTAGCATGCATGGATTTCTGCTAAAATCCTCTTCTTCGCTTGCGCAGTTGACAGACCCAGTAGAGATGATTGAGTCCTTACGACAAGCGTCACTGACACAGCGAAGTTTTTGTAGAGATTCTTCAGGTGTTTCACCCGCTGTGATGTCCAAGTCTTCATATTTTGTAGAAAGTGATAAGATATTTTTTATCCATTTTGCGCACTTTCGATGAATTTTAGCTCGCACGCAAAATCCACAAGTTATGATCAATATCACGGCAAAGAGAATTCCAACAGATACACCAGTTATAACAACAACGGTCAAGGAACCTAGAAAAACAAATTGGAGAAAGATGTTACACTGAAAATAAAAGTCTGCGAAATAAATGTTTTAAGAAAATCTGGTTATTTTGAATTAGACGAACCTATCATTCTTCTTGAGGACTGTCCAAAAATATTAGTTCTGTAATATTATTGGTGTCAGCCGCCTCTTCCCCATCTCCAGATCTGGAATTTCTCCAGCTGAGTTGAATGCATTCCCCGAAAAGGATTATGGGTCAGCTATTTTGGTTAGCATTTCCTAATCTGATTTGAGGAAGTGAAATCGTTTGTGGTTTTCATAAAAAAACATTTTGTGATATTATCAGTTGAAAATCTATTTTTGTATATCAATATCAACTAATGGGACATCATGCCCACGTTGCAGCATAGGCAAAAGTCCTAAACACCAGCAAATTTATCCATTTTGAACTTAGCTCAGTTCGCTGAAATTAAACTCTACGGTAAGACCAGCTTCCATACAAATAGCTTTGATAAAATAAACGATTTATAAATCATCTCTTTAGAAATAACATCGCCAAAAATGAGAACTAATTTATACATAATGAGTTCTATTTTCGTTACCTTGAAACGCTGACTAGATTTTCTCAAAAACGGTCTGCTTGATGCATGCTCCGACCACAGGCACCCCAGGCTCTGTTTTCGAGAGGGAGTTTTACGCGCGATGGTAATTAGTTTGGGCTACCTGTGTCATTTGTCAATTTTATTAAGACCATTGGGGAAAAACAAAACTTACGAAAAAATCAATAAATTTCAACAAAGTGAAACAAAATGTCTCTTATTTTATCTAGATTGGATCTTAATGAAACTTTTGGGCAGGTTTTTGAGCGCATTTGTGCGCGTTTTACGGTGTTTTTTTGAATCACTCTTTTTCACTGGTTCACTTTGGTACTATACGAAGTAAAGGCTGGCAACTTTGCATAGCTGCCAACCCCCAAGGCTTTCGTATCTGGAGATCAACATTTTTTCCTTAGAATTGGGTCGATTTTCACGCTCAGTGGGGGGGGGGGGGGGGGGGTTGGAAAGACGATATTTCAAGAAAGATAGACGATATTTCAGTTAAAATGGCCGCAATTTTAGGATTCGAGCGATTATCCGGGAGATTTAGGTCTTTATCCGGGAGACCGGGAGACGAGGCCCAAAATCTGGAGACTCCCGGATTATCCGGGAGGGTTGGCAGCTATGACTTTGACCACGAAAAATCACGACGACAAGTTGAATGGCCGACAAAATATCCCTCTAAAACCCCTTTTCTCCCCAAAACAACACCACAAACACAATGGCAGATAATCACTCTACCGAAAAATGGAAAAAAATGGACGACTTTATGAATGACTTTACAGAAAACCAGAGGCTTTTTCAGTCAAGTTTTTTCAAAAAATCGTTTCTCCCGAAGCGTGGTCCAAGATCTTGGGTAGAAACGGGGCTGTCTAGTTTGATTGGTCCGTGGTTGCCACGTAAAAAGAACCAAATTTTCAATGACCCCTCGGGAGGCAGAGGTCTCATTTGGTATCACAACGAAGAAACTTTAGAGGGGTGGGCTAGTCTGACAGGCTCTTACTGACCCCCTCCACCCTCATGCTTGATCAAGTAATCGTGAATATATAATGCTTCTTCGGCAAAAAGGCTGCCTTCGAACTTTTAGTTTTTAAAATTGTTTGTGCTCAATTTTTTTAAATTTAATGACTTCAAAAACCCTGATTTCGATGACCAAAAGCACAGAAGTCGTGGCTATCTAAAAGTAAGTGAAACCGGCAGTATTTTAGTTTTTCCCCGCTGAATGTGGACTTTATAAACTCACCGGGCGATGCGATGCATTTTGTAGTCCATACAAAACCAAGAGGCATCCATTCTCTTTGGCTTTCCTTCGGTTTTCACAACTTTTGACAATCGCTAATATATAAACTATAACAATAATTGACATAAAATGATGAGTAAAGCAAGAAAGTGACGTGCCAAAAGAAGGAATTCACGCGAAGCTCGACAAAGAAGAACTGAAGTAACATAATCACACTGAACGTTTTTGAATTTTGCCATCACAGCATTTGAGTCAGAAAATCACGCATCAAATATCATTCTCCTTTTGCTTTTATGAATTTACAAATCAAAACAAATCTAACCAATGTTCAAAACATGACAAAATCAAACTTTGTGTCGACAGTAAGCTTAGTTTTTCAGTCAAAGCAAAACTGAATGGCGGCCTCTCACTTTACCGGCCCTCAGTCTCTTTTCAGAAAAAGATAATTATTCATCAATGGACCTACCTTCTAAGAAGTGTTTTTGATAGAACTGGAGGGATATTTTGATAGTGAAAAGTTTTATTCACTTCTCTAAATTCTCCTTCTTTATAACTGGACCATCGCCCGGTGAGTTTATAAAGTCCACATTCAGCGGGGAAAAACTAAAATACTGCCGGTTTCACTTACTTTTAGATAGCCACGACTTCTGTGCTTTTGGTCATCGAAATCAGGGTTTTTGAAGTCATTAAATTTAAAAAAATTGAGCACAAACAATTTTAAAAACTAAAAGTTCGAAGGCAGCCTTTTTGCCGAAGAAGCATTATATATTCACGATTACTTGATCAAGCATGAGGGTGGAGGGGGTCAGTAAGAGCCTGTCAGACTAGCCCACCCCTCTAAAGTTTCTTCGTTGTGATACCAAATGAGACCTCTGCCTCCCGAGGGGTCATTGAAAATTTGGTTCTTTTTACGTGGCAACCACGGACCAATCAAACTAGACAGCCCCGTTTCTACCCAAGATCTTGGACCACGCTTCGGGAGAAACGATTTTTTGAAAAAACTTGACTGAAAAAGCCTCTGGTTTTCTGTAAAGTCATTCATAAAGTCGTCCATTTTTTTCCATTTTTCGGTAGAGTGATTATCTGCCATTGTGTTTGTGGTGTTGTTTTGGGGAGAAAAGGGGTTTTAGAGGGATATTTTGTCGGCCATTCAACTTGTCGTCGTGATTTTTCGTGGTCAAAGTTGCCAGCCTTTACTTCGTATAGTACCAAAGTGAACCAGTGA
Organism: Telmatactis stephensoni; assembly: GCA_029948255.1. Lineage (NCBI taxonomy): Eukaryota > Metazoa > Cnidaria > Anthozoa > Actiniaria > Isophelliidae > Telmatactis > Telmatactis stephensoni. The sequence continues at coordinate 369,907 of JALIZF010001926.1, forward strand.
AAAAGAGTGATTCAAAAAAACACCGTAAAACGCGCACAAATGCGCTCAAAAACCTGCCCAAAAGTTTCATTAAGATCCAATCTAGATAAAATAAGAGACATTTTGTTTCACTTTGTTGAAATTTATTGATTTTTTCGTAAGTTTTGTTTTTCCCCAATGGTCTTAATAAAATTGACAAATGACACAGGTAGCCCAAACTAATTACCATCGCGCGTAAAACTCCCTCTCGAAAACAGAGCCTGGGGTGCCTGTGGTCAAAATAAATGCTTTTTCCCGCCACTCGGCAGCGCGTCCGCGCCGCTAACAGAAAAGGCGCGAATTTCTCGTATTTTTTATTTGACTCGGAAATATTTTAGTGAAACTCTCTATTATCTCTTCTATAATAGCAAAATGGTTTACAGCATTCTAGAAAATGAGGCATTCGTATTTTATCCATTATCTTGGTAGGTATGAAATAGTACAAAGAAATGCTAATCAAAATAGCATTTCAAATCCTCGATTCTGATTGGTTGACCTTGGGATTGTTGCGAAGGTCAACTCAGCTGGCTCCTTTGTGGAGCATTTACAAAATAACCATCCCTAGGGGTCCCCCGTGAAGGTCAAAATAAATCTATCCCAGAATGCCCTTCACAGTAGCATACGGGATCTTTGTAATTCAGTAAGCGAGCGTCGGCCATCTTGAAAATATAGGATTTATATACCAGTTTGTGCTCGAATTTTCGCTAAAAACACACTGAAAATGCCTGTTAAAGGAGGTATAAAGGGAGATGATATCGGGTAAGATTATCTTTTAGCGTTTTTTGACTTAATTTCAAAGTTTAAAGATTGTTATTTTAAAGTATACGTTATTCATTGTTGGGCATTTCTAACACGAGGTGCGTTGTTTCGCAGAAAAATCTTTGTTGGAGGTTTGGCGCCTGTGACTGATAAAGGTAAGACTAGATCTATTATAGTTCCTTCTTTTTGTCTTTCATTCTAACTTATTGAATGTGTTCTTATGCATATTTAGGAAACGGACTGGTTTTTTAGTTGTTTAGTTAGACGCGTCCCTCTTTGACCCTTTGCTCTGGAATAGGAAGTTGACTAGGCGCCCGTGAAATGTTTGATGAATTTTCAGAAGTGGACGCGTTTCCCTTTACGATATTACAACGCTAAGTAAATTATACGTCGTTTTATAATCTTGAATGTAGTAGTTTGGTTCTGAAAAAGCGAGTACTCTGATTACATCATTTGTAATTTGCTCATCAGTCGTCAATGTAGAACTACAAGAAATACAAGGGTTAACATGCCAAATAAAGTTATAATCTTATAACTATTTACCCAATAGATTTTACTCATATTAGCCATTAACTTCCAACAGACAAGATGCAAGCCTATTTTGAAAAATTTGGACCAGTTGTTGATTGTGTTTTAATGACAGATCAATCTACTAAAAATTCAAGGTGAGGCATCTTTTTGGTAAAAAATATTTTGTTATAAATAATGATAAATTTCCTAATCAGTTTTCCAAGCTGTGGCCATTTGGTTGAGGGGAAGTAGTATGTTTATGTAAACTGCCATGAAAAGTTGTATAGAGCCTATTTCAGGGTAGTAACGAGGTACATAGTTTTTTCAGTGATTCCGATCCCACGGCTAAAAATCTGATCCTTGATCCCCAAAATAAGGACAATTTTGATCGCAAAGTTATCCCTGAAAAATGGTGATCCCGATTCCAAAGACAGTGATCCCGATCCTAAGGCTAAAAATCTGATCCCTGAGACCAAAAAATAACATTCATGTGATCCCTGAGCCCCAAAATAACGCTGATCCCTGATCCCATATACCTCGTTACTACCCTGCTATTTCATTTGATTGGGAAAATGGCTGGTACATTTATAGATTTTTTCGAATGTACCTATAGACATTATAGCACTGACATGGTCATGATACAGCACAGTAAGTTTCCTACTCATGAAAATGTCTCTAAGAGACAACTTATCAACAAAGCTAGCACTGTATTATTTCACATATTTTCCTTGTCTTGGATTTGAAGTCAATGAGTGACTTTAAACCCAGGGTTAGCACTAATGGTTTTATTTAGATTTAAACCTGGGTTAGCTCTAATCAGCTTTCAAACAACTTTGGCCTGGTTGTTGGAAAGTGGTCTGTCACTAACCTGTGTTAAATCTAAAGAAAACATTGGTATTAACCCTGGGTTAATGCTATCGTTGTTGGATGAAAGGGAATGAGGATAATTTATCCAATGTAGCACTATCTACCCTTTGTGCAGCCAGATACCCTGGAGCTAGTCAGTGGCAAGAATTTTTACTTTTCATCAAAGTAAAAAAGTTATAGTCTTTTATATGTAATTCAGCAATAAGCTAATAGCTGTGACTGGTAAACTGGTGGTAAACTGGTGCTTTTGTACAAAAGGTTAATGTCTAGGTTCATATTTCAACATTGTATTTTCATCCAGATGTTTTGGATTTGTAACATTCCGTGATCCAGAAACAGTACAGAAAGTTGTCAATGAAAAAGATCATCATTTGGATGGTAAAAAAGTAAGTAGTTGAATTTATGGGTTTTTGTGGGACTCTTTATTATTGTGTGGTTAGGAATTGTTAAAAATGTTTTCCATACAACAGTATAAACAACTGCATCGTCATGTCAAGTGTTCAGATGTTTTTGTAGACACAACAACACTAATACAATGAGGGCATGGCATAGTCCATTTCACTGTTTTTTGAAAACTTTTAATATTATACTGAAATACTTCTAGCATACTATACTTAAATTTGCATCAGAGATTTCAGATGAGTGTTTATCCTTCAATTTATTGATGCTTATTTTATTTCCCCAAAGATTGACCCAAAGCCTGCTGTACCAAGAGGATCAGGACAATCCATGCCAATGGCTCAATCGGTTAGTTTCTTAATTAATAATTTGTGTTTTGAAAATAGTCTTTTTTATCAAAGTCAGACTTCTCCTTGAAAACTCAATGACTCGGGTTCTGTTCTTCAAGAAATGAAAAGTGCTAAAATCTTGAGAAAAACATTCAATTTAACCCAGTGTTAGCGCTAATCCACTTCAGAACAATAGGTGCTCAGGAAATGAATTTAGGGTAATATAATCAGAGGTCAGCTTTGTTTTGCCACCCTTTAATTTAGGATTCATTCTGACTGATTTTCCTTGTATCATTAATAACTGTTGTAATAGATAATCTTTAATCTTTTCAGAAAGTAAACAACAATGATTTGAAAATCTTTATTGGTGGAATTGCCCACAACACTTCAGAGGAGGATATTGAGCAATACTTTTGTCAATTTACCAAGGTATAAGAGACTATGACTATCAGAGAACTTTTGTAAACAACTACGCATGTATAGTAATTCTCAGTGGTATTCAAAGGTTGAGTAGAGATACTGTTCGCATGGATGCATATTAGCAGTCATCAATTCATGTCGCCCGACCATGTGATTTACAGTCCTTCAGACAAGTATAAAATATTACTACCGTAACTTGTCTGGCTGACTTTTAGGAGTTTTTTAAGTTCTTTTTCTGACATACGTACCAAGTTGATAAGTTTGAAAAAAAATGACATGGTGGTTTACATTATAATGTGGCTAAATGTAATTTAGGTAAAGTTAAAGTCAAGGCCGTTGGTCAGCGGTCTGCTGCTGCTGCTGCAGGGTGCCTTCACCCTTGTTACAGGGCCGGCCCATGTGCTTGCTGCTGCTGTGGATTGTGCGATCCCTTGCTCGATTGTCTTTTTAAGAAATTTGAAAGGATGTTCTCTCTGTATTCATGTACAATATGAACAATGTCATTAATTCAGCTGAATGAATCCATTGTCTAGGCATGTCTGAAGAGAGAAATTCAGCTTTATTTTCATTAGAATGTAACACCCAACCAGGATTCCATGTAATTATTGCCCTCTACAGGCGTTACCTTTGAACTGTTCGCCACAGTTTTGAGGTGTCAAGGGGGGCATATAAGAATGTCTCTAAACAGGTACAAAGCTGTGTCCACTATTTAGTGCAGCTTGTCAATTTTAGAGAAACACTATATTCTGGTACATTAGATCAACTTTGAATCATAGAGTATATGAGCATTAGCATATATTGAAAATACAGTCTTGAATTAGGCTACAAATTCTGTATGGCTAGAAATCAAGCCTAACACTGTACTTTGAAAATCTGCTTTACTTTACTCATGGCAAGATTTTCAGATAGTTTGGACATTCTTTTGAATTTCAGTGCAAAGGTGTACAACTGATAAGAGACAAAAATACCAGCAAACTAAGAGGTTAGTAAATAAACTCAATCATGAATTATTTTATAGCTTTTACCAAATTGTAAAATAAAACTATTTTGAAAAAAAGAAAAATGGTTAATTCCACACAAATGCCTCATCTTATAAGGGTCAAGGGCATATTTCTTGAAATACCTGATAACTTAATGGGTCTGTTAAATTATGGAAAAAGTTACAGAGTAAACATTATTAGCTACAGCTAACTGGCCCATTAAACTTAGCATGGTATTAAGAAACACTGGTATGACTTACAGCTAACTACAAAGTTACAAAATTGTCCTTTTGATCCTCATCTTTTGAAGCATTTTACTCTTCAAAAGTGTAATAATATGATTGCTTATATACTTGATATCTTTGGGTTCAAATTAATTACAGTTTTATTGTACACTGTATATCTAAAACTCATGAAAGGAAAGCAAGTTATTAAAGAAAAAAATAGTGTTTAATGTCAGATTGTATGTGAATGGAATTTGGCTAGTTTTTGGCTTCCAAAGTGTTTTGTCGTAGCTTCATTTCATGGGTTTTGAGCTGACAGTGATTATACATGTACATGATATAACTATTAAGTTATTAGGGTTGTACTCTTCACAACAGTTATTTTAGTGCCTTTATATAGCTAATTCAATTAATGTTGTCGCTGAAAAAAGCCTAAAGCTTTGAGAGCAGAATCATGAAAAAATTTTATCACCGTGACAACATTACAATAAGAAACTCACTGTATAATGTTTGCAAATTGTACAACTTGGACACATATTCCTTAATTTCTAAGATAGCCTACAGCAAAGTTTGTTAGTAAACAAAAGATAGTTGAAAAACTTTAGCCTTTAGGCTTTTTTTCAGCGACAACGTTAATTGAAATAGCTATATCCTCATGTTATTTTTACCTAAGACAATTCCTTAAATATTGTAGCTGCTATTTTGTGAAGAAGTACATCCCATAAACATTTATTATAAAATGTAATACTAACTCAGTTTATTACTCTTACTATTTTAGATGCAACAATACTAGTTTATAAACCTTATATGTTCTTCAGTGCATTATCCTCGTAACTGTGGTTTCTTTGTCTGTTCTTGTGTGTGTGTTACATGTATGCCAAGCATCCATTTTTAGTACCAGAAATACTAAGATCTCAAAAGTTTGCATTAGTGAGAAGATTTTTAGTTATAATTAGCTGCAAAAACTAGAAGACTTAATCATATATGTACTAATACTATTTAACCATAGAGGTTTACCATCTAGTTGTAGGATTAAAACATTAGTAACTTAGCCGTCATATTAAGCTTTAGCTACTTGGGTCTTGGCAAACTTTTTAATTTATCTTTATCATCTTGTGAAGTTTTGTTGTTGTTGTTGACACTGTGGTTGTTGTTATACCTTTCTGTTATATTATGTTGTCTAACATTTAACTAGTGTTGTGTAAATGTACTATATCTATTAATACTTCAACTTACGTACATGGGTCTATGTATTGGTAACAGCTTGGTCGACAGTGCACCACCACCGAGGGATCCCCTGTAATTAACATATTCTACTATCCTATTGTGTTATGGTAGGCTTTGGGTTTGTAACATTTGAAACAAAGGAAGATGTAGACAAGGCAGTTGAAGCACACTTTCATCAAATCAATGGAAAAATGGTGTAGTTAGAGCTCCTTAAATACATCAGGAATAACCATTGTATTACAAGTTCTTTTCTAATCATGTCAAAATACAATTTTAGTTCTTGGTGTTGCTTTGTTTTCAGCATGGCCGGGCCTTGTAGTTATTTTGATTTTCCTGTTCCATAACCAAAATACATGTGTTGCACTTAGACAAACTGTAAGAGTGAAAAATTGATTGCTCTGAAAAGCAAATGAATTGAAATTCAGACTTGATTTGAAAGTAGGATTGGTTTGCAATGGTTATTGCTGTAATTTTGGTACAGTATTGTATGTTTATAGTTTTGCATCCTTGTTTTAACTTTTCTCTAATTTTGAACTATGGTGTTTCCATATAAAGTGGGTACAACATTAATGGATGGGATACTATTGAGACACCTGGCATGCTGGAATCTAAATATACATTGCTCTAAATTCCTGAAAAAAGAAAAAAAAAAGCTGCAGTACTGTACCAAAATTTGTTAACTTCTTGAATGTGTAAATGCAATTTGTTGTTGATGCACTTCAAAAGCTGTGTTAAAATGGGGTGGTGAGGTGTATTGATATTTGGTAAGTTAGATGTTAGTTTAGCATGCTACATATTTTAAAGGGGTATTTAGAAGAATATATATAGAAGATTTAGAAAAGAATTTTTTTGAAGTGCATCAAAACAGAAATATTGCATTAAGGAGAATTCAATTGTTGAACTCTGTTTTGGATGGCATTTTATTGTGAAACTCCTACAATATATTCTAAAAGTTTGAATTCTCCTTCAAGTTGTATTGTTTATGTGTCTGTATGTATTGTGTACAGTTATTGTCATTGTTATTGAAGTCTGTTGTAAAATTGTAAATTGTTTTCAGTGTATATATTCCAACTAAAAAGTTTAACCATACAGAAACAGCTACAAATAATTCTAATTAGAATCCAAACTTAAAAACTTAATTTACCAAAATGTTTAGCCTGATTACATATTAGCTGTAATTTAGCTAAATTAGCTCAAAAAGTTCTTACAAAAGTAAGTAATTTAAATTATTTTAGATATTACGTCTTTGTCTTTTCATAGTCTTACTGAAGAGGCAAAGCTTTAAATTGCTACATTTCAGTTAATTTTATGGTCAGATTTGGAATATATGTAAATTATCTTTGTATAAATGTTATTTGTCATTCAGATGTGTTACTAGCAAATTGAAGACTAAAATTTTAATTACTATTGCCCACAGGTGGAAGTAAAAAGAGCTGAATATAAACCAAACCAAGCTAAAAGTGCATTTGGTGGACAAAGCAATCCTCTTGCTACACCACCGGTACACAGTATGCAAGGAGCAATGGGGCGTGGGCAATATGGGCAACAAGGCTACATGCAAGGAGGTAAATGTCAAACAAACTGTTCTTTTGGACAACAAATTTTAAACTAGAGTGATTGCACTTAATCCGTGAAATTGTACTAGCTAAATAATGTTAAATAGCACTATTAAACAATGGAAAACAAGGGATTTTTTGCTATTTAGTACTACTTAGATTTTGTACTTTTTCACGGGATAAGTTTTGACATAAGTGCGAAATTGCTGCCATATTACAACTTCTAAGTGTTGCTGATTGACTGTCTGAAAACTATAGTACAGGAAATAGGAATATGTTCCATAGAAATACACATCACGAGTGCAGACATTTCATTGATAGGCAGTTACCAGTAGTTTACCGCCACCTACTTTATGGTACTTTACCTCATATCACCAGCTATTTTACGATGGATTCCATACTTTGTTTTTACAAACAGCCAGCTATTTTTCAAAGCCAACTTTCTAATTCAAAAATTATTGACATCCCTGCTAGTGTGTGCACTTGTCATCATTGGAATTTTTCATTGTCATTTTGTAGTTATTTTTGGAGGTCACAAATTGCAGGAGTGGGTTCATTAAGGGCCGAGCGCCAGGCAAATTTGACTAGCTGTGAGCATGACTTTGCTGAGTTTGCCATGTGTTACAAATTGTGATTAAAGATTAAAGGATTTATTAAAAGTTGAAATATTTGTTTGTTAGCCTATGGACAGCAGGCTGGTGGTATGCAAGGCTTAGGTAGAGGTGGTTATAATGCCGCTTATGGAGGTTATGCAGCAGTTGGGGCTGGAGGTAGCTTTGGATATAGTGGTAAGTCCTTTTACTTTTCATTTATAATGTGCTGTTTTTAGAATTATAATGTATGCTTTGTTGAGTGTGAAATAAAACTCGGAAAAATTCCGAGCCCTTAGCGTGGTTTGAACCCGCAACCTTTGGATTTCCAGTCCAATGCTCAACCACTGAGCTATTTGAAGGCTCTAGTGGCAAGCAGATGGAAGTTTGTTAAGAAGAGTTAGTATCAATTTAACCTATTACTGAATTTCATTCACTTGTTACACTGTTCATCATACAGTATACTTGTTTACTTCCTAGTGGATCCATTTGTTACAGTACTTGTATATAAAGTGGACCCTCTTTAAAGAGAACATCAAAGGGGCTGAAGAAACTGTTTGTACATATGATATTGATAAGGGAGTGTGTGGAGGTTCCAGGTGTCAGGGCATAGATAACTGTCCGTTTTAGGGAGGTGTCCATCTTAGGGAGGTGTCCACAAGGAGAGGTTCTACTGTGCATATAATCTTAAATTCTGCATTTACGCAGTAATGTTAATGTATGATAACTGTAATTATTTCAGCCCCTCAGCCACAAGGGTATGGTGCTGGAGGTATGCCGATGGGTGGAGCTGCTCCTGGTGCAGGTGGCTATTCTCAAGGTGGATATGGAGCCAACCCTCAGATGTCTGGTTATGCAGTAGGTGCTGGTAGAGAACCTGCAGCCCCTGGCTATGGAGCACCAGGTACTTAAATAAACATAAATTCAGCAGATCTAAGGGGTTATTATTCTGCTGGTACTCTCACTTACTACCTATACATTAGAATGTTTTGCATACAATGCTCAACTCACTTTCACTTGTTGATTTTTTTCTGAGGGAGGGAAAAACTGAAGGAAAAAACCCTCTTAGCATGGTAGAGAACAACATCAAACCAAACTCGGTTCATATAGGTTGATCTTTGTTTACAATTTTGCTCATTAGCTTAGGCATTTCTCTTTTCAACCAAATAAACACCAAATCAATTCTGAATATTGAAAGGGCATGGTTTCCTTGGAAATTTGAGCTTGACACAAGTAATATTTCTTGCGTGATGGGGTTTTAAAAACTCTAAATTTTACAGAGAACGTATGAGCTTATTAGCACTTTTGCCACCCAGAAATTTGAAGCTTATATCTCACATAATCCTACATGCAAAGGAGCTAAAAATTTCGTTGATTTCTTATATAACAAAGCTCTTAAAAGTTTTGCACTCAGAGGTGTCCATCAGTGGAAGGTAAACTGTATTCTAATTCTACTGTGTTTGTTCTTTGTAGGGTATGGTGCAGGTGGCTACCCAACCCCTGGGGCAATGGCACCTGGTGCACCACCAGGAGGAGCCCCAGACTATGGCCAAGGTATGCCTGCTTCTTCTTCACCTCTTTCAGGCCCTGGTGCTGGAATGCCACCACACGCCGAAGTATCTGGTGGGGGTGACTACACTGGTTCTTATAGTGCATATGGTAAGATAAGCTTATCTTATCAAGCCTGATGCATTCGTTAGTACCTTATTCGTACTTATTTTCGCTTTAATTTCGCGATTTTTGAGTTTAAAAGAGAAATCGCGAGATAGATTGTTTTCTCAAGGTTGCGCTTGCAGCTCAAATTCGGTCTGAGCCTTGCTTTGAACACAATAATAATTAAAATTGTTTTCTAAATTCCATGGGCTACAAATCAAAAATGATGAATAATTTTTCACAGTTAACGACGAAAATCGCTATTTAGATTGATTGAATGTCATCGGCCCGTCAAGTAAGCTACACGCGCAATCTTGAGCAACAATCCGAGCAACGATGCATACCCCTATAATACGAATATTGACTGCTATATATCTTTTTCGTTTTTGTATAGAATTGTTTTGTTGCTTGAAAAAATCGCGAAAATAAAGCCTCGCGAAATACTGTCTCGACAAATTCGCGAAATTAAGTACGAATAAGGTATTGTTTTTATCCTACATCTGTTGTAGTTTTGAGTCTCTCAATATTGCAACAGCATTCATTGTAGCATCCAAATCATTCCTTTCTGTGTGTAGTTGCTCCAACCATGTGTAGAAATGTCTTGCGCAGTTCATTCGTCACTAACTTGCATTTGAGACACTTTATTCTTACCTTTTTTCTGTTTGTGTTATTCAGTCATCTCATTTCCTATTCGTTCTTCATTCAATTTATAAGGGATTGTTGAGAAACATCATTCACTGCATATGATTCATACAAGTTTTCTCTGATTGTTTTCTAGGGCTAGGAAATTACCAACAACAAGATTCTCAATACGGACCAGCCAGAGGCTCCTTTGGGGGTGAATCAGGCTACTCAGCCTACCCCTCTGGGGATTCCTATGGTAGTGGAGGCAGTGGTGGTGGATATGGTGCGGGAGGCAGCGGTGGTGAATCCTTTGGGCGTGGCGGAGGAGGAGCGACAAGAGGGTTCCACCCTTATGTACGATAGATTAGTCTTTATATACCATGAAGGCCAAACACACAAACTACCGTCATTATATGAAAAAAAAAACAAGCTAGTTTTATTTGAGGATATTGTGAAGTTTACTATTAGATAAGCTGTTGATTAGCTTTACACAGCTTGGCATCTCAAGATGCAATCGTTTTATTTATTAATCACTGTATTATCATCAACACTGTAGTAGAGAGCTACCATTTTATACAGATATCTTACATTACTTATGTACATTCATTAAGTGTTGTTAATATCGTTCAGTCTTCGTCAAGTTCTTATCACGTTAGTCGTAAAAACCGCAAAGCGTAACATATACAGTCATTTCAGAAAATGTTGTCACTGCTCGGCCTCAAGCCTAGCGACTCGATCGAAAGGGAGTACAGTAGAAATCACTGAGGCGACTATAAAATGCATATCTTATTAGTCATGCCGAGGACCTGAACAATCCACACCGCTGGCCAGCGAAGCTCTGCACTGTAGTCATGACTACTTAGATATGCATTTTATAGTCGCCTCAATTATTTCTCCCGTCATCCCTTTCGGTCGAGTCGCGTAGGCTTGAGACCGATCAGCGACAATGTTTCCTGTAGACTAATATATGGTTAGTTATACAGAGGGTCGTCAATACATATGACGGTGCCAAAAAACGTAGTTAAATCTGTTTGACTGTACCCAAAAATGGTTCGTTACAGAGGGGTTAGCGTTAGAAAGGGGTTTTAGGTTTCACTGTAGTAGATTCATGTTACGCTTTATAAAACGAAACTTTTCAGGTCCGCTGAAAAGCTGTAAATCAAGCTAGGTCGGGTGTTCTTTGATTGAGTCTCCAGCTCGGCAAATCAAACTTTTAACAAATTATTTAGAAGCTTTTTGAAGTGTACATGTAACTCTTCCTAGTAATTGTGTTTACAAGTTGCGTTCCAAGAATCTATGCTCGTATGTTTTAGGAGTTTCTAGAATAGAATAAACCATTGTTTTTGTACATTAGGATCCTGGTTCACAATAGTGACATAAACGCCGGGAACACTCGAGGCTCGGTATTTATCCATCTATTCAGTCCATTACTGAGTATATATCACTAGTCGGTGTGAATCAGGTTAAACCTTTATACTACTGCCATTGATTTAAGTATATGATCTATGTTATGAATTAAAATGGAATATTTTCAATCGTAGTCTTTCATAATAGTTTCGAAGTCCTGCTGTTTCTTCCCTGAAGCACTTTAGTAATTGAGGCGCACATTTGACAGATAATGGATTCTAATTTCATTAGCGACTGCATTAAAAGTTTTCACAAATGGTGCCTTGGCTTAGTCCAAAAGGTGTCAGAACGACGTTGAAAAAAATTAGTCCAAATTTAATAAACGTCCGTTCACACGGGAGATTTTGACGCGCGACAAAAACGCTCTTGTGAATTGATGCATCTGGATACACGGATACAAGTCACATGAAGTTCATGTGTTTGCGTGGATGCAATATACGTACGTCATCACGTTCGAGAGACGTACCTGTGGCAGCGTATTGCACGTACTCTTTGTTTATTTTACGAACACGTACCTCATCCAGGTCGTTAGGCAATATGAAAAAGTAAGGATCGAATTATTTCTCCGCTAAGTGAGTTGGTTGTAATTATGAGCAACTTTAGAATCGAGGAAAATGAGATGGACGTTATGACGCAAATGTACTCTGGCAAATACAACGGGGAGAGCTACTGAGAATATGAGCTTTATAGTACGTAGGTTTCTCTTTATATAGACGAAACATCGAAATGTGGACGATAATTATCGTCTAACGACTTGGGATCTGATTTTCTCAATAGTCGTTCGAAAAAGCGTTTTGTCTAAATTTAAAAATCAAACGAATTTACAAATCGGTTTCCAGATATTTTCCCCGTGGATAAACTATAGCCCTTAAACGGATTTATTTTCCGTATGAAAATCTCTGTGAATTTTCTTTTCTTTATGATTTCACTTCTGTTACCAAGGAAACGCTTCAGTTATGACAGCCAAAACGTCCGCACCCCCTCCCTGGTGGGTTGATGTTGTTCCCGCTGACTCTCTCCAGGTGCATCTATGCGCGCAAAGCAAATTGAGTCAAGGAAGTTCAGGTGGTAAGACCTAGCGTCACGAAACAGTCTATAAAACTAAGTCAGCAACTGTAGTCAGGATCAAACGGAAAGCTGACAGTCCAGCGAGAAGTACAGACAACTTAGCTGCCGAATCGTTTGGAATTTGGTAAAATACGGAGGGTTATAGCTCGACTTGACGAACTGAAAGTTTGTTGTTATTATCGTAGCGAGGAGAGTTCGCGATCAGTTAGCGCGGAGTCTGTCGATGTACTGTCGAATCCAACCGATTGAAGGAAAATTTGAATATTGAAACTTCACACTTGAAGCCAAGATAATGCGCTCTTCAGCAAGAATCTGTGAAGAGCAAATTTTGTATCTTGGGTCGCTTGCTCGACAGTACTTCACACTAAAGGGGCAACTGTATTTGAAGGCCAATGATACCGGCAAGTGGCATTTGAAATGGGCTGCTCTTTACCAGAATTTTATCTTCTTCTTCGAAAGCGAAGAGTCTACTAAAGTTACGGGAGTTATTTTACTTGAGCATTCAACTTGTGAGCATACTTGTATGGTAAATGCCAAAGATTTGGAGAATCAGGTTGGTAGGCTGTACATCCTCTAGTACTCGCTCGTGCATACAAAATTGATTACCAATTGTTTTTCCAAGGGAGACAAAAGTTTTCGTTTTCACTTTAAATTTATTTTCCTGCCTCCGCTTTTTAAAACCCTTATGAAAATAAACCTCAAAACGCTTTATATTTGAGCTACTGCATTCTCATTTGCCAATCAATTTTACTCTTTCTATCAGTCTATGCAGCTATCTTGATTTGAGAAACCGATCGAGTGCTCGGAAACCATTTGGGTGCTGCGAAACTTCATTCGAACCATTGATCGAGCATCTTCAGCAAGACGCCGGATGGTGTAACAAAGTGTGAAATATTAATGAAAATATTTTGAACACATAAATTCGTAATGTTCATTTCAAGAAATCCCCACAATCAATGTTTAACGAAGTAGGGTGACTTTAATATCATTATTATTCAATATCTTATACAGTACCTGATTCTAGATCCCAAGGTGGGCGAGTTGTGTATTGCGATTCCCAAGGAGACGAGAAATCAAAAACACGAAAAAAAAGTAATTTTTCTAGAAGTTATTTTCTTAGTTCTCATTCATGGACATTTTGAGCATTGCTAATTGAGTATACAGCAAGCTGTTTGAGATTACTATCTTCGCACTCCGGTCAGCAAAATGAAACCGAATCTCCAGATTTCCATCTTACTTGCAATTCATCCAAATATTCTCTGAACCCGTTTTTGTACCGGTGTTGTCACATCAAGCAAATAGCCCTGAGTTATTTTATTCGCGTGTTATTGACATAAAATGACGCGAGCCTTTGTTAATATGCATGTATAAAAATACGGTCCTTTTTTGCCCATTTTCGCCACATTTATTTTATTCCGCAGAGATTCGTTGCTCAGAAACCCGCAAAAACCAAGTTCGTTGTGGTCTAAAGATCTGTTTTAAAGAGGTCTATTTTTATTGGTAATTTCTATTCCAAGATTTGTGCCACTTCAAACTACACCTCAAATCCCCCACTTGTTTTGAAAAACAAAAACAGGCCGTCAATAATGAGTACAGCATATTCGATTGGATTTTATTTTTGGCCAGACAAGGCGGCCCAAAGCTAAAGTGCTTGTGCTGATTCGAAAGATTATCCGTCATTTAAAAACAAACTCCACAGTGAACCAACATGCTAAGTACAAGAATTGTCAAACAGAGCTGATCAGTAAATTGCCTGCACGGACTCACGATAATTTCAATCAAATATTAATAACTAAAACTAGCAGTACAAAATAACATATTTTCTCAGTCAAAGCTTTTTGTTTACATTGTGTTTTCTACTGTTAGCTTTTGTTAGCATTTAAAGACCACAGCTTCCATATTTAATCTCGTATAATTATGATATAAGAAGACAGTTTTTATGATAATACATATTGCTTAATGTGGCACCACAAATATGATCAAATTAATTAAAATACAGTCAAGTAAAATATACCAAGCGTGCGTTTTTGATTTGACGGTCAATTACAGTGGTAGGCGGGTTCTCAACAAACCAACTAGAATATGTTTGACTTTCCTAAAATATCATTTTCCGCTGAGGTGGTTGGCTCAAAGTGCAAAATATAAAACTTGTTATTGGACATTATAAACCTAACAACAGACAATTGAAATCACAATTAATATATTTTTATTGTTTTTATTCCCATTTTTACCAAATAACTTCTTTTTCAAATACGTTTTTGTCATTGTTCTGTCAATTCTGTTTCAAATAAGTTTCTGTCATTTTGTTGGAAGATTTTTACACATTATGTTTCATTGGTAAACAAATATTTTGAATCATAAATTATTAAAATCTCCATTACATATGGAAAGCGTTTCTAAAACAATTTCAGTTTAATTGGTTCATTTTTAATGATTTGTCTTTTTCATGAAAAAGCTTGTATTTTATTTTTGCAAATTGTCATCAGAGATTTACTACAAAAATATGAAGCCTTCAAATTACAAAATCAACTCAGATATGATGATGAATATTTAAATGAATGTAAAATAAAAAATTATCATGAACTAGCTTAAATATATATTTAAAACTGCAAAATGTGTACATATACATGTACAGTAATTACACAAAATTATTCTTTTTTCCTTAGTATGTTTCAAGAATTTGATATGTAATGTTCTCGAATATGTCAGCATGTTTAAATGGGCTGTTTAATATCTAACAGAACAGTATAATTTGAATAAAAAGTATTCATTAGCAGGTAGTTGTGATGTGATCTTTTGTGATCCAAATGCTATCTCAAAACTATCTGACAATAAGGTTTTAGGGCTGTATTCCATTTGATTTTAAAAATGGAAGAAAAGAAAGAAAGAAAGAAAGAAAGAAACAGATAAACAAACAAACAAACAAAAAAGATTTAAAAAAGGGAGAAAAATGAGGGAATAAATTAATGAATGAATGAATGAATAGATTAGTAAAATGGGAAATGAAAAAAGGTAGAATATTTCTGGAGAAACTGGGTGATAATGTTCTATTATCTGAAATCAATAAAACCAATTTTTTTGTATAATTTCTATATAAAGACTACAGATCTTCTTTGTTAAATGCTCCCCAAAAAAATCTTCATTTGCATCCAAGCTAGACATACTAATTGGCAAGTCAGTCTTTCTTACTTAACAATTTTTATTTAATCTTATTATTTAAACAAAATGTTGATCTCAAATCTAGACTTCTCAGTTTTTTAAATTGATCATCAATTATTAATAACACTTTCTCTTAGTCTGTTAAGTCTTCCTACAGTTTAACCTGTTAATTGGGGCCTTAGTTATCCAGTTAAGCAGCCAGTCTTCAAAGTCCCAAACTCATTTTGCTGTTATTGATTTCAGAATTGTTTTACTATATACATTCCTTTTGGAGATACAACAAAACAGATGATAACCCTAAGAGCAAGTTCTGAAAAACAATGCACATCTTGGATAGAGAATATTAGAAAATCAAGGTAATTCTAGACATTAATAACTTGTTGCTGTTGGCTAATAAATAATTCAATTGTCTTTCTTTCTTTCTTTCTTTCTTTCTTTCTTTGTTTCTTTCTTTCTTTCTTTCTTTCTTTCTTTCTTTCTTTCTTTCTTTCTTTCTTTCTTTCTGTCTGTCTGTCTGTCTGTCGTTCTTTCTTTCTTTCTTTCTTTCTCTCTTTCTTTCTTCTAATTAAGATATCAGCACTCAAAAGGCTTTGTTGCTCCTGAATGGTTTTCTTGCATTTAAATGGCTTCCTCAGAATGCAGTGATTTTTTTGCATTCAAAAGGCTTTCCAACATAATTCATTAATGACTCCATTACATTGAAATGTTATCATAATGATTATTTTTGTTTTGTATGATTTATTTGCAATCAAATTGTTTAGTTTTGTTTAGTAGCTTTTTGCATTCAAAAGGCTTCCTTACACTTGCATCAATTTTTTTAAGTGTTTCCTTTTTCAGTTTTTCAGAAGTAAAGTCCACAATGAACGAACTGGATGAGAAGTATAATCACTTAGTTCAAGTAATGGAAAGTGAGAAGACTGCAAGATGGCAATTGATGCAACACTGTGATGACCAAGCAGAAACTATTGCTATTTTGAGAGCTGAGGTACAGAGAAACTGCCTTATAGGCACCTCATTAATATGGTCAAAAAGGGCAAAGGCTAATGTGTTACTTCGAAATCGCGGGGAGTGGTTACGCAGTCTCCCGAGCCAGAGGCTCATGTATCAAGCGTTCGAAGGTGCGCCCTCTACCCCCTCTCTCCATCAGTGCTCCGTTTTAAGGGTATTTAAAGCTAATTAAAGCTACACGGAAAGGAAAGAAGTCGAAACAAGCTATGGATGTGAAGTCACTGGGGATCGAACTCGGGACCTCTCGCACCGAAGGCCGCGCACTAACCAACTGTGCCATCCTTGCTCCTTACAATTATAGCCAACATGTTTTGGCTTGGCAACTAGAGATTTTTGTACGCGGATACTCCACCCACACTCTCAACCCCTTACCCTTTAATATACCAAATTCCTTCAAAAAGGTTCCCCTTTAATATACCTTTGACGAAAAAGGGTATACCCCTTAAATATACATTTTAGCTTTTTTATACCTTTGCTGTTAACGGTTATTTCTTTATTTTGAAAAACTATCTCTAAGGCCACTATATGTACATGAGCGTTTGGCTTGAATGGTAGTTTTCGCAACCCTTTTTATACAAGGACCCTTTTCGATACCCAAAGCTGCTAATTCCCTACCCTTTGGTTTACCCAAAATTGCAAATTCCCTAGCCTTTTCTATGCCTCTAACCTCAAAAAGGTACCCTTTCGGCTGGAGCATCCCCGTATAGCAAATATATGGGAGTGCCCCCCACCCCCCACCCCTCACGCAGAGAGTTTCAGTGAACGACCGAAGAAAGTCTGAATGAATGACCGACAAAGAAAGTTTGAATGAACGATCAAAGGAAGTCTGAATGAATGACCGACAAAAACAAAGTCTGAATGCATGGCCGATAAAAAGAATGTTCGACGTTTTTCCGCTTCATTTTAACCTTATTTTTAAAAAAACAAAAACAGACAAGATTTGAAGGCCTACGGGCATATTCGCTAGCTATGCATGCACAATGACATGAGAAAGAAGTTAATCTTAGATGATACAGGCCAAACCGCGATTATTTTTTTCTAGATTGCTACACTACGGCAGAAGAAGTCAGAAGCTCCTACAGAAGAGGAAAGTGAAGAATTAAAAAGTATTAAAAAGGTAATAGTACACCCGCGGTTCCACGGTTACGGCAACACGTTACGTTAAATCACCGCACGATAACGGGACCATGTTACGTTACATTACATCACCGCACGGTTACGGCACGCTGCGCTACGTCAGTTGCATCACCGTATGGTTAATTAACGTTGCGTCACGTTATACATTACCGCGTGCCGGATACACGCACAATCAGCGCTAATTACATTACGTCATGGCTCGGCACTTTACTAGCCTATCAGTGAACACACTTTTTCTAAATGAATAACTATGAATACTTGAACTACAGTCCGGATTCATGTTGTGATGTTGTCAAAGTTATGAGAAACCAACGCAAAAAGGACCGAAGTATTTAGAATAGAATGAAATAGTGATAAAAGTAAAACAATAATTTCCGCTTAAAATATAAAATTATTTCAGTTTAAATTTTATAATTTTTGAGAATTTAAAAAAAAAAAAAAAAAAAAAAAAAAAAAACTTAACATTACGTACAATATTAAATTGAAAATGTTTTATTCGGTTTAACTCGTATCATTTGAATACTATTTTTTATTTCCATAATCCATAAATGCACAGAATGTGCGCAAACCGACTTTTGGCCATATCTTACCTAGAAATACTTATTGATCAGTGAGAAATCAAAAGAAAAAGACAAAAAAAAAATCAAGGTTCGAAAATTTGTTCAGCGTGCATCCTGTTCCGCCATTTTCAAAAAAATATAAATTTGTCTTTTTTTGTCTTGAAAAATGAATTCACGTACATTTTGGACGCAACCTTACCATTACCATTACCTGTATTACTCCGCAAAGAGTTGCGACTGAGGTATTACGAAGTATAAAGCGGCCACTCTCGGGGAACAGGCAAGTGGCAGCAGTATAACACTGGTTCAAGACTTTGATAACTGCAGGCTGCTAAACAGGGGGCGCTTAACAGGGGGTGCATAACAGGTGGTCATTTAAAAGGGGTTGCACTGTACATTGTAAAAAAGGCAAGTTAAGTTTCTTGCAAGTGATCGCGCAAAGTGGTGCAACACCAAGAATTTCTTTAGATGAAGCTCGCGTACTCCGTTTAAATCAGTCTCCTATGATTTGTACAATTCACGATAATGAAGGTATCTTTGAACTCCTTCATAATACAGTTAATTTAAAGCACTCTACTTGATACCAGGTCCAAAGTCTTATCCGTGGTTGGCTATGTCGTCGTCGATGGCACAGTATTGTACAAGATTATATCAGATCACCTCATGCAGAGAGCATGCGTAAACGAAACTCCATCTGCTTCAATTTGGTGGAGACGGAAAAGGAATATCTCGAGAACTTATCCACTTTGGTATCGTGTTTCTATCGACCGTTTAAAATGGCTGCCAGCTCTAAACGTCCGCCATTAACTCATGAAGAAGTTAACTCGATCTTTCTTAATAGGTATTTTTGATAAAGTCAATCTTAAAGTCATTAATCTTAGATAGGGACATTTTAAGCATTTAGCGTTAAAGGCGCCGTTACAAGCACCTGTTTTTCCTGCGACAATCCGTCTCGCAATGGCCTTGCGAAACAAGTTGCACGAACCATTTCAGTTAACTTTGTAATATACCCTACATCATTAAAAATCATTACATGTAGAACTGGGTTCCAATTTTCGCATCCATGCAAAGATTACAACAACTTAATTGTCTCGCAACGCCATTGCGTGATCAGTCGGATAAAATTACAGCGTGTTACAGCGCTTTAAGTGTTTCTAGCTCAATAGTAGTGTGACTGCAATTAACAGACTAGAGCTGAGGACCGTACACACTACCACGGCACGTGTAGCTGCCACGCCCTATTTAGTGAACTCTGAGAATACTTCTCAATAGAAATAAGGGAGCCTCAGAAAAAATCCTCCGTCCTTGAAAATAGAATTATGATACCGCGAGCAGTTGTCGTATTACTATGAAGAAAGGTACAGGAATTTCGAATGTCACGGCACTGACACGTCGGCGCGGTACGTTTCATACTCGTACAATTTAAAATTGCTACATGCGTACAAGGTACAGACAGACAGACAGATAGACACACCTGCTTAAGTTTTTTTCATTAGTGTGTTTTGCGCACAATGCTTATGTTCCTACCTATGAAATAAAACAATTTAAAACAGTCACTTTAATTGAAAATTCTACTCTCAATATAATCAATAATTATTTTAATTGTTAAGTGTTTAAATTTGCGTCCAACAATTTTTGTGATATTTTGATAAATTATTTAAGACTTAGTAAAAATTTAAATCCTATTTTGTCTTAATGTTTAAAAGACTTTAATGTTTGAAATCGTTAACCTCTAAAAAATTGAAAGAGCTAGATGTGGTAATTATGTGTTAATCTCCCTATGTGTATCTATATTTAATTATAATAATATTTGTAATTGTCTATGCTTGTTCGTTTTTTTTTAGCGAAACAATTCTCTTTCTTCACCAAATATTCCTAAAAGGTTTGAATACAAGAATGGAAAGCTGGCCAACCTTGATCTTAGGTGAGAGATAATATATATATTTGACGCGCGCGCGCAGTGGTTTTAACTGAGAACGGCCGGGTCTCATCACAAAATACTCTTACAAAATTGCTGTGAAAAATCTACCTTGAAATCAATCGGGCAGCCCTTACCGCAACCAGGAACATGATTGTTTAGGGGGGGATCCAAATTCGCTAGGAATTTCCCATCATGCTAGAGTGCAAAGTGGATCACGTGACATGCGTTTTTCGCGTCTGCTGATGCCGAAAAGTCACTGTCTCGTTTTAGTGACGATCGCGCAATGCCAGGCCCAAAAGTAGGCCACGTGATCCCTTTTGCCGTCTGCCGTTTCCCGTGTATGTGAGCTTAAGCTCTCTATTTGAAGGGCTTGGAGGTGTAAGACACTTGCACCAATGATTGAAACTGATGATTATGTCGAGACTTGATGTATGTCTGATGTCTGAAAGATGAGGTGTGTGTCCTATCGCTTGCTTTGCCTTCCTGCGAAGGCAGGGACACCACAACAGCGCTTTCGCGCCAATTGACGTGCAGTGGCTCCTGTGGTGTAAGAGACCAGACCACACACACCGGCAACTTCATGGCCTACTCTCCCCGAATAGCTAGTGGTGTGGGTTCTTTAACGTCCCTCCAATGCAAGGGTAACGTGTAGTAGAGTGTGGAGAGACCTCGGGTTAACGTCGTTATCCGAGAAGGAGAAGACATGAAGGTCTAACCATTTGTAGATGTAATTATCCTAAGATCCTGGTGTGGTATTTATTTGCAGGTGATCTCTTTGATATGTTGCTTCCTATGTTAAGTATATACCAAGAGTACGTGCGTAATCACCATTACAGCTTACAGGTAATATATGTTGCTTTCTGTTACACTTACTTCAAATATGATTGTCGGGTGAGTGGCCCATGCAAAGCCTACGCATCTAGACCAAAAAAGAGTATTGCGCAAAAGTACAATCGTGGACAAAACCCTTGAGACAATTCAAAAATTTGCTCATAAACTTGAGGTTGAATTTGAAAGCAATCCGATCCTCACTCCCCCATCCCCCCTCACCTCAATTTTGTCAACATGAAATCAGGCCTGCTGTATGGGCAATCCTCTGAAACAACATTGAGGAGGCGTAAGGGGGGTTCGCAATGTTTTTGATCTGTGTGGTGACGACAACGAGTTGAGACCATGATCTCTGCAAAAACCGGCACTATCTCAACCAGTTATATATATACTATAATTTGGATAAATTTGAAAAAGCATTTTTTATGTTATCGTTAGAACTTCCATCAGTACTAAAACAGCGTTTTTCTTTTGTCTACGTTGAAAAAAGAGGAAAACTGCCTTTCCAAATTTATCCGGATTAGTATGGACATTGCCTTAGTGGCAACTGGGCTGACCTAAGAAAATCTGTATAGATTAAAATTAAGAGCTCAAGTGATCGCTTCGTAAGTAGAAACTAGAAGCACTTGTTTGGGGCGAAGGATTTTCCCGCCAAAATACTACACATCAAAATGGCGCGAAAAATTTAGGGCGCGCGCTTAGTAGAATAATTCACATTTTTGTGGATTGTTAAAACCCTCTGAAAGACAAACCTTTTGATTGTTTTTTTACTCAAACAACCCACGCCGTGCAACATCTGTAGCAATATACTTAAACACTAGCAAGCGTTGATTTGATAAAGTACATGTCTGGTTCTCTATAATTTTCGCGCGCGGCAGGCGCTTTCATTTCTTCATCTTAGACCCATCAGTTGTAGAAGAGAGTCTAAATCTTTCGGAGATTAAAGTTAGTTTGGACATTACAAGATTTTCTGTGGTATAACAAGCGAAATTCGAACTGGTCGCATGATATTAATGGTTTATTGTTCTTGAATTTTTCAGACGCTTACAGAATGTAAGCAGCGATCAACGTTTAATCGTTTTCTTAAACTATACGAAGAGAAGCCAATTTGTGAAGGACGGACGTTGGAGTCGTTCCTTACCTACCCTATGCACAGAGTAAGTTCACATTACTCTTATCTATAAATATATTTACTTTAAACCGACGTGAAATGAGGAAAAAAAGTAGAGTTATCCTGATCGATTTATGTAAACGTCGGTGCGTAACTCGTAACAGTTTTATTACACTGATGATCTTAAGGCCAACGGCACGCATACACTTTACCCTATCTCTCTCTCTCTCTCTCTCTCTCTCTCTCTCTCTCTCTCTCTTTCTCTCTCGATCGGTGCTTTGCTTGCGGGTATATTCAAAACTAAACCTATACGGTTTGGAGACTAGAGAAGTCAAAACATGTGAGTTATGTCACCGTTGATCGAACAATGGTGTTCTTGCTCTGCAACAGGTGCATTTGATAATTAGGTCGCACCTGCTGGCTGGGAGACGGGAGGTACCAATGTAAGCAGGTTTTTCTTATCGAAATAGAATAATTTGAACACTCCCATATCTATGCGTGAACACAAGGTCTAGATGTTGTATTTGAATGGAGAACGAGCTGATACTAGGGATGCAGTGATTAAGCACCTGGTATCAACAGCGTGACAAATGACAGCGTGTAAAACACGGTGTACATTTCTTATGCTACTGATATACTCATTTCAGTTTATAAGCGATTTGTACAATATTTTGTCTAACACTTTGCATATTTGAGGACACTTTAATGTGTTTTGGGTTCCCTGTGCCGACAAAGTTGGATGGCAAAACCGAAACAGTCTCCTGACAACGGCAACCAACAGGAGTCCGAATCCTCTTTTTCGTGTGTACACATTAATTCTGTTATAGGAAAATCTATAAATATTGCCTGTTATCATCCATATATTACCAGAACGTCAAATATGTGTAATAATACCAAGATTATTTGACGTACACTTGAATAATGTCCAAATAGACTTACGCTAAGCTGTATACGTTCCCACCCAATTCAAAAACTCTCGGAATGAGAAGGTTTTTTCCCAAAAATTTCCACATGATATCGAGATGCAAAAGACGAAGAATCTGTGGCAAGGGTGGCGTGGTGTTTGTAGTGGTTCACCGCGTAGCTCGGGCGTTGGAACATATGTGAGTTAAGTTGTTTCGATCTCAAGAGTTGAACTGTTCTCCGTGGTAAGACGCATTGTATGGTGGTAGCATAGTGCGGCATTTAATATCCTTTAACCCGATCACGTTGAGCCACATCCTCGTCACTCAGCCGTTAGCCTGTATTAGCTCGCCAAATGATTATTTTCTTATTCCCAAAGGTTTTGAATTGGGTAGAAACGTACATAGCAACACGTAAGCCGATTTGGTTGAAATCACATCTCCATCGGGTTTTAATTTAATTGGTTCTAGAACACACGATCGGAGTTACTGACCTTGACACATCTGTGTACCTTAGTCCATCTGGGCATTATGACCTTATGACTTTGCTAATTATGCTTTCCTTTTTTAGTCCTTTTATAAGACCTTTCCCTACTTCCAGTCTTTTTATTTTTCTTATTTCTTCTACATATCTTTTGCCCGTGTCATTATCATTTCTGTCCTTTACGTGCACTCTTCGTTCATTTCTTTTTCTTGCATTATTCATTCAGTAGAAGTTCAACCTAGTCTTCAAATGAACGAAAAAAGGTTCTTATTGCTTTACATTAATAGAGCTTTCAGCTGTCAGAACGTAGAGAATCATTCAATACGGAGATGTCTACAAAAGCTTTAAAGGCGCAACACAAAATGTTTTGACTCATCTTTCATGATTAACTCGATATTGCCTCTAAACAAAGTTCACGTAGTTCATCTACATTATAATCCTGGTTAATAGGTCGCACAGACTGTCTCACTTCGATGCAAATGTTGGATTGAATATTCAAATCCGAAGTGCTCTAATTCATAATCCCATAGATGAGAGCCTGTTGGCAATTAAGTCGTAGCGCTTGCCTTGTTTTTTGATCTCTAGTAATTATATGTTTTGCTTCGTAATACGCTGACGATTTTCCTACTACGAAAACCTTAATTTTACTACAATTACATAGTGCGTTATCAAAGGCCTTCCACGCAACCTGACCACGAAAAATGCTAAAGACGATGCTGTATTAGGACTGCAATTGGACATCATCGTACGGTAAGAATTCAGATCGAAATCTAGCAGCCCCGTTTATTTTCTATAGTTTTACCGGAAAATTCTGCAAAACAATGCAGACAGTGCAAGTTAGCACTCGACTAGTACTTGGTAGAGCCACACAAGAAGTTTTTTGTTTCATTATGTAATATTTAGGATTGCATCGTATTATCCTGTTTTCTTGTTATAAATGAGAAAAACAGGAACTATGCTAATTCGAATGATCTCTGAGTTTTTATGCGCAAAAAGGGTAAGGCCGTAATAATATACTCAACAAGCCTTTGCATATTGGCTTGTGCACTACTTCTGCAAGGAACTATCTAGAAATAGTAATTTTTCATCATTTTCGACAAACCGTTACTATTTCCTGTACAATAACATTGTGAAATCTCCACCTGCTATAGTACACATATTATCTGTTTTTGTTAATTGTTTTCTTTTGAAAATACACTAATTCTGAACGTGACTGGATTTTTGATTAAAACACAGACAAGAGCCAAATGTGCATAAGTTGCAAATAAATAGTTTTACTTTTAATTACCAAGAAAAACCTTTTGCTGGTGAGCTCGTTAAGTTGCGGTTTGGATTCAAATTATGTCTTTTTCTTTTTCTCTTGAGTTGAGAACAGCTGTTTTTGTCTGCTGTTAGAGCAGCGTGCGATCAGCGCATGCGTGACATGGGCTACGAGGACGCCTGAATAACAAAGCTTGCTTGCAAAGGCTATCTGGGTAATTTTACACATAGATCTAGACGGTCTACCACAGGTAGCCCGAGTAATTGCTGACGCAGCGAGCGAGCCTGAAGCGAGCGAGCAAGGAAGCAAATCTAATCTACAAACTAGGTCTGACCGACCTCGATTTTAACCACAATGCTCTCTGTTCCGTGTTGAAGTACTTCATATAAGACCCGAACACTATACCACTCTAGAACAATAACCGTATTAATAATATATTGAGTCATACATGACGTACAGGGCTTTAAAAATAATCCAAAGTCCTATACTTCATGTCTGACCCTCTGGATAGACTTTGGCAATACAAAGCACAGAGTATCCTCAAATGTGGTCATACACCAGGTGTCAGCCTTTTTTACCACACTGCCTTGCGAGCCTAGCGTATAAAACCGTGCATGTGACATTCGTCCTCTCCACTCGCAAGTTTGACAACTTGAAACTGCCTCTAAAGGTAATTTCTATTTCGTACTGCTAAGTAAAAGCGTAATACTTTTAAGATGTTGGTTATAATTCTTCTTGAAATGTTCATCCTGCGAACATGAGCTGAATTTCTTGCTTCTGCCATCGAGAATTTGGCTGAAGTTATAACCCCTGTCAGAGGTTATATTTCGAGTATCATTTTAAATTGTTATTTGGAAGTTCAGATTGTTCCCTTTTGTTACTGTGTCTATACATCTAGTGAGCATTTTTAGATAAAATCGCATTGTTTTTATGAGATCACGCAGGTCACGACCCAAACTTCTGATCGGCGAATTGTTGCTCAACAGTTGCCAAATTCAACCAAGATGTTTCCTTCTTACAGTCGCATCTGTAGAAACGCGATTTTATGGATTAAGATTTATTTTGATGCACATTTTAAGTGTTTGTACTCTGTATTCACAACTCTTAAAATTCCAGTCCATGCGGACTTAGCCTCACTTCTGTGATACAAGAACAAAAGCAGAAATTTGAACAACAAAACAAATAGCTCCTGGGGTCGCTGCTGGGTTCGAGGCTAAGCCCGCATGTACTGGAGTTTTAACAGTCATCAATAACTCAAATTTTAATAACAAAAAATTGATTTGTTTATTATGTGGTGAGATATATAGTATTAGGATGTGGCTTCACGCAGCATCATCAAAATGCTGTAACACAATATATCCCACAGTAATCTTTGAATAGTAGATATTAGAAAACTGAAACTTACTATTGTTCAAAATAATCTTAAAGAACTGATTGTTTGATAAGTTTTTTTATTTTTCACATGTTTTTTATTATTTCTTTATAATATCTTTATAATTATTTACATAAATTTCTTGAAGTGCATTCAATATGAATTGCAATGAAAGAAACATTTTCAATATATCTTGTTACAGTTAATTTAAAAGTCTATATTTTATAATTCAAATATTTCAGAATAAGATTAATTTGTTTAATATTGTATTTTCACTGATTGATCAGAAGTGATCTTCATCCAGTTTTGAAAAATGACTGTAATGATTAGTAGTTGATCAATATAATAAAAATGTAATTATACCTTACTACAAACTATTAAAGACCAGTCATTAAAATTATCAATTTGTGGACAAAAAGATTGTTAAACAAGTGTTTAAGTTGTCTAATTTGAACAGGCTTTGAGTTTGTAGTTTGGAATGTTTTGATAAGCCTGTGAATCAAAATGTATTAACTAGAGTGTGATGTTTGACAAACAAAAATGAATGCATCATGATTATCTAAACTGGACCGAATACAAGTGGAACTATGTCTTCAGTGGGAGATAAGTGGCATACTCAAATTGTTGAATTTTGGTGCTCAGACTTGGGAGGTCCTTTTCCCAATATTTCAATGCTCAGTGAGGGAGAGGGGTACCTTTTCCTAATATTCATTGGGTGAGGGGGAAAGGAAAGCAGTGGACCTCCCAATTACTGAGAGCTTGCACAATTATAGATAAGCGGACCTTTGGCTTTGAATGGGAAGGTGCACATGCACCCTCTGCAACCCCCTTGGTTACGGCCATGCATTATTGACCAGACTATATGAACAAGTCTGGAAGAAACTGAATAAAGTTTAGTAGCCTTGAAGGAAAAGAAAACTTAATGCAGTCCAGTTCATATAATCAGGTCTTAAAGCAAAATATTACAAGCAAAATATTCATAATGCATTCATTTTTGTTGTTTCTCTAACATCGCACTTTAGTTAATACATTTTAATTCACAGGCTTATCAAAACATTCCAAACTACAAACTCAAAGCCTGTTCAAATTAGACAACTTGTGTTTTCCCCATGGAAAAAAAATAAATCCCTACTATATATGATCACCCTCTCTCGTCTGAAAAGGCCCTTAGAATGATTGATTGAAAAGAAAAAAAACTGAGTGATCACTTTTAACCTTTGAAATAAATAGTGGCACTATAGCTACGTATTAGACAATAGAAACAAGAGATTTTACTTTCTTATAGAAAAATTTTTGGGGAACTACATTTTTGTATAATTTAATTTTCTTGTACTTGTACTTCTTGTACTTCTACTTCTTACACCTCTGCATTAAAGTCAGCATTTTCTACTGTTAGGTAGGCTAGTAAGTAGTTTCTCTATATCGGAAGTTGTTGAGAGTTTTTTTTTTCGATGTTTGTTACTAGAAGTAATCCGCGGGAAGTTTAAAGACCGATTTTGATGAATTGAAAAGTGGTCAAAATTGAAAACTAATTATTCTGAATGGAAATTATTTAACAATGAAGACCTGCTCTCCTAAAATTCGCATTCTAAGTAACTTATTGCCGAGAAATTTTGCTTTAAATGACGTCAAAATCTAGCCAAAATATTTTATAGATTTTTTCCTCTTTTTTGAATAAGAGAAAAATATTTTGCTTGCTGATTATTTAGAGCCTATAGATAACTTCAAGCAGGTTTTAACTCATTTCCAATTTTGACTGATTTTCTTCAGTGATTTTCTTCTTTTCTTCAAAATTCAGAAAAGTTTACTGAACCGAGTTCGTTGAATTCTTTTACACGGACATCTTTCTTATGAGAATAATTTTATTTTTTGCCAGTAAATTATCACTAATTTGAAAGGAATGTTTGGATCGACCCTTACGCCCTGTTCCAATTACAACACCAAGAGTAAAGAGAAACAATAATTTTCATATATCACTGTTCTTCTTTTCAATATGTCAAATTCTTGTTTATGTATAGTTTTATTAAGTAAGTGTATTTGTAGTTTATGTCTTCTACCTGTTTTCAAATAGAAACTAATAGGCTGAGGGCTAACTAGAAAACTTAGCAGTTAACTTAGCCCTCAAGCTCTAATGTTATATTATAAATATATAGTAATTTTTTTCTTCTCAACGTTTTATAGTCATTGTAAAATTAATAATTTTAAAGAGAGAGCAATAAAAAACAATTCCAATTCCAATAAGAGCCTGTTCACATGAGAGAGGGTGCCCCTATGTAGTAGGGATAACTCTTTTGTTTTGTGTCCCCCAGGAAAAAGAAAACAAAAGAATCATCCCTGCTACCAGGGACAACTCGCCTTTATGTGAACGAGCTGACTTCTTTTGTTTTGTGGCCCCAAGGGAAAAGAAAACAAAAGAAGTCAGCCCGCCCATATCCTATCTGGCCAGAAAAGGTGAGGGCAAAAACACGCCCGATAAAAATCTCCTAAATATCGTGGAAAGGCGCGGGGAGGAGACGGGCTTTTGAGACTAGCGTGAACCCGTCAAACGTCAAGTCAGAATGGTGCTGTACACCTAGCAAAGGGAGTCCTTAATGGGACCAGCCCAAGCCTCCTGATTGGTCCTTTCCATCATACGATAGTCGATAAACTATATATGGAGAGTTACATAACTATATATCTCAATAACGAGATTGAAGACACAGGCCATTGTTGTCTAAAATGTAAGAATCAACGTGACTTGGCACGCGGAAAATTAACTATTAACATACTAGAATCGGCAAGAAAACATAAAAATTTATGTTTTCATGCATTCGGTTGTCAGATCATTGTCTACATCATCGAAAGCATATTCAGTGCCACATTTAGCGAGCTCGTTTACTGGCCTGTCAACACAAACTTACACTTGTCATGGAGTTAATTGGCTATGGGGGAAACCCCAAAGCCTCTTTTAATAGAAATTATAAAAGTATCAATTATTAACAAATCACATATGATTACATATCCTATCTGGCCAGGAAAAAAAACACATAAAAATCCTATTGTGCCAAATATTTAATTTGAATGTAATATGAAATTTGGTTAAATTTTCTCATTCAGACGACAAAAACATATTTGTCAAAGAAAATTTGGCGTAGAAAATTTGTCCCGGCTACCAAGGGGCAACTCTCCTTCATATAATTAAACAGTCCCTTGCTACAAAATTCAACTCGCCTTACGTGTTGAGTTTGATTGAACAACACCCTATTGGACCAACATCATCAAACACTTCTTTTGTTCTTCAAACACTATTCATGATACGAGTCATCGAGCGATATTAAGTTTGTTTTAAATGCATGGGCGATGCATGAGTCTTGAGTCGCTTTATAAAATATTTGAGATAGAACGCGCGCAGTGATTGGCTGGCGACCTTGTTGATATCAGAGAACAGACATGGGTCGCACGCAAGCTTTAAAAGTATTTCATTAAAGCAATATAAAACGATCGCTTATGTCTCTGTACTGTGAAATAAACATTTTGGAAGATTTAGGGCACTTGAAAAGCAAGAGAAACACTCGGCCCACGCCTCGTGTTCCTAAGCTTGCTTTTCTTGTGTCCTAAATCTCCCAGTGTGTCTAAATCCACAGTATAGACGTGTGTGCGAGTGTGTTTATATTGCTAAAATCAAAATTGAGTCATTCCCTCCCAACGTGACTGTGGTAAACGTGTTTGCGATATCGAATTTATAAATCAGTTTCTAAGTGCAAATTTGCTATTAACGTGAAAAGTACCAATAACGAACTCATCACACCCATTAATATTCGCCACTTGATTGCTGTCTTCATGCACAGAGTTCTCATTGAATTAACTCTTGCGTTCAGTCTTTGATTGGACTGACTTCTCTCAAATATGTACCTTTCGTAATTAGTGAAACCAAAACGCGAGAAAAATCTCTGGTACCTAGTTTACAGGTGGAACTAATTGATTTTTCGATCAGTTTTAAAACTAGATAAGCGATTTTCTGCATAGTCATTAGTCTGTTCGCTGTGCTATTCATAAATTATTCCTTTGTATTATATATATTTTTACACCCAGTACACAATTTATACTCTAACTAATATGCAGTACAAATAATTCTCAAAAAATAATTACAGATATGTCCTCGTATTTGAGTATATACCATATCTCACAGGTCTATCAATTCTTCAGTTAGCCCCGGAAACTCTCTATTATTAATTAGTCTTTCAAATGCCAGGAAAAATGCAAATTTTTTGAAAGCCATTTAATTGTGGGATGATCGGGTGGTTGCTGCACGGAAACCAAGTTAGCGTTCGGGAAGCAGTCACAGTCTTAGTATTTACTCAAAACTGCGACTTTTTTAAACGTAAAAACAACCCACTCGATGCATCTTAGTGTACAGTCCAACTACTCACTGGTGTTGTTAACGTTTTGGCTGTTTTTACTCAAATTATTATGAAAATACGTTGGCACAAGGTATGTGTTATTACCGACTGAGATTTCGAGTAGGCATCATGCTGGTTAGTTATTGGTTTTTAGTTTAGCTTTAGCAAAGAGTGTTTGAGTAAAAAGCATGTTTGCGCGTTATTTGGGTGGATAAAGCTTACTCTGACACCATATGCGCTTGAGGTCTATTGTTCTTTTCATACACATAACGCCACTTCGTGCTTGCTTTTTTTATGATCAAGAAATTGAACTAATTCTGAAATCGTTATTGTAAAGTTGCTTGGTTTTCAGAATGCGTGGCCGAGATGGTCTTTCTTTCCATTTTCATTTAATTCTTTTCCGTTCAAAATCAGAGTAAATCACCTTCAAATTAAGTTAACGAAATCATAGAGGCAATTTTGCTGATCAGGTATTGTTTTCGAAGTCAGTGCAAAGAATACAACAAAAAACTTTCACGCCATTAGTTAATCAAGTATCTAACGGAGTAAAAATGTTCTTATTTCGTTTAAATTCTTATAACTGAAACGTTTAACTGGTCTATATTTAGTGCGCAAAGACTACTTGAGATTTAACGCAAGTACTTGAAGGAAATGGTAACGTATATTGACTCGTCAGGTTGATGTTTGATTTGCATTTAGTCTTTGGTCTACTATATTTCAAATGGTCTTTGGAATCTTTGATCATTTTAAGATAAATACCGCAACAACCAGGATGCCATCTAGCGCAAAAAGTCAATATTTACTTCCCGGAAATCGATGGATATTTTCACTCGCTACAGTAAAAGCAAAAGCAAAAGCAAAAGCGCATTCCCAACGCTTTGTGAATTGTTTTTATTTCTCAGTTACTCTTTCTGTGATATGTTTTATCCTGGCTTAACACTGTTGTAGTCAATTTACTGGTCCGTAATAACAATATTTCGGGTTTTCTTCATTGCCATGACGACTATTATTTGGTTGAAGTGCATGAATAATTAATGACACCACCTTGGGTGAGATCATCACGGAACATTAATAGTGTGATACATCGCTTCTAAAGCAGTTCAGCGAAGCAATCTTCGCAAGGTTATGGGTGTGACTGTCTACTCCCACCCCCCGCCTCCTCCCCTACCCAGAAATGTATTCAAGACGAGCCCTGAGGCATTGAGCTTAGACAGGAAAAATGAAACAAGGATGTAAATTAAGGTCGCCACCGTAGAATTAGAACATTCTCGCTCGGATCACGTTCGAATTGCTCACTCTATCCAAGAAAGCCTATTTTTTTATCTTTCACCTGCTCAGTGAAAAACTTTGCAGTAATGGATCTCACTGGAGGTAAAATTTATCCCTCTCTGTTTCCATGACAACCATTGTTGATCCAGCTCATGAATAAGTGATGTTACCATTTTTAGTGGTCCGGTCACGGAAGGTAGGAAAAGGACGTAACTTGAAAAACGCCGTAAAGGTTTAACGTTAACGCATACTCTCCTGCGTTCCGTAACTGCAACGCATCCCTTCTAGCAGAGTTACTCTCGATCAATGATTTTCCTGCCGGGGGGAGAAAACTGCAGCGAAAATGTAACTGCGGCATTCTCAATTTTCCATGTCGATATCTGTCTAAATTTTCTTGTCTTCCGGGTTCATTAAAACTTAAAGTATTGGATGCTTTGATATAGGTATAGTTAGTTTCTAAAATAAAAACTTCTCGAAAACGATCGATTTTGTGCAGTAGTCACGTGACAAGGATAAGATATATTGATTGTTGTCTTCTCTTCTTTTTACTTTTCTTCTGGTCACTTCTGTTCTGTTTTGTGTTCTTCTCCTCTCCTCTCCTCTCCTCTCCTCTCCTCTCCTCTCCTCTCCTCTCCTCTCCTCTCCTCTCCTCTCCTCTCCTCTCCTCTCCTCTCCTCTCCTCTCCTCTCCTCTCCTCTCCTCTCCTCTCCTCTCCTCTCCTCTCCTCTCCTCTCCTCTCCTCTCCTCTCCTCTCCTCTCCTCTCCTCTCCTCTCCTCTCTTCATGTATGAAAAGACACGCTGACCAAGCGAGCGAATCTTCCTAGATAATTATTAACGATTAAAACGTAATGCACGTTAAATTTCTGATACCAAGGAAAGATCAAAATAGCCGATATTAAAAGTTCTTTTTTAAAAGTATTAGAAAAATTGCTTTTGACGGAACTATTTTGTGTGGGGGAAAAGGAAGTTCAACCAAGTTAATTGAATTATTTCACCTAAAAGCTTTATAAATATACATGCACGTTATTATATTTATGAGGATCGAATAAAGTATCGTTCTTATAATATATCTAAAACTGGATAAGAACAGCGGAAACAAAAGCTGCGGATACTGGACAACGTAATTGTGTTTTCTCGCTAAAAATCGTCGTCCCCTCCCAATCTCTCGGCAGCCAATCAACGA
This sequence comes from Telmatactis stephensoni, assembly GCA_029948255.1. Classification (NCBI taxonomy): domain Eukaryota; kingdom Metazoa; phylum Cnidaria; class Anthozoa; order Actiniaria; family Isophelliidae; genus Telmatactis; species Telmatactis stephensoni. The sequence goes on from JALIZF010001926.1 coordinate 403,113, forward strand.
CCAGACATTTCATGTAATTATTCATTGGAGTTGCAAAAAGCAAAAAGCCATATCATGGCTTGAAGCAAAACAGGAAATAAAGAAAGTTTTTTTAAATTGCACAATATAATTTCACGTTTTTTTTTATTGCAGCGTTAGAGCTATGTTTTTGCGTTTTCTAGCCTTGTTTTGATCTTTCGCAGATCGTGTTTCACCGATTGTTGCAGAGCTATTGGAAAAGAAAAGTTTTGCAGTATTTGAATCTATTTGTGTGGCGAGGACTGGAGTCCTTGGCCTCTTTTGACGCGAGCTATAATTAGAATTTAATTATTCAACCATTTCGTCGAAAAACAAACTCGACGCGATACAAATGTCTTGAATTTTTACTTTTAAATACTCAGGGTTATAATACCTTCTATTACTGAATGGAAAGATTTGAATTCAAGTGCCTCAAAAAGGCGTAATTCACCCTAAGGAAAAAAGTGTCGACAAGATTGCGTGACGCCACAGAATCAAGATTACAGTGCAAACACGTTTTTTCTTTCGAATAATTACAAAGTAGTGTCAAGAGTTTTATGCACATTTATTTCTCGACTGTCAAAATAGACAGCAACGTGAGTTTTCCTTTTTGTTTGTGTTGACCACAATTATCAGTCGTTCGCGTCGTTGTCGTAAAATCCCCTGGCTTAAGCTCAGCGCGTAAAATTCATTATTCATCAGGAGTTTCGTTGGTTTGTTGTTGATCTCCAAGCATGATAATGCCGAGCCTTTGAAATTCACTAGCAGTCGCCTGCAGTTGAAATTTCTAACTCATACAAAATGCATTTTCCCGATCAGCTTTTTGTCCAGTTTGTTACTTTGTTTAGTGCTTGTTTCTTCCATTTTTTCTGGAAGTTTTTCATTTATACAAATTGCATTTACCTTATAATTTATTATTTGCATTCACTTATTTTATGTTAGCCTAATGTATTTTCGCTCTTTTGTCTCTTTTGTTTGAAACTCTTTATATCGTCTCCGCCGCGAAGTTTTGTCAATTTCCACCTGACTTTTAAGAATCTTTAAACATTTTTTCATGAAAATTATTCTATTTAGTTTTTTTGCTTGTTTATTTAAGTTCTGTTTTCCATGTTTGCATACAAATACACTTACGCTGAAATGATGAGCTATGAATATTAAAACATAGTGTTTTGACGGTTTCCAATCTGACAGTCATCGGTTGGTCAAAAATCGATTTGATGTGACACTCATTGTTTTCGCAAAGCCTGACGCTAACATGTTCCCCATCACGAACTACTAAACTTGTACCCGTAGCCGATCGATGCTTAATCCAGATCCAAGAAACACAACAAGTATTCCCTGCTAAAACAAGAACCTCAGCTCTAATAACCTCTTAGGAAAGACATCGGTGAGTTGATAATTCTGTAGTTTTCCGTGACTCTCGTAGTAGTAGGCTTTCCTTTGCTATAACTGAAAATAACAGCGGGGAAAACTCACTACCTCGCACCTTAGGGCGATAAATACTGAAAACAGAAGCAATTCCCTGATATTTCTGAATGGAATTCCTCTTATATTAGCAAGTAGACAAGCTGCTTGAGTAATTCCCATTTTGGTGTGGTTAGATTGGAGAGTGATTATATATACTTGTATTCATATATGAATATTGTTTGGCTATACAAGCGTATTTGGTATCAACTCAACGCTATTTTCATAACATTTGATTCACATGCAGGAAATTCTAGACTTTTATCGAATTTGGTTCTCTGGGCAGGATTTTGTCTTTTCTCTTCGACCTCCATTCATAATCTTCTATTTATTTACATTGCAAGCGTCTTCCGGTTTTATAGTTCCTTGTTATTTGTCACGCGAGAGCTCAATTTCGATTCAAACAGGTATTTTCGTGTAGAATAGTACTCGAATCGCATCGCAATGTGGTAGTGGCGTTGAATACAATTCAAGACTTGAAGTTCCTGTTTCTGGAATTTAATTTTAGTTATAATACAAGGGGTCGCAAACAATTCTTGTCATTTTATAGCTGCATTTGGTTGTACTCACTATTTTGACATTTTTCATTACCTTCATATGACATATAAGATTTTTGCCAGTTAAGGATGACTTTTGGTTTAATTTTTACATCTAATACTTGAACGAGGTGCAAATGGAATTTTATAGTAAAATTTGTATGTAAATCAAGGCGCATTTCTCCTTAAGGCGTTAACTGCAAATAAAGCTATTTTTATCGTGCTTTTTTGTAAGTGCTTACAGGTTTTTAGTTTGTTTTCTAGTAGTGGCTTCCAAAAAATTGATAATTTATAATGTTACAAGATTGAACTTATCCACAAGCTACTTTCCTATACAAAGAGAGAAAAAACCCAATCCAGTTGATAGTTGCTTTTCCGGATCGATGGAAAGCGGTTACCGTATCAGCGCTGAAAGTTAAATAATCCATTTTATATACAAATAGAAGTATTATGCGATTTTGATAGGTTTTGGAAAAATTTGAAAAATTGTTCTCGAACTAGAGAAAAATTGCACTTAAATTGTAGATCAGTCTTCACACTACTAGTTTTCTTGTAGGCTAGCTGCACATTCTTGCACATTCTGATTTTTTTTCCGCTAGAATTTTAGGATGTAATTTCTTGCTCTGTGATTGTGCTCTTTGCTATCAATGGTGTTGTAACGGTATTTCTGTACTGTTCTTTGACACCGAAATAGCATTGTTCAAGATTTTGACACTATATATAGTACCTATAATAGTTAGTAGTTAAATAGTCATCTTTATTTCACGGGTTAAATAAAATCACTCTAATGATTTTTTGGTACAATAGTCAATAATTTTTTCACTATCGGTGGGTGTTTGTACGGTTCTCCGTCTCACGTTTTTAATGGCTTTCATGCATGCCCCATTAACATTATCATTGCTTTATTACACTAACAAGGTATTTTCGGCAATTTAATGGTGTGGCTCTAAATAGGATTTTGTTATAAAATGGCTTTATATTCCAATGCATCTTGTTTGGTCTTACAGGCGCGGTCGTCAGTTTGTTTTGGCTTTTCCTAATGGTTCACTCTAAAATCCCGCTTGAAAAGTCGTTTAAAACAAAACAAAAAAAAGTAAAATTAATAAAAAAATTGATTAATTCCTTTTAGGATAAAATCGTCAAATGCAACCTGAGACGGTTCTTTTTGAGCAGATTGAACATTTATGTCTATAAAACCATTTTAATAGCAGTTGGTGACTCGAATTCTGTGATCCGTTCGGCGTAATTTCTTGCAGCTGAGTTTAACCATTTTTCAGATACATCAAGATTACAATCAATCATATTTATCTTTTTGTCTTCGTCGGCACGTTTTCGGATTATATTCGGAATCTGCGTTTCATATTCGCGGTAGTTGCAGCTGCAGCTGTACTGATGTAACCATGACAACATTTTAAACCTGACGCCGTGGTAAAACTACAAATATTTTGAAACTATATTTAAAAAAATACAAATCGTCTGCGGGGAAACCACTACAATGCATATAAAACCATTTTAATGCATTTGTGACGTAAATCTCGAATAGTCTAGAAAACCATTTGAATGCACAAAAACAATTCCGTTGCCAAAGTCTCTTACAGAGTAAGAATACAATTATAGCATCAACAATTAAAACATTTTTTTAAAAAGAAGGCGAAAAAATATCAAGACTATACCGACGTATTATTATTTAATTCCTTATTTTTACCAGTTTCATTATTGCCTACTTCTACATTATTGCTCTAACTACTTCTGTTTTAATTTTCTTTCTGTTCAAGATACTATATATATATGCGACATTGAGTTGGATAAAAAAAGAAGTCTTGATAACTATACATTTTCGTTTTATCTTGGACTCAGACGTCTTTAATATGATAAAAAAAGATAATAATATAAAACAGTTGAAGCATAGGGATTTCGGAATATGGCATATAGCCCTCTAGCCTAACCCTACCCTCTGTGCGGTTCCTAAAAGGTGTCCTCAAATAGCTTCACAGTAGCTTTAGACTTTCGCTGTCTCCAGTGTTGAGACGATGTAAAGTTTTGGTAGCCAGGCACCCGACATCCTGGAGCTGGTAAATGGATCATTTTATCGATAAAATGTTTCGTCGTGCTGCTCAATTTCCTCTTTAACCTTATATTCGCCTTTTTCCATTGTGGTTTCCTTTCTTTCGTTCTCAAATATTTGTCTCTCTTTCATTAATGTCTGACTTCCCGGCTTTTTCCCATTTTCTTTCGTTCGTTCGTTCGTTTTTTCTTTCTGTCTGTCTTTCTTTCGCTCGGTCTTTCTTTCTTTCTTTCTTTCTTTTTTTCCTTCTTTCCTTCCTTCCTTCCTTCCTTTCTTGCTTGCTTGCTTGCTTCCTTCCTTGCTTCCTTGCTTCCTTCCTTCTTTCTTTCTTTCTTTCATTCATTTTTTCTTTCTTTTTTTTCTTTCTTCCTTTCCTTCCTTCCTTCTTTCTTCCTTCTTTCTCAGTTTCTTTCCTTCTTTTATCCCCCTTTATCTCCGACTCTGACATCATCATCTACCATTATTGTCGATCTCCTAATGTTATAATAGCTTCCAAAAAATTAATGACCCCCAGTAAAGACATGCATGAAATATGTCCGACAGCATTTGTTACAAACTCAAGCAGCTGAACTTCCTCGTGATCTTCCCCAGGCGTTATGGAGATGAGTTCGTGACACCCCCATTGAGATCTGTAATTGTTTACACTAGTTTTACTCCAACTCTTAAAAAACTCCGCCATTTTCTCTCTCCAATTAAACCATGCTTATCACGCTACGAATGCACAATTCCAAAGCATTTGATTGGTCTTCCGTTACACTTGGTTTCTGGGCACTAAATGTACGACGATGTAGTTTACATCAGGAACTTAAGATGAAAATGTTTCAAGCTGAAACTTTATTTGCTTAGGATACAATTAGATGCGTCATAGATCCTTACCCAGTACGTGATAGCAAATTGATGTCGCAAAAACAAGTTTAAGTGGAAAAAATACTGACAAAAACTCGCCTATGAAATCACGTTAATATCACAGAGATTATCACCCTTGTCAAGTCTATCAGTATTAAGCATCAGTCTTAAAAGATTTTTATTTGTGGACTAAAACAGTTCGTTTTCTTGGCGTTCGAAGGTAAGCTGTCGATGGTGTTTTATTATTATTTAGTTTTACTAAAACATCTGATGCAGCCGTTTCCGAGCGAGATTTCCAATCACTGCGATGACAATTAATTCTCTACAAGGAACCAGTCTTCGTATTGGTCCAAGTATCCGCTATACAATATCTCTGATTTTTAAAATCCAAAATTTACACTTTCCTTTTTTTATTATTTCTTTTTGCAAAGAAAAACAAGTAGAATGCTACAGAATTCCTTTTGTTAAGTTCTTTTGGCTGAAGTAGTGCACGTTGTAAAAGAAACGAGCATCAAAAAACCCTTTTTTGCTTCCACTTGTAAACTAACGTGTAATCTGCAATAATCTCGACTCTCTTCCGTGTTGCAGGGCTTTTAGTATTCCTGTCAGCCTTCCATTGACTAGATATTGTCATTAGGTCAACTTTCAGCCAACAAAACCGCGGGCAAGATTTCAGTTCAGTTTTCAGAGCTCTAATGGAAATGTTTTTCTCTTTTTGTTTACGGCTTTTTGTTATGGTTTACGGTGTTTATGGTAATGTGTTTGTTACGTATTTAATATGCATTCAGTAGCTACACGTTGTTCTGTTTTTGACACGCAAAGCTCATCACGAGAAGAAATCACTATTCAATTCGATCACTAGCATCGTAGATTTCTACATTCAAAACAAAATCATTTCTATTCATTTTTCTGCGTTATTTCCCGCCTTATTTTTATTCTTCGTGCACGAGCTTTCCTGGGCAAGGAAAGTTAACAAACGAAACCCTAAGAGGTAAAAACGTTTACCTATGCTGTGTTGTTCAATAAGCCAGCTTACAGGAGTTTTACGAAATACGTGCTCAACAACCTCTAAATGTTTAAAACACTTGAACAACTGATACACATTGTTTACCCTACTGGATTCATTTAATGTTACTAAATTTCAATTGTCATACACCACTCGCCCGAACGAGTCGTTATTCATATCTTGAAATATATATCCTTTGCAAATAAGAGAACGGAGTGTTGCTGGGTAACGATATCAAACTGTGCGATGATGTCAGGAGGGCGGTTAACCGGACAAAAACTGAATCGTGAACTCGCTTTAGTGTTTCCACAAATATTGATTCTCCGCCTTTTGTCCCAGTCAAAAATAAATGATTCACAACAACCGCAAAACATTTTTATTCCTGTAACCAATAAAATCACAGTTGATTTTAATGAAAAACATGTTGATCAAATCTGGTCTTAAAGGGAGGTCCTGCGATAACAATAAAACGAGTCCTGAAAGTTCTTTGTGTGTTTTTTTTTTCTATTATTAACCACACATATTGTTTCTATATTTAGGATTATGCTCAATATACCAACTTTTGTTGAACAGTTTATAAATAAACCGCTCAGTTAAGAGTAGGTTGACAGCATGAATGGTGAATGTGTAAAAATATCCATTGAGTCGATAGGAAATAATTAGTTGATACGGGCATTCTATGACAATGCCGAGCTTTTATCAGGTATTTTTAAATTCGTAACACAGAAAAAGAATTACCTTAGCTGGAAAGAGCATGTTAAAATTAGCAAGACAGTAAAGTTTGAAGAAATTAAATCCAAAACTCGCGAGAATATGAATTTTAGAAAAGTGTGAATTTGTAAGAAAACCTTTGCTGGTAGGCATCTCTTGTCTACCAGCGAATGTTTTCATTACTTCATTCAAACTTCACAGTTTTACGAATTTTGACGTGCTCTTTCCAGCTATGGTAATTATATTTCTGTACTGCATGTGACTTTTGGAATTACATTATAAAAGCTCATTGAGTTCTGAGTCTCGTTTAGAATCCAGCAAGTTATTACTCCTGTTAAGATTTCCGGGTGTTTTAAACGCGCGCAATTGTTAATGCCGTGATTTTTGCGTCATTTTTCGTGCGATTTCCGTGATTTTTGCGTTATTTTTCGTGTAATTTGATTGTAAACGATGTTTTTAGGAAGGTAATTATTCATAAGACAGTATTCCGTTAAGGAATCCCCAGTGATGAATAAACCCGTTACATTCCCTGCGTACCTTTACGGGAAAATTACGGAAGTGTGTGAATACCCGCAAGACTTGCCCGTAAAGTCATAGAAATTGAAATTAACATGCGCTTCGAGAGACACGCGTAAACTTTATCGGGTAAGTAAAGTTCTTTCGAGAAACGGACTCTGACCTCTAATTTCTCACAGATATTTGGAACAGCTCGAGGCGTATAGCGAACTTGCGTAGTTAGGCGGGCGGATGCAGATAGGCTGAATGCTTTTAAACGTAAATCGAGTTCTCTAGCCTATCCCGTTTTTGTAATATTAAACTTAGCTCTTGTTAGTGAAACCTCTTCTTGCAAACATTTCTATAATAGACACCTCAGCATAAAACTATAAAGACATCTTTTTCTGTTCCAAAAAGTGTCACGAACATCTCTATGTTGTACAAACCTTTTTCCTTGCATTTTTCCTTCATCCTATTATGCTAAGGATCGCATTAAAGCGATTCAGATGTTTTTATTTTTATTGGCTCTTACAAATCTTCTCGAGTTTCTCTTTTTCCCTGCATAAAAGTAAGTGCTATAAGGTAATCATGGCAGTGATAAAATCACAAGTAAAGTAGTCTTAAGGCCATGTTGAAGGCGAGTTGTCCCTACTAGCTACTAGCTAGGGAAATTCTTTTGTTTTTATTGTCCCCAGGGAAAAGAAAACAAAAGATTTATCCCAGCTACCAGGGCAAATTCGCCTATATGTAAACAGTGCAGTGTTCCGGGAGTAATAAAGCAATACCATTAATAACTTATTAATTACGTTAGCAAGTGACGAGGGGTCGTCATAGTTTGTTATCGTTCAAGATCTTATCGATCATCAGTGATCGAATTTGAAGATTTCCAATGCCTCGGTGATGCTTTTGAGTATCAGTACTTTCCCAAAATATTCATACAGTAATGTCCACCAGCTCTTGTTTCAAGATAAGCTATCGAGTGAGGTAGTTAGGCCTGCGTTGGTGTCTAAAGATAAACAATGAATGGAAATTAGTAGCACCGAATAAAAAGGGTACTTTACTGACGTACATTGTAGGTGTTTCAAGATAGATGATATGTTATTGTCTGTGAGTGTTAATAAAGACTCTGCATTTCATTGCTAACGTTTCGAACCTTAGTCCTTCGCTGTAGTAAAAGAGGAAGCGCCACTGCTATGGCTGAATGCTGGAAACGTTAAGTATAGTACAGTAAGTGCTCTTGTTATACGGTGTTACAGGGGTTTACTATTTGAATAGAAATTCTGGTAATTCCAGGTACAGTCTAAATAAAATCTTCGATTTTATCTCCGGGCTAGTGCTAACCCGTCTTCGAGCAATCGGGTCCAGGATATTAAACAGTAATCTTCTATTGCGTGTTTTTCATTCCTGCAGGTCCCGGCATACATCATTACTTTACACGAACTACTCGCGTTGACTCCTCATGATCACGTGGAGAGAAATGCTTTGGAGTATGCGCAGAGCGTATTGGAGGACCTCTCCACGGTAAGACAAAGAAATAGTTCCAAGATATGCTTCACCTGCCACATACAAAGGAATTAGAACAAGGCTACCTGCAAGCTCATACAACTTTTGTCTTGTTACAAATGACTGAACTTTTTGCACGTAGCCTTGTCTTGATTCTTTTAGTAAGTGAAGTATTGCTCGGAAGTCCGGTATTGTTAGCAGAAGTCTCTTTAAATGCAAAAACCTCTTCCCCGACTCTCGATTTTTGCGTTTGAGCATGCGCCTAGTGTCGTCATCATGATCAGGTGCGTCACAAGTTGCTAGGCAATATACTTCTGCAGTAGTGAACAGTGGACTGTGAAGTTATAATTTTGTGACATTATGCCACGCATGCATGTTTATAGGCTCGTTTTGTTTCATAGGATCGACTTCGTTGTTTTTTCTTTTATGTCAAGCATTGTAGATTGTGGACAACACCTTCGCTCATACTCATGCAAGCGTTCAAGTCCGGAGAGAGATTTCTATCGAGTTTTCGTGTTAGCTGAATTTCCAAAGAAATGACAAATGTATATATCCGACAAATATCCGATTTTAGCTTTTTCCATTCAAACGTGTAGTTTCCTATCATCCGGACGATAAGGTTTTTTTTTTCTTTTTCTTTTCTTTTTGAAAACGAAAAGTTCTTCGTGATTTGTCTTTTAATTTGACGTTTTATCATTTGGTTTTCAAGGTGATGCATGACGAAGTCAGTGAGACAGAGAATATTCGCAAAAACCTGTCGATTGAGCGTCAGATAGCCGAAGGATGTGAAATGCTTCTCGATGTCAACCAGATTTTCATACGACAAGGTAACCATTTGAGTTTAACATTAATGTTAAGTTTACAATTAAGATAAATATTTGACGAGGGAACCGACGTAGCCAATCCTGTCAATTTTCGGCAGCAATCGGTAGACATTCATATTGTTGCTATGACATAACACGTTGCTATGCCCCACAAGCTGAACGAATTAGCCAAAATATCTCATATTTTTTTGCAAAAAATTAATTCTTCATCATCATCATCATCATCATCATCATCATCATCATCATCATCATCATCATGTTTATTGGAAAAAAAACATATCATCGCACCATAAAGGTGAATTACAATATATAAGAGAAAAAAGAATATATGTATACATATACAATAAAAATGAGTGAAATATACTAAAACGATACGATACTATGAAATCTAGAGTTCAAATATTTTGTTCATCAAGTTACTTAGGTAGTGTCAAAACACACTGAAGGAACAAAACCTCTCTTGTAATTACGTTATGTTATGCCCTTTGGTAGCACATAGCCTTTTTTGTTCCTCATATTATAACAGCGTGTTGAGGCTTGAGTAGAAGGGATTAGGTGACGATACTGTTTTAATTGCTTAGGCCTACTAGTTCAAACCTCGCATCTCACATGTGTCGAATGCAATGCAAATGAGATGATAATGAGTAGAAACAAAAGATTTGACTAATTTGCATTGAATTCAGCACATGTGAGATTCGACGTTTGAACTAGGCCTTACTGTTCTATGAAAAAAATTGCCACTTAATCCTTTCAGTGCTCTTCAAAACAGATAGAGTACAAACACTAAAAGTGTGCAATACTTTGCACTATTTAGTACTAAATAGCACTAATTAAACAATAGAAAACAAAAGAATTTGCATAATGTAGCACTATTTAGTACTATTTATGTTGCACACTTTTAGTGTTTGTACTCTACTGAGTAGTTGTTTGTGGGACAAGATTTTAATTCTACTGGAAAAAACTGCTGCAGTAGTGACTTCTTCCGATGTCGATTTTTCTTTTTTTTCTTTTACAGGGAGCTTAATTCAAGTGACCGAAAGTCGTAAAGGCAAAACGTTTGGTGGCATTTCTCTTAAGTCTAGCGAAACGCGTAAGGAAAGCGTGCGACAGTGTTTTTTATTTTCCAGTTACTTGTTACTTACGACGCGCTCGTCCAGCGGTCGACTTCACCTAAGTAAGGTAAGACGAATGTGGGTACCCTGTGTTATGATTATCTGCGAGGGGTATAGGAAGACGTGGTTTGAGGCGCGCGTAGCGCGTGATGCGACTTATTATATTCTGCTTTGGGGCTGTTTTTAGTGCTCCTTGCCATTTGCGTCCCAAGAAAGTTTTTGAATGTTATGAATTCTTGTAACACGGATTCACTTCGAGAGGGATCCGGTGTCGTTCGAAACAATTAACCCGAAGAACGGGACGTGTTCTAAAAATAGCCCCGATACAGGGAACACGTCGCGTTGATCTGATGACGATTATTACGAGGGCGGGAGTCTCCTGGGGTTGATGGAAGTGGTTTGATGTTGTAGTTGTTTTATGAATGATTGCTCTTCTTTCTTGGTCTGTAGAACAGCTCAATTGTTTCCCTTGTCGACGCAACATTGGTCGATGACTGTTTTGATGAAGGTAATGCTTTTCTAAATACACTGATTGATTTGATCAGTGAAATTTATGAATTCACGTTGATTTTTCGTGGTATGACTTCTTAGAGTAGTTTTCGTATGACTGTGAAAACGGCACCACACGGTCACGGCACGGTTACGGCAGGAATTTCGAATGTTTTTATAGACATTATTGCACTGACCATGATCACTGCACGGCTTGGTACGTTTCACACTCATACGAAATAGTAGCTACTCTATTTACCGAAATACTTCGTTGGCCAGCGAGGCTACAAACCTCAAAATTCTGGCTCAAGCTGGAATGGAGGATGAGTAGTTTAGACGACAGTCACAGGCGTTGTCGGTGGCATTTGAATTTCAGTTCCTTGTCAGGTCATTCTTTGTAGAAATAAAAATCGATGTTTTTTACGGTGGCCCTCAACGGCCACGTCAAATTCACACTTGCTCTCGAATAAACTCAAACTGCTCATGGCAAACTGAAACTACTTTGGGCAAACTCTAACTACTTTGGGCAAACTCCAATTGAAATTGCTCTTGACAAACACAAGTTGCTCACGACTCAAACTGGGCTCAAACTGCTCAAAGAACTCCAGTGAACTCCCTCTAATTTGACTGTACGGACAATACCATCGAGGTTTGTCAAAAGTAGATTGAGTTTGCCGAAAGTAGATTGAGTTTGACGAAAGTAGTTTGAGTTTACGAGAACAAGTTTAAGTTTGACGTTGTCGCTGTCGCTGTGAAACCGTAGATTTTGTAGTGTTTTTCATTCTTACTACAAGTACTACATTATATTATTGAACTGTTGATACAGCTGTTTTAATAACAGCACGTTTAAGATCATAATCTCTTGTTTTATTTTTTAGACGAATTAGACGGCGAAATGCTGTGTGGTGTGCGCTCAGCGCAAGACTTCAACGATCTGGATGATCTTTCTTTTAAACTTATCGTTAAACCTCGTGAGAAGGAAGGAAATCCGATAACAATCACGTTAATGGCTCCCTCTGTCCAGGAAAAGGCTGCCTGGACAAGCGACATAAGTCAGGTTGGTTTTACACACATAAAACAGTACTGATTTAAAAAACTCATTAATAATTCATAAGGCAAACGCAATGAAAATCGCCACCGTGACGAGTGTCTTTATATCTGATAAAGATTCGGCCTAATTTACATCAACTTTAACCTCGATTTTCTCCAAGATAAATGAAGATATTTTTGATTTTCTTTTAGAGAACAACTCTAATATGTGTTGGAGTTTTTTAAGCCGTATAAAGAACTCGAGATCGTGTTTTATCGGTATAAAGGCTCGGATCTTTATGTCCGATAAAACACTCTCTCTCGTTCTTTATACTATACATAACGCGCGCTCTGATTGGCCAAAGAATGCGTGTAGCGTGCTCTATAAGAAAGCACATAGCACGCGCGCGGTGCACATTTTGAAGCTTTTTGTAAATGAACGAAGTAGAGAACTTGCTTAAAATAGGAAAACTTCCTTAAAATAGGAATTTTATAAATGAAAGAAACAGAATCACGTGACCACTTTGCTGAGTGCTTCTCGACGCTTCTCGAGTGTTCTGATCATTAAATCTACACACTAGCGCGCATGCGTTGTCTATTTCTTAGAGGAAAGGAGGTAGCGGAATTTTCGAGGATATTAAATGAAAAACGTCCAAGAGATTAGTTCTTAGCCGGTACTCTGTATAGTGAGCTCCGTAATTTTGCCGTCCAATTTTTAAAGGGAATCTAAGTGAATCCAGTCCAGACAATAGCTCCTGCATATTGGAAACTTATTTATTAGCGACTCGGTTCAGCGGACTCATACCCTGGGTTCCAAAGATTGATCGTCTCGTTCTGACGTTCATCTGTTTGCTTTTGGTGGTTGGCCTGCGGCGTCTGATTTACTGAAGAAAGCGAAAAAAACCTCTGGAGCCCAGGGTAGCGGACTCAATTTTTTGGCGAGATTTTCGAGCGTCCAAAAATGTCTGCAAAGCGGGCTAACGTAGGCGTAATGAGATAAATGTCGACCATGGACAAAACAAAACTACATATATTGATACGTCCTCGAAGATCTAGGGCGTCAGGGGGAGGAATTGAAGCTTAACAGTTGTGACGTCAAAGACGGCCTGGATCGCCGAGGGTGATATTTATATAAAGCAACTTTTTTTAATTTGTTAAATTTGAATCCGACATATTATCCATGAAGCGAAGCGTTGAGAAAACACATCTTTATCTTGATTAAAGTAGAAGGTAAGGCAGGCAACTTCTAATGTCCATAAAACGTTATTAAACGTTTTGATCTTCGGTCTTCAGGAGTACGTAAAATAGAAATTCTACTAAGACTAAATATAGAAAAATGTAAATTAAAAAGAATATGTATAAGGCAAAAAAGGGGATCTATTTAAAACTGTACGTATACGTTGATATAGAGCGGATTTCGTATGAGTGTGAAACGGACGGCGCCGTGCCATGACCACGTCAAAATCTACTCTATGTGTTTCGTAGGGTTCAGGGTTAGGGCTAGCACGATTTTATTTATACGAGTTTTTTCAGCTTTTGAGTTTTCGTCGATCATCGTGGTGGCTAGCAATCGTTGTTTAATGGCAAGGAAATAAATTCAAGAAAACTTATGTCCAAGTGAAGCTTTACAAGTCGGCAGAGCTCTTTCTTGTTGTTGCAGGGTACCTAAGACAAAACGACAAAAAACAATCAGCTAAGAATAGAATTAATTTGTAGTTATATAATACCCTGCAACACAAAAACCGTCTAACCTTAAATGCATTACCCAAATACTGCTAGAAAGTGCCGTCAGCAGACTTGAGCATCTAAATTGACTCACCTGATATAGACATATAACGGGTTGTTTACTCGATCAACTATGTTATGATAGAATATGTTAAGTGCCCAATAAGTGCTATTGCTACCCTCGAGTGCTCCCGTGGCTGTAAGATGTAAACAGGTTCTGACACTGATACGCTTCGATTTTCAAAATGCGTTTCCTTTCTCCACGAAATTCCGCCATCGTCCATCCAAAGACATTTAAGCCAACAGATAGAAAGGTAAGCAGGAAGAGTGTTTACAGGTTATTGCTCTTAATTTTCGATGAAATTATCGGCGATTATTATCGAAGTCTATCGCCGACGCAAATTAGCAAGCAGTTGTTTTCCTTCACTTGAACTGAAAGCAGAAATGAAGCTCATTTGTGAAAATGTTTAACCAATGGGTATTAAGTCTTTCTTAGCCAAACTTTTTTGTTGGTATTCTTATACTATAGAACAAAGCCTATAAATTTCATAACTCCATAAACTCCTCTTCCATGCCGCTGTTCATTTGTGCCGCGGCGCAGAATGACGTCACACATGGAGAAGAGAAATAATACAGCATGCTGTCAAATGTGAAATGTTATGTTCATTATATTGTTTGAATGAGCCTGTATTATATAGCCTTCGGGTGTACAGGATTAGTGCTGCTAATGCGTGACTTATCGGGTCATAATTAACATTGAATGAAGGGAGAGTGATCTCTTCCGATACGTCTGGAACTAAAACTAATTTGGACTCTTATTTGGTACTTTTATATTAGTGCACGATTAGGTTATGGCATTTTTGAGAGCATTTTTGTGAGAACAAAACGTAAGCCACGAAACGTCGATTTACGTGACTGTTGCTCTCACCACATTTTTTACGTCTTAGTTTTTTCAGACACGTACGGTACATTCACGGAAAAACTTCAATCTTTTATAAAATAGTTATCGAAATATTTCAACCAATAAGAGCGCGCGTAAGATTCGGTGACGTCATCTGTGCGTGCGTACTTTAATTACACATGGTTCTCAACCAATCAGAGTGCGCGTAAAATACCAATTATTATATAAAGTTATTATTATATACATATCGAGCTTTACTCACAGAAAAGCCATTCAATAAATTTTCGTTTGTTTACCAATCTCCGCCAATCAGAATGCACGTATCGCTTTTTTCACGTGTGAGAAAAACGATACGTTCAATCAGAAGCGACTTCATTTCTGATGAAAATTTTTCTTCAATCTGGCTCCTCTCAGCACTTTTTGTCGAAGGATTTTCAGGCTTGGCAGTTCAGTCAATCTTTATTCAGTAAAATTTCAAGCAGATATGCTTATTCATCACAAAAGTCATCGATGTCATGCAAAAGAAGAGCTCTATGGAAAAAAAAAGATTTTCAAAACCATGCTGTGCTACAAAAAGCGAAGGAGGATTCACAGCCGGCAGTGACACAGACACTGAATGGAAGTTTAGTCCAACTGAGCTCTTTTAGACAAAAGCTTGGAGAAAAACACTGATAAATCAAGTTCGAGATAATTTATTTCAAGTTTTGAGGGACATTTATTGAAACGCCAGGTATGTTTAACGGGCGTGAATTTGACCGTAAGTTTGTCTTTGAATGAACGCAAATTCTTCGCATTGTCTTTGCTCGTTTTGTAAACAAACGTCTGTCAGTGAGCAAAAGTCCAAGTTTTACTGAAAAGAATTATAATTTTACACTGTAATTCACTTTAGATACAGTCAAATAAATATCATTTTGTTAAGGTTTGACGTCTGTTTGTAATTTAAAGTTTTGTTTTTGTGCTTTTTGAAATCAAAATCTTGACCATACATACATGCATACATACATACGTTTATTGATGCTCCCCATAAGGGCTCTTCAGGAAACCATTTTCACAGCAAAACGACAAAAATGTATTGAAATCTCGATATGTATATGATAAACAGAAAACACCATGGAAAGTGCTTTGTACCGTTTTTATTCACTCGTTGTTTTGTATCATAAAACTCACTCGCTCGTTCGTTTTATGACACTTCACAACTCGTGAATAAAAACGGTATGCGCGCACTTTCCATGAAGTATTCTATATATGTTTTACAGTAAGAACAGTACTAATAGTAATGATGGACAAATGCTGGCAGTGGTGGCGATGGTGGTGCAAGATCAGGATCGAGTCAACTCTTGCTCCTTTTGAAATTTAGGGCATAGAAAATGAGCTTGTAACACATCAAAATATAAGTATGATAAATTTAAACTTGTTTTTCGCTTTTCTTATATATAGTGCATCGAAAACTTGTCGCTTGTGGAAGATGCGGACACTGTGTCTGTTACTTCACGGCAAAGCTTAGCAAGCGTCAGGTATAATGATGTTAATATTGATGTATTGCATCAATCTATGGTATTCAACGAGACACTAGTGAAAAACGTCTGCGCATGCGTGCCTATTACGATGTTTTCTTAAGAAATGTGTGAGTTTCAGCAACACCGCGATCAAACGACTGCGCATGTGCAACACTTAGGTGACAGAACAGTGAATTTATATGGGAGAACATTTCAAAGTTAATTTATAAGAAACTCCGTTAATATTTAGTCTCCATATTTGCCGTGGAAGAAGAATATGTTCCGTTTAAATTATTCCTCGTTCACACCTCAAGAATATTTTTACATCGTGAGATATTAAATTGTCACCGAGAATCTACTTGCTTTTATTTGTTTTTTGTTTTTGTATTTGTATTTTTTTTAGTTAAGCTAGTTACAACAACAACATACGCTTTTGGAGCGCGCTAATTAACTAAATATTAACGTTTCTTATAAATTGATTTTGAACACTATCGGCCAAAAATCCTAATGCTTTCACCTAGATGCACGTGCGCAATCGTTTGACCGCAGTGTTAGTTTTAGCTTGGAATTAAATGCTCGTGTTCTCGGTGTATACATAAAATCTCTCTTGTATACCTTTGTAAGACAAAGACATTGCACTAATGAAGACATTATGTGAATACTGGCCCTAAGTTTCAAGAATTGACCTTGCCATTTTGTGAAAACCATTGTTGAAGGCAAGCGTAAAAGCGAAATTTGCATAAGTTTACAAAAGCACGAAGACGTGACTACGAGCATGCGCAGGCGTTTGTTTTGGTTGTTTTTGCTTTGTTTTTGTTTTTGTTTGTTTGTTTGTTGGTTGGTTTGTTTGTTTGTTTAATTGTTTGTTAACCAAGGTTTGATTAGCCCTAGCCGTTTCTTCCGGGTGGGTCCCAGTCCTTCTCAGCTAAAGCACCTACAGAAAGACCATCGAGATAAATGGATGTGCGTATTTCAGAACGGCAAATAGACGATTTTCAAAAATGGCGGCTCATTGTTCACGAGAACGAGGCCAGAAAGGCCTCTAAATTGTCATGGCATCAAATGGATCTAAGTCTATCCTGTAAAATGCACAGAAAATAGTTATTTCAAAAGGAATAGGAACACATCATCTTTGATAGCAATAGAGGTGTCGCCACGCTTATTTTCTGATAACAACTGACCTTTGTGGCCTCGTTCTCATGTACTAGGCCGCCATTTTTGAAAGTCGTCAATATGGCTGTCAGTTGAAGCGTGTTTTTCAGTTTCTGAACTCCATTAAATCAAAGTACTTTTATTTCAGGTCGGATTCACGACTCTTTACTGATGACATTGATATCAAGTATTGTAAAGCACTCAACTCCTGTAAATTACCAAAGGTATGTCGAGAAATTATTTTACAATTACCACAAGCGTCCCGTAACCTCTATTACCAGCGACGTCCCCAGCGACGGTCGTACATTTAAAAATTGGCTCGAGTTTATTTTTTGTCTAATTTCCACCGGGCATTCGATTATACTCACTACACGAAAAACAATTCTCTATGATAGGAATGATTTAATTTTTGTCACAAAGAAATAACTTTCGCTCAAAGTATCTCTTCTGTTTGCAGAAGCATATTCGGACCATTCTAATTGGTTGCATGTTCTCACTTCATGTGATATTTAAATTTTCATTAGAATTTTTCGTGACGTGTTCGTTTTGAGCTTTTTCAGTTGATTGTTATATGTTAATTACGAAAAACGAAAAAAGACTCCTATAGAAAGGTAACAGATTATTTGATATATGATCATCAATGAAATATCTATTTTTCTCTTTCTAAAAATTCAATGATATCTGAATATGAAGGTATTACATATTATCTTCGCATTTAAAGATAACACCTTTGCCATGAATTTTTGGAAATATAAATATATATATATTAATCATACAAAATATTCATGGCCCTCAACATGAGCAAATTTTCTGTGATACAATTTCTTTAACAAATATGTTTTGCTCAACACTCGATGCGAAAGCGTTGTGGTGTTAAACTTAAACGTAAGCTCGTGTGGATGAGACAAATGTGACAAAACCTTTGTCATATGAAATTTACTCATACATGCGCGACCGTGCAACTCCTTTTATAAACCAAAGACTCATATAACCTCAAGATGGTATAGAGTGATTTATTTAACCCGTGAAAGAAAGTTGACTTCCTACTGAGTACTAATAGATAATGAACAATAGAAAACATAGAGTCTACTACTGACTATTATTCGTACTATTTTGTCACTAGTTAATTAAAATCACTCTATTATCGATACACGGACACTGATATTATTCAAGTAGTTTAGCCGTGTGAGCAATCGTTCTGTCTGTTTTGTTTTAAGGATTTACGATTGAACGACACCGAGAATAGGGCATTGTCAGAATAGACGAAAGGAGAATGACATTATATTAAAAAATAAGAATATTTTCAATGAAATTCTTTCACGTCGACGTTCTAATGAAACGATTGATTACGCGCGTCCGCGACATCTTGACCACAGGAATCCCAAGCAATATTTTTAGATATGTTTCCTTTAGATTTTTACATCTCATATATGTTTCAGCTTAATTTTGAGCACGGGAGAAAACAGAAAAGAAAAAGCAGGCAATAGAGTATACTACAAAGTCCTTAACCCCATTTTTTGCGACTGAGTTTTGCTTCTGTGGCTTGAGTTTCGCCGGCAAAGTTTTGTTTGTTTGTTTGTCGAATGTTTTCATTGAGGTTGAGGAGGACTGGGGAGGCACGCATGCGCGGTACATTTTGTTGCGGTGTTAGCTTTACGACGTTTTACTTTCACTCAAATCATTCATTTCTGTCATATGTTTCAGATCCGATACGCAAAGCTAGAAAGACTCTTCGAAAGACTACTGGACATTCGGTTTTTAAGTATTGACTTCCTCAACACGTTTCTCATCACGTATCGCGTTTTCACGCACGCCACGAATCTTCTCGACACGCTCATTCAGTTTTACTACACGCGTAATACACGCGACACGCCATCTCCTTTGAGTGAAGTGTTCTCGCCAATTGCAAGAAAAACAAGATCGGTGTCTCTTCCAACTGATAGAAGCAATAACGCACTAAACGAGAAACGTCAAGGTAAATAGTGGAAGTAAGACGTTATAATAGCATTCACTTGGGCTACGAGGAAGCCCGAGTAACAGTCTGCTTACAAAGGCCTTCTGGGTAATTTGGCACACTTGCTCGTTTGATTACCGCAAAACAGATCTAGATTCGGTGTACTTCAGGTAGCCCGAGTAATTATTGTATGTGCGGAACGAATCAAGACGGAGGAGGGAGGAGAGGGATGGACCGGAAAACAGGGAAAAGGGAAACAGAGAAAAGAAATTGAAATAGGTACATAGCGGTACATTCTCTTTTCTTCATCAAATTTTATTTTATCAATAGTTATTTTAAAATCTCGAACTCGAAAATAGTAATACAGCGATTTGCGAGTGGGACATGAAAGAAGACTGAGGTGTTTTTCAAACACAAATGCGAAAATTTCGATTTCGAATGTTCGATTTCCGGTCTTGAAGGGTTGCGGTTTCAAATCCTAACTTCCCCACCCCTCTCCTCCGGCTCTAGAAATCATGAACGATAGAGGGTGAGGATTGCTAACGAAACATGACACGAGACACTAAATTCTTATAAGGAATTGTGCTCTAGGATACGAAAGTGAATGATTTGTTTATTTTAATTCTCTCAGCGCATCGCAATCGTGAAAGGAAGACTTCTCCTCAAGAAATCTCGATCACCGTTTCTGATGTCAAAATGCCAAATACCAAGGAATCTGCGCCTTCTGCCGAGCCTCAAAAGTCTCCTTCTCGTCTGATGCCGACAGCATACCACTCCTATCGACGCCATTCTTCGCCATCTGCTCTGGGTGACACAGCAGCCTTTGAATTCCCTGTAGTTACTGGTGAGGTACAAAGCCCCACTGACGAAGCCCCTGAGAATAAAACAAGAAATCAGAGTTCTCCTTTTCTCACGTGCGGGAAGATTCGTTCACGCGCACATAGCACTTGCAATGACACCATTGAAAGACAATCTTACAGCACCTGTTCGTCTTCGAGTAGCGATGAAGAGAATGAGCGATTTGAGCTTCAAGATCCCCCAAGGCTACGCACCAGACATCGTGCTTGTTCCTCGGGACAAATTCTTGTCACTTCACCAACTGTAGACGAAGATTCGGGTTCTGAATTGGGCCCTGATCCTTTTAGTCCTACAAACACGCTAATGGCTCCACAAAACAGTCCGATTAGTGGATCATCAGTCGTCTCATTGTCTCCGACAAGCAAGTCCTGACCCTGAAAGCGCCATTGATAAGGCTAAGAACAAAGTCCTGAGTGTAATGGGCTTAGCCTATGACTCAGACAAAGCGACAGATGATGACTCCAAAGTTCCACCCTTGGTTGCTGAAGAAGACGTGACTCTAAGTCCCGAGCTACCACGTGCTTCTTTGGGTAACCGTCGTCCTAGTTCCCCTTCGCGTTTTGCTAAACTTGTTAAAGAAGCCGAGGAACGCCTTTCAGGAATCACTTCTCCACGCCGACCCAGTTCCCCAAACCTGCAAACACAAGATCGTCGACCCAGTCTCTCCATGTCGCCTATCAACTCTCCTCGCTCGCCCCGGTCCCCTATATCACCTTCTGCTAATTCAGTTACCGCTGGAGTGGTTGTTACGTCATCGAAGCCTTCAAGACGTAGGTCCAGTATATCTCAAGCCGCTGCTGCTTTTGCTGCTGCTACTGCGGGCGCATCTCCTTCGCCGAGTTGTGGTGCCAACTCTCCCACAATGCAACGCTTCCGATTTGGTAAGTTGATGGAAAATTGAGGTTTCGACCCCTTAGTCCTTTCTCTCATCGTAAGACTGCAGGGTCGACGTCTAAGGACAAGGGCTTCCCCACTGTCTAGATATAGGGCTTTAGGGTATAGATCTAATAGAAATAAAGCCGATTTCATATGACTGGGAAAACGGCACGGTCACCGCACGATACGGTTACGACAGGAATTTCGAGTGTTTTTATAGACATTACGGCACTGACATTGTCACGGTACGGCCGCGATAAGTTTCCCACTCATACGAAAACCGCTCTAGTCTACATTCACATATCACAGTTCAAAAAGAAATAGGTATATAGTTGAAGGAATTTGAACTTTAACTACCGATGGTTACAATTTGTTTTCCTCGTGTTCGTAGGTTTGACAGTACGTCACATCCTGTCACATGACACACATCTCGCTACAATGAGAGTCCTTACAGTATTACGTCATTGGGTGACGAAACACCCTGAGGTAAGCTTATAATAAATCATACCACAGGTAGTCCAAAGTCATTGTTTCACCATAGAGGAAGTTGACTTTAGCTCTTAGTTGTAACTCCTTACTAATATTGCCGTAATTTTTAGTTTTCATTTTCGTACAGTATATGTTTTCATATCTGTGATATTATATTTGTTTTATAAAATAACTATGATATAACGCGCGCTGTGATTGACCAAAGGACGCGTGTCGCGCGTTCTCTATGAGAACACACAGCACGCGCGCGCACATTTTCAAACTTTCTCCAACGAAAAAAGAAAAAAAACTTCAATTGTATTTTACTATAAAAGAAATAGAAAACTCGGCAGCAGTGCTATGTTGAGTTATAGAAGCACTTGGGAATTGTAAGAAGACTCGAGAAGTGTTGAGAAGCACGAGGCGACGCCTCGTGCTTCTCCTAACACTTCTCTCGTCTTCTTACAATTCCCGCGTGCTTCTATAACTCAACATAGCACGCTGCCTCGTTTTCTATTTCTACAATATTTGCATGTATAATTATCGCAGGATTTCGAGTCCGATACAAATCTGAGAGAACAACTCATCTCGTTCATGGAGGAAATTCTTCACCACGATAGCTCATCGAATCTTGAACAAAAGTTCGCAACAGCAATAATCAGGTACCGCGTATTTTTATATTTTTGTATGAATTTAGTATTATACATGTACCTTAATTCAGTATAGAATTGTTTTCAAAGGCCAGCTGAAACGCGAACTGTTTGGTGGTTAAGCATTTTCTCTTTTGATCATTATGTTTGGTGCAGCCAGTTAGTGCTTACAGTGGAGTAAGCGCCTTACGCTTGTGAAACATGTTTCGTTTGGCTGTCCAAACACAACAACAAAAGTTTGGTCAGCAATGGCCAAGAGTCATTGTTTCAAAGTGCTTGGTTACCAAACTTTTCAGGTTTGGTCGTGCCCTTAGTGACAAGTTTTAAAACAGTTTTCTATTAATGAGTATTGGATTCAACTCTTGTCTTCATTGTAACGATTTTCTTCCGTTTTCAGAACCCTTTCAAGGAAACCAGAAAACTCGAACTTCGAAAACCTTCTTTTAAAACAAGTAAGAACATTTATCCGTCCTAAGCATAGTTTACGTTAATACGATCCCTAATAATATGGCTGCAACTATAGCACATGACTGACATATCACATGATCGAAATGGTTATTATGATATCATGCGACCAATAGAGTTGTCAGATGTCACGTGACGTGATCATCACCGTCATTATATCGACCTCATTATATTATGTCTGCTGCATGATTACAATCAATTAATATCGTTCTGTTATCTTTCAGCCATCTACTGTCGATCCAAACAGCTTGGACAAGATTTCTGCTTCACAACTTGCAGAACAACTAACGTTTATTGAACATCAACTGTTCTCGAGAATTCCCGCTCAGTAAGTAATGGGTTTAGTTGCGGGCAAACTTGAAAGACGTTAATATTTACTAATTATATATTAATTGTATAGCTAGCTTGTCGTAGAGCATATTTCGTGTCAGTGTGTGAAAAGCGCGGGACATGCAGACGGTTCCATGGTGTGACCGTGACCATGTCGTTCGGTGCGCTTTGGTTTATTGTACCGCGAGTGACCCAATGGTACACGTCTAATTCCGTTCTGTGGAGCCTTAGGCGGGCCAAGAGAGATGACCCTGATTAAATTAGGCTGTGTAGCGGACCCATGGGAGAATGGAGAGGGAAGGGGAATGAGGAGAAGAGAATAGATGAGCCCCCTTGTTCCTTCTCTCCCCACCCCCTTCCCCTCTCCCTCCCCCTCTCCCTCCCCTCTCCCCTCCCCTTAGGGCCACTAAACAGGCTAGATTAAATTGACCTTGCTGCAATCTTACAGATTTTCGTTCATTTTACCATCTACAGTGAATTCCTTAACCTGGCATGGATGAAGACCAATAAGAACACTCTTGCGCCGAATATCTTACGAGTGAGTCAGCGTTTCAACGAGGCCAGTGCGCTTAGTTGCTTCTGAGATCCTTAAACGTCAAACTCCTTCAGCTCGCGCCACGATCATCGAGAAGTGGGCCAACGTAGCTGAAGTTTGTAGAAACTTGCACAACTTTAACTCGGTTTTGGAGATAACATCGGCGTTTCTTAGTAGTTCTGTCTTTCGATTAAAGAAGACTTGGGAAAAGGTCTCTAAACAGGTACGTAGAAGATCTATCACGAAGAAAATTAAGATAATTTGGTGGAAATCTTTTTCACCAACACAGAAATTGATATGACTGGGATGACGTCACGCGACACCATGCGGATGGTATGACGTCATAGTAATCATGGTTGTCATGACGTCATAGTAACCAATGGTTACCATGTGTCCTTTTACAGCCATCATGACCTCATGTCTTCAA
Organism: Telmatactis stephensoni; assembly: GCA_029948255.1. NCBI lineage: Eukaryota > Metazoa > Cnidaria > Anthozoa > Actiniaria > Isophelliidae > Telmatactis > Telmatactis stephensoni. The sequence continues at coordinate 427,027 of JALIZF010001926.1, forward strand.
TAAAGTATACCATAGCACCATGGCGTGGTTGCCATGGGAATGCGGTTGCTATAGTAATATTTTACTAAAGTATATCGTTTCGTTTATTAAAGGCTCGCTCGCAAATCGATAAACTACAAAAGATCGTCAGTGCAGAGGGTCGGTTTAAGAACATGCGAGACGCTTTGAGATGGTGAGTAAATGTTAGCATTATTTACAGTACGCACCTCATTTTTGTCAATAGATTTTAGATTAACAAACACAACGAGATTGGAGGACGAGCATAAAAGACGAATATGTCACATTTGACCATCGTGTGACCACCACTACCTCGTCGCGAGGCGCGTTGTTCAGGAAGCCATTTCACCAGTTTTCTCGTCTTTCGTTTTGAAAAATATCTGTTTTATCGGTAAGCGCCATCCTCGGGGACCCTTCCCCCCATTTCGCCCTGGGTCTTCGAAGATGTTGCGCGGCGCCATCCTTCATGTCGTGTTGTGTTTGCTGAATCTATAAAAGCATGAACCAAAGTCCCGCAAGCCATTATTGTGGCTGAAATTGTTCATAAATAATCACATGCGTTCTTGTTTGGACTGATACAAGTTCTCATGTTTATCTCGTTAGCGCTGATCCTCCATGTGTGCCCTACCTTGGTTTCTACCTAACCGACCTCGCTTTCATCGAGGATGGAACGCCTGACTGTAACGAAGAGGGTTTGATCAACTTTTCGAAAATGCGAATGGTAAGTGGTCATCCTCATGAATGAATGAATGAATACTTTATTTTAAAAACACGAAAGTCCCTTCATACTACATGCTCTTCCAGAGAGAAATTCCTTTTTACATAGAATGGTCGAGATCAGTAGCAGAGATAACAAAAAACAGTGGAAACTGAAACTGATACAGTAAAAACGAACTGAAAGTACATTGGACCAAGAGTGGTCGATTATAGCTTTCACTTGTTACTAGTTATTCCTAATTTGTCCTCTTGGTTTTTGGTATTTAGATCGCACAAGTCATTCAGGAGATTCGACACTATCAGCGAACAACGTACTCGATAGAGTGTGACTCTAAGGTGTGTTTCTCGAACTAAATAAGAATCGGCAGTATTAGGTCCTGTATATGATGACAGAATTGTAATTCTGATGATGACTATAATGTCTACCAGAAATATTGGTCACTGAAACCCTCTAAAAATACCAAGAAAACGTGATGCGGGGAGAAGAGGAGGTTTGGGTTCCAACGATGGGTCTCGTGCGCCCGTGACTGGACCCGCCGGATTCGGGACCAAAGGAGAATGGCAACGTACCCTTTTTAAGTGGCAGCTGATTTTTGGGAAATGAGAACAATAGAGCCATTAATATTAACCCTAGATTTTGTCCAATAATCTGATTTTTTACCATTTCAAAGTTTTATAGAGGTAAATACAACCGTAAATATGGAGTTAACAATTGTTTTAATTGCAGGTGATTCACTATTTAATGGCTAAAGACCTTCAAATGGATGAAGAAGCACTTTACAAAACATCTCTCCTAGTTGAACCAAGAAAGAAGGGTTCGTCAACTAAAATCAAAGCTCCAGAACCTGAAATACTGCCTTAGCATGAACGTAATGCAGTCAAGAACACTGCTCTTATTCTTTCTTTTTCGCGTTGGAAAGCTGAAGTTAAAAGATTGCACGAAGGCTACTGAGTTTGAGACTAAGAAGATTGAAGAACTCGGATCGTTTAGAACGGATTTTAGCTGCTACACAATTCAGGATTAGGTCATGATCACAAGTTCATGCTACATGGATTCAGATTACAAAAAGGGTTAGTGAGTTTGGGACAAATAAGAAGACTCGACTTGCAAAACTGACCGTTTATGCAGATTGAAGAACTGATCATTTAGAACGATTTCAGCTGCTACACGATTCAAGATCTGGTCACAAGTTCTTGCCGCATGGATTCAGATTACAAAAAGGATAGTGAGTTAGGGAACAAATGAGAAGACTCGATGCTGCAAAACCGGCTGGTCGTTTATGCAATTCAACATTTGGCCACAAGTTCCTTTACTGATTCTGTGGATCTCTAGTTTCATATGTCGATTGTTCTTTGTAGTTTAATTTCTTTCACGACCGTCTTATCATATTATCGGATTGCGGGGCTAGGATAGATTTAATTGAAGAAAATTATCAATTGAGTCACTCCGAATTAACTCTTTCGGCTAGTTGTGACACTAGATGTTGTTCTCGTTGTTCTCGTTGTTTTCTTTGTCTATGTAACTAAATGTTTGTTTATTTATAAATACATGTATTTATTTATTTATTTGGTCATCTGTTTGTTAGTTGGTCGCTCGTTGTTTGTTTGTTTATTTGTTGTTTGTTTATTTGTTTGGGATTACGTTACACCTATTTCAAGAAGTTGGTTGTCCTTCGTATATATTGCAAGACCGCAATGCATTCTGGTCGTAAATAAGGAAAATCGTTCCCAGTATTACTGATTGGCTCTATCATCAAGCAGAGAGCTATTTGTAGTTCTGTGGAATAGAATGCATGCGGTCGCTTGCATGCGCAGTCTTAGAAAGATCGAAGTGTGCAATGTGAATTACAGTACACTGTGAACAACAACAACAACAAAAAACCGGACAACCTTATTTGGAAGTAGTTGTATTTAGAAGACGTTTATTGGGATAATTTTATCACATTCCTGCGAAAAGCATCGAGAGCATGTGCATTTAGTCGATTATGACTGTTGTTGTACAAAAGATGGCTTATATTGCATGCACTACAATGAAACGCATTTTGTCACGTTACGTTACTCTCTCCATGACATGTGATCCATTTGTCACGCAAACATATATTGACTATCAAAGGGTTTACAAATTACCAACAACGCAAAAAAGAACGCTGGAAACGTACAGAGTTTTTATTTATGAAAAGTGGCATCAGTTGAGGTGACGATAGGAGATACTGAAAGTCAATTAATTGACCATCAGCTTTTGAATTTTAATTTAATTGAATGCAACTAATTTATGTGAATTGAAAATATAGCAATCGAATTGAATCAACGTTTGCGAAGGCAGTTCAGCAGTCAAAGAACTTTAATTTACAAGAAAATATTGTACGCAAACTAACGCAAAGACATTTACGCCATGATTTTACGTAACGCCTACGCAACCTTTGCGCAACGCCACTTAGTAAGGCTACGTACGCAACGCTATTTACGTACAGCTGTTTATCCACATTGTAGTTTTCTCATTCGTGCAGAGAATGAGGGGTGAATTGCATATCTACTGCTTACTTTTCCTCCATTAATCCCTCGTGGACTGCACTGAAAAGTGCACTTTTAAGGAGTGGAATCGATTCTTACGTAATATTCCTTATATGGATGAAAAGTAAAGATCACGTGATATGTAACACCTTTTAGACATTTAAAAGAGTGGAAGACTGGAACCTAAATATTTATGTGAAAACCCACAGTACGAACCTGACCTATTTTGCGAGCTCTAATTATTCTCCACTTAACTCCAAACTACTAACAATTCTTACAATTTTGTTTGGATAAATTCCTCTCAAACTTATTTCAATTTATTTGCAATGGAATTGCATGCAACATTATGTAGCTAGTTGTCTTTTAATTATATGATGATGAATGTCCATATTTGGTGTGACACTTAGTCTTTCCTTATTTGGTAGATTCCATATTTGGTATTTCGCAGTCTTTCCTTATTTAGTATTAATATTCCATATTAGGAATATACATGCAGTTTCAACTAGTTTTGACTATTCTGGTTTCTAACTTGATGGGTTCAATACTTGATTTACTCTAGACTTCACACTCTAAAAGCTTAATTTGTAAATGTTAATATAATGAAAAATATGCATTCGCTGATGTACATAGCAAATTGATGTTACCGAATTTAGTTATTTAACCGTTTACTAGCATTAGCAATGTCCAGTCATTTGACATGATTATTTTTAATGTTCGTACGCAACCAAAATTAATAAAATGCAAAACAGAATTAGAAAATGTCCATTGAATTGTATTTTACGATAGTGCGGTTGTGCGCAGAGTGGCCGGAATAGTCTCTTTCGCAGCCGTTATTAGTCTAGCTCCCATTCCTCTGCGGTCCACTCCCGCCAGCCACTAGCCGGATAGCGCTATTCGTTGGATAAATCCTTATCATGCAAGCGGATGAAACTTATTAGATGAGACCACCCTTTGTGCAAGCCAGAACGCAGCACATGGTGTTAAAATGGGAACACCCTTACCGCTGACACGCCCATATGCAGCAATTTGTGCGCATTCTGATGATTATCGCTAGCAGAATCACCAAGAGAGCATTAATGCTCTCTTGAAATCACCTATACATCTCCATGGTCGCGAACAGAAGTCGCCTCTTATTTATGAGTCACTCCAACTTTGAGCCTCACAGGCCAATTGAAAAAAACCTTGTGACATGGAAAAAAACACAGCAAACAAACTCAGTTGAGCGCTCGAGCTGGGACTCGAACCCGGACCACCAGCGGTGAAAGGCCGGCGCACTAACCACTCGGCAACAATGCCACCCACCATGCCACTTGTACTCTAACATAATCCCAACACAGTATGCAAGTAAATACTTTTAGTTTCACATTAAAGTGCTCAGATTTATTCCATTTAACAATCTAATTCCATGAGTGGACTAAGTCTGGTTTACATTTGCGGCATGAGTAAAATTGCACGGAGCATGTGTAAACACATAACGATATTTTCGCTGAAAACGAAAATTGTCAAAATGTAATTATAAATTCACTGGGGTTTTGTGAGCAACGTTGTTAGCATTTTTCTCAGTGGGGCAAATGTGAACCAGTTTTGGCATTTGACTGAGTGTTTTAAATTATGGCGCTTAACAAATACAACTGACAATTTCCATAAATAACATTAGCATTGAGATATATTTTTGACCTGCTTGTAGTGCAGTTTAGAGGGACTTTGGTTCACTTGAGTTTGCAGTCATAAACACCTCTACTGAACACCGAAATAATGGCGGAGCCCCGTCACGAATATTGTTTCTGACAGTTCATCAGTGCAGCATTATGCTTGAGGACAGTAGTAATTTTTAGCAGTGCAGAAAAATTATTGAGAAAAAATCGGCCTAAATTGAATTGAGGAAATTTATTCGAGATAAACATTCACTCGGGCTACCAATAATTTCAAGGTTTACAACGTCCTACAAAACGAGGATAAAGACACACATCTCTGATGTGATGCCTGTTGAGTAGCCATGTTAGAAATCGTTCCAATCCCAAGCCATAGCCACCATGAGGGCAGCTGCCAAATTTACGCTGAAAAAAATAAGAGAAATAAAATTCACTGATGGTGAGACTTAGAACAAGTTTTGAGAAAGCGCTATTCGAAGTTATTTCATGTTTATGAAAGTAGTCGTCCTGACCATCCTCAAGATTGAGGCTTTCTCAATTAAGCTACGTAATCCTTGGATGGCAATCTCTTTGAATGTAGACACTAGCAAAAGCGCAAATGAAACTTCTGCTTGCGACACGTGCAAGCACAAGAAGTCCAGTTTCAGGGGCGTCCTCAGCCTTCTTGAAAGGGGATCCATCTTGTACCGAAATAAGACACTCAAGAAAAATTCGATAAATGCAGTCATTTATGACTCGTGCATACACCTCATTTCCAGTGTTTGAACTTTGAAAAGGTGATTCCGGAACCCCTGCAACTCAGTCTCACCTAGGGACGCCCCTGAGTTTTCATTCAATGAAAAAACAAGAGAAAGGGGACCATTCATCCTCAGAAACTCTCTGGGTCTGTACCTAAAATAAGCATAGGACAGAAGAAGTGTGTCCTTTTGCCTTGACGCCCTGGTACCCCGATGACTGGAAAATACTCCATCCAAAAACTCCAGGGAAAAATGTTTATGACTCTATCAATACCTGATCAGAAAACCAATAGTAGGGTGTTGGATCAATGCCTTCTCGTTTATAGCCTTTCATCAGTTCATCCTGAAGCGTGACAAAGGAAGGATCTTAGGATGTTATGTAGGAAAAATAATTCATCAGACGAGACGTAAACTTACAAAGTCCCATATCCTCATTGAGCCTCCAACAATCTCACCTACTCCAGGCATTAGCAAATCAACCTACAAAGCAAAATACAAACAGTATTAATGGAAAAAGTGAAATTACACTTTAGACATCAGAGTCGCCTAAGAATATAACCGCATCAAATCGCGCGCCTTAAAATGAAAAGCACGATGTAATGCGGCTCGTATTTGCTGGCTAGCAGCAGAGCACTTGCACTTTTTTGCAGTGTTAGAAAATTCATCTAAAGGACACACGGTGTAACACTTCTTGCAACACTTTCTGCAACTTCGCAGCTACACCGTGTGTCTACCTCTGAAAATATTGCGTACAATGTTGCGTACAATGTTGCGTGCAATGTTGCGTACAATATTGCGTACAATGTTGCGTACAATGTTGCGTGCAATGTTGCAGAAGTAGCCAGAAGTAGAGCTCAATCCTAAACCTGCGCGCAACATTGCAGTTGAAAAAGTTGAATCGTGTGTGCGGGCATTAACGGTTTACTACTACTTACAGATTCAGTTAGCCTTTTGTCCTCGGCACAAGGCTGCATGTAGAATGACTTGATTTCGATAGGGAAACGACAAAGCAGGATTGGCTGAAATAGGATAATATTAGTCACTATTAATATTCCCCATAATATCTATAAAGACTTTGAAATACAATTTACCTCATTGATTTGGTCTGTCATTTTTCGCTCAGGCATTTCTGGGATGTCCTAAAAGAGAGGAAAAGAATTACAGGTCAAGGTAATAGTCAGGGAGGGGTGGGTAAGGATAGACAATTGACTTTCGTTAGTTTTCGTCCCCGTCCCCCTCAAAACAAAACAATAATTCTAAAAATCTTTACCTCTCCAAATTCATAGTATGTTCCATCATCTTTCTTGATATCATGCTCTTTTAGGTACACGATGGCTTCTGCATAGTCCATTCGCCTAGAAAGTATTACACAATCCACCATTGTTAAAATAAACCAATGACTATATACTGTAGATGGTATCAGGGAGACTATTAACTGGATTATTTTACTGGTACATTTACCTAAATGGTCTCTTTGGGGGCTTGAAGTCCTGTCAAAAATAAAATCAATGTCTTTAGAACAATTCCTTGATATATTCATTGTATGGTATATAACTATTTGCACAAACATTGACCCTTTCAAAATCATCAAACCTAGTTAAGCTGAGACCGAAATGACTCCTGGGTATACGTCTAGTAATATATGGATATTCATATGTTTTATCTGTGAATTTCCAACATAATTGTGTTGGAAATACCAAGAACTTATCTCAGTCACTGTTTGAAACGTCCACGTCCACATGCTTCTTTAAAATCATCTAATAAACAAATTTCCCAGTGTTACTTTTGGTCTCAGCTTCTATGCTTTGAAAGGCTCAGTGTTTGTGCAATTAGTTCTATGGATTCCTTAGATTAATCTTTCTTTTCTTTAGTGCCTTGAGCAGTTCTGTATAGGTGCTACATAATCAATATTATTATTATTATTATTATTAGCTCGGCAATATTGCATACTTTCAATAATTTTGAAAAGATGAAACTTACAGGGTTCAACTCATACAGGATATGTGCATATGGTGACTTCAGCACCCTATCAACAACATCACATACCTAAAAAAATATCAAAACAAATACTTTGAAAATGTTCTAATTAAAGTTGTTTTACAACTGTTTGTGCCCTGCCAGACTAAAGTCTTGCCTGGCAATTAGTTGATACAGTAGGCTACCAAAACAACAACTCAATTTTTAGACTTATAGAGAGTTTCACTAATGACGTCAGAACACTTTGTTGGCTTTGTGGTAGCCTATTACCAAATTCCCAGACACAACAGGGTGGTGATGTACAGGGAGGACCCAGGATTATCTTCAGGAGGGGCTGCACCATCATATAAACTGGAAACTGCCAAGAGGATATTTTGAGAAAGGACTCAAAGCCATCTCAGGAGTGGCTGGTGTGCACCCCCCTGCACCCCTTCCCTAAATCCACCCCTGATGTAAATCAACATCAATGAACTGTACTTACTAAGTCTTCCAGTCTGTCTAGTAGTTCATCAAAGCTTATGAATGGACATTCACCCTCAATATGAGTGTACCTATAACAGAGAAAATGTACAGTGATTGTGAAAAAAGCATAAGGCAGCATTGGATATACAAATAAATTTATGAAAAATGATGAAAGATAAACTTACTCTGATAGATGTCTTCTTGTTCTAGACTGCTCAGCTCTGAAAGATTCTGCAATACAGAAGACGTCGCCTAGTGCTGGTATTGCTGTCTCTAAGTATAGTTGGGATGACTGAGTAAGGTAGGCCTGGAACACGAATAAAATATAATAACCTCTGGTTATATATAATAATCCTGGTTCTTCGAGAAGAAGCTTTGAAGAGGAACACAGTAAACAGCTGTGCTTATACAGCTTGAGAAGATCAGAAAGGTACTTGGGAGCAAGTCCAGGAAGGGTAAATAGGTTATTTCAATCCACAAAATTAATATTATTGTTTAAACAATGTAAACTCACATCTTCACCAAAGTAATCAAAGGTGAACAGAGTAGAGCCACCTTCTACTTGAGTCTCCACCATGCAGGGTGGAGTGACCTGAATACCATAATACAAAAAGAAAATTTAAAGTACTGAAATCAAACTGCAGTGTAGATGTTGAGCTTGGATAGACCAGCCAGTCATAATGCAGTTCTTAAATGATACACCTTGTTTCTGACGACTGGTTCTGGCACCATTTAAGAACTAGCAGTTTTGGCTGGCAAACTCCACTAAATGGAAAACACATGCAACAAGTCAAAGTAATGGCAACACTAAGAGTTAACATACTGCTGACCAGCAACCCACTCCAAGTTAATTTGCTTTAAATATCCACATTAATGCAAAGGAAAATGAAATAGAATTAAGAAGCAAAACTACCTCAACATAATGTCTGTCAAAATAATGGTCTCTGAAACTAAAACAAAAAATTACTGTCATTTTGTGAAAATCCATTTATGTAAAAAATGTGTCACCAACTTACCATTGTGTAACCACTGAACGCATGCGCAAAATTCGTGACAGCTACAAGACAAAATAGAAAGCATCTTAATTTGGGGGTTATATTGAAAAAAATGAATGTGAACAAAGTGTGAATGGGAACAATGGAGATTCTTACCGTATCTCCTCTGATCATAATGTGTCTGTTATCAAGCTGTGTGTCAATGGCAGATTCCTATAAACAAAAATATGCATAGGTTTCAAGACTTGATTGGAATCATTCGTCTTGCACTGGTAGCCCAATCAATCACATCGGCAAATATTTCTTACTGGTACCCAGTTCTCGTGGTATTATTACCAATGGTAACCCAATATAAGGGTGTTTTCCATTTAGTGGAATGAATCAGCCAGAACAGCCAGTTCTTAAATGTTACATGTCAATTCCTAGCTCTGGCTGGAATCAGTCCTAAGAAATCAGGCTGTTCTGGCCAGTTGGTTCCACTAAATGGAAAACACCCTAAGAAAACCCTCAAATAGTCATTACTAGTGCCCAGATCATATTGGTCATGTTGACACAGGTAACCCAACTAACCTCAGTAGCAATGTTTTCTACTCCACCAGCTGGTGATGCACCAATTAGTTCCCAGTAATCAACGGTCATTTCATGGCCACCAGGAGCCTGGAACACAGTATTATCTTCATTAGAATTATAGTATACAATATACAAATTAAGTTGATATGCATTAACATGTTTTAGTAACACTGGAATTTTATGGTAACCGGTATATTCGCTCCAAAGTCAATTCGCTCCAAGTCAATTCGCTCCACCCCAAGTCAATTCGTTCCACATATCAGGTCAATTCGTTCCACATGTATTTAATACAAAAATCGCGAAGAAAATGTAGTATAGAAGAATATAATATAATAAGAAGTCAACAGAGAAGATAACAGAAAGTTTTTAAGAAGTTTTTCGATTACAAACGGCCATATTTCAACGAGTAAAATACGGCCGTTTATCATGGAAAAACTTCTTCAAAACTTCGTAGTATCTTCTCACATTACTTCAACATAATAGTTCCTTACATTATACTTTAGTTTCTTGTGAATTTTTTTGTAAACAAGTACGGTTAGGCGTTCGAGAGTAGAGTCGATTCGCAAACATGCCGCCGCCATTTACTCGTTGAAATATGGCCGTTTGTAATCGAAAAACTTCTTAAAAACTTTCTATTATCTTCTCTGTTGACTTCTTATTATATTATATTCTTCTATACTACATTTTTCTTCGCGATTTTTGTATTAAATACATGTGGAACGAATTGACCTGATATGTGGAACGAATTGACTTGGGGTTGAGCGAATTGACTTGGAGCGAATTGACTTTGGAGCGAATATACCGGTATTCAATTTTATTTATATTAACGAACTTACAGTTTTTCCTTCAGGTATGGCTTTGACAACCCCATACAGACACACAGTGGCTTCTGTTGCCAACAGCAAAGCATCGTAAGTATGACACTGTGAATACAAAATAATATATAATGTAAAGTTATACTACATGTCTAATATTGTACGTGTAGATCTACGTCATTGTATATTACAGTGTTCTGTTGATAATGTATCAAATGAACTGCACTGTGCTGTGATTGTGTCACTGGCACAATGTTCCTGCCTTGAACTTGCTATGTGTCATTTTCACAGTCATACAAAATATGTGTGCCATGAATTTTTGCAGTTAAATAACAATGACAGTGATAGTAATGGCAATGTACCTACCAAGACATCACTCATGACACATTGAAGAAAACCAGTCCCATCACGAAGATCAATAAATATCAAGTTTTTACCTAAAAACATAATTTTCAATTCAGATCCTTTACTCTATGTTACATTGTAACTGTGTACATACAAGTGTATTATAAATGAAATTTCTTACCTTGTCGTCTCAGACGATGAACCCAACCATAGATCTTGACTCTCTGATCACGGTGTGCTGTTGTCTCTCTGATTTTTATCTATTATAATTCAAAACAAGAGATAATCAAAACAACAAATACTGCAATCAGTGTTGCCATGTATGTTTTAGTTTTCTACTAAAGTACACCCCTATTTTTCACTTTAATTTATACTTATAAAGTTCTCATTTCCTTTATCTTCATTTACATGTACAATGTACCAGTTGTCATCTGCAACCTTTCTATGTATTTCACAGGTTTTATTCCAGATTGGTCAATTGGACTCAAAAAGGCTGCAGAATGTCACCACTAAGGTTGAGATGTCACTTACTTTCTTTGCTTCTGGTAGACTCTCGTCTTGCTTGATCACAATCTTTTTGGCCTCTTCCAAGTTTTTCTCTCTTTGCTGTGCTTTTTCTTCCTAATAATATTAATAATAAATTACATCAATCTTAATATGTACTTTATCTGAAGTCATCACCATCTTGCCAACCAACACCATAATTATCTTCATCAACATTATCTTTTATTGAAAATCAATCTATATCATAATTATAGTACTGTACCTCCTTTTTCTCTCTTTCTTCTGATTTTCTTTTCTCTGCAGCATGTATTTTGGTAACCTTCTTCAATTGAGCTTTTGCAATCTTTTCAAACCTCTACAGAAAACAGTGAACCAACAAAGAATGTTTAGTACAGTATGTAATTACATTATTCAGTGTCAACACCTTAACTTCATTAACTTTGCATAAACCACTTGAATGATGCTACTCACCTCTCCTCCTTCTTTGCCATCTACCATAATGGAAGGGACAGGTTCCTTGCCATCAACTTGACGTAAAGCCTAATAATGACACGTTTACATGTATGAAGCTTTTTAAAGAATTATTTAGGAGATACATTTGGTATTTTAAAGACTAATCAACACCACAGACACAGTAAAGAGGTTGCAGAACAGAAAATGTACCAATGGAAATTGTGCCTGACTATATCCCAATGGGGAAAATTTGTTCCATTATAAGTGTTCCATGCACCACTCCTGTCATCTGCCCTACCTATTTGCTGAATTAAGGTTAGCAAAAGAGTAGCTTCTATTTGGACAACTATCACTGGTTCATCAGGGTCTGCCACATTATGCAGCTGAGCAGTGGTTCAACAGAATTAAGTATACCATCTGAATCATCTGCCATTTGCTGGTCAACAAGAATATGTTGCATACCTGCAAGACTGTTTTGTATGGCTTTTGCAAAGAACCATCTCCCTCCAAATCATTTCCATCCTTTTCTGATGTGAATATCACTGGACCGTTAGCTGAAAGAACACCAATCAGAATAAGAATATTGAGTAAAGCTTGACAAATATACAGCTCAATAGGAAATGTATATACGTACATCCAGTTACACGTACAACAATAATAACTAAACTAACCTATTCCCTGCAAAGATGAGCTCATTCTAATTGTCTTGAATAACCTTACAGGTGTTTGAAGAAGAGTTTTGTTCCTAACTACACTATGTTTTACAGAATAATTTTGATATCTGGTCAGGCAAGTTACAAATTGCAATGAAGCTGGCGAGAAGACTTTTTTCAGCTGAGGAATTCCTAGTCTGTGCATCACTGATAAGACCCTAAAAGAGATGGGGAAATTTAGGCCATCAGACAAAATGACTAAGCTGTGAGAACTCCATCTCTTTGGTAATAAAGTACAATTGACATGTACATGTAGCTATTAAGCATCCTTTCTCTCTGTTGCCTGTCTCACAAATACTCATTGCAAATTGCATCTACATAAAGATTATATTCTAAAATTATAAAGATCTTGTAGCAGGCAACATGGCAGTCAATCTATAAAGTGGGGATTACTATAACAAACGTTCACGTTTGCAGAAATTTAAGGTGGCTCTAAACCATAACAAAAGTGTGGCTACCTAGGTAACAAATATTTTCAAGGCATTTTGATAAGTAGACAAAATGGCCTCAACTCCTTAACGTGTATACCACACCTAGCCCCAACTTAACAGTATCCATTTCACAGTATGTGAATATGACCATCGGTGCAATACTTCCTCATTTGAGCTGTATGCTCCCTACTAAGCTAGTTTGTTGTGATTTATTTGTCTAGGATTTATGATAATTAAATGACATCATCTCAGAAATTTGCAATATTTGGTTACGCTTTACATGTTGCTTTATATTGATTCCAATAATATACTCAAGATATCTTTTATGTAAAAACAAAATGAAACTTTGATGTGATAAAACATTTCTAAATTAGCAAAATTAATGATACTTGATATCTAACGGGCATACAGCTCAAATGAGGAAATATTGCATCAGTCATAATTCGCATACATGTACTGTGGAATGGATATTGTTTACTTGGAGCTAGGTGTAATATCCACTTTAATTAATAAAGCTATATTTACTAGAAATGAAATTTCCCAGAAATGGAAACAATAATGGCTGCCCAAACTGTGGAGAAAAGGCAACTTATGGAAGGGTTAAATGTGGCATTATCAAAATGGAGCCTATTCACTGCTTGACCAAATAGAACAATATAAATCATTGCATTCATTGTATCCTTTCTTAATGAGCATATAATGACATTGTTAGAATGTTTAAAAATCATTAAATATTAGTGTTACATAATCTATTCATGGAAAACAAAGATAGTGAAATGAACTTCCTCATCAATCAAGAAAAAGAAAAAGGAAAAGGAAATTAAGAAATAAAAAATAAAAATGTTAACGTTACTATACAATTTTTATAACCAATAAATGCAACACAAAACTAAGTTGCTAAAAAGACCGTAATTTCATTATTTTATAACACTTTTTTCGTCACCTAACATACAAGGTGAAAGATTTTTAAAATACATCGTCCTAGAATCTAGAACTAAACAACACAGCATCTGATTTTGTTTCACTTTCAATTTCACTTAAAACAATGCAGATATCGAAGAGTTAAACTAACTACTTGAATGTCCAAAGTGGGTCGATCTAACTGAAGGGGATTTCTATTACAAACAGATAAAAAACACGTGCAAGATACAAGCTAAATGAATCAGCTTTCAACTACAAATGGGAAAGGGAGTTGTTCGCGATCACGACTCCTTACCTAAACTCATGTTTGCTGTTTTTGACGATAATTCAGCTTCACTCATGATAATAGATCAAAGTATTGGTAGTAGGACCTTGTTGTACAGTGTTTAATACCTACGATCAAGAGAAATGATGATTCAATCTGCTAGAATTACTTGAAATCTACCGGCGAAAGTTGCATCAGATCACACAAAGACTGAAATGCGCAGGATCGCTTATGCGTATTTCTGGGGAGGGGTAGGGGGTTTCAACATAAAGGAAAAGATAAACAAATTATTGTAAAATTCAAGTAACTAAAAAAACAAAAAATACCGTGAAATGCACTATAACAAAGAAATGTTTAAAACACATAAAATTACTTGCTACAGAAAAGAGATGTCAAAATCCTAAAGATTTTACCCCTCCCCTAAGAGCAAATTTTTGCTTACTCGTTTCCATTCTTCTCACTTCCAGAAATCCAATATGGCGGATAAAGGCGCGAAATTGGTTTTCTGCAAATTTTCGAGATTTCTTGAAGATATTCCAAGCTGTTTATGGCTGGGCAATAGAGAAAATGTTTAGTGTGGATTGTCGTTGCTTTGATAGTTGGAAAACATGACTTTGTAATTCCAAGAAATTTCAAAATTCGTCCTAATTTGCATTGTGGAATGAAGTCAGGTTTGTTTTGACTCCAGTGTGTGCAAAATTCTCCAGAAAATGTTTACGTGCATTTCATGATGTATAGAAATATTTCTCTCAAAAACGCTTGCGTGCTAATATGCAGGAAGACGACAAACATTTCTTGCTCAAGTTCGCGTTGTGTACTACCTTCTGAAGATAGCTGTGTTCTACAGAACGCACAAAGAGTAACAAGTTTTAGAACGTTTACGTCAAATTCAAGTGATGGCCAATCAGCTAGGTTCAACCTTGTGGATATACAAATGCTTTCAGAGGCTCTCCATAGACAAGTATTCCCTGGTGTAGAATATGAACAAAATTCTACCGCTATTGAAAAATGTATATACCACTTAAAAGAACACAGTTTGTGGGGAAAAAGTAAATCTGTTTTACCCGATGTAAACATGACACTTCCAAAATTACTTGGTTCTAATATTGATGAACATTTTAAGATCATAGCAAGACAACAAAGTAAGCCTTACTTTGAGCTATCAGAGCAACTATCTTCTACAATACTTCCTCCTATGCCAGAAGAGTGGGCATTTGTATCTGGGTGGTCCAAATATAACAAGATAGAGAATGGTTATGAGGTGAGTTCAGGCATAGTGCCCATCATTTTTTTATCTCCAGGTTCTCAGCATTTCTTCCCACCCCCTACCCTTAACTCCCCTGACACTTATTCTCTCTCTACTTACCTTTCCCTCTTCCTCCCTCTCTTAGTTCCTCCCCTCCCCCATTTCCCACTCCCTCCCTTTCTGCTTACCTCCCTTCTTGCCTACCTCCTTATCTCCATCTCCGGTTGGCTTAGTCCCTCCCTCTCACTGCTAGCCTATACATACATATATAAATACACTATATTTCTAAATAAATGTTAGACATTCTACAATGCTGGGAGTGTGACATGTCAGTATTTTCATGATTGATCATTAGCATTTTAAATTTTATACCATATCAATTTTCAGGTCAAATCTATTGATTTCCCTGAAGAAGATGGCCTTGTCTTTGATGTTGAAGTGTGTCAAAAAGAAGGCCCATTTCCTACACTTGCTGTTGCTGCTTCATCAAAATCATGGTATACATGGGTCAGTCCAAAACTCATAGAGGAAAAGAGTTATCAATGGCTAGTTAAACCAACACCATCATTAATGATTCCTCTGGAGTCAAGAGGTGATGAAGAGTTGGACAAAATACCATGGAGGGAGAAACTTGTTATTGGGCATTCTGTAGGATTTGATAGGTCTTATGTCAAGGAGCAGTATTACATCAAGGTATAGATAGTTGATGATAATGATAATGATGATGATGATGATGATGATGATGATGATGATGATGACTGTGATAATGAAAATGGATGTGTTAGGTCACTTAAGACACCTCACTAAAATTGACACCTTTCTAAAACAGAGCTAAAACAGAGGCTCTGGCTGGTCCCTTTGTGTCCAAAGCACATATAACTTCCTCTAAGACTGACACCTTTCTAAGATGGACACTTATTGAGGATTCTTATGGTGTCCATCTTAGAGGGTCAGAATTCACTGTGTATAAAGGTTTGACATTTTTATCTCCATTTAGGGTCCAAAGACATATTTCTTGGACACGCTGAGCATTCACATGTGTATTTCTGGTTTAACTGGCCGTCAGCGTCACCTGTGGAATGCACACCATGCAGGTCATAAAGCTGGCCAAATATGGATGGATGTTGGCTCAGGCAACAAACTAGAACACCTCTATAAACTATACTGTGGACAAGAAAACCTGGATAAATCTGCACAAGAGGTCTTTATAGAGGGGGATCTTGATGATGTTAGATCTCAATTTCAGGTAATAACTGAGATGGGCACCATTGGGACCTTCAACAAGTGTCCATCTTAGAGAGGTGTCTATCCTAACAATTCATTAACTCAGTGGAATTTATTGATACTAACAAATTATAAATAAAATTTAATTTTCAGGAACTAATGACATATTGTGCCAATGATGTTGCCTCAACCCATGAAATATTTACAGTCATATGGCCTATCTACAAGGACAGATTTCCTCACCCTGTGTCCTTTACTGGCATGTTAGAGATGGGTTCGGCATACTTGCCAGTCGATGAGAGCTGGGATAACTACATCAGAGATGCTGATAACACCTTTGATGACTTGGAGAAAGAAATGAAAGGGATTTTGATGAAGTTAGCAGATGAAGCTTGTAACTATCAACATGGACAAAGGTATTGTATAGGACATTGTAGAATCAGACTGGAGTATTAATTAATTAAGTAATTGAGTAGAATTAATTCAATATGAGTGATGAGTATGAGTAATTACAAAAACTTTCAAAGCATCATGAATATCCTTTAATTACAAAGTGCACTCAATAAGATTGTATGATTTGTTATTGTACTTGTTTCGACCAATCATTTGTACTCATCTCGTCCAATCAGAATCAAGTAATACTGATGAGGGTATTATTTAAACAATTAAATTGCTCTTTCAATATGATTGGTAGGAATTTTGGTGTATTTCTAAAAACAATGAAGAAAGATGTCAAGATTATAGCTAAAGCTGGTTGTTTCTCTTTTGTTTAGATATAAAAATGATCCATGGTTGTGGAGTCTTGATTGGTCAGTCCAAGAGATTCCAATTAAAGTCCAAAAGAAACCACCAAAAACAAAAAGAAAACCCAAAAATGCTTCATCCAAAAAGACATCAACCAATGGTGAACATGGAGTTGATAGTGATATACATGGTAACCATGGAAACCTAGATGAAACACATAGTAACCATGGAAACCAAGGATACAACATGAATGGTAACCAAGGCAACAGCATTAAAAGTAACCATGGAAACCAAGCAGATGTCATTGACAATTCCTTAGACCCTGAATATTTACTGGATGAAAGAGCCCTGATCAGGTTTGAAAGATCTGGTGAAGACACTATAGACTTTGAGAAGCCAGAACAAGAAACAAAAAGAATTAATGAAATAATTGGCTCCATACCTGCTGCTGAAGATGTCATGTACAAACGTAGAAGACACCTTCCTGGATATCCTTTGTATGTCATTCTAGTAGCCAGCTACAGTGATAATACTTTACTTGCCATGAAATGGAAATGGAACTATGTCTAAGTTTGCTTTGTTTAATTGCCTTACCATTTCCTAAAATTTTGCTGCTCTGGGGAGGGGGAGGGGACTGCTGATCAGTGAGAGCTAGCACATTATAGATAAGCGGACCTTTGGCTTCTACAGGGGTGCACATGCACGTAATGCACCCCCCTTGATTGCGGCCCTGACTTCTTTCATTCATTTTGCTGTTTTTTTTCTTCAGATGGTACAGAAAAATTTGCCCAAAAGACTGGGAGTTAGGAACTTCCCATGTTAGTCCTCAGTGTCAAATAGCACCAATGTTATTGCGCATGACTTGGGATAGTTTTCCTCTGCATTACAGTCGCAGACATGGGTGGGGCTACCTTGTTCCTGGTAGAACTGATAACCTGAGGGGTGTATGTGAAACGGAAGATGAAGAGGAGGAGGATGAAAAAATAGAAAGGGATTCACCTGATGTACCCTTTCCATCAAAGTAAGATATAAGAATTTAGGGGAAAAGAGTTATCATGATAGTGTTTCAACAGTGTTTATATAGTAATTATTATTGGTATATTATGCGCGCTATGATTGATCAGGAAACCTGTAAAATTACAGTAAACTCGCATAGATGACGTAATTGAATCTTATGCACGTTCTGATTGGTTGAAATGTTTCGATGAATATTGTATAAAAGAAGATTGCATTTTTAATGAGTCTCTACTCAAATAGATGCCGATCTATTAGAGTACAGACTTGTCTTTTTTGGCTGTTCTTTGGAACAGAGTACTGTATTCGTCGTCTAAGATGACTGATGAGACCAATGCTTTAACAACTCACTTTATAGCAATAATTGGAATTATTATATGGCTAGATAATTTCCTGAATTCTGATTGGCTAACGCATGGTCTGTATTTTGCCATATCATGACCGCTGTCCCGGATGAAAAGAAAAATGTGCGTTTGGCAATTGTTTTTGCGGGACTTCTCAACGCCATATAATAAATAAGTTATTAACCTCGTTTGCTCGGCCTGTATGGGAAAATATCAGACCGAGGTCTTGACAGTACGGACCGAGCGCGTAACCCTTTAGTACTGAATGAATGGTGAGGTTGGTCAGTGGATGATTGAGACTCTTGACGTTGCTTGAACACCAATGTGATAAACATCTTTGAGGTAAATTTAAACGTTAGCCGTTAAATCATTGTTGTTTTAGATCATTCCAAGCGCTATGGAATCAACACGAGCTAAATAAACATTCTTCAACATCTAAAGAAACACTCCTAGATGATGATCTTGATGTCTATCTCATTACCGAGACTGATCTTTGGTCGGAAACAGAAGATGACAAAACCAACCTTACAAAAACACAAACAAGAAACACTAAAACAAAAGCTCGAGAAGACCTCAGACCAAGAGTACTTCGAGAGAAAAGTAAACCTGACCATCATCATGGTGTTGGACCTTTCAACGATGTGGACTTGCCTGGGGTGTGGTTCTTTCGTATACCACACAAGGTTCGTGTATGCTTCAGGTCCTTTCCTCCCTGTCACGATTGCCACCAACCTGATATGATAGTCCGGACCCGGCCTAGCGGGTGCGTCTAAAATTAGAAGTGAAATTGTCAAAAGACCCGTATGATAAAATACTTATTAATTGAGTCAGGTCGGGACGGACGGGATAATATTTGGCTCTGTTATGACCTCTAGCCAAATCTTTTCTCGTCCAGCTCTCCCACTCAGTCAGTAAGTGCATATTCAGTCCCGTTTCTTACCGTTTAATTGTCCTGTTATTCCATACTGATGGGCTTCAAGAATCGAAACAAGAAAATTAGCCCATTAATAAATGGTGATACCGTATAAGGTCAAAAATTGTCACATCAATTCACATACTCGGGGACCCTTTTGCCCTGATTCCCCGAGGACGTGCCACCCTTAGTAGCCAGCCATATTATCTAGATGTTAACTTATAAGGGGCTGCCCAATGTTCAGGGTTTCTGTACAGTCCAACTTTTGGCGAGAGGATAAATAAAAAGGCTATCGTAGAATAGTTCTATCGAGTGTAAATGACTAGATCTTAGATATAGAAAACCATCATGGGCATCAGTTTTAGAGAGGTAATTATATGTCTCATAGTAATTGCATTTTAACAGCCTCGCAGTCTTGACAATTTTCTTTAACAGCGAATACTTCCACCTCACATCTCCCATTAGAAAGTTGCCTTATTTTACATTGCGCGATCGATTTTCTCATGATATTTTCATATTTTAGAATGGTGATCAGTACCGTTGTGGGAACCCTTTGGCTAAAGACTACATCAGTAAGTTGGATGATGGAACCTTGGTAACGGCTGGTGATCAAAATGCACGTCGGACATTAGTCATCAACAAAATGATTTCTTTTTGGAGGAATGCACAAAAACGAATTAGGTTTGTAATGACGTCATTTTTTTGAAAATTCCAAACTTTGAGCGCAGTGTTTTACGGTACCATTAAGTTCAGAAAGACTCAATCTTTTGGCGAGATTTTCGAGCGCAAAAAAGAGTCTGCAAAGCAAGCTTGGTACTGGTGTGATAGCGTCATAATAAAAATTAAACGAGACTTACCTGTAAAGTGAAGTTTGATTTGGATTCTGTGAGTCATTGGTCGAGAGCGATGGAGTCATATGACGCGACCAATGACGAAACAGAATAATATACAATCTGTTCATGGATTTAGGTCGCAGATGCCTGTTTGGTTCGATTTTAAAGATCTACGGCAAGATATTACAAGGTCTGTAAATATGTTCACTTTAGAGAAGAGAAAATCGTTAATGTATTATAGTGGCTGCTTCATTTTTCAATAGGTCACGTGATTACAAACCAGATTCCTTATATGGTGCAATAATCCCGCGAGTCATACCCGCGGGTACAGTGACTCGAAGAGCTGTTGAACCCACATGGCTAACTGCCAGTAACCCTAGGGTAAGTTATTGCATCATATATATTGTAAATTATCATTATTGCAACCCAGACCCAAATTGGACACACTAGAAATGATTAGATTTTCATATGTTTTATCTTAAGTACCGTAATACGAGCAGCAAAATCGTACAACTTGTCGGGCAACCACAGAACCACTTTCTACTTTGTGCAACAAATTTTCACAACCTGCAACATCGATTTTTGTTGCACGACAAGTTGCGCGCGGGGTGGTAATACCAGCAACATCGCTCTACAACTTGCAACGCAACAATGTTGCCCGACAAGTTGCACGATTTTGCTGCTCGTATTACCGTACCTTTACTAATGTGCTACATAAACGCGTCTGGAATAGTTTACACGTTTCAGTCGCTGTTGGAAATGTCCAGCTGCACGCGCTTCTGTGATATAATGCAATCAACCAAGATTTCCCGGTGTTCATTTCGATCTAAGCTCGAAAAGGTCAATGCTTGTGTAGCTACCATTTTTACAGTATATATCATCGTTTACGGCCCAAGATGCGACAGAAATCACGCATTTCATATGGAAAAGCAGATTTTTATAATCTCTTTGTTATGTATCTATACGTTGCATCCTTAGGACAAAAAATTCTCAGATTTGTATGCTTAATCACGAGGCTCCCGTTTTCTTACCAGGGGAAATGCAAATTCCGGCCCTGTTACTCACTGTTTATTTATACTTTCTATTGTTTTAGGAGGATCGTGTGGGGTCTGAGCTAAAGGCAATGATAAGAGCCCCTCCTGGGTACTCGTTAGTTGGAGCTGATGTTGATAGTCAAGAACTTTGGATCGCTGCCGTATTAGGTGATGCAAACTTTGCTGGCATCCATGGTAAGAACATATATAGTGCATGCCTCTCTAAGGCCGGGATCAAATGAGACGCAACTCGACTAGTTTTACCTTGCAAGTGCATTTATTGTTTGAACACCATTTTATGCAAGCGAACGCAAGCTTTTCAAAAACTTTCGATGAAAATTAGCCAGCTAATTAAAGGACGTGGAGTAATAAAGTTTTTGTTGTTTGAGTCATGTGCAGAAAAGGAAACGGGCTAACTTTGATTTAAAAACAATAACGACTTACGAAGTTTAGCGCGGTGACTGTTCTTGCGATCAAATTTGAGGGACTCAGAGTGTTGGTAGGTCTATGCAAGTAGGCGCTACTGTTTTGTCCCTAACACTATAGGACTTATTCCTTATTATTTTGCATATATCTAGGCAGTACTGCATTTGGATGGATGACTCTGCAAGGCAAAAAGTCAGACGGTACAGACCTTCATAGTACCACTGCCAGCACTATCGGCATTAGTCGCGACCATGCAAAAGTAAGAGAACACTTCTCTCACCGTAATAAGATGATGGATCATTTGTACAGCAAATATTTTTATCGCGACCCCATTTTTTGCAACCGTAAAATCTAACCGAAGTTTTAAAAAAATGGGGTCGTGATGCAACTATTTTTGCTGCAATGGCTAGTGCTACTAGAACTTGGACTTGAAATTTCTTGGCAATGGCTCACAGGGGCGGATTTGGGGGAGAGGTACAGGGGGTGCGCAGCCCCTCCTGAGACGACTTTGCCCCCCCCCCCCCCCCAAATCCTCGGTGCACCCCTCCCTGAAGAAAATCCTGGATCCTCCCCTGGCTCACACAAAATGCAAAAGTTTAGTAAGAGTAGTTTTGAATTCATCATGAACAATCATTTTAAAATTATTCCCTTTTGTTAGGTTTTTAACTACGGACGTATCTACGGTGCAGGACAGAAGTTCGCTGAACGATTGCTGTTGCAGTTTAACCACAGACTTACAGACAAAGAGGCCAAACAGAAAGCCGAGACTTTGTATGCCAAAACTAAAGGAACGGTCAAGTATGTTATGTAATGCACAAAAAGGAAACGAAAATAATAGCTCAGTGCTCCTAACTATTTTCTCCTTCCTCCTTGATCCATTGCCTTGAGCTTTGGACTGATCTTCCCTCACTCCTTGCACTGCCCTGTTTCTAGAACGGTTTTTGTATGACTGCGACTAGAACTGCACGGTTCACTACACGGCACTGTTACGGCAGAAATCTGCAGTATTTTCATAGACAGCACGGCACCAAAGCGGCCACGGCCCGGCGCGGTTCGTTTCAACTTTGTACGAAATCTGCTCTATGAAATCACTGTATTAATTACCATTATTAAACAAACAGAACCACGATAAGGCTCACAATTTTGTCGTTTTTAGATACAAACTATCAGACTATGGCTATGAGATTGCTGATAAAATTGGGCGCTTGGACGAAGTGGATGAAAATGGCTGCGTTGAACCGAGAGTGTACTGGGAACTAATGAGAAAAACAGCCCGTGCAAGGTTGGTCTAAACAAAGTAAAGCAGGGGCGGATTTAGGGGTGGGGTACAGAGGGTGCGTACACCCCTCCTGAGACGATTTTGGACCCTTTCTATCTTGATAATTTTCCAAAATTTCCTCTTGATTCTTTAGACGATTGCAAATTTCCTTAACGCTGCACCCCTCCTAAAGGGCAATCTTGGATTCACCCCTGTGAAGAGGTTTAATCTTTCATATGATCATATTGTACAGTTGGGGGCTCTATTGGCTAGGCGACCATGAGCGTGGTCGTGTAATGGATGTAGCCGCTTGAGGCTCATTTGTCACTTTATATTAAAGGAGCAACAAGGCCAAGAGAAGTATTGACTGTGGACGTGTTTGGCATGGAGGAAGGTGAACAGATTTTGCAGTATTTAGTCATGTTTTAACTGCATGATTATCTCATTTCCTGATTAACTGACACACTCTGAATGGACCCTTATGATACCTCTTGTATTTTTGTACAGTGAATCAGAGATGTTTAATAAGCTAGAAATGATCGCCCAGTCAGACGAGCCCAGAACACCAGTACTTGATTGTAGAATAAGTCGCGCCCTTGAACCAGGAATCGTTGGGAATGAGGTATTAAAAACAGTTTTGTAGTGATGTACCAATGAATGGACTTATAGTCTATGGGTACGGTAAACGCAAAGGCACTATTTTAGAAAATAAACCCCTTCTGGCAGCTGGTAATATCCCTAATCCCTAAGAGATGGTCCGAAAAATGTGATCTTTTGAGGACCATCTCTAGAGGATCTCAATGAGGCGGTGGCGTTTACGTGCGGTTCACGGTGAATTTTGGATTATTTATTTATTTATTTGTTTATTTGTTTGTTTGTTTCTTTCTTTCTTTAACATTAAGTTTTCTCTATTTTTACGCTTAATGGCTAGATTTTTGGACGTTTGACCCCACTGAGACCACTCTAATCCGAGGACATTATCCTCCGACATAACAGTAAGCCAGAACCCTCCCGATAAATTTATACTACTTCTTCTTTGAAAGAAAAACAAGCTCTGGGCAAAACCCATTCAAGTGCTTTTGAGAAGCATTGTGATTGGCTCTTAGAAATTTTATTTGTCTCTGATTGGTTGTTTGGCTGGTAAGCTTAGCTGTTGTCATGACTACAGTGAAAAACTTTTCTCACTACAGAAAAGTCAAAGTGAACACAGCATTTCTGTGCGACAAAATACATCAAATTCCTCTGGTAAGCTAGAAATGATAATACTAAGATAGTTTTAGATGTTGTTTGGTGGCCATTTTAAGAAAAAATTAGTTGTGAAAGGCCTAAGAAGCGAGATTTGAAGTGGACTTGAAAAAACTTGTGGATGCCTTGAAAATTTCCTGAGCTGACTTCAAAGATCACGAGGAATTGTTTTCAGATTTGGTTGGCTAAGTTATCTACTGTATGCGAAAGGGTGATTTCTGAATTCTCTAGATCTGTTCTTCCAAAATGCTGAAAATTGCCGGCGTAGCTTTTGGTTTTGAAAACCATCGTTGTCGAAGCTACAATTGTAAAAGTTGGGATTTCAGTGTCATTTCATTTGCCGATAAATATTCGTTCCAGTTTTATGTTGAGTGCAAACTGACTAGGAGACGTGAGAATTTTGAGTTATAAACGCGTGACCGACAAAAGTTGTCACAACCAAACCGTTAAAAATTAGAGAGAGCCTGGGATCGAGCAACAAACTACTACTTTGACGGGCATTTGACTAAGGGAAAACCTTCGCTGTGGTGTTTTGAGATATTTTACAACCGTGTTTGACTTCAAGACTCTTGTAATGTAACTATATCTTCTCGGATTAGGAATAATATTTATCAAATATGCCTGTGTGCTACCTGTGGTTCATGTAGCTACTTGAAAATGTCTAAACGGCGAACCAAGTATTTGTCTGTTAGCCGTAGAAAAGTGTCATTGAAAAACTTCAATTGAATATTTTGTGGATTTGTTTGTGTTTTGTGCGACAAGTTTCCTTTATTAAAATGTTATTCTTTCTACTTTACTTGCCTGGGAAAAACACCTTATTTGTTCTGTCATCCATTTTATCGCTGCGGCAAAGCAACTACGCATGCGCGAGTTTTCGCGGGCTTTTGCGCGGCCGCGTCATTGATCTCAGGAATCCCAAGCAATATTTTTAAAAATAGTTTTCTTTTGATTTTGCCATATCATATCTTTGAGCTTAATTTTGAGCGCGGGAGAAAAGTACTGGGTTTTTTTGGGGGGGGCCCTAAGTTTTGCTTCTGTGGCTTCAGTTTCGGAGGCAAAGTTTTGTATGTTTGACTACCAATGTTTTCATTAAGGCCAACATTATTGAGGACTGGGGAGGCACGCATGCATCAGTGGAACATTTGCAACGGCGTCGGAGAATATCACTTCAAAACTGAGAGATCGGATATCTTCTGATATTTGTCCGGCTACAACGTACCGCGTGATCTGTTTTAGCCAATAAACACGCATAAAAAATTATCGGCTGTTTATAATACGTGGATTGGATAGATGTTTCTTCTTCTCCCCGTCCTCTTCTTCCATCTTCTCGTCCTCCATCCTTCTGCTCCTAGTCCTTTCTCCACCGTTTGGTTTCGATTCTCTCGTCTTATCCATCTAAATTTCCACTCTTATTCTTTCTCTTCTGTTTGAGTTTTAATAGTAATCTGGTTTTCATTCTTTTTTAGTTCATTACAAGTCGTGTTAACTGGGTAGTTCAGTCGTCTGCTGTGGATTACTTACATTTAATGCTTGTTTGTATGAAGTGGTTATTCACAGAGTATGACATCGACGGGCGGTTTTGCATCAGTATCCATGATGAGGTCAGTTTGTACTTCGTAACTTTTCTAAGTTTCAAATCTCTAATAAACTGGTGTGATGTATAGTGCGATTTCGCTAGACGTCTTTTAGGAACACCCTGGTGAACATTGTACAAACGATTTCATTTCTCTTAAGAGAAATGAGCTTGAAAATAGCTACCAATAACTATCTGTTTTTGAACTTTCACTTTGTAAAAAATTACTGATCGTTACAACTTGTTGGCCAAAAATACAAAAAGTTCCTTTCATCTCCTTAACGCTTTTATCCTTTGTGAATTATTATTATACAAATATTTTACATATCTCCATATTAGGTAAAATTTAAGTTGCTCATCCTAAATCGAATGTATTTGAGATAAGAGAAGGACAACAGACTTATAGTGCCGAAGTGTTCGTCTAGATTGGCTTTTACTTACGTTTTACGACTCTTATTCCTATAGGTCCGTTATTTGGTTGCACACAAAGACAGATACCGAGCTGCCTTGGCCTTGCAAATCACTAACTTACTGACAAGAGCAATGTTTGCTTACAAGTTGAGAATGATGGATCTTCCTCAGGTGAATATTATTAGCTTTGTTGTTGTTGTTGTTGTTGTTGTTATTGTTGTTGTCGTCGTTGTTATTGTTATTGTTATTGTTGTTGTCGTCGTCGTCGTCGTCGTTGTTGTTGTTATTATCGTCGTTGTTGTTGTTGTACCAAGGTCCCGATCATGATTTTGACAAAGTTAGTAGTAATATTGTGCGGTTGTATGATATAGGAGCTATAATAATAATAATAGTTGCACCCAACCTCCCACCGCCCACCGTCCTTTGTTTTGGGGGATCGGGTCGACGCTCCACATAAAACGTCAATTTCCTACCCTGCTCTTTGCAAACAGTGATATAGGATCTTTTACGATTTTTCAATGCAGGGTTAATGTGTATTTGGGAGGTGGAATGCGTGGTATTTGATAAAAGCACCACAGATTTAATTTTTCCTCGATGCATCACAAAAACGCTTTTAACAGAGGTTTTCTTCTGGTTTTAGTCCGTTGCTTTCTTTAGTGCTGTAGATATTGACACAGTGTTACGCAAAGAGGTCACACTTGATAGCAAGACACCCTCGAACCCACATGGCTTGTTTGAAGGACAGGGCATACCAACAGGTACTGTAAAATTTGTATGTAGAGTACCACAAGGGCGTAGCCAAGATTCCCATTTTTTTACCACTGGTCCAAAAGGTACAGCGAAACTCCCGATACAACAAACCCCTTTTCCCCACAGTCAAACACAAGATGTATTTAACGAAACCTCACTATCAGGAATCAATTATACAGTTCTGTGGTCTTCGTGTTATATGCAGGTTGAACTGTATCTCCCCTCTCTTCTCCAGCGGATAAGAGGTTTTGATCTTCAATGCTGTCCCAAGAAGAAAATCTTGGAACTCTTTGAGGACGTTCCAGGCTATGCCCCTGAAAAGCAGACATACAAGCAATCTTCCTTTGCTTGTTGCGCATGCGCAGTTACAGAACCCGATTGTTTATTAACGGTTGGTTCCCGCGTGAGAATGAAATGAGAATGAGAATGAAATGAGAAATGAGAATGAAATGAGAAATGAGAATGAAATCCGCATTTCTTCCGCAGGGGAAGCACTTGATATTTATCAAATTTTGGAGAAAACAAAAGGGGGATGTCTTGAGAAAGATCCGGCTAACGATTCATAATGCTCTACGGATGGCTTTTGGAGAAGCTACATACAGGGCTATGAGAGGCAACATACAGGGCTCTGAGAGGCAACATACAGGGCGCTGCGTATCTCACTTCCTGAAGAAGAAAGTGAAATATTTATTTGAATTGCCAAGACAATAGTGGCGATAGCTCTGGAATTCTTGCATCCTTCAAGGTCTCTATGAATGATAGGTATAAGTAATAAAATCTTTATTGGAATATTTTTGTGAAAATACACATCGACGAAGAGTAAAGAACAAAATTCGATTATTTTTACTTTTGAAAATACTTCTCACAAAAAAGAAGAAGAAAGTGCTCAATATGAATCATTATTTCATATCCCTTCCTTGACGTTCTTATGTGGTGAATTGAAAAAGAGCACGAGAAAAACAGATACGACAAAATAAGACAATAATGCGACTTAAAATGAATAAATGAGGTCATAACCGACTCCGATTTCGTTGCATATGTATTTAGAAGATTTCTTTGCTTGTGTTCTTGATGGTAGCAACAGTTACTTCGTCTTTGGTATCTGCTTCTCTTCCATGGCGAGTTGCTGGTTGTTATTCTTCGTTTCCACAGAGTCTTTAACAAAGAACCACGCAAAACCATAGCAAGTTACCGCTAAAACTGTGAAGATTAGATAATATTTGTCACCATTACTATTACCTTCAATCGTGACCATTCAAACTAGAACTATTCTACCATCAATATCAGCCTACTACAAATACTACTACCAACCCACCATCAGAACTACTATCATTACTACCAACTCATCGCCACCCCCACTACCATTACCAACAATATCAATCCGCTACCACCAATACCAACCAACCACCACCACTACTAACAAATAACCACCAGCAGAACCAGTACTATTGATCCACCACCAACAATATCAACCTACTACCAATACTATCAATCCACCACTACCATGCAGTCGACCACCACAACCACCATTACTAGTATCATCATTCGACCATTTACTACCACCATCACTACCGTGTAGCCAACCATCATAACCAACACCAACACTACCTACAGTATCAGTCCACCTCCACCACTATTATGTAGCCGACCAACACCACTACTGGCACTATCAATCCACCACCAATATTAATCCACTTCCACCACTGCTAACCAACCACCACACTATCAACCCATTATTACTACTTCCACCTATACGTCCACCATCACAATGATGAGACCATCATCACTTGCCGACATTACCACCACCACCACCACACCACAACCATCCTCTACCATCATCATCGTCACCATCCGGATTGTCATCGTCCTTCACGATTATGATCGCCATCATTACACTTTATTACTACCGTTGCAGCTCATTTACAGGCATAAATGCAAATCATCAACATCATTACAATATAACCACCTCTAACATATCACGGCCATTACAGACCAGATCGTCTCTTTATCGGCACGTTTACTAAGAACAAAAATATGAATATCCAACCTGCGGGTGGTATCCCAATGAAAAAGATCATCCAACCCGTTCTGGTATAATCGTAATTCAAGCAATTCCCACGAGAACCACATTTTGTACTCCACAAAGTACAGGTCTCGTCAATAACTGTTCCAGTGATGACGGGTCCTGGAACTGAAGCAAGTAGCCTAAGGAATACGAATTGGATTCCAAGACCAAGTGCTCTCTGGTTCTCAGAAACAGATCTACAAAATGATTAAAAACAAGCAAGTAATCTTACAAAATCTTGTCCCCGATACCGATGAAGTGCATTCCAAGGTTTTGATTCTATGATTTCATGCATCGAGTCTCGGAAAGAAAACGATATGATTCTGATGCAGGGGCCTCGTGAGTTGAGAGCTTTGGACTTCCTTTAGACCCTCAGCAGTGCACCTAGAGTTGTTTATCAACCTGTTTCTCGGTTTGTTGGAGTTTTTATTTTTATGTATTATATACCTCAAGGTTACAATCTTCATTGGTATCATGTTGAGAAATCCGAGGAATATGGTCACAAAGCATCCAATGACAAATAGGTACAGGTTTCTTCGCGAACAACGTTTACAGGTTCGTCCCACAAGAACAGCGTCACTCTTTGCCATGGTTGTCTTATTTATAAATGGATTTGCACAAGAACAATTGGTAAAACCCTGGTGGAAAAAAATTAAAATGTTGACTATCATTTTGACAAGAACACTTGGTAAAACCTTGATGGAAAAAATTAAAATGTTGACTATCATTTTGACAAGAACAATTGGTAAAACCGTGGTGGAAAAAACACTGCTGGGTTAAGTGACGGCACAAGAACTTCAACAAAAGATTTATTATGAACACCTGTTGTGTGTTTAACCAACATGGCTACCGCTTCTGTATCGTTTGGTTCTTGAGGGAATGATCATCCTCGGGAATCTTGGGGTATTATGATGCCGCTCTTTTCTCGCTCCTAGACAGAATACCTCTGGGTGCGTTGTCAGGGGCGGATTAGGGGGGGGGGGGGTGCAGGGGGTATGCACCCCCTCCTGAGATGACTTGGAGTCCTTTTTTCTCAATATTTTTCCAAAATATCCTCTCGGCAGTTTCCACTTTATATGATGGTACACCCCCTCCTGAAGACGGTGCACCCCCTCCTGAAGATAATCCTGGATCCGCCCCTGGTTGTCTGTTATATAGAACTTGTTCTGGAAGTAGAGTTTTCTTTCGATTCTGATTGGTCGACCTGATCAGGTCGACCAATCAGCAAACAATTACCGGGAAAATGACCGATTAAAATGAATTTTGACTTCCGGAACAAGTTCTACAAGACAACGTTCCCAGTGGTATTTGTTCCAGGAGCGAGAAACGAGCGATGGAGTACTCCTGGGTTGCTGAGGATCGGGAGTGACTGAAACCCAACTATAAGGTAACGGGAGGTGTTCATAAAGATAGCGATGATTCCACGACTACTGTTATCACCCAGGATGCAGTTCATTATAAAGTTCATAAATCGCAGAAATGTGTCTCACTAGTCTGAAATCGTCAACTTGAGGTGCGGTTTCCAAATGTTGATAAAAATTCAATATTTGCTTTCCTCGGAACGCAAAGCTACCATTACCTTATTAGAAGTTTGTGTGGTACAGCCCGCAAAACATGGTGAAAAGTAGCTAACTGCTCCATCCGGTCCACAAAGTGGTCTGAACTTTGAGATCGAGCATTGACAAGCTGCATTGCACTGGTCCAACAAAGAAATCTTCGCCAGGGAACTATGTGTAGAATTTGTATGAGAATAAATAAAAGCGGTCTGATTAAAGAATGATAGCAATAGTACTGTGTACACGTACCTGTTGTGATAACCCACATCGGCACCAGCGTATTGGACATAAGTACATCCGGGAATCAAAAACAACGACGAAATCCCGATTCCTAGGAACTGGAGTAAAAATGTTACTTTTGCTGCCTTTCTGCAGGAATCGCGAACGCCAAGTTTCTTGACAATAAAAGATCCTGAGGATTAATGGGAAAATGTCAGATTTTTTTACGATAGAAACTTAATTCATTAGTTTCACTCCAAATGATGCTGTCTTGTTTTTGCGAAGCTACAATCGTGGACATAACTTTTGGGAAAAATCAATGATATGAGAAACGTCTTTAGTAGTTGCTGTTCCAATGTTGTATAGACCACTTCACGCTGTCGGCCGCCATTTTGAATTGGGACAAACACGCCAGAATTATTAGAAATTCCCATCACTTTGACTTCCAGTAACTCCGCTCTTTTTTTATGGATTTTCAAAATTTCGCACTTTTTGAAAAGGTAGCGTCGATCTTTTATAGGTCTCTTACTGTGATGAAAATTAGAAAGCTATTTTTTGAGAAAAAAAGAATTTTTGTTTTCCAAATAAAACATTCGGCGCGCGAATTTTCGAAATTATTAGAACCATTCGTGAAAAACAGGGTGTCTCAAAAAATTTAGTTAAAACACTTGCATTGCTTTTATTTTCAGTCCTATACAACTGGTGTTCATAGCTGCTGTTTATTAAAGTTTAAATTTTGAAAATCCATCAGAAAAGAGCGGAGTTACGGGAAGTCAAAGTGATGGGAATTTCTAATAATTCAGGCGTGTTTAGCAACTTAAGCTTGGCGATGATTCCGGAACAATATTGAATATCAGAGGAAGAAATCATTTCGCGCGCTTTGAAAAATGATGTGAATGTCCTGTGTCCCAATGAAATATGTCTTTTATTGTAGATGAAGAATGATTTTCTTTTTGGCACAAAATTTTAATGGCGATAGGTGTATGGACATACTGAGGGAAACCTGGTACAATTCTGCTCAGTGGGATACCAGCTAAAGTTTGGGTGGAATTGTAAACGCCACCAACCAATGACAACATTCTGCCGTCATTAACTAGTTCCTCTATTACCCACGACCGATTGCTGAGTTCGTAGAGCAATGGGGTCGTGGGTTTGAGTCAAACACTTTTTCACTCATACACTTCAAGTTGCCGATAATTCTCTAGTGTTTTATTCTTATGCCGCATTACACGGCCGTTTCATTTAGCTCAGCTCAATATTTTATTCCCGTGACACAATATATAGCACCAATAGCAACGATTCTCTTGTTTCTATTTAATACCGTCACTCCTAACTTCGCATTACCTTACCTACAATAATCCCCAGTGCGGTACCTGGAAGCATCATGGCAGTTATACCAAGTCCGGCTTCGAAAGGTGTGGCACCATATCGTTCGGTAAGAAACTTGAAGAAGAACGGACCGGTACTAATACCAATCATTGCACTAAAGATAGGAGAATGAAGTCCTTACTCAGACTGTGCTTGAGCCATGGCTCCGGTTTCACAAACAGTTAGTACTGCTGGATGAATAAATCCTTATCCATTCGATAAAAAATGATGACGTTATCTGATAAATTTAACCACTGCATGGATGAGGATTTATGCTTATGGGCCACCGTCACCACCAAAACAAAACCGCAAACAAACAAAAAACAGTTCACTCAAATGAAAGAGCTATGGATGTCAAACGGAATAGCTTAGTGCTAAATGGATAAGCTAAGAATGTCAATTGTTAGACCTTCACGTCTTTTCGGATAAGGACGTTAACCGTAGGCTCCGTCTCCCCACACTTCACGACTTCCATTGGAGGGACGTCAAAGAACCCACATCACTATTCGGGAATAGTATGTGTATTTTACAGTTATGTACTTTATCACAAACCTGCAAACAACCCCAAAATTCGTGAACACGAACGTCCAGTTTGTCAAAAGGTCCTTCGTATTGCGTAAAAGACTCTTGAAGTCACCTCTTGATTCCGGTATTTTGTCCTTTTTTAAGTAGCCATTTTCCATGGCCTCCTTTCGAACAACCTCAGAACCCGGTAACTTGGCAGGAAATCCCAACAAAATAAGACCGTCTAATATCAGTATGAAACCACCACAGCATGGTCCCAGCCACCATGCTCCAATCCAACGAGGATCTCTTGGTGTAAGGTTTAACCCTGTAGGCTGAAAGTATTAAGTACACCTCTTTAAAAGCAATTGAAATACAATGGATGTTATGTTCTAACTGCGCTAAATCTAGTGAAGCACATGATAGTTTTATCGCGTTTTCGAAACTCATTTGAACTTGCTCCTTCTGAAAGAACCATTAATACTTCGACGAAGTGCTGATGATTTAAATAATAATTGGTATGTTACACGCGATCTGATTGGTCGAGAACCGTGTGTGATTCAAGAGACCATAATACTAAGAGAGCGAAACTCAGTATTGATGTCTGTGCGATGTTCGTGGCGCCTAAGGCTATTTTTAGTAACTTCGCCATCGTGCGCGCAAGGCCCTCAACCAATAGAATTTGATTTTTGACGTGCGCGCGGACGGGACCGTTTGAATTCTATTGTTTAAGAGCCTTGCGCGCGCGATGGCGAAGTTACTAAAAATAGCCTTAGCCGCCACGATCATCGCACAGACATCAATGCTGAGTTTCGCTCTCTTAGTATTATGGTCTCTTGGTGTGATTACAGTGGTTTCTACAAAAAACATAACGTAAAACCGTTTTAACAAACGTACATTACCATAACAAGATCGGTATAGATTGACACCAATTTTCCGGCGATGAGTGACCCCAGTCCAGGACCGAGAAAATAGGAAGTATAGAACCCAGCAAGATACCATGATACTACTTTAGGGTTAACATTTTCGTCCAGGTAGGCTGGTCCAAGTGAGAACAGTGGGGTAGTGCCAGCACCAGCTATCAACTGAGAGGCGACGAAGATGAAATAATAGACATTGAACGAACTGGATTCGGTGTTGCAGTCGAGGTCGGTACGTGTTGCGTTAGGAAGGCACAAGAGAGAACTGCCTGAAGAAGCTGAATATAAAAGAAATCTATACTAAAGAGCAAAAATGTTAAAATGATACCAGATCGACTAGGTTAGCGTGTTGAAAGAATAGTCTCGACACCTCTTCGAGATGATAGGATATCTTTTCATGAGCGCATGACATGTGAGAAAAAAGAATTAGGGCGACCGATCCATTGAACTAAATATGACTCAAACATGCGATATGCAATTGCCAAAAACCTGCAAGGACTTGATTTTCTTTCTTAAACTTAGAGAGTATGAAGTTACGCTCTTTTTTGACAGCAAATACTTCTTATCGCAACTGTACTAATATTTAAGGTCATCGATTGTTTTTATACTCATGTTAAGACATCAACATCCTGCTTTTCAGTATACACGCCTGGACGAGTTTCCAATAGACATGAGACAATGTACCAGACTTAATTCTTTTAAAGCTATTGGAAACTGAAGACATTTCAATCTGGTTATTAGTATACCTAGGGTAATTTTTCACCAAACCACTTTCCTTACAAAGTGTTTCAGGGACTACGAAAGCAAACCGTTGCAGCGCTACTAAGAACCTCGCTGTTACTAATCGTTATATAACTGTTATAGTAATTTTACTTTAGCCGTTAACAAACAAAAAAGAGCAGCGGAATTAGAGTCCAATACCATACAGACTATTAACATTCATTGAAAAGTTTATTCTATGTTAATTTACAAATGATAATCCAGTACTTTCTATGACCCTAATATCTATTTCACGGAATAATTTAAGTCCCTCAGTTGTGAAAATATTTACTGAGCTTGCAGTGTTTCTAAGTTGATGATAAAATTGTCAGTTGTGCCACAAAATGCAGCTAGCAACCGATTGACTTTGCCGAGTGCTGGGTCATATAGATCAGATCATATATCTTATTAGATGTTTGTTTGTTTGTTTGCTTGCTTGTTTATAAGATAATAAGGTTGAAACTGACAATGAAACTGACCTTCTATTGGCTGATACTTTCCAATCAAAAGTTTGGGTAAAGCATACAACAACCCAGCAAAGCCTGTCAAGATTGATCCACAGCCAAGCCACTTGGTCTTGTGTCCATAGCTACCAAAGAAACTCACAAAAACAACAAGAATCACAGCCGTGATGTCATTGGATGAAACGATGAAGCCAGTTTCTTTACTGGTGAGCTTGAAGCGCTTCTCAAGCGTAGGTAAGGAAATGTTTACAAAAGAGCTGACAAGTGTTCCTACAAAAATTGAAAACGTGAAACAAGTGTTTCGCCTTATTTCTTCAATGGACTTGGAATCTCCCAGCCTCGACTTGAATCTATTGTTCCATGGTCAGTCATGCGAAATCGGATAAGGTCTACTCGGGTATGGTGGATAGAAAAGGGGTATGCCGGGTAGGAAAGACTCATGTAAACGTAATGATCATCTCGAAAATCACGTAAAACTTGTCGCGTGACAAATCAGCGCCGGCCAAATTCAGCGCCAGGGAGTTTATGCGGTTTTGTTTTTAGTTTTAGGTTTAGAGTGGCCCATGTAAACGTACCCTAAGCGCTTACCTTGAATAAATGTAAACCAGCAAACAAAGAACAAAAACCAGTTTGGTGAGTTCAGCCATTGCAGCCACTTGGGTTTAAAGCTTCTCCATCCCCAGGCTAGAGACTTGGTATCATCAAAGACTTCAGCACGAGCCAAATCATCGTCATTAACAATGTTAGCCGTACTACTACTACTAGGATTAGCTGGCTGCGTAGAGGACATCTCTATGATAAACAAAAGTCCATCCGTCTAGTGAAGGATATCTAGCGTATTGTTCAAATGTCAGACCCTCAGCTGGAACCTACCTTAAACCAAAAGTAAGGACTAGTGACGATCAGCAAAGTAGAGGCTAGTCGTCTGCAGGAATTCTGCAGGGATTTGGGACTCCCTCCACCGAAGTCGTGCACGGGCAGGTACTTTTTGACCTCCCATCGCGCTTTGCGCAGAATTCGCACTTCACGTATCAGAAGACAACAAAATGGCGCCGGAGAGGAGAGGATTATCTTGGAGTAAGTACCTGCATCAGATACATATTGTATTTTGAGTTTTATTTGTGTCTTTTAAATAGCTTATTTTTCTCTCTGGAAGAAAAGAATCTCGTAAAAAGAAGCTCTGTAACTAACATAATTGTACGGTCAAGCAAGGTCAAGTGGCCTTTATGCGCCTTGGGCCGAGCTTGTCATTAGTTGGTCACGCAAGCAAGCTATCAGTGATCGTGGATAAACAAAGATAAAAAATGCAAATTTATTTCATTAGTATCATCATCATCATCATCATCATCATCATCATCTTCATTTTTTTCAAAATATCTCATAAAAAGAATTAAAAACCCAATCCCCACTTGGGGCTCGTCTTTATTTCATATTCGAAGAAGCATACATTTATTACTGATTAGAATTTCCTCAACACATATGCCTTTGGCGACGTTCTGGTGATGTAGTGTATTAAAATTCGTAATAAAAATGGCACAAGAGAAGGGAAAATACCACTAAAAAGATTAAAAGAAGTCATTGCCGACATCGTTGCAATGCATTCGCAAGACTTCGTTAATCGTGTTTTTGATGGTAGTATTAGTTACTTCGTCATTGGTATCTGATGCTCCTCCATGGCGAGTTGCTGGTTGTTATCCTTGGTTTCCACAGAGTCTTTGGAAAAGAACCACGAAAGACCAAAGCAAGTTATAGCTAAAACTGTGGAAAATAAACAGAGAAGATTAGATAATATTTCTCACCATAAGTATTACCTTTAATCATGACCATTCGAACGAGAACTATTCTACCATCAATATCAACCCTCCACAAATACTACTATCACCAACCCACCATCAAAACAACCATCATTACTACCAACTCACTACCACCACTAGTGTTATCAACAATACAGGGCCGTAGTCACGAGCTTTTGAATGTCCGGTTTAGCCCATCCTCGGGGACCCAGGGCGAAAGGGGAGGGGGAGGAACGGAGGGGGAGGGGGAGGGGGAAGGAAAGGAAAAGGGGAAAAGGACGCTCTGGGCGTTTGACTACCCCAAACCATTTCCAACGGCAAAACTTAATCCTCTCTCTGATTGGCCTCATTATAATTTAATTATAATGAGGCCAATCAGAAGCGTTTGTGCGGTTGAGCTCGATTCGTCTAAAATTACAAGTAAACAAGTTGACCCCACGCATTGCAACACCTCTTAAACAAAGCGAGCGGACACGCGAAAACCTTAAACAGAAACAGAAGCTGGTTGTATCGAAAATTATTCAGAAACAAGATGTGTTTGCAGAGCTGCCCACAGGATTCGGGAAAATGTTGACTTTAATACCAAATTTTGCCTGATCTCGGTGTGCAGAACTTGACATACAAACATATTAAACTGTCATAGCATCCAAGCGATAATTGAGATGTGCCAGATATTTTTGTTATATAACCTTGTTTACGTGGGATATCCCTAATAGGATTAAGTTTTGCCGTTGGAAATGGTTTGGGGTAGTCAAACGCCCAGGGCGTCCTTTTCCCCTTTTCCTTTCCTTCCCCCTCCCCCTCCCCCTCCGGTCCTCCCCCTCCCCTTTCGCCCTGGGTCCCCGAGGATGGGTTTAGCCTGACTGACGTTTATGTGCAAAATATTGTATAACCTAGTAGCCAGGAATTGAAAGAACGAGATCAAACAATGAAAT
The DNA here is from genome assembly GCA_029948255.1 of Telmatactis stephensoni. Taxonomy (NCBI): domain Eukaryota; kingdom Metazoa; phylum Cnidaria; class Anthozoa; order Actiniaria; family Isophelliidae; genus Telmatactis; species Telmatactis stephensoni. The sequence goes on from JALIZF010001926.1 coordinate 464,690, forward strand.
TTCGTCAGTACTCTTCTAAAACTAACCAGTTCAAAAGCTCTTTTATTTCTTTGTAAGAACAATTCCTGAATGGAACGCTCCGTCTAAGCAAACTGTGACAAGCATGCAAGAGCCAGTTGGAGTTCAAGAGGAAGCTAGATTTGAGAGAGACATTTCCTGTCTCCCCCTCCCCCCTGTTTCACTCCAAGAATAAAAAATGTGGATGTCAAACCTTCAGGTGCTATCCCAATGAAAAAGATCATCCAACCCGTTCTGGTGTAATCGTAATTCAAGCAATTCCCACGAGAACCACATTTTGTACTCCACAAAGTACAGGTCTCGTCAATAACTGTTCCAGTGATGACAGGTCCTGGAATTGCAGCAAATAACCGAAGGATTACGAACTGGATTCCAAGACCAAGTGCTCTCTGGTTCTCAGAAACAGATCTACAAAACGATTGAAGACAAGTAAAATCGAAATTTTGCTCCGCTGCCCACGAAGTGCATTTCGGTTGTGTGATTTTGTGCATTGGATTTTGGAAGCAAAACGATACAAATTTTAATTCAGGCGCCTCGCAGATTCTGTGCGGGTGAACGGCTGCCGAGAAGACTTACCTTTGGGAACCTGTTTTTCAGTTGAGAAATAAGGAAAGTCGAAGTGCCTGGTTCCACGCCCGTTCGAGAGACAGGGAAAAGAATCCCTGAATCAAGTGGGACTCGAACCCGTCTCTCGTAAGGCGTGGAACCAGGCACTTCAACGATCCATATTTCTCATATATTTATCATATAGTGTCAAGCGGCTTTCACTATTCTAGCTATTTTTTGGTTGGTAAGCATTCGTTTATGGATACCTCAAGGTGACAGTCTTGATAGGAATTGCATTGAGGAATGCAAAAGATACAACCAGAAAGCCTCCAATGACAAATATATATAGGTTTCCTCGTGAACAACGTTTACATGTTCTTTCCACAAGAACAGCGTCACTCGTTGCCATGGTTGTCTTATTTCTGAATGGATTTGCACAAGAACAATTGGTAAATCCCTGGTGTAAAGAAATATTGTTGGGTTACAATTGGTACGTACATATTCAAGATATACTTCTAAACATCAAAATTTGAAAAAGAAAATATTTGCTTTTCTAAGTACGCCTAATCTGATTTTCAGACAGTTCACCCCTGACGTCAGGCTTTGGGACCTAGCATTACCTTAACCGTACAATTACCTTAGTAGAGGTTTGTGTGGTACATCCAGCGAAACACGGCGAAAAGTAGCTAACTCCATCTGGTCCACAAAGTGGTCTGAACTTTGAGGTCGAGCATTGACAAGCGCCATTGCACTGGTCCAATAAAGTTATCTTTGCCAGGGAACTATATGTAGATTTTATATAAAAATAAGTAAAAGCCCTCTTCTCAAAGGAGTGGTAGCAATGGTACTGTGTACACGTACCTGTTGAAATAACCCACATCTGCACCAGCGTATTGGACATAAGTACATCCGGGAATCAAAAACAATGGCGTAGCCCCTATTCCTAGGAGCTGGAGCAAAAATGAGGCTTTTGCTGCCTTTCTGCAGGAATCGCGAACGCCAAGTTTCTTGACGATAAAGGATCCTGCGGATTAATGGAAAGGTTTTTTACCATGGGAATTTAATTCACGGATCATTCTGGGTCCAAAAACAGGCAAATGACGCCGTCTACTTTTTGGGTAGCGCCGTCTTTTTGGGTAGCTATACTGTAATTGTTAAATTATTTTCTTGACTAAAGATTTAAATGGTGAGAAATCTGGTAGAATTTTTCTAAAAGAGACACCAATTGTATGTTGGGTGAAGTGCACTGAAAAGACCACGGAACGATTGACTTTCGGACGTCATAAACGGGTACCACCATTACCCACCCATTTTAACTCTGGCCAGTTGACTCGATAGCTCAGTTAGTAGAGCACTGGACATGGATCACAGGAGTCATTGGTTCGATTCTTGAGTCAAATGTTTTTACTAGCGCACTCGAGTTTCTGTTAACTCTCTTTTATTTTTATGGCATCCTACTGCTTTCATTTAGTTAGGCTGAGTATTTTATTCCAGTGACACTATAGCACTACCAGCCCCTCCCCCTCTGTGGTCCCTGGCTCTAGTTACGACCACCATTGTAAAGCCCCTTTAGCATTGTTAAAAAGTTCATTTGTACAATAATAATTATAATTATAATAATGATAATGATTATTACAATATATATAGCACCAACACCAACAATTTCTCCAGCTGACGCGTGCAGGCGGCTCAACTTCCCCTCGTTTCTATTCAGTGCCAGCACTCCTAATTTCACATTACCTTACCTACAATAATCCCCAATGCGGTACTTGGAAGCAACATGATAGTTAAACCAACTCCGGCTTCGAAAGGTGTGGCACCATATCTTTCGGTAAGAAACTTGAAGAAGAACGGACCGGCACCAATACCAATCATTGCGCTAAATATAAGAGAATGTAGTCCCCGCTTAGACTATGTGCTTGACCCCTGGCTACGATAGCACGAAGATTAAATAGCGCTATCCGTACACTCGATATGTCCTTATCCATCGGGGAAAAATATGATGGCGTTTCTAATAAATTTGTCCACTGCATAAACATTTATCCAGTGGATAACACTGTCCATGCACCATTCATGCAGTTAAAAAGGGAAGTGTACACCAGTCATTGGGACCTGAATTTATATGTGCACAATTTTCTGATTGGTATGAAAGTTTACCATTTGGTTTGTAACGAAAACTACGAATTATACTGCACTTGCATCAGACAGTTATAAAAATCACTTATGTGAAGAAGCTTCCTGTAAACAATAGATAATACGCAAATGTAAAAAATGCACCCGCTTTATTTTAAGTGGAAGTGCACGCGCACTTAGCTATAGTTTACAGGCACTCCACTCAAATAACCACAACTAAATAATACAAATGAAATAAACATAAATGGTTAAGAATCCCATCTGTCAGGAGACAAACCAGTAGGCTATGTACAAGCATGGTTGAAGTTGAATCTCAACTATACCCGAAAAAAAGTCAGCCTCAGGTAGTGGCCAGGGCGGGACTCCAACTTGGGACCACGTTACCGTATAACGAGCGGACGCTCCGCCCACTCAACCATGCTGCTTGTTTATATATATATTTAAGGAGGCAGTATACATTTTGATGTATTATATCACAAACCTGAAAACAAGTCCGAAATTCTGGAACACGAACGTCCAGTTTGTGAAGAGGTCCTTCAAATTACGTAAAAGACTCTTCAAGTCACCTCTTGATTCCGGTATTTTGTCCTTTTTTAAGTACCCCTTTTCCATGGCCTCCTTTCGAACAGCGTCAGAACCCGGTAACTTGGCAGGAAATCCCAATAAAATAAGTCCATCTAATATCAGTATAAAACCCCAACAAAATGGGCCTAACCACCATGCTCCAATCCAGCGAGGATCTCTTGGTGTAAGGTTTAACTCGGCAGGCTGAAAGTATTAAGTACACTTTAAAGCGATTAACTTACTTTCCGCGATGTTAGCCTCGGGGATCAGTGTCCAAATGCACAAGAGACCTGTTTTTCAATAGCAACACCTCCGATCCTTCATTTAACGACTCTGTAGCCCGTCAAGCTTATCCTACATACGATATGTCGTCGCTTCATGCAGGGCTTTTGTAATTTAATAGTGCAGCGTATGAACATTTGTACGTTACCATAATAAGATCGGTATAGATTGACACCAGTTTTCCACCGATCAGTGACCCCAGTCCAAGACTAAGAAAATAGGAGGTATAGAACCCAGCAAGATACCATGATACTACTTTAGGGTTAACATTTTCGTCCAGGTAGGCTGGTCCAAGTGAGAACAGAGGGGTAGTGCCAGCACCAGCTATCAACTGAGAGGCGACGAAGATGAAATAATAGACATTGAAGGAACTGGATTCGGTGTTGCAGTCGAGGTCGGTACGTGTTGCGTTAGGAAGGCACAAGAAAGAACTTCCTGAAGAAGCTGAATATAAAAGAAATCCATACTAATGAAGTGCAAAAAAGTTACCAGGATTCGACTCCTTTGTGAGTAACTCGTATCTGTTCGTGTGACAAAAAACAATTTACCGAGGCCACTTGCTGTCAAGGGGAGTGCCTCATGTTATGGTCACGCAATTGTTTGGACATTTTCACTGAATTGTCGTACAAACGTTTCCGGCTTGATTTGGTCGTTTAGTTATCTAAATTGAAAATGCTATTTCAAATTAAGATTAGAACTATATTTTAATGAAATCAAACGAAACAGCTGTAAATCAAGTTGTATCAATTCGATAAATTATGGAAAAGTTTCAGTGAAAATATCCGCACAATTTCGTGACCGTAACATCTCCGCAACATATTAAAGTGGGACGACGATGAAATTAGCGTCCTTGACATCCTTATAGCATTCATATGAACATCTCAAAGCGATTTTGTCGTACGATAAAAAGAGCATCCTCAAAAAGAGCTATTTTACTCAACTAATATTTTGATTTTTAATCCGAAAAATCGTCTTTCAAACGCTCAAGATTTCATCGTCGTCCCACTTTAACGTACTCCAAGTGACGGCTATGGGCCAATCGGTCAATTGCATGATAGTGATGGGGAATTCATGAAAGAGTTGAAACCTCTTGAGAAAGAAACGAAAGCCAGTAGCAGATTAGTAAGGTCACTAGTCTTTGTGGCAGTATGAAGTTACGCTCTTTTGTTGACAGCAAATACTTCTTATCGTAAATGTACTAGAACAATTGTTTTTACTAACGTTAAAACACATCATTAGGGTCATATAGACATGTCTTTTTCAGTATGCACGTCTGGACAAGTTTCCAATAGACATCAGGCAATGTACCAGACTTTTAAATATAAGCTGAAATATCTCTTTACAGTTGTCTGTGTACCTAGGGGAAACTTCAAAACCAAACTGAGGCGCTTCCAAAACTTATACAGTTACTAATCGTTATATAACTATTATAGAGTAGAGTACCCGTGAAATAAAATATCATTAATAAAGTGTAATAGAAACAAAAGAGAACGACGGAATAGACCCTTATCACGCTAACGTGACATTATAAAATATTTTATTTATCGGGAAAAGAAGTTTACTATCAAATTTGTCACATTGAAAATAGTAAAGTTGCAAAGTTTCGTAAAGATTGCCCTTAAACTGACGAAGATATGAATTTTTAAATGTAAGCATTTGGTGAAAATTTTTGCAAAGAAATGTATGTGTCTAGCCTGATAACGAGGCTGGGCGTGCATGCGATGCACGTCCACAGTACATTTCTTTGTAAAAATGCTTACTTTCAAAAATTCATTTCTTCGTCAGTTGGAGGCCAATCTTTATGAAACTTTGCAATTTTACTATAATCATTGTGACCAATTTTATAGTAAACTTCTTTTTCCGATAAATCAAATAATCTATAATGTCAGGCTTACGTGATACGGGCCTATTAGAGTCCACTAATCCGTATGGCCCCTATAATATTATTTCATGGGTTAGTAACATCCCTTTAATTATGTCAAATTTTAGTTCGTAGTTTCTAGGTTGATAATGAAATTGTCAGTTGTGTCAGAATGAGTTTCGTTACTGAGGTCGTCTGGACTGCATGATAATATGGTTGAAACTGACCTATTGGCTGATATTTTCCAATTAAAAGCTTGGGTAAAGCATACAACAAAGCAGCAATGCCTGTCAAGATCGATCCATAGCCTAGCCACTTGGTCTTATGTCCATAGCTACCAAAGAAACTCACAAAAACAACAAGAATCAAAGCCGTGATGTCATTGGATGAAACGATGAAGCCAGTTTCTTTACTGGTGAGCTTGAAGCGCTTCTCAAGAGTAGGTAACGAAAGGTTTACAAACGAGTTGACAAACGATCCTATTGAAAAGATGAAACATTATTTACCCTTCTTTCTTCAATTTGGAATAAGCACGTACCTTGAGCAAATGTGAACCAACAAACGAAGAACAAGAACCAGTTTGGTGAGTTCAGCCATTGCAGCCACTTTGGTTTAAAGCTTCTCCATCCCCAGGCTAGAGTCTTGGTGTCATCAAAGACTTCATCATCGCCATCCAAATCGTCCTTCAACATTTTCGACTTAAATCGCTACCATGAGGATTGGCCGTTTGTATGGAGGACATCTCTATGATAATCAAAAGTGCATGCGTCTAGCGAAGCACATTTAGCGCAGTATATAAATGTCAAACTCTCACCTGAAGTTACGTATACCAAAAATAATCACTAGTGCAAGGTCTGTGGTCTGCGTCCTCCTGAGCCCCTGAGCACCCGAGAACTGATATGTGAACTGCTGCTAAAGTATAGGCTTAGTTTTCACAAAGGAATGCCGGGCAAATCACGAAATCTGCATGATGACAGATAAACATAAACCCTGAATAATTAATCACGCAACGCTGTCCGTGCCGCTCGCTCACCCGTTTGGTAACTTACGTGATCACCACTGAACAATGTATACTACCCGAGTGGGTTCATTCCCCTACCCTCTCCTTCCCTCTTCAGTCAAATGCTTTAGATACAACGTTATATTCATTTATTGTATTAAATCTAACTGATTTTACTCCTGTTATCCTCTTCTTTTATTTATTTACTCTTCACTTTTTTTTATAGACTGTGTGTTGGACTGTTGTTTTTTTGGGGGATACGATTTCTTTTCTATTTTCAACGGTTTCGGCTGTTCTGGCGACGGCCCTCATCAAAATATATCCTACGTGTGTATCACGCAAGAAAAACGTTTACGTGCAAAAAATCTTAGAATAACAAGTTATGCTTTGCCCGCCATTGTTCTATCAAACATTGGAGGCTTCGTAAATCTCAGCATTCTGAGATATTTATGATTACTCGAAGACTTGTCTTGTGCCAGCTCCAAAACGAAACGAGTCAGCTGTTCCTGGTCCTCAGTTAGTACAAGTTCTTGTATTCTCTGTGAGACAAAGTTTGATATGCTACGATAAGCTGAAAGCCTTTGCACTTGTTTGTTCCAAAATTTAATAGTATGTAAAAGGTATTTCAACCTTGTGAATTCATGTGCTGCTCGCCTGATCCGACATTTATGTCGTTTTTCATACTCCACAAATTGTACAAGCTCGGTTGGCCGCCACTTATGTTTGGATAAAGAGTTTTTGTAAGTTCTTCTTATTCCTTCCATCTTTTTTCTGAAGATTCTGTAACTTGCTTTCAATGAACGTCGATTATGCTGTAATGCGGCTTCTACCCAAATAAATTGCTCAGTTACTTTTGTTGAACACAAATCTAGGTGTAGACTATTAATCATGAACGGCGTAAATACTATACTGCCTTCTATAAGTTTCATGGGTGTTTCTGGAAAACATCTATCGCTTGAAGAAGTAGTTTCGCTTTGATGTGCGAGTTGGGGATGCTTTTGCACATTTCTTGCCACGCATCTTATTAAATCTGAGTATTCAATGTCTTTTAAAATGGAAAATCCAGCATTTAGGGTTACAATCTCAAAGCTTAGAAACGTCATAAATCTGTCATAAAGATTTTTGTGCACGTGTTCTGCTTCCTCAAGAGGTCCTAAAAACTCCCAATACTGTACGTAGTCAAGTGATAATTCCTCCTCCACTTTGAGATAAATAGAAGGACAATTATTCCGCAATTCCACTGTCTTGTAAAATGGCAATTTCATTTTTACTCAACTCAAGGTCTAGTTGTTTTGGAATATCATGAAAAAGAAAATTCAAAATAACAAAGTACTCTGTGACTCGTTGTGGAAGTATTTCCGAGGCTCCATTCTCTAAAAGAACTCCAATAACTTTACACCAAGGACTGTCCCATTCACAATCTTCTCCTCCGTAGACTTTAGCTAAATACATTGGTGTGATTCCATGCTTTGTAGGACAATTTGCATTTAACCCAACTACCTTAAAATTATCTTTGGCTTTGAACAAATCTCTAATGAACCTCCACATTCCTCGAGTCGCCGCTAGATGAAGAAGTGTAGGCGTTTCCTTTGTGCAATCGCATCCAATGTCTAACGGTTTGTTTTTTGTCAAATGTTCCAGAATAGCAGTTGCCGTGAAGGATGCAAAGTCGATCTCTAATGCCGTTAAAATACTAGACTTGTGGAAATTAAGGCGTGGCCGATACTTGACTGCATACCATATAGATAAAGTCAGTAAATCAAATCCCTCTGGACTTTCTAAACTAGCGTTGGCTCCACCATTCAAAAAATGTCTCACAGCAACGACGTTTCCACCTTGAGCTGCTCGGTGAAGAGCTGTGTATCCTTCATCATCAAGACATTCATCAATAATTTTATAGCCTCGTGAATGGGATTGGATAGCTCTGATAACAGGGCCATCATCAATTATCGTTATTCTAACTTTTCCCTCGTATGTTATTTTCTGGTATTCGTCAAAAAGGTAGTCAAATAGAGCGTTCTTGGTCATTAAGTAGTCTTCCCATTGGCTGGGGTCTTGAAATACTGAGAGGTACTGGAGATAATGTAACTTATGATAGGCAGCCAGGTGAAAGATCGAATTTTCAAATAAATTACCACACTCTATGTCAATCGCGACGCCATGTTTTACGAGGACTTTGGCAATGTTGCGACCTCCCTGTCTCAGATAAACCAGAAGAGGACTTTAAACCAGACTCATCTTCACAGTTGATGTCAGATCCCAGGGTCAACATGACATCTACGAGATAAACAAGATTTAACTCCTACGCTCGCTTATCATTCTAGAGCAAATAAACTACTGTCCTCGGTAATCTTTGGCATATCTTTTATAATCATGTATCGCCCATCCAACATCATATGTGTAAGTTGTGGGAGTAGCAAGAATTGTCAGTTTCCAGTTCGAAATTATGGCATGACTCCCAAAAAGCATCCGTAAATATTTTCCATGAGCCAGTTCTTGGAAGAACAAGTCTATGTCAGAGATATTAGGACAACGTATCTATTTCAATATCATTTTTCTCAGAAAAACTTGTCAAAAACTTTGTCCACAAAGACATCCAGGGGTATTTATGCATCTGTGTTGAGTATTTTTCCTTCATAAATTGACTTAAAATCTATTGGCTCCGCTGGAATAGTTAACGTAAGGATCAACAAAGGTGATGTTTTTATCGAAAAAGTGGTGCTCAATGATGAAATCCGCTGGTATCTTTCCATCATTTGTACGAGCAAAACCCTTTGCACCAAAACTAGCAAGTAGCCTAAAAAGATGACCTGCCTGGCATTTGCATGCAAAGTGTGTAGGTGTCATTCCTTGTGAAGTCTTGCTGTTTATGTCCTGCACCGTTTTCAACAAGAAGCGATAATACACTGTTGTGCCCACGACATGCTGCTATGTGAATTGGCTGCAAATCATAGCAGTCAGTAGCATTGTAACTAGCTTTGTATTGTAAAAGTAATTTAGTTGTGTCAGAAAATCCATAATGTGCTGCAATATGAAGAGGAGAGAAACCACAATGACAAAATGAGCTTCTTTCGTTCAGAGGAGATTCTGCAACATTGAAACTGCATACACTATTGGGGTCTGCTCCAAATTCTAAAAGAATCTTGGTAAGGTTATGATTATCATGATGAACTGCCTCATGAAGTGGGTTTCTTCCATACAAGTTGGTGCAGCGTAAAGCATTTTTCTTTAGTTTTAATAACATGACTACCATCTTTGGAAAATTTTTGATGGTGGCAATATGTAATGCAGTATTGCAGGAAGACCATGAATGAAGTAGTTCCAATTTACGGGGCATACCACTACAATCGATGCAACTGTCTCTGACGCCACTTTTTAAGAGAAACTTTACCACAGCAAAACGATGATGTGAAACAGCATAATAAAGGCACTTGTTGTCTAAATCTGCTCCATACTTGACCAAATGTTTTATGATTTGAATATAGCCAAATTCAACAGCAATATGAATTGACTTGTCGCCTGTTCCTGAAAGAGACGAAATGTTGACATTATTTTTAAGAAGGTACTTAACTATCTCCTTGTGGCCTTTTTGAGATGCAACATGAAGTAAGTTGTAGCCACACATCTGACGTTTATAGTCATTTATCTGACTTTCCCGTTTTTCAGTAGACACTTCGTGGTTGAAACAATCTGCAGTCTTAAGATAAAGAGATGCCCCTGAGTTGTGTAACAAACGTAGGTTGTCAATCTGACCGAGCTTCACAGCATAGAAAACTGGCGTTTGTCCTCTGTCGTCTTTAATATCTAGATTTTTGAATATTTTCAAAAGCAATTCAAGAGTTTTATTTTCAGCAGAACCTGCAGCAAGATGGAGTGCTGTTACGTGTGTAGTGCTATCTGCGACTTTCGTGCTTTCTGGATCAATTTTCAAAAAGCTTTCCACATAGTTTTTTAAGCTTCCTCCCTTTACAATGTAGATAGCCAAGTGGTATACAATCTGTGGGGTGATCATCTCAGGATTTTCTTTTACTTGGTTGATAAAGTATTTAGCAAGTAGTCGGTTTCCTTCCCTCTGGTCAACGAAAAACCGTCCCCCTCTGTTGGTTTTGCTCACTAACCACTCATGAAGAGATAAGTGATAAAAGCTCACATATTCTTTTTCTGAAAAATAGCGCAGATACATAGACAGGTCCTCAAGTATTGGCATGAAATCGTAATCGTAATGGAATTCTTTGTCGTCTGTTGAAAGAATATCATAAAGCTCATCAACTGTTACTGGATGAAGACAAGCTACAAGAATTTCGCAGAGTTTTCGAGGTGCACGAAATTTTTCAACTGAATTAAATGTTCTTTCAAAAAATTCTTGGTAGACGCCTCCAATCGATGTTGGAAGGGAATTCCATTTGCCTACGTCAAACCATTTATTTTGAACATGCTCTGATACAAGTTTAATGTAAAGGAAATTTCCTTCGCTTTTAGTTAATCAACTCGAACATCGGTGCATCAGACATAAAGTAATTTCCAATATGATAGTAGAAAGGATTTTGGAATTTCAACTTGAGAAAACTGTCAATGTCTTTCAAATTTCTTTCGTCGTCTGATGAAAGATCCATTTGGTTAAGAACACTTAGCTTTCGTCGTATATTGGTAACGTTTCTGGATGTTGCTATGACTTTAAGCCAGTTTGGCAAACGCTTTATCTTTCTACTAAGAACATCCACAATTGATGCTCCTTTGTTAATCTGGTGCTCGTTAATACATTCATCTAATGCATCAATAATCAGAAACATTGGTCTGACAAATTGTTCTGAATCAGATAGTTTGATCAATGGAGCTAAAATCGCTTGTTCAAAGCATCCTGAAGGATCACTCAAGCAATCACGTTTAAGAGTTCTTTGTACAAATTGATCTTTGATAATCAAATCTCTATATTCTTTGATTCTAAATGCTATCAGATTTGCTAAATTTAGTACAAATTTTCCAGTATTCTGGGTACTTCTGTCCGAGTGAATGCACATATGGAATCCAAGTATTTGAGTATTGATTGAATGACTTGACAGTGTAGAGCAGAATGAGGTTCGAGATGAGCGCAGACTTGCCAAATCCAGGAGCAGCAATTAGAAGCAAACCCCTAGAATCGTTCTGAAGCCTTAATGATTCCGTCAAACTATTGAACAGCCATTGGCGTCCAACGAAGCCTTCTCTTGCGCTGTTGAGGTACTCTGTGAAGTCGAACTGCTTCAACTCAAGAAGGTCGAAATTGTTTGGCAAAGCAACCTGAAAAGGTTAATGTAAATAACTATTATTGAGAAAATTAACATTCATATTATCTGTATATAGTATTTAAGGCAGTAGTATATAGTGTCTGATAAATTAACTGTAATATAACGCGCATTTTGACCGCTCCGGCAAGAGACGCGTGGGGTGTGTACTCCAGAACGCATGCGCGCGCATACATTTTCAAACTGTTGCGAAATATTTGCAGTTATAGAACAGGGGATTGATCAAAACGCAGAGAAGAGAAGGGTTGAGAAACTCACCGCTTTGCGTAGTGGTTCTCAGTGACACTTCTTTCACCTGATCTCAGGTTTAAAAGTTGCACGCTTTTAGTGTTTGTACATATATTCCTATGTCCTTATGCCTGAGTTTTCTTTAAGAACTGGCGTTCAGGTTGCTAGTGGGTTATTGTTTTTGTTAGGGACTGGTCATTATTTACAGGGAGGGGGGATGGTGCAAATGAAAAAGGTAACTGCTCAATTTTGATGGCCCCTCCCCCTTTCTACATACATACACACATAACATTCTTACAGAGTGAGCGTAAAAATCAGTGCTCCCATCTATTTGCACCAGCCCCCCTCCCTGTAAATAATGTCTGGTCCCTTAGTAATCGTTATATGAGTCGCCTGATTTTCAGACGGTCAGGGGTCATCCGATGTCCCCCTTCCCCGACTGGATAAATAGCTGCGTAACTAAGCGTTCTTCCGCAAATATTATATTTCCACATAAATCATCGTTATTATATATACATATTTTTTTGTTTCGATCATCAGATATGTAGGCAAACAACTTACCCAAGTCTTGGATATTTTGTTCTAATAATGTAGCACTCGCAAATAACAATAACAAGGGAAGATATCTTTGTACACAGTTCAAAAATCTTCCTACAAACCCAAGGACCACTACTACTGTAAAACTCAAGCAATGCCATATTCCCAGATTCCTGTCGGTTGGTCTCTTAATTTCCAGTGATGATTGAATTTCGTAAATTTTGTTATGAATATCGTCGAGAATTATATCTCGTTCTCTGGCTACTTTCAAACAATAGTTCAGAATTTTCCTCACTTCAGTGATTTCATCGATGATTTCTTCAGTATGAATCTCCTCTTGATCTTTGAGAGAATTTAGTTCATCAACTATAACTTCCATAAACTCTTTCAGATGATTTTTCACCTTGCTTTCAATATCTTCTATATCTACAAAGTCGACGAGGGGCTTATTTTCTAAAGCTGTAACATTTTTCAAAGCTTCTTTGGCATCAGGGTCAGCTAACAGTTCTGCATCTTGTAGGAAATCTTTCATGGTCTCAAAGGCGTCGTCTCTCTCTCCATGCGTTAGCTCTTGTTGAGGTGCATGAGCCCACGTATTACGAGAATTTTTAAGTCTTTCAACTAGTAGTTTGTCGATTTTGAAATGATCGCAATGATGTACAAGATTAAGAAGCCCAGTAGCATCACTTTCATCTGCACTAACTTTTCCACATCCAAATGGCATGAATAACTTTGCAACTTCCCAGTGGCCAATATTTGGGTCTCTCCACTTACTTCCGTCACTCTGACTCCATGTTGGTTTGCGTTTGGTATGATAGCGTTCTAATTCCTTGGCCCAGTCACAAACTGCCATGTCATGATGTGGATTTAGTCGACGTCTCGGTAAATAAACACAAGCACAAGAAGCCATTCCTTTAGCAGTTAGAACCCCATGAAATGCCCTGGCTTCTCTATCTATATAGGGTCTTATTCCAATACATGTTTGGTACAAACCATACCCAACTTTAAGCCAGTTTTTGTAAGCATCGTTCTCCAATCTTTTTTTCCATTCGGGCGACACAAGTATTCGTTTTTCCACCATTATTGCTCTGTAACGGATAAACATTTGCAACGTTTTAAAAACAAACAGGAAAGGGATGGGTTATTTTTCGAACACGTTCTACTGATTATGAGAACTTACCAATGCCAATTTGGAATCTGGATCCTGAAAATTACAATGTGCAGCTAAATATTGGGTCACGGGAACTATCCACGCTAATGCTCTCTTGGCAAGAATTATGACGCGACAGTCTTCTTTAGATGTTAGCCTTTTGGTTCCTTTTAGGTTATATGCCGATTCTTTCTATTTATGATAGCTAGCCACTGGTACTATGGACTCAAATGCACTGAGGATACCACTGCAAAAAGGCTATCCAATGCAAGGTATTTATGCAGGGTATTTATGCAAATGCGTGTTTTGACCATGCCAGTTCTCGGAAATTGTCGCGAAATGCGTGACTGAATATCCACAGGTAGCCCAAGCTTATTATCTGTATTGATTGCTAGAGTTTTGAACGTTCGATTGTTTGCCTTAATTCTTTATAAAATTTTCTGAAATACTTACAGTGTCGTCTTGTTGCTCTTGATAACCGCCTGAATGAATTTCAGCGATTTTCAGCGATTTTCAGTGGTGTGTCGAATGGCCAAGACCAGACTTGACAAGACATTTTTTTTGCAAGCCTGAGACGTTTTGTTTCTACCAAGAAATCCATCAATTCTATGTACAAGACATCTGCTAAGCAGTTGGTTGACAATGCAAATCAACTCAATGAAAGAGAATCGGAGTCAAGGCGAATTGTAGTACTTTCTGATGCAGAGGAAGAAAACGGAGAATGTAAAAACTTGCTATCAATTTTTGGCGAAACAAGAGATGATATCGAGACACTTTTAAAAAAATGCAAAACTTTCCAAGCACACGCTTGAAAGCGATTACAGCTACCTTCTCCATGGATAGGCATCATCAACTGAACCTGCTTCCTCTCTCTGCCATCTTTGTTTTTTGCACCACATAACTAAAGTTTTCTAAAATTGTTCCAAGCAAAAAGGTTGAGTACAGAGAGATGTTTGATAATTGTTCTTAAATCTTATGTGTAATGTAGAGAGAATCTCTTTTTCCTGATGTCCTAAAATAACCTGTTTTTGATCTTCCAAACCAATGTAGACTGAAGGGGTCAAAAATCATTTGTCAGGGAGGGGTGGGAGAAACGCAGAACCTTATAGTAGTCAGTGTTCAGTTTTGCGTGCGGGGCCAGGTACTACAATGGACTTGCAATCCACGAGTTAGAAATTAGGTTGGCTTTGTGTGAGTGTGTAAGACAACAACTATATGGTTTCTTCATTTCAGTCCTTCAGTTTATTTCCTCGATACGAAAACATTAAGTAAAAATGAATGATTGTTTAATTTACAGGTGTAAAGTAATTACGAATTATACAAGTGTGTTTTAATCTATAAACATGAGATTTGAATTGGCAAGCACAAATTTTCGTTTTGCAATCCTTAGATAGCTTTCAAATGTATGACTGGCTGTGCCCTAGATTATTTTAATCATCTACGTTTGTCAAAAGATCTGATATTAGTTCGAGAGCTACTAGAAATTCTCAGTTATAAAATATACCTCTTTATCGTACAGCCAACAAACAGAAATATTTCATTATCGAGTTCCGTCTCTGTGGAATAATTTACATTCCAATTGAAACTTACTAAAATGTTACAGATTTTAAACGAACAATTTAAGAAAGTAATTTTAAGTAATTATTTATTGTAAGTCTTTTAGGTAGGAAAGGGGATAGTATATAGATGTTTTGAATTTTAAATTAGTTTGATATTTTACATTTTTAAGAATTACATTATTTATACATTAAGTATTTGATTTGTATAAAAAAATGCCCAAATCATATTTTTCGAGACAACAAAATGGCGATCGCGCATACCCGCTATTTTTCTCGTAAATTAGCGGACTCGTAAAGTTATCAGGTCTTTCGGCCCTGATTCCAACAGGATTCGATTAAGCTATCGGCAACGGTCAGTACGGATGCTTTCCGTGCCTGGCTGGATTCCGAATTGATGTTGGGTTCCGTTTAAAATTAGAATCGCTTTTTCTGAGCTCCGTCGAGTAACAGCACGCAGGAAGTGACGAGAGCTCGAGTGCTGTCGGTACTTTCTAAATGCTGTATTACTAAACGGAGCACGGAAAGGGCTGTTCTATTTGTTTTATTATACATTTGCTAAATTGTTAAGTAGATATTCAAAAAAGTACAAAATTCAAAAGGAGCGCGTGCGGTCGAGTTCAAACTGCTGACATCAGAACTGTGCTCCGTTCAGTATTATAAAATAATTCATACAAAGCGCGCGCTCTTACTGGTGGAGAAGCATTCTCCAGATCAACATAGCACGGAACGTTACCATGGTCTTGAATATTTCATAAAAGAAATAGAAAACCCTGATGATGTACATGGTAATCAGTTAACATTAGGGATATGTCTTTTTGTTCTCTTTTTCCTGGGGACATTCAAAGACGGTTAGTCCTCGCTCCTGCTAGAGTTACCCAATCTCATTTATGTCCATGTATCCATCGGCATCGTCCAGCTCAGTAAATAAGCTCAGTGGGGCCGGGGAACCAAAGAAGTTTCAATCAAACAAAAACATCCTGATGGATACGTAGTACGCATGCGCAAAAGGAAAGATATTGATTATTAATTACGAGAATACAGTCGAACTAACGAACATGTCTAAACAGTGGTTATCTTTTCGGACGGCCTTTCATTTTGTAAATTTTCATCGTTGTTGTTGACTTTCAATGGCATGTCTTCATTGCAATTGTCTGCATCTTCAGTGTCCGAGGTTCTTCTGGCCGAAAAGAACCACGAGAGGCCAAAGCAAATTATGCACAGGACTACGAGAAAAACAAAGAAGCAAATTAGTTTTATTAAAAATTGTTATATTGCACAAGCTCTGATTGGTCGAGAACCGTTTGTGATTACAATAATACGCACGCATAAATGTTGTCATAGAATCTTACGCGCGCGCTCTGATTGGTTGAAATGTTTCGATGAATATTAGATAGAACCAATAGATTCCATTTTTCCTTGGGTCTGCACTCTAGATGCACAAATGACGTCAACATCTGGTGTGCAAAAAGATGACAGACACACGGAAAAATGTCAAAATCCACCGGAAATACGTTTGCACAAACCTTGAGCCGGAACGTTGAGAGCAAAGAACAACCAACCCAGTTGTTCGTAGTCATAATTCAAGCAGTTTTCACGAGAGCCACATTTTGTACTCCACAACGTACAGGTTTTATCTATCAAGCTACCTATAATGACAGGTCCAGGAATTGAGCCAAGTATACGAAGAAATAGAAACTGGGCTCCAAGAGCAAGTGCCCGTTGGTTTTCAGAAACAGATCTGAAATGAAATATCAGCATTACTGGGAAGCTTGGAAACGATTCTTCAAGGGAAACAAAATGCTCACTCGGCGGGTACTTAATCCTCCTTGGCTGAATATGCGCGGTCTGCATTTTGTAATAACAATTAGCAAACTGACTCTGTCTGCATTTTGTAATAACAATGAGCAAACTGACTCTGTCTGCATTTTGTAATAATGAGCAAACTGACTGCATTGTGTGACTTGGCTACGCCAACTGCGTATGATCTGTAAAACGTTACGATTGAATTTAGGCTTGCGATTGGCCAAAATAATATTCCACTGTTTCCAAATATTTTCAAAAAAGTCTGGTGGATTAGTTTGAAGATTCCAGAATATGATTTAAAAGAAGCCCGTGTGAGAAAAGAATTTGTTATAGTTGGGCTCCCTGTGGTGGCGCCCGCAGGGAATTGTGGTCCATTAGTTGTCGCCTTTGTCAAGTTCTTTGGGAAGAGTTTTCGCTTAGTAAAAATGAACATGGAGTGAGTAAACTCCACGACACCTGTAGGCTGTCCTACCTCAAAGTGACCGTCTTGCTAGGGATTGCATTGAGAAATCCAAGCGTAACAAGCAGAAAGCCTCCCAATATAAATATGCCAAGGTTTTTGCGAGGACAGTTTTGGTGGCAGGTTCGCCCAACAAGAACAGCGTCACTCTTTGCCATGGTTGTCGTATTTATATATGGATTTGCACAAGAACAATTGGTGAAACCCTGTTAGGAAAGACATGCTAATTTAAAACAATACACTAATGTCCTCTGCTGCCCATGTAACTCAATGTGGACATCCAGCACCATTCACTATTCCCTGCCTCCCAAGACTGGGCACGTTAAGAAAAAAGTTTCTAAACACCTTGTATGACAATAGTTCAAGTACACTTCTCTAGAATCCAATTATGAAACTAACGTTAACTCGGAATCACATCACCTTTTAGCCTGTGTACAGCCGTTTCCCACCCCTCCCCCCCTACGGGGAAAAACGGGGAGGGAACGTCTGTGTAACAGCGTTCTTAATCGTGTTCCAGGTCATAAATTTGCATATGTAATTAGTTATTTACATACACAGAAAATGAAGATTTTCGAAGAAATAATGAATAATAGCGGGTTTACAACCCTTTATTTGAGTCTTTTAAATCTTTATAAACACTGAGTTAGTGATCAGAGCAGAGAGCAATGTAAGAGAAATAGTTTATTGTTTTGTTCAGTGCTGAAGACAAATGTCGGCAGACTCAGTTGTCGAGTCCAATCGACCCTGAACCTCGCTAAAAAAGTCCTAAAAATGTCATGTAATCAAAGCAGTCAAATCATGTTTTATATACTTTTACTGCTGTGTACTTACTGAATATTCTGATGACTATTTTTGCTCTAGATTTTGGTCCGATTCGAATGACATGCCTACAAAGCCGTCGGGTTTCATACAGACTTCGGCTTTTGATAGATGTAATTAAGAACAAAATAGAAGCCTTTGACACCCAGGAGTGAAATTGCCATGTCCAGGAATGTTTTCCTTGATATATTTTCGATGTAAATAGAGAATTAAGCAGTAAAACGGTGTTTGCTTTAGTTCGTTGAAATGGGGGTTCGTTGAAATTCGATCGGCAAAACGATAACAACCAATCAGATTTGTCCTCAAAATCTTGAGAACCTCACGTGACCACGGAACACGATTAAGAACGCCATTTCACAGACGTTCCCTCCCCGTTTTTCCCCGTAGGGGGGGAGGGGTGGGAAACGGCTGTACACAGGCTACATACCTTTCCAAGAATATGTTTGGTGCATCCTGCGAAACACGGCGAAAAGTAGCTAACTCCATCTGGTCCACAAAGTGGTCTGAACCTTGAGGCCAAGCACTGACAACCTGCGTTACACTGGTCTGACAAACTAAACGTTGCTACTGAACTATATACAAACAAAATCAGCAAGAATTAATGTTGGCTTCACTATATATGTTCCATAATAATGTTATTTTCACATTATATAGCTAGAGTGACAATATGTTAAGACTTCATTCACCTGTTGTAGTAGCCCACGTCTACGCCTGCGTATTTAGCATAATCACATCCGGGAATCAGGAAAAGTGGTGACCCCCAGATTCCCACAAGTTGAAGCAAAAACGTTGCTTTGGCAGCTAGTCTACAGGAATCACGAATTCCAAGCTTTTTCAATATGAATGAACCTATTATATGGAGTATAATTTAATTAGAACAGCAGTAAAGTGATGAGAAAGGAATACGTAAAACAGCAAGAAGTTGGAGTTTCAGTAGTTTCTTGATGGTTGCTCTTTTATGATTTATCTAACCCTTTATTCCACCTTATTACGAGACAAAAGCTTCATTGTCAGCCAAATCAATATATTATGCTGTTGATTTTCAATTTACCAGTTAGAATTCTCCATTTCCACTTCCTACACTTCCATAAAGAGGATAAGTACCGCTATAAATCTGAGGTCCAATAGAAACCTTGTATAGTTACTGAATTAAATCACCTACTAGAAATTGCTAGGAAAAAATCTGAGCTCTCAACAGGAATCGAACCTATGACATTCCAGTTACTGGCTGGATGCTCAAACCACTGAGCTATGAGAGACTCGTGGTGAGCAAGGTCATGAAGTTGGGGGTATGATTACCGTTATATATCTTTATCCGCTAGATGATTTAACTATTTAACTCCTGTGAGCGGAGAGGAACAGGCATTTCAATATCCTTCCTCCTCATTTTAATGCCATTTTTCTCCCTCCTCCCTAATTTTTTCGGCCATTTCTCCTTCACCACATCTCAAAATTGTTTTCCTCCCTCCTCCCAAACCGATTTTTCTGCCTCTTATCTCCCTCCTCCCTACGTTTTGGGGCTATTTCTCCCTCCTCCCTAAACCGTTCCTCTCCGCTCTCCTGTTGCATAAGCTTTAGTACTTTGTTTTTACCTATGAAAGTCCCGATGACGGTACCCGGTAAGAGGATGATAGCAATGCCTACTCCAGCCTGGAAAGATGTTGCTCCGTATCTTTCAGTGAGAAGTTTGAAGAAAAACGGTCCAATGCCAACTCCAATCATTATGCTGTAGACGAGTAGAAATAACCAAATGACTTTACGATAACGATAACGGTTTTGCCTTATTGTCATCGCGGGGTGATCCGTACGCCCAGAGAGTACTCATCAGGAAAAAGTGTGAGCCCATTTGGGGTTTGAAATTTTTTCAGCAATCTATGTATCAGGCTCGTAACATGGTATATGGGATCAGGGATCAAGCCCCAAATTATGGCCAGGATCAGGGATCAGAGGCCAGGGCTCAGGGATCAAATGGGTGGGATCTATCAGGGACATTGGGTCAGGATCAGGGATCAGCTCAGTTTTTTGCACCAAGGATTAGGGATCAAAACTTTCTAAAAATATGGACTCAGGGATCAAAATTTCCGTAAAATCCCGGAATCAGTGAGACGAAAATATACCATGTTACGAGCCTGATGTATATTCGTGCTGTATACTGAGAAAGACGTATTTGACTTGTCAGATGTAGCAACAGTAACTAAGATGGAACACAATGAATAATGGATCTGTGAATTGCCTTCATTATTAGGAAAAATATGAGTCCTTTTTCGATTACTCTGCGAGGAGTTGGGCTTTTTGGGATTGGCCTTAGCTGCATTTGGCTTTAATTTGAGGATTCATCACTTCAGATTCGTTCGCGAACACCCTGATGTCTAATTACCCCCTGACCCTTACCCCCTGTGTCACGACCTCAAAGACCAAAAGAAACCATTCTCGAGAATGGCATCCGGCCTGACGTAGCAGTACTTGATTAACTGTACTATTTAGATCTAAAATAATAATAGATATATTGATGTTGACAATATCTTTTACCCGAATGTAGATCCTAAATTCTGGAACACATACGTCCAGTTTGTGAAGAGGTCCTTCAAATTGCGTAAAAGACCCTTCAAGTCACCTTTCGAATTGATTTTGTCCTTTTTTATGTACCCCTTTGCCAAGGCCTCCTTTCGAACAGCCTCAGAACCCGGCATCTTGGGAGGAAATCCCAATAAAATAAGTCCATCTAATATTAGTACAAAACCACAACCGAATGGGCCTAACCACCATGCTCCAATCCAACGAGGATCTCTTGGTGTAAGGTTTAATCCTGCAGGCTGAAAATATAAGATGGATCACCAGTTAGTCAGGAGAGCTAGTCCAAAAACCTTTGTTGAACTTTTGTTGGATTAGTTGGCCACAAGCGCGCGTTATTTAAAGTGATGTCAGTGTTACCCCATTTTAACTATTAAGATGTTTTATAAAGAGTCTCTATTTTACGTATATAACTGGTAGTGGTGGTGGTGGTGGTGAGGAGTTCACTCTGACCTTACTTGTTGAATATTACTTGCACCATGCATTCGCAAGTAGCAGTCGAGCGCTGAAGTCGTTCGAAGTAACCGAAGAAGACTAGAAATAGTTCTAAAAATAGACCAATACGGGCCAACGCATTGCATGTTTTGGTTACGCTTTAGTCTTGTTGAATAACGAAATTGCATATTGTTCGTTATCATAATCTTAGACTTTCTCGCATCGCGATGGAGGTCCCCTAATAGTCTTTAACGACGACAAATTGACCTGGGTAGACTGATATTTGCGATATGTGCACCCAGGACACCAGTCGGTTCCTCAGTGAAACCCTAATACGCACTAATCCAGGATTAAAACCAATTGATTCTGGATTAACGTTAATCGGACTCTCAGTAACTCAACGATGGTGGAATGCTTTTCCTCACTCACATCTAAAACTTACATAGAAATCATAGAAATAGTAACCTTACCATAACAATATCTTCGTAGACTGATATCAATCTTCCGCCAATCATCGATCCCAGACCAGGACCAAGCAGAACCGACATATAGAATCCAGCAAGATACCACGATAAAACTTTAGGTTTAACATTTTCGTCCAGGTAGGCTGGTCCAAGTGAGAACAGAGGGGTAGCGCCAGCGCCAGCTATCAACTGAGAGACGACGAAGATGAAATAATAGACATTGAATGAACTGGATGGGGTCTTGCAGTCGAGGTCAATACGTGTTGTGTTAGGAAGACACAGGGAAGAACTGCCTGAGGAAACTGGATATGGAAAACGAAAACAAATCCCTATTAGTCAACGAGATTTATACCATGGACCGTTGCCAAAGCATTTTTCCGTTGCTATGTGGGTGTCACGTGATTTTAACGACATTGAAGACAAGGCATCCTTGGCTTCACATCATCGGTCGCTATTGTACCACGAATATCATTAAATGCAAGTTAGGTAAATCGTTCCTTCGTTCTAGAATATATTACTTTGCATATTTTTTCCGGAATCGTGCACGTCACTCGACAATTGAAAGTCAATTTTGTTTTTCACAAATTCTTCTAGTTGCTCATCCATGTCTAGCATTCCATAATCTGGCTTTATTTCGCTTTGCGGAAGGCTTTTAGCCTTTGCCTTTTACAAACAACAACAACAACAGCAGCAGCAACAACAAATTCCATTAAGGAAACTTTCCAGAAGCGGTTCTGTGTTTACCAAAATTAATTTAAATGACAACATCAAATATGAAACAGTCGTAGCCATTGGCATTTCTTTACTTACGCGATGAAATGATTTGCGCGCCATAATACGGAATTAAGTACATACAGTAGAGCCCCGCTAACTCGAACTCCCAGGTGAAGCTAAATACTGTTTGAGATAGCGGAGGTTCGAGATAAACTATAGAAATTGACTGAAAAATGATTCAAGGCAACTGAATTAATGTTCGAGATAGCAAGGTTTTCGAGTTAACCAGGTTCGAGTAAGCGGGGTTCTAGTGAATAATTCGATTGTAGTAGAAATGTGAAGGTCACACCATACGTGATATGCCCGCAGCGTTGCAGGAAAAGCTCCATGGTCTGCGAGACTCCAGAAATCCTCCCAATCACATCCGATGATATTCAGAGGCCTTATTGACTGCTACTTTAAATAATTTAACTTACTTCTCCAAACCTCCTATTAAAAATTCTACTGTAAACAATAGGAGATTGGGAAATGAAAAAAAGAAGATTCTGTGAGACATGCAAACCGACGTATAATAATAAAAAAAAGAACCCTACTGACCTTCTATTAGCTGATATTTTCCAATCAAAAGTTTGGGTAAAGCAAACAACAAAGCAGCGCAACCTGTCAAGATCGATCCATAGCCTAGCCACTTGGTCTTGTGTCCATAGCTACCAAAGAAACTCACAAAAACAACAAGAATCAAAGCCGTGATGTCATTGGATGAAACGATGAAGCCAGTTTCTTTACTGGTGAGCTTGAAGCGCTTCTCAAGAGTGGGCAATGAAAGATTAACCAATGTGTTCACGGACATTCCTACGAATAATAGAAAAATATTATCGGGTTTTTTTTCGTGCAATCAGCATAGTCTGGTAGCAGTATCTGAAAGCCTTGGCTTTATCTAATTAAGCGCTTCTCAAGAGTAGGTAACGAAAGGTTCACGAGCGAGTTGACAGCCATTCCTGAGAGACAGCCAAGAAAGCCAGTTAATTTGACTGGGCCGGCTAGTGCGTACACGGTCATGGTCGTTTTAAACATGATTTGGCTAGTTATTCAATAGTTTATGGAGTATACGTTGAAAATCAGATATTCATATCAAAATTTATAACAAAGAAAAACATTCCAATCCCATATTAAAACAATCAAAATACCATGACCTTGCTCGGCGCTTTGATTCTTCTCACAGCATCATAGAATAGGCACTGTAAAAGCTCTTCATTTGCAAAAGTCTTAGATTAATCTATCCTACCTTGCACAAATGTGAAGCAGCAAACAAAGAACAAAAACCATTTTGGCGAGTTCAGCCACTGCAGCCACTTGGGCTTAAAGCTTCTCCATCCCCAGGCTAGAGTCTTTGAATTTGTTTCGCATCAAAAACGGTATCATCTACTGCATTACCCGCAGTTAACTTTTCATTTTCATCACTGGAATTGATCTCTTCTGATAACATCTCAATAAACCGATAAATCTCAAAGTTACAGACCACGAATTCTCTGACAAAATAAAAGTGCTGTCTTGAAAAGTACTGATGTATGACATAAGAGCCAGTAGAATAAATCACTGAGTTGTCATTACACGTATAAGGCCGGATAGGAGATATGATATTGTTACACACAGCTTGACCCTGAAGTCTATTCTACTATACAAAGTTCTGGCTTTGACAGTAATCTTGGCGAAAACAATAGAAACTTTTGTTGAATATAAGGAATGTGATCATCTTTTGATTTTTTATTAATTGATGTAATATAAAAAATCGCAAAAAAGCAAGACTGCAACTGGTCAACTGCTTTTACTTTGTTTTCTTATGAAATAAAATACTACTTGATAACAACATTTATTAAAAGAGGTGTTAATCTATAAAACGTCCACAAACAGGGGTTGGAATTAATATTATTTGGGGGTAAAGCTTATATTGATGCATTATTTGAATAATCGTACACAAGAGGTACAGCGAAGCATACGTTTTGTGGACAGTGATGCATAAAATTACTTCAATGACTTAAAAACAAACGACGCTAACATTACGTTATGATCTTATTGTAAATGATTGTTTTAGCACTGTAAGAAGTACAAAATGGTTTTACAATGATTTTATTTAACCCCTGAAATGTACAGCTATTTTCCACAAGTTTGCTAATTTTATATATTTTTAAAAACACTTAAAGGTTGACACGTGATTAACACAAGAAAACAGCTTTACCTTCGCAAACATTACCGTTTCTCATTGTATGTTCGTCCTACACTGTGTGTACATATAGTCGATAAAATAATTCTGGTTCCTTGATTATGGAAATATGATTGTTTAGTCACATGGCACTTCTTTCAATATTAGAATATATGATGATGGACAACAATTTGAGAACCACTTCATAATACTAATGATACATCAAAAATAACCTGGAAAAATTTGAAAATGCATCTTACGCGCGCTACGCGGTTTGCCTTTTCGTCCAAGTACATTGAAATGGTGTTTCTCTTTTGCCGTTTAGGCACAGATTGCTCGAGTAAAACGGAGAAAAAAGGACAAGTTTTAGTTAAGAGGAGATTTTTTTTCAATATCGAGTAATAATGGCTAAAAGTGCCAAAAACTAGTCCTTCTTGCAAGTTTTAAATTAAATTTTCGCTTTGGTTTAACTCTCAAATTCTATTTTTACCAGTCAGAAACTGATCTAATAAGATTGAATGGCCGTTTAAAACTGTTTTTGGCATTGTATAAAGTTGTTATTGTGCATTTTTATTTTAATTCACCAACTTCAAGCTAGTTGCAAAAGAAAATATATACTGAGCAAATGGACGACTGGACTGGAGGCCTAAACCTCATTTTGCAATTCAAATTTCAGTTTTCACTTTGGGTTAACACTTAAATTTGACTAAATCAACCTAAACCAAGTACAAGCAACCTACACTTTCCCAAAGAAATTACAACACTTATTCTTGGACTGAGAGGTTTTTGTTGCTCAATGCTTGAATATGAAACTAGACGCACACGTGCGTTCACTCGTGCCCCTGGAGCCCTTTTTAAGAGAGGCTCCAATGACCGGCTCCGTTCGTACTCTTCCCCTAACCGTTTCACGCATTCTTCACCATTCCGGGAAATAGCTAACCGTAACAAATGACCCTTTTTGAATCGGCTAACTTAAACTAAAAAATATCTTGATTAGTCAGTTTGTCTGTCAACAGCTATTAGTGCCTTTGTCTTTCTATTATCATGCATAGGTATTAGATATCTCCAACATGCAAAATATACCAGTTTTATATTCAACTTCTTATTTCACTATATATCTCAATTGTTTGCTGTTAAGACTTCTACAACGGTATATAGTCAATTGAAGAAACGTTGTCGGGTCTAAAAACATAGAAGCTGAGACCGAAAGGGTGCATGGGATGTCAATAATTATATTCTGATTTATTCATTTAAGCTGCAACCGATAAAAAATCGAAGCCAAACGGCCCGCCAACCCAGGTCCTGAACACGCTTTTGGCATTTTGCATCGAAGGCAAAGCGTAAATGAATAAATCAGAATATTATTATTGACATCCCAAGCACCATTTCGGTCTCAGCTTCTATGTTCTATGTTTTTAGACCCGACAACGTTTCTTCAATTGACTATATTTGACACAATAACAAATCGTGTATTTTTTCGTTCATGTTTCGGATGTTATATATGAATAAAAGACGTTACGTGACCAAACGCGAAATACAAGGTCAATGGAATCTAGTTTCATGCCATTCCGATATTAAATTAAAATTCACTACAAACTGTACAAAAACCTCTCAAGATCTCTTGAATGCTTAAATGAGGAATATAATTGACTTGCTTCTATGTATGTTCGTTTAGCAACATGTAGGATGAGAAATTCGTAGTTTTCCAGCTCATAGGAAATAGTCGTTATCGCGAGGGCCTCGGCTTTCAAGTACTCCATTTAGAGTTCGATATTTGGTCAAAGTATTGGAGATGAAGCTCAAAATAACAGCCCATTCTGAAGCTCATATAAGTATATAGGTATATCTCGAGTTAAAAGCATCAAATTACATTGTTCTACTGCAGGAAAAGCCTGTCTCTGAAAGCTATTTTCTTTGTACTCGGCCATCTTGCATTCCTAAAGTTCCTGGCTTGCGTTCGCTGTCGCTCAAAGGTGATGAATGAAGGGCATTATTTTTACGTTCTTAACCAATCAGAGGTCCCTCAGGACGAACAGAGGAAAAAAAAAAAACATTTGCAGTTTATAACTCGTTCCCGGCCTAAAGGCCTGGGCACGAGTAAATATAAATAAGCATTGACATCTGTACAATAAAAAACGTTTAAAAATTATTTATCCCTTATTTCTAATTAAACTTTCTACTAATCATTTGATAAAGTTGCTGTGATATCATGGCTTTCCCAGGTTACGTCTATAGTTTCATTCACATTATGATTGTCATGAAAGCTCTGGAATTTTGACAGCTAGTAGTGAGTAAACACTGGAATTTACGCCGAACTATTTAAAAGTTTTACTTTTGTTTCTAGACTTTGACCTTTGCTTAATTACTACATTTTTTCCCATCCGTGATGTCGGCCGGAGCTGATTTAACAAACTGTTATCACTAACACTGATATCCACAAACAAAACAGAAACAATTTTTGTACTATGACCCTTTTTCGTTTGCAATGTGATGTGACTAATGTGACTAATGCACTCTAATTAGAGCATATATATTGTCTGCACTCAAATGGCCAAAGCGAGATGCCATTTTAGCTCTTGTTACTTTACAGGTGATAGTCTTTAAAAACCGTAAACAGATAAGCCACATTCTTCGCATAGCTTTAGAAAATCATCCGCAACAAAAACAGAAGGCCAGAACTTTAGTATACTAATATCTTAATATCATTATTCGGTATTAAAATTTCTGCATTTTATAAAAGTATATCACTTAACACTGGCATAGGAACCATGAAAATTCGCAGACTCTTCTTCCTTGTCGTACACCTTTCCATGGCCATTAGTCAGTATGTCTTGATGCTTATCTTGTGTGTTCAATTCCAACTGACGCGTCCTGGCTAATTTAAGATCTAAAAGAATGTATTGTTTTACTTCAATTTATAGATTAATATACAAGAGACTGTAAATACTAATATTCCAAAAGCATATTTGTAGTGTGAGAGGTATATTAGTGCTAAATACACTAAAGAATGTTACAAGGGCCAAAAATATCAACACCATTCTTTGATAGAATACAAACACTAAAAGTGTGCAACATAAATAGTACTAAAAACTGCTAAATTATGCAAATTCTTTTGTTTTCTATTGTTTAATTTGTAACGTGATACTTAACTTCCTTTAGACTATCTGTATCATTATCGGTATCGGATTACTTGATCATGTATTGACTTGTATTAGCTCTTGGTTTCTCAATAAACGCATACAGAGAACCATACATGGTGGCAGCGTGGTAGAACTCAAGAAATTCACAAGACCACTGATGGGAGATAAAGAACAGGCTTCGGGATCAGCAGCTTCCAACGCCGGACTTCCAGCGCCGATTCTGAATCTACAACCGCCGGCTAATCTCGAAGTTAGCGACAAACACAGAGCTGAAAATTGGTCGGTTTTCAAACAACGATGGGAGAATTACGCTATCATTACTCAGTTAGCCAAGCAACCAGAGGATTACCAAGTAGCCCTCTTTCTATATTCGATAGGAACTGAAGCAGTAAAGACATTCAATACTTTTGTACCTACTGACGAGGACCAAAAGAGCCTTCAAGCCATCATCGAAGCCTTCGACAAATTTGCCATTGGAGAAAAAATGAAACATACGAACGTTATAAATTCAACAGCAGAAACCAGCAAGAGAACGAATCAGTTTCAGCTCCACATCACAGAACTCCGTCTCCTAGCACAGACATGTAATTTTTGTGTATGCCTTCATGACACGCTGATTCGGGGACAGAATAGTCCTTGGAATAAGAGACCATGACACAAGAACGCTGCCTTCTACAGACAAAAAAACGTACGCTCACTCAGTGTATCGACATGTGCCTAGCAAGTGAAGCTACCAAGTCGCAACGTAAGGCCCTAGACAAGCAACAGCATGAACCGATGGTCCACGAATTAAAGCAAACTCGGAGGTCAAATACACAACGACAGGAACAAAGGAACAGAACAGACATAGACAACGATAGAAAGCGAACTAGAAAACCGCATAAAGTGCCGCTACTGTGGTCGTTTGCACAAGCCCAACAGAAAGGCAATGCCCAGCTTGGGGAAAATTCTGCTCTGATTGTGGCATAAAGAACCATTTTGCAGAAGTATGCCAACAGAAGACCAGAAATGTTGGAAATGCCCAAACACATGCGATTGATGATGAAGACGCTGATAGTGACTCCGATTACATGGGTTGCGTGACAGTTGAACAAGCAATAAACGAGGTCACAGGAAGTCAAACTGCAGAGCCCATATATGCTGAAATGATCGTAAATGGAGACCCGATCAAGTTCCATGTCGACTGTGGAGCATCTGTAAGTGTTTTGCCGTCAAAGTTCCTAAAGTCCGAATCGTTAAAATCTACCAAGAAAAAACTCGTCATGTGGAACAAGACCGTACTCAAGCCCAAAGGAACGGCGGAAGTAACTATACTCAATCCCAAAACGAACCGGAAGCACGTAATTGACTTTGTAATTGTCGACGAACTTTTGATGCCATTGCTAGGATCATACGCAATTCAACACATGGAAATCATCGAAGTCAAACGAGAAAATTTCAAGTGTGTTTCATCTGTTAACCAAGAGCCATCAGCTAAAGCGATCCTTGGCGACAAAGCTGACATCATTGCACGCTACAAAGATGTATTTAACGGAGAGCTTGGCACTCTGGCAGGAGAACAACGTTTGACCGTTGACCCCGATGCCACTCCATCGGTATCGCCGTCCAGACGGGTTCCACTCGCGATGAAACCGAAACTACAAGCAGAGTTGGATCGCCTAACAGATCTGGGAGTGATCGCGCCGGTCGATGAGCCCACAGACTGGGTCAGTAACATCGTCGTTGCAACCAAGTCATCAGGAGACCTTAGGGTTTGCATTGACCCTAAGGAGCTAAACAAAGCCCTCAAGCGTGAAAGATATCCAATACCTGTCATTGACGACGTGTTGCCTGAGCTAGCCAAAGCCAGACTCTTCACCAAAGTCGACGCCAAGAACGGATACTGGCATGTAGTTTTAGACGAGGAGTCAAGTAAGCTCACAACATTCGACACTCCTTTTGGCCGGTACCTCTGGAAGCGCCTACCTTTTGGTCTGTCCGTAGCCTCCGAGATCTTCCAAAAGCGTTTAAATCAAGCGCTAGACAAGCTGGATGGTCTCCTTTCTGTTCATGACGACATGGTTATCTATGGCGTTGGAGAGACTGACGAGGCAGCACTAGAAGACCATGATCGTAAACTTGCCGAACGAGGCATCAAACTGAACAAGGCAAAAATGCAGCTTCGATGGTACTGAAATAACATACCTTGGTCATCTAGTGACAAATAAGGGCTTAAAGCCGATCCCGCCAAGATTGAAAGCAGTCATCAGCATGCCAGCACCAGAAGACATCAAAGCAGTACGCAGACTATGTGCTTTGTGAACTACCTCGCAAGGTTTCCTGCCAAATCTGTCGGATGTCCTGGAACCGATCCGACAACGCCAGGACGATGTAGAATGGCAGTGGAATAGTGCTCATGACAAAGCATTTCAAACCATCAAGCTAATGGTAACAAGTGCTCCATTGTTGAAATACTACGATACGCAAGCAGAGCTCACGGTCCAGTGCGATGCAAGTGACAAGGGCATTGGTGTGGCCTTGCTCCAGAATGGTCAGCCCCTTGCATTTGCTAGCCGAGCACTGACAAACACAGAAACGAGATATGCCCCAATAGAAAAAGAAATGCTCGCAGTGGTATTCGTGCTAAACAAATTCAACCAGTATGTCTACGGCCTACCAGTGACAGTTAATAGTGACCACAAACCACTGGAAGCCATTGCACAGAAGCCGCTGAGGAATGCTCCCAAACGCCTCCAGGGCATGCTTCTAAAGATCCAGAAGTATGACTTCAACATCGTTTACAAGCCAGGCACCAAAGATGTATCTGGCAGACACACTAAGCAGAGCGTATATTTGCGCACAACGAAGTCCCTGCGAGGAGTTTTGAGCATGTCTGACGACACAAAGTTTGTCCTCAGACAGACAGAACAAAGGGAACGAATCAGAGAAAAGCACAGCGCAAGATGACGCGGCTGCAACAACTGACAAAGGCTGTCCCTAAAAGGCGTGGCCAAGATAACGCTTATGATGTACCAGCGACGCTGATGCCTTACTATGGTTTCCGCGACGAACTAGCAGTACATGATGAGTTAGTATATAGAGGAAAACGACTTGTAATCCTAAAGAGTTTGAGACCAATGATGCGCGAGTCACTGCACAGCTCCCATATTGGCATCAACGGCTGTCTGTGAAGGGCCAGAGAGAGCATGTACTGGCCGTCAATGAATGCGGATATACGGGCCTATGTGGCCCAATGCAAGACCTGCCGGTCATTTGAAAACCGCCAAGTCAAAGAGACGCTACGGAGCCATCCACCAACAGACAGGCCCTGGGAGAAGGTCTCAGCTGACCTTTTCACGCTGAATGGCAAGGAGTACCTGGTTGTCTGTGACTACTTCTCCAACTTCATCGAGATCAACTATCTGGAGGACGCAAAGTCTTCTATTGTGATGAGGAAGTTGAAAGGCCATTTTGCAAGATACGGCATCCCTGATTGCATGGTCACAGACAATGGCCCCCCAGTTTACATCGGACAGTTTTAGGAAGTTCGCTGACAAATGGGACTTTGACATTCAAACGAGCAATCCCGGGCACCAGCAAGCCAACGGCCTAGCAGAATCAGGTGTTAAGACCGCCAAGAAGTTGTTGCGCAAAGCAAAGCTGGATGGGCAAGACTCCTTTTTGGCTCTGTTGGCTCATCGCAACACGCCTTCAGAATCAATGGGGACGAGCCCAGCGCAACGCCTTTTTGGACGACGAACCAAGACTCAACTTCCTGCCACTGCTGGATTGCTCAAGCCCCAAGGCATCGATACAGAATCCACAAAAGAGAGAAGAAAAATATCTCAGGCTAAGCAAGCACACAGTTACGACAAGCATACCAAAGATATGGAGACTTTTGAAGAAGGCGATATCGTGCGCATGCGACCTTTCCGTCTACATGAGAAGACATGGGACAAGGCAGTGGTTAGTAGAAGGTTAGATCATCCGATCGTATGACGTTGTGTGTAACGATGTACCTTACAGAAGGAATCGAGTGGACCTTAAAAGAACGCAAGAAGTCCCTATAGATGAAGAGGCCTCACTTGAGACACAGGACGCACCATTGACTCCCGCACCAGCAGATACTTCACCAATGACACCTGCACCTGTACCTCCAGCCACGCCTTTGGTGTCAGCAAGACCCAAAAGGGTGACAAGGGAACCTGCTTATTTGAAGGACTTTGTAAGATCCTAAATAATGTACAAGGACCCTTTATAGATAAAGACTTTGTATGATTCAAAAGACACTGTCACAAGGACTCCATAGTATAGATTTGTTTTATTGTTTCGTTCCTGTTGTACTGACTGTCAATTAGATCTTATTTAGTAGTAAATACTGCAAAGTAGAGTGAGCGCAGTTAACCCATGAAATAGTTACTAGACTATTAGTTACTAGTAGATGCTATTTCCATTGTTTTCTTTTGTGTCTATTGAACTATTACACACTAACATTTAATTTTTATTTCACGGGTTAAATACGCTCACTCTATTGCACACTTTTAGTGTTTGTACTCTAATAATAAAGTGATTACACTTAACCCGTGAAATAGTTAGTAGACTACTAGTTACTAACAAACCTTATTTCCATTGTTCTCTTTTCTCTCTACTGAACTATTACATGCACACTAAAATTCATTTAGTGTTTCACGAGTTAAGTGTAACGACTCTTTATATAATATATATATAGTTCAAATTCTGATTGCGAAAACACGGCACAACTTTACTACAGTTACCAACCTTTTAGGGTCCAAAAATATGACAATTTCCAGTTCATAACCTAGCTTTTCGAAAACGCACACAATCACCCTATACTTCGGTCGTCCTGCAGCCAATAAGGGTTACAGCTATCACCCACTAGTTACCAATATTGTATGACTTTGTACGAGACGTCTACCGCGACAGCCAAATTGTTTACATCTTTAGACGTGTTCGATGGTCAGACCAACGACAAGGAGAATTATGTTCTGTAATTCAATATTGAAGGTCAACTAGCAGTGTTCGTCATACAACGCACAGGAAATAGACAAGAAACATTTGCCGAAAAAGCTATTTCAATTGTAACGTTGTCGCTAAAAAAGCCTAAAGACTAAAGCCTTCAACTATTTTTTGTTTACTAACAAACGTCGCCTGTAGGCTTTCTTAAGAAATAAGGAATATGTGTCGCAAGTTTCAAATTTCCAAGAAAAACATAAATTGAAATTGTATTGTAATAATTTAACGGTGAAAAAAAAATCATGATTCCGCTCTCAAGCAGTAGCTTTAGGCCTTTTTCAGCGACAACCTTAATTGAATTATATATCAGACAATTCAAAGCAGTGTACTTTCATGAGTTTTAGAGGAACTGTTCTGCTAACATGGACACACCAGCTATTTTCTGCTTGCAACATTTCACGTTACGTGACCAAACGCGAAATACTAGGTCATTGGAACCTACTTCCATGCAATGGTCTATCGCAGAATTCCGATATTAAAGTTCAGTACAAAAACCTTTCAAGATCTTTTGAATGCTTAAATGAGGAATATAATTGACTTGCTTCTATGTACGTTCGTTTAGCAACATGTAGGATGAGAAATTCGTAGATTTCCAGCTCATAGGAAATAATTCGTATCGCGGGGGCCTACTTTCAAGTACTCCAATTAGAATTGAATATTTGGTCAAAGTATTGGAGATGAAGCTCAAAATAACAGCCCATTCTGAAGCTCTTATGAGTGTCTAGGTATATCTCAAGTTAAAAGCCCCACTTTACGATGTATTATTCCGAGAAGAGCCTGTCTCTGAAAGCGATTTTCGTTGTAGTCGGCCATCTTGCATTCCTAAAGTTCCTCACTGGCGTTCACTACGAAGAGTAGGCGATGAATGAAGGGCATTGTTTCTTCCGCTCTTGACCAATTGGGAGTGCATCACTTAGCCGATTGGGCAAGAATGCTGACTCAATAATGCTGCATTCTCGTGGACGACGAGAGAAAAAACATTTGCAATTTATAACTCGTTCCCGGCCTAAAGGCCTGGGCACGAGTAAAAAATCTCCTCTTAAGTGTCTATTATAAGTACTTGCTATTATTATCAAAGTTGAGAACTCTTTTATAAGACAGTTTAGAGTGGTTTTCATAAACCCGTGAAATACTTTAGCTTATTTGGTACTACTTCACTCTCATTCTACTGTTTTCTATTGTATTTATCTGACTAAATACACTCTAACTAGTACACTTTGTTTCACAGGTTTTTGAAAACCACTCTGTTTTAACTGACCATGCAGCTACAGACATAAATTACAAGCATTAACGTATCACTTTGAAAAGGTAGCACTTTGTTTTTTCCACTTAAAATTATGTCGAACGTTTGTCCACCTTAAACGATGTCGAAAGTTTGTTCATCTATAAGATAATGGCGAAAGTTTGCCCTGAACTTTCGGGATCGTTTTAAGTGACTTAAAACGATTTCGAGAGTCCGATATCGATACCTAAACCGATATCGATATCCACTTAACCGATATCCACCTAAAATGATGTCCGGAAAGTTTGTTCATCTAAGACGGTGACGAAAGTTTGCCCTGAACTCTCGAATCGTTTTAAGTGACTTGAAACGATTTCAAGAGTCCGTAATCGATATCCACCTAAAACATGCTAA
This sequence comes from Telmatactis stephensoni, assembly GCA_029948255.1. Classification (NCBI taxonomy): domain Eukaryota; kingdom Metazoa; phylum Cnidaria; class Anthozoa; order Actiniaria; family Isophelliidae; genus Telmatactis; species Telmatactis stephensoni. The sequence continues at coordinate 499,105 of JALIZF010001926.1, forward strand.
AACGATATCGTTATCCACCTAACCGATATCCACCTAAAACGATGTCGAAAGTTTGTCGGCTATCTAAGACGATGGCGAGTGTTTGACCACTTAAAACGATTTAATTCTGCGCATCTAAACTGATATCGGTAGTTGTCCACAGGCACAAAATTCTAGAATTTTCGGCCGGTCGGCATTTCTCCAGCTTATTAATGGATAACCCAATGCGATTATTTATTTATCTACTTGTTTTTATCCGAGTGAGCTGCGTCACATCCGGTCTAAACTCTTGCTAAGTTGAACTTAATAAGCTTTTAAGACGGATGTGACGTTCGCAGTTTGACATTTTGTTATGCCAAAACTCTGGACCCCAAATAAACATTGGATGCAATGTTGTAATCAATTTAATACCTATTAAATAGAGGTTTAATCCTTGCAAAATTGCTAGAAATATTTTGGACGATTGTCTATCTTGTTTGCAAGTTGTAATGTTAAGATCTATTAGAAAAGCTCAATTACCTATTTGCGATAATGCACCTGATATATATTAAGGGGAGAGGGGAACTCAGAAGTTTTGCATAACGCTTTATACCTACACGAAATCTATATATGATAAGTGAATGGAAACAATAAGAATCTTGAATATGGACAGTTATATGTTATATGTATTGTTTGAAATGGTGTTAACTTAGCTTTTAATAAGTTAGATTTAGCATTTATCAGACATGAGGCTCCTATTTGTACTGTTAAGTATACGAAATCTAATAAAAATCTTGTCTTCTCTTGTGATATATATTTGATATATCGTATAAAAAGGAAAATAGGCAAATAGAGACGAATTGTTTAAAAAGAAGTAATTATCGACTCAGATTTGGTTGTATTTTGGAAGTTTTCGTTGTTGTTGGTCTTGAGCATGATGTCACCTTTGATATCTGCGCCTTCGTTGTCCATGGCCACTTGTACAGCGGTAGTTAGTTTAGACGAGTCTTTTGAAAAGAACCACGACAGACCATAGCAAATCAAGGAGAGAGCTATTAAAAATCAGACAAATTTTATATAAATGTTTCACTTGTCAAAAATATTAACAAGACGATAACCCAGGATCAAATTTGAAGAAGATCATTCATTTTAGATCAGGATCATTCAACCCAAAGAATCAGAGTTAATCTTAACAAAACTTACCCTTGGTGCCAAAACGTTGGCTCACGTTACGTATACCGGCTTAATATTAGAGAGCTTAAAGGATCACACAGCTTGCTTTTTCGCCTCTAGCGGCGCGCGTTAAGCACCTTAAACGTGAGCACGACTTTTCACGTTCACGGTACTGAGCGTGAAATCTTCGCGTTGAACCGGCAATCGCAGATGCAAGATAAGCAGGTCACGTGGTGCTCTCTACCGTCTGCAGTTTCCCGTAACACAAACCAAAGCTCTGGGACACAAGGTGAACAACAATTGGTCTTAAAAAACGTACTTTAAAAATAGATGATTAAATGAGAAATAACGAACTTTTAAAAAGTAAAAAGACCTTCTTGATAAATATTTACAGTGCTACGCTTCGGACCGTGGCCAACTATCACAAAATTTTGGTTACTTTTTGACATCTTTCTATAGATGTAACAAACTCCGCCTATTGACACATTAAAGTTGGTTAGCTGTATTCAAAGTTGTCAAAAAGATGTCAAAAATTAAAAAACTTTGTACTGTAGTGATCACAGTTCGAAGCGTAGCGCTGTAATTGCCTCTATGAACGACAGCACCTCATAATGAGCCTCATCATCATCATCATCATCATCATCATCATTATCTACATCGTGCCATTAGTACCATTATTACATTAGCCATATGTCATCACCATCATATATATGAAAAACAGCACGAGGCACCAACCTTGATTCGGAACATTGATTATAAAGATTATCCAAGCCATTTTTGTGAAGTTGTAATTTAAGCAGCGTTCAGGTGAACCACATTTTGTACTCCATAAAGTACAGGTTGCATCTATTATGGAGCCAGCCATGACAGGTCCTGGAATTGAGGCCAGCACACGAAGAAATACAAACTGGACTCCAAGGCCAAGTGCTCGTTGCTTTCAGAAACAGATCTGAAATGAATATCCGTGATTTTTAGAACTTATTTATTTTGCTGTTAAAACATCGCACGAAATTAAGTTGATATCATCGTATTGGAAATGAATCTCTCTCTCTCTCTCTCTCTCTCTCTCTCTCTCTCTCTCTCTCTCTCTCTCTCTCTCTCTCTCTCTCTCTCTCTCTCTCTCTCTGTACTCGATCGTATTAGCCAGTAACATTTGTACCTCAAAGTAACAGTCTTGCTTGGGATTGTAGCGAGAAATCCAAGAGCTACGCTCATAAAACATCCAAATATGAAAAAGTACAGGTTTTCTTCGAGAACAGTGTTGGTGACAGGTACGTTCAACAAGGACAGCGTCACTCGTTGCCATGGTTGTCTTATTTATGAATGGATTTGCACAAGAACAATTGGTAAATCCCTGGTGGAAAAAATTAAAACGTTGACTATCATTTTGACAAGATTAATTGGTAAAATCCTGCATGGTAACACGAACATCACAGAGGTGACCTATAGTGCTCACCTTCAGCAGGGATTCTTTAGGTATGACATTTTTATGAAATCGTGTCTCAAAAATGTGGTTGAGGGTAGTTGGGTAATCGGACTCTATTGCTAGGAAGGGCAGGGGACCGAATGAAATAATGTGGTCAAGGGTGGACTGGATAAATATATGAGCTCATACTCGAACTAGCACATGAATTTGAGTGTGGGGTTGGTAAATCCAGTTTAACACTACTCATCAGGGGTTAAGATATTAAACTGTTGTCATTGTGGTGGATGACAAACGTGTTTCATACTTCAAGGCCTTGAAGCTTAACCCTACACGTGATTACCAAGCAAATTGCATGTGATAGTGGTGGGGGTAAAAGAAAAAACGGGTATAAGGCGAACCCCGGACTTACGACTTAGGTGTAAAGCAAAGTAGGGACAAAATATGGCCAAAACTGTGGACTAAAAAGGTGAAATAACAACCAAGAAAATATAAAAAGGATTTAGCGAATAAGGGGTTAAGTGTGTCTGCTCACCTTTGATATGTATGAAAGGTCTGAAAACCTGAGGGTTGTGATGCATTAGGAATTTCCAGACTTAAAGCAAAAGCTAAACCGCACTGGAAAGGAGCTTAACGTAAAAGCCGGTAAGGAAGGAAACGTCAGGGAATTTGAAGGGAAATACGCGTGAGCAAAAATATTTGAAAAAACCGGTGAGCTGTAGCCCTGTTGGAATTTGTGCAAAAGTTGGTAAGAGGATAAAGATTATTCGAAAAAATGGAGAGGGGAAGGAGGAGTAAAAGGAAAATCGAGTGAAAACGAGGGAAATGGAAAAAAAGGGTTAGGAAAGGAAAAACCAAGGCGATGAATGAAAAATAGCCAAACGACGGGAATTGGGGTCCCTGTGTAGAAAAGTGCACTAAAGGTGGGAGAAGGGGGACTGGGGGGAATAACAAAATGGCGTTCGGTAGTGATGGATGGACTGTGAATCCAAAGGAAAAGACCAAAACTACGAGTGTGGACGGAGTATAGGGAAGAGGTATAGGAGGGTCAACAAATAGGTAAACACAGATTTACAAAAAATAGATATTGTATTTTTAAAAAGCTAAGCTAATTACAAAATGTGGGGAAAAATATAAAAACTTAGTGTTCTGGAATCTTAATGGTCTATTAAGACACAGAAAGACAGTCTGGGACTTAGCGAAGAAGAATAGGTATGTAGTATCTTGGTAGTGCAGATAAACGTGGTGATAGAAATGTAATTGAAGAGAGCGACGGGACATAGTGTGACATACAAGAGACGGCATGAGTTGATATAATGAAGTGTGTCCACAATAGTGGTTGATGTCCTCCACGATAGTAAGCTTAATATAAAATGATGTACAGTTTCAATAAACGTAATGTACGTAACCATGGATATCCTGAACATAACTCCAGATACTGATACTCGGAACATGTAGAGTATAAAATTCGTATTACTGCCAGTGAGAGAGTAGTGGAACTTGGTGTAAAAAGAATGTATTAGTAAAAGTAATGTACTTTCTATTTTCAGAGTGGATGTAAATGAAGCTCCCAAGTAAGCATAAGTACACCAGATGATGAGTGTTAAAATGTTCCATAGTTGTATCTTAAGGCAGTCACAGTTGATATTTCTCAAGTAGTTATAGTGGAGTAATCCAGCATATATTTCATGTATATAATTGCAGTGGTAAAACAGTAATTGAATGTACCAATAAGGAGCCTTGATAGGTGGTAATTGTATAATTATAAACTGACAGGATAGACGTCTGTGTAGTAATAAGTCATGGAGGAGGGGTCATAAATGATAGGATGAGTTGATGTCCCAGTGGCATTGTTGAGGGGTATCAGGCAGCCAACCAAGAAGGGTAAGGAAGAGGAAAGGAAAAGAGGGGATCAGCCATAGTGTTGATGCGTGAGTGCTTGTGGCTAACTAAAGCGTGTGTGGACAAGTATGTCCTTCAGATTAGGATGTCGGCTGAAAGCTGTTGTGGGTGGGTCAGGAAAGATGAGAGAAAGTTCAGGGTCCTTGGAAATCAAGAACCAGAGGTGGTGTAGGATGGAGGGAATGGAGTGTAAAATGGGATGATATGGTACAATGAAAGGTAAAATCTGTTTGTGAATAGGCGAGGGTGTTGGTGATGGTCTGTTGAGTAAATGGGATTGAGTGAAGTGTAGGATTTTGCTGAAATTGTGGTTGATGAGTGAGTTAGGGTAGCCTCTGGAGAGTAGGATGAGTTTGAGTCGTAGTAATTGTTTTTGTAGTTTGTCATTGTTTGTTATGATACGTCTGAACCTCAGGGCCTGGCTGTAAATCATTCCTGATTTACATTGTTGGGGGTGGTGTGAGGTATGGTGTAGTAACAGACTGCTATCAGTTGGTTTTACGTAAATGGTGGATTCCAGTTTTCGGTCTGGGGTTAAGTAAATTAGGGTGTCTAAAAAGTTGATTTCTGAGGGGGAAAAAGTAAACTGGAATTTGATGGTGGGGTGGAAGTTGTTAAGGAAATGGAAGAAATTATGTAAAGATTCTTCCCCATGGGTCCATATCATGAAAATGTCATCGATGTATCTCTTCCATAGTAGTGGTTGCTGTTTGTTTGGGGTGTTGGACAGTATTTTTTGTTCAAGTTGATGTAAAAAAATGTTTGCAAAAGAGGGGGCCATCCTAGTGCCCATTGCAGTTCCTAGGGTTTGTAGGTAGTACTGGTTATTAAATGAGAAAAAGTTATTCTTTAAAATGAATCGGAGGAATGTGTCAAAAACATGTAGTGGTGGTCTGGCATTTGCAGGAATTAGTGAAATGGCCTGCAATGAGCAATAGATGCCTTCATCTTGGGGGATGTTGGTGTATAGTGATGTGACGTCAATGGTAACCAAGAGGGCATTTGATGGCAAGGGAAATTGAACGTTCAGGACTGTTTGTAAAAAGTGATTGGTGTCTTTGATGTAAGAAGGTATGAGTGGTACAATCTGTTTAAGAAAGTGGTCTACAAAAATGGACAGTTTCTCAGTGGGTGAGTCACAGCCTGAAATAATAGGTCTGCCCGGTGTGTTCGGTTTGTGTATTTTGGGTAGCATGTAGAACAGGGGAGTGCGGGGAGGAGAGTGAGGGAGCAGATACTGGTAAGTAGTTAGGTCAATGATTCTGTCCTTTAATAGTGTTTGTAAATACAGTGATATTTCTTTGACTAATTCTGGAATGGGGTTGTTATTGATAGGGGAGTAGTGTGTGGTGTTTGAAAGTTGGCGGTGAGCTTTCTGTAGGTAAGTGTTTCTCGGCCATAAAAATGATGACTCCCTCTCTCTACAATGACCACTTCAATAGATTTTATCCGATATTGTATGGTACAAAGGCATTCCAAGCGCTATTGGTTTAAAGATACTCAGTTCTATTCAGTGGTTTCGAACCTATATAAAGTTCAGTTGGAGTTTGACCATTAGAAACCATATTTTTCCACCTGTGTTTTCCTGCAGGAATTTTCTAATGGTCTATCCCTTAGCATACCATCCCTTACCATCCCTTACCATCCCTTACCATCCCTTACCATCCCTTACCATCCCTTACCATCCCTTACCATCCCTTTCCATCCCTTACCATCCCTTACCATCCCTTTCCATCCCTTACCATCCCTTACCATCCCTTACCATCCCTTACCATCCCTTACCCTTAGCATACCACATACCTTTCCAAGAGTATGTTTGGTACATCCTGCGAAACATGGCGAAAAGTAGCTAACTCCATCTGGTCCACAAAGTGGTCTGAACTTTGAGGTCGAGCATTGACAAGCTGCATTACACTGGTCTGACAAACTGAACTTTGCTAGTGAACTACAAACAAACAAAATCAACCTGCATTACAGCGAACTCAGACATTGAGAAAGTCCGTTAGAATTTGGTTATTCGCTTTCATCAATCGAAAAGTAGCAAAGACTGTTGGTTGAGAATCTACTTACCTGTTGAAATAGCCCACGTCTGCGCCCGCATATTGAGCATAATCACATCCGGGAATCAGAATAAGTGGTGCTCCCCAGACCCCCACGAGTTGAAGCAAAAATGTAGCCTTTGCGACTCGTCTACAAGAATCACGAACGCCAAGTTTTTTGACAACTAAGGAACCTACGAAACAGAAACTTAAGCTTTTGAAAAGTTTCCTCTAGATTATTCACAGTAGGCTCAAATGCAACCAAGACACCGGCCGCACCAGTTGTTTAATCAAATTCGTCGAGCAACACAAGCAATGTTTGCATGCCTTCTCAGTGCTTTATCTAGTCTAAAGAGCAAATTAATGATGCATGCCAGGTAGTTTGGAGTTAGGATTAGTTTGATTCACAAAATATAGAATTACCAACGGCCATTCCAAATGCTGTACTTGGTAAAAGCATTATGGCAAGGGCTACTCCAGCCTCGAAAGGTGTTGCTCCGTATCTTTGAGTAAGAAGTTTGAAGAAAAATGGTCCAATGCTGATTCCTATCAGTATACTAGAGAGAAGAAAAAAACATTTCTTTTATATATAGTGTATTCATAATAATTATAATCTATATAATGATTTATAGAAAAATTCGTCGATAAAAACTCGCGCGAGCCCATTACTTTAAATAGGTACGATATTGACCATTGCTATGATATGCTTGGTTTCCGATTGAAGTAACAATTCAATTGATGAAATCTATAGGTTTCTCGCTTACGTGAATGTGGCTCCCAAATTTTGGAACACGTAAGTCCAGTTTGTTAAAAGATCCTTCAAAGTGTGTAAAAGACTCCTCAAGTCACCTCTTGATTCCGGTATTTTGTCCTTTTTTAAGTAACCCTTTTCCATGGCTTCCTTTCGAACAGCCTCAGAACCCGGTAACTTGGCAGGAAATCCCAACAAAATAAGTCCATCTAATATCAGTAAGAAACCACAACAGAATGGGCCTAACCACCATGCTCCAATCCAACGAGGATCTCTTGGTGTAAGATCTGCGTCGACTGGCTGAAAATGTAAAATGGAATCGTCATTCACTATATAATGAACCACCCCCGAGAAATAACGCTATAATGCATCATGACTGGCATTACCATAACAAGATCTTCGTAGACTGACAGTAATCGTCCTCCAATCATGGACCCTAATCCAGGACCAAGCAAGACAAAGATATAGAACCCACCGAGATACCATGACAATACTTTGGGGTTAACGTTTTCGTCCAGGTAGGCTGGTCCAAGTGAGAATAGAGGGGTAGTGCCAGCACCAGCTATCAACTGAGAGACGACGAAGATGAAATAATAGATATTGAATGTACTGGATGACGTGCTGCAGTCGAGGTCGGTACGTGTTGTGTTGGAGAAGCACAGGGAAGAACTGCCTGAGGGCACTAAATTCATTGGAAATGAAAAAAGTCAGTCAATGAGACCTTCACTTTTCTGGTCAGCCATTTTTCTATACATTAAACTAACCCCGATTTGGAGGGATGTATGCACCATTCAGGAAGAGTAGTGAAATCCCGTTGTATGTGGTTGTCCTTTGTAATAACTAACTCACAAACTCATGACATTCGTCACTCTACAGAAGATGGGCTATATTTGGGGAAAATATATCTTCTTTTGTCTTCAAGACGCATCTAACGACGATCTTCCTGAAGAAGTGACTGATTTCTTGATTTGATATGAGTTAACCATATTTCTATTTCTGAACTTTAAATATATAAGGTTTTCAATATATCTTGAATTAGAGTTGGCCTTAATTTGACTGACTCAAGCTTCCGAAATGAGATCAGATGAGATCATGCACACAATAGGGCCAGGGATCTGTATTGTTGCCCGTAGCGTACAACTCTCTACCTATTCCTCAACCTAAAGGAGTACACTAACCTGTTGCCTGATACTTTTCGATCAATAGCTTGGGTAAAGCAAGCAACAAAGCAGCAATGCCTGTCAAGATCGATCCATAGCCAAGCCACTTGGTCTTGTGTCCATAGCTACCAAAGAAACTCACAAAAACAACAAGAATCAAAGCCGTGATGTCATTGGATGAAACGATGAAGCCAGTTTCTTTACTGGTGAGCTTGAAGCGCTTCTCAAGAGTGGGCAGTGAAAGGTTAACCAATGTGTTCACGGACATTCCTACGAATAATAGAAAAAGATAATCATTTGTGGGATCGGCATGCTTTGGTAAATAACTTAACGAAATCAAACTCCATCCTCCATAGAGCGAAGTGAGCTCCCAGGAAGAGTCCTGAAAGTATTTGAAAACCCAACACTCTCCACAGCACACTAAGCAATCAATCTTATAATACAGTAAATGCAAGACTATCAGTGCCATTTGCTGCACACAGCAGTCACGACACCATAGCCCGAATACAGTACGTATTGTTGGATTTTCACAATCACGGGAAACCAATTTAATGATTCTAGGGGAGTCCTACCTTGAAAAAATGTAAACATGGAAACAAAGAACAAAAACCAGTTTGGTGAGTTCAACCATTGCAGCCACTTGGGTTTAAAGCTTCTCCATCCCCAGGCTAGAGTCTTGGTGTCATCAAAGACTTCATCATCGGCATCCGAATCATCTTCACCAACAATGTTAGTCGTACTACTGCTGCTAGGATTAGCCTTTCGTGTTGCCATAATTGCCACCTATGATTTAACAGAACGTTTTAAGTAAACTCAGCAGATGGACACTTATCTGTGCAGATTGACAAGGGCGTGGGACATTGAAGGCAGGCTCGTAACATGGTATATGGGATCAGGGATCAAGCCCCAAATTATGGCCAGGATCAGGGATCAGAGGTCAGGGATCAGGGATCAAATGGGTGGGATCGAGGATCAGGAAGATTGGGTCAGGAACCGGGATCAGCTCAGTTTTTTTCACCAAGGATCAGGGATCAAAAATTTCTAAAAATATGGGCTCAGGGGTCAAAATTTCCGTAAAAACCCGGGATCAGTGAGACGAAAAGATACCATGTCACGAGCCTGGAGAAGGCGCTTTACTACTGAAAGGTTTTAGTGTTATAGACTGATCAGAAACCGTCCTCAGGATCTAGTAGATATTTTGAAAAATTGTGAAAAGAAAATGGACCAGATTCGTCTCAGGAGGGAGTGGGCACCCCTGAAGCCCTCACCTAAATTAAATCCGCCCCTGACTAATAGTTTTCTTTAAAAAATAATTAAGATAAATAACGAATTGGAATTTGGAATCCGGAATCTAGCACTTGGAATCCGGAATCAAGCCCGATCCGGAATCCGGCTATTTAAATCCATAAGACTGCTCTAGGAATCCGGAATCTTGTATCATTCCGGTTTTCCTTACATAGTGCGACACTATGCTGTTAGTCCGTGTGTGCGTAACACCACAGGAAGCCCGAAATAAAAAACTTCGGGACCAATCCCGGCCGACTAGATAGTGATAAACAGACCCCTTCGCAGGAAACGTTGAACCTCTTCGATGGAAAATTGACCTCTTATGAGGATGATTAAGCCTCTTCGGAGGAAAGTTGAAACACTTCAGAGAATTATTGAGCCTCTTGGAAGGAAAACCGAGCCTCTTCAGAGAGATTATTGAGCCTCTTAGGAGAAAAAATGAGCCCGGCCTCCAGCGAAGTAATAGTTCAGAAAACACGTGTGCCTTTCATTTACAATGAAAACTTGAAAGCTGTGGTAAATAAATCCATTTCGATGCTGATAATACCTGTGACCTCAATTCTAGTTATGATAATTCATATACAAATCCATCATACAGGAAAGTTAATAAATCTACAGTTAGAAATGTACGTTGTCAGAGTTTTTAAAATACTTATAATTCATCGACATATGAGACGTGCTAGGGACAGAGCCTTTGTGAAAATGTGTGAGAAGGAAATTATACAAACAATGAGAAAAATTAAAGAAACGTTTTACAGAGACTTAGAGCTATTATATATTAAGGAATAAAAAACGGTTTCCCGTGTTATAGCCTGATCATGATCAAAACACGCGTGATGTTGCCGGAGAACACGAGAGAGCGTAGTTGAAGCACGAGCCGTAGGCGAGTGCTTTCACAGCTCTCGAGTGTTCTCCCAACATCACAAGTGTTTTGATCAGGCTATCGGACACGGGAAACCGTTTTTTATTTCGCAAATAGACGAAAATAGGAAAAAGAAAACACCGGCGAAAAAACAAGTTTAATACTCTCATCAAACACGGGTTTTCAGCCAATCATAGCGCGCGTTATATAAGAGTTATTTTATAATAGAAAATCAACTCCTTTCTCGTCTACAATGAAGCCATTAGAAGCTGTTTTATGTTAAGAATGCGCACAGGAAAGTGTGCTTTTTTTGCAATAATCATTATAACAGACCAGGACTTCATTATCAGTGTGTATAGATGTAGTAAAGATGCCAAAGGCAATGTTAATATAAGGAATCGTAGGAACCTTATTGCTCTCTCGATTGCGAATCATTATTACTTATAGTGAAGTTGCAGTAGCCACATTGTACCTATTTTAAGTAAAAGAAGTATTAGCAATAATTTCAAGTGGTGATGATTTATAGGTCGACGTGCCATAGCGTGGTTACATCACCGCTTAGACATGTAAAGCATATGAAAGATTTCCAGGATCAAGATGAATGTTAAGTGTGTTGTCAAGCTCAAGCTTGGTCATGTAGGGACCTGAATCATACGCACTTAAAAGTGAGAAAGAAATAACTTTGCGCTCCGAGTCACTAACATCCCCTTCATTGCATGTAAAGTAAGAAAGCTTTATTAATGCATATTCTCTTAAATGATCTTTATCGAAAACGATTCTAAGAGTGAAAATTTGTAATGGTCACGTGATAAGTTTGAAATGAGCCTATTGGTGGATATTTCTGTAGTACTCGGAGTGCTATATGCGGTTCATTCTGGCAAAATCACATCTCTAGCAAGATGTTCAACAACAGCCAAAATGTGACCGATTAAAACTTACTGAATCCCACATATCGTTAGAAATGCCTGCAAATTCAGGGATAATCTACCTTAACCCGTAAATGCAGGATCAAACGTACACAGTCTGAGTGGGCCACATATATAACAACTAACACATAAAGTTAGTTTTTAGTTGTTGGGAAAGTAAATAATAGAAGAAGTCGGACGTGTTAACTATAAAACAGAAAATCGTATAGTGAGCAGGGTGCCATCATATTTTTATTTCCCTTCCCCTCCCCTCAGTACCATACAGGCAATTCAATATGTTGACTGGTCAATCTGGTCAACAGTTTTGGATTCCATGTCCCACCCAAGAAGCTCCCTGGTCCCATCCAAACAACCTTAATCCACTCTTAATCTAATAACCTTAATCTTAAGCCTTTGATTGCATTTCTTTCGTGTAACATCTCAAGAACAACAAAACTGTGCATGGTACAAAATTACATGTGACTAAGCAAAAAGGTCCATCATTCTACTCACACTTGAATTACACTTGAAGATACGTCTCGAAGAGGCTTTGAAGGTTTACCGTCCGACTGTCAGTTTTGGACGACATCTCTAAAGCACGATTGTGCAAGCCGAGGGGGGGTGGGGGGAACTCCCATATATTTGCTATACGAGGATGCCTGAAAGGGGTACCTTGAGGCCAGAGGTATAGAAAAGAGTAGGGGATTTACGCGATTTTGGGTATACCAAAGGGTAGGGAATTTGCAATTTTGGGTATACCAAAGGGTAGGGAATTTACGATTTTGGGTATACCAAAGGTTAGGCCGGAATTTGCGACTTTGGGTATACCAAAGGGTCGTCCTAGTATAAAAAGGGATGCAAAAACTACCATTCAAGCCGAACATATAGCGGTTTTAGAAAGACTTTTTCAAAATAAAGGTTATTTCCTTCATGAGCACCGAATAGCGAATCCTTGTGTTGAGTCGTATAGCATACTGAGACCCAAAAGGGTTCTGGGGTTCCATGGTTCCGGCAATGAGTATAAGCAGGGCTCAAGAGCTCCAGAAAGCAAATGCTTTGGGCTTCGGGATACAATTTGTAAGCAGCAATAAAGAGAAAAATGGCTAAAATTTTTAAGACTCGACCCGGACTCAGCTGCACTCTCCGTGTCTCGTTTAATTTTGTCTATGAAAAGATCTGGCCATTCTCCGTCTCTCTCCTTCTCTATGCTGGCGCAGGGTCAAAACTCTCTGCCACTTGTAATAGGCGAGTCTGAAGAGTCGATGAAGAGCGTTCTCAATTGAACCTGAATTCAATGAAGTGTATGATGTCACCGCGTGTTTGTACAAGTTCGGAGTGGAAAATTAAAGGCCTGTCATCGACGGAGTTTAGTTACCAGATGCAGGCCTCGCATCAAAATCTTTCAGCTTTCAAGAACCACTTAGTCAGTGAGTATAGGCCTTTCGAAATGGCAAAAACCTATGTAAGTTGCAAAACCTAATACAAATTATACATACGAACATGATTTGCTCTATGAAGCCCAGCTACATTAATTGTTCTAACTTTTTGTTCACTTTTTCCGTACATAGTGGCAATTCGAACACAAAAGATCTTCTGAACAGAGGACAGGCGTGAACGAAATAGATTTCGTAATTTAAGCTCTAGAGAGGAGAGGGTAGAAATAAGCGATTTCAGTAGGTGTCAACGGAGACGAAGGAGTGGAGAGCTTTTGCAAGTCAAAACTAAGATCATTAAAAAGTTTAGTAGTACCAGCCATTCCGCTCTATTATTAACTTTTGATTTGCTCCAAACTGTTCTCGAATTCAGCCAACGAAACCGTAAGAAGTGTCATCTCTTTTCCTGATTATGGATTTAAAATGTTTTCAAGTTGTTACTCTTTGAAGGTTTGATTTAGGACAAACTTTAGGATATGATGTCTGCCCAAATTGCCTTCCGATACTAGGCCTAAAACTATGGTATGCTCAAGGAAAACATTGTCTAACGACTTGGAACCACTTAAAATTGAGCACATCACTTCAAGGCTCTCGATCCACAATTAGGACACTTGAAAACAAGTTTGATTTACACAATTGAGGCTTCATTTGTGATATTGCACAGCACCAGAGCTCCGACTGCAAATGTTTAGGGCTCAAGGAGCTCCAAAACAAAATGTCTTTTTGGGCCTCAGAGGAAAAAACAAAAGCAAAATAGGGTTCCAGAGCAAAAACTGCGAGACTCAAGGGCTCCGGGGAGCTCACCTTTTGCGGCCCTGAACATACCATTTGGCAAATAAGTTGAACAAAAATACACTTACCTCGGTACTTACGTACTTGACTAGTACTTGTCTAGTTCTGGATTGAGAGTACTGTTGTTCCGTTTTGTAATGAAATATATCAGTTGGATTTAAGTGGATCAATTATCGATGAACAGCCATTTGATGCAAGTCGAGGCAGAGAAAAAAAAAACGTTTTCACGCTTTTGTGTGAGTTTTAGGTGTAATTTCAGTGGAAAGACAAGCCCCTGCATGGGCAATTTGCCAGGCAAAGTGAGGATCACACCAACGAAAGTGCATGGATAAATGTTCAAGTGAATATTTTAGTTTTAGTCCCAGGAAAGGGGGGGGGGGAACTTCTATATAGAGGGGTAGGAATGCTCGTCGGAAATTTTAATTGAAAATGACCCCTAAAAGTTACCTGGGTCATATCCAGGTGGGTGTGGCAACACAATTTTCACCCCCCAAAAGGTACCAACTCAACAACAATAAATGTAATATTTTTCAGCCGGTTTAATAGTATTAAAGAATCTTTGAACACCTACGTAAAGTTTATGATGGCATCTTATTCACTGAAAATCGCCCTAAAATTAAAGGTACCAGCTTAGTCTCAAATAGTTCAATAACATTTGAGGAATCCTAAAAGATACCTTAGCATAGTGTCCTTTGTGTTAAACATCCTGTCTGCCCTATAGGTGGTGAAAACAAATTTTGTTTGGTACAATTTTCCAGTATTCTTTCGAAAGTTAACGTATAGCCTATTTTGTACGTTGTTGGAAAAGGATCCCGATGGGGAAACGTGAAAAAAGTAGTTAGTTTTAATGTAAAATCTATCAGAAAAGCTCAATTACCTATTCCCGATAATGTGCCCGTTTATATATTGAGGGAGGGGGGCCGGGGGGGGGGGGGGGGGGCTTAGAAGTTATAACGCTATTAATATCAATCAATCAATCAATCAATTAACTTTATTTATCCACGGTAGACGACTCAGATGTACTGATTTTCAGGCGTGCCGTGCCTATATACCTGATATATATATTCGATATATTTGATCAAGAGACCATAATACTAAGAGAGCGAAACTCAGTATTGATGTCTGTGCGATGTTTGTGGCGCAAGGCTCTCAAACACTCAATTTAATAGAATCCAAAAGCCGAAAGCAAACGGTCCCATCCACGCGCACGTCAAAAATCAAATTCTATTGGTTTAGAGGTTTGCGCGCGCGAAGGCGAAGTTACTAAAAATAGCCTTAGCCGCCACGAACATCGCACAGACATCAATACTGAGTTTCGCTCTCTTAGTATTATGGTCTCCTGATTTGATATATAGTAAAAAGTAGGAAAATAGAGACAAATCGTTTAATAAGAATTAAATCATTATCGACTCTGATTCGGTTGTATTTTGAAAGCTTTCGTTTTTGTTGGTCTTGAGCATAATGTCTCCTTTGATATCTGCGCCTTCATTGTCCATGGGCTTTTGTACAGCGGTAGCTGGTTCAGAGGAGTCTTTTGAAAAAAACCACGACAGACCAAAGCAAATCAAGGAGAGAGCTATTAAAAATCAGAAAAAATTCGTATAAATACTTCACTAAAAATATTATTACTAAAATGGATGACTGGGACCAGTTGTCCTAACCAGTTGTGCTAACCAGTATAGATCAAATTTTAAGAAAATCATTCATTTTAACCAAGCCCCGTACTTTGCCTTTCCCTGAGGTTTCCCATTTTATTCTACTTAGAAAATGAGATTCACTACTTAAAAAAGATAAGTTTGAAAAGTCATGACTATTAACGAAAAAGTGTCTTTTTTACTCGGTAACTCGTATTAACTCGTATTAACGACTGATAAACTCGGAGCCTGTCGGTGAATATTTACTTCCAGTCTCCACTTCACTGAGTTCTCGATCTCCATTTTACGGTTATTTTATGACAAATTTTATGGCTATTCAACCCAGTGAACAAGGGTTTACCTCAGCAACTAGGCTACACTTTGTCCTGGGAAAATGTATTTTAAAATAATGCTAAAAATGGGAAGGATCTGAAGTAATGATTCCCCCTCGATCATTCTCAAAACCACTTCAAACAACTCTTCATAATAGAGCTCATCATTATCATTATCATCATCATCATCATCACACATCGTCAGCATTATTGCAGCTATGTGTCATCACTATAATCTTATGAAGATATCATTATCAAGTACCAACCTTGAGAGGGAATACTGATTAGAAAAAGTGCCCAACCCAACGCGGTGAAGTTATAATTCAAGCAGTTTTCACGAGAACCGCATTTTGTACTCCACAACGTACAGGTTTCATCTATAACTGTACCAACGAGGACAGGTCCAGGAATTGAGACAAACACACGAAGAAATACATACTGGACACCAAGGCCAAGTGCTCGTTGGTTTTCAGAAACCGATCTGAAATGAAGATCGGTGATTAGTTGATATTTATTTTGCCATATATAACACTGAAAGAAGTTGTGTGTGGGGTCCCTGTGGACACGAAGGCTACAATCCGCGCCTTTTCACTTTGACACAGCCATGCATGGAGCATGATAAATTACTGTAATGTAGCAGCGCACGTCATCCGACTTTTGTCCCCCCCCCCCTCCCCCCGCGTCAATGTTGCTTGGTGATGCTCGCGCTACCCGGGGAACGTTGCGACCCTCAACATTGACATGGGGGGAGGGGGGGTTTACCGAGATGCAGATAATGAACAAGAAAGTGGTTGTTTAAGCGTATTGTGTTAGAATTTAGATGTGTGTATCATTAATAAAGGCGCGGATTGTAGGTGGCCAAGGACAGATTGGTACATAGTGTGTGGTTGCAATGGTAGACAGTTTATCAGAAATCAATTTAATTTACACCACCTTCGTTCAATACACTACGCAAGCCACAAATGAAAGTGATCGTTTAACATTTGTACCTCAAAGTGACAGTCTTGCTTGGAATTGCGGTGAGAAATCCAAGAGCAACGACCACAAAACCTCCCAATATGAAAAAGTACAGGCTTTTTCGAGAGCAATGTTGGTTGCAGGTTCGTTCAACAAGGACAGCGTCAATCTTTGCCAAAGTTGTCTTATTTATAAATGGATTTGCACAAGAACAATTGGTAAAACCCTGATGGAAAAGACATCGATAAGGTTAAATCAAAGTATGTGCTACCTAACTGTAGTGGTCACTTTATGCGAGAGGGTATAGCTCTGAGATATGCAGTGCCCCATTTAAAGGACAAAATCTACAGTTTCCATCCAATTGTTTTCGTAAATGAAGTTCATTGGCTGTGTTACCTTTCCTGTAGTGTGAGTGGTACATCCCGCGAAACATGGTGAAAAGTAGCTAACTCCATCTGGTCCACAAAGTGGTCTGAACTTTGAGGTCGAGCATTGACAAGCGGCATTGCACTGGTCCAATAAATTAAACTTTGCTACTGAACTATATCCAAACAAAATGAGCAAGAATTAATATGTTGGCTTCACTATATATGTTCCATGTTAATGCTATTTTCACATTATACAGTGACAATATGTTACGACTTCATTCACCTGTTGTAGTAGCCCACGTCTACGCCTGCGTATTTAGCATAATCACATCCGGGAATCAGGAAAAGTGGTGACCCCCAGATTCCCACAAGTTGAAGCAAAAACGTGGCTTTTGCAACTCTTCTACAAGAATCACGAACTCCAAGTTTTTTAACAACAAAGGAACCTAAAGAATGGAAAACAACAGAAACTCACATTATTTTTGTGTTTCCTCTTGATCATAGAGTAAGACAATAGGCTCAAATGCGACCCAGACACCACCGCTGATTTTTTGAACTTATTCGAGCTACACAACAATAATATATCGCCCTCTGCTTTAATAATAGCAAATCATTTGGTGCATGGTGTTCAAGTTAGTATTAGAGTTATTATTATTGGATCACAAAATATAGAATTACCGACGGCCATTCCAAATGCTGTACCCGGTAGAAGGATGATACCAATGCCCACTCCAGCCTCGAAAGGAGTTGCTCCGTATCTTTCAGTGAGAAGCTTGAAGAAAAATGGTCCCATGCTGATTCCTACAAGTGCACTGCGGGAAAGAAAAAAAAATGGGTACGATATTTACCATGGCTATGATACTTGGTTTCAGATTAAAAGAACTTCTCAATTGATGACTACAAATATTCATTGCCTACCTAAATGTACCTGCCAAATTTTGGAACAAGTACGCCCAGTTTGTTAAAAGATCCTTCAAAGTGTGTAAAAGACTCCTCAAGTCAACTGCTGACTCGATTTTGTCCTTTTTTATGTAACCCTTTTCGATTGCCCTCTTACGAATAGCTTCAGCTCCCGGTAGCTTGTCAGGAAATCCCAATAAAATAAGTCCATTTAATATCAGTATAAAACCACAACAGAATGGGCCTAACCACCATGCTCCAATCCAACGAGGATCTCTTGGCGTAAGGTTTGACTCGGCAGGCTGAAATGATAAATCCTATATAATTAACATGCTGTCCACGATACCAGCTCTCTTGCCCAGAGATGAGTGTCCGAAATATTCACAAAGAAATGCTTTGGACTCCACTAAAAAGTGAAGGATGCCCAAGAGACCTTCTTTCGAAGGCTTGGCCGAGACAGATATGTCGTCCTTTCATTGGTTTTGTAATTTAATCGTGCAAAAATATAGCATATATGAATACCGTAAAAAAATCGGTATAGATTGACACCAGTTTGCCACCGATCAGCGACCCAATTCCAGGACCAAGAAAGGCAGAGATATAGAACCCACCGAGATACCATGACAATACTTTAGGGTTAACGTTTTCGTCCAGGTAGGCTGGTCCAAGTGAGAATAGAGGGGTAGTGCCAGCACCAGTCACCAACTGAGAGACGACGAAGATGAAGTAATAGACATTGAATGAACTGGATTCGGTGTTGCAGTCGAGGTCGGTACGTGTTGCGTTAGACAGGCACAAGACAGAACTGCCTGAGGACACTACATGGGAAAGGAACAAAGAAGAAAAATATGAAACTGAACATTAGCTGTATGGAAAAGAAAGTTATGCACCAGGATCCACAGCAATTCTCAATGTCTTCACATCCGTCCAATTTTGGCTCAGTTGCCGGTCGGTCTTTCGCGCAGGTTCGGAGGTTGGGGCGGGTTCGACTCGAGATTGAGCCGGACCAACGTGACAGTCAAGGTGCTCCGGATTGGATCAGCCCAACACTCAAGATGCTGCCTTTGTATTTACATTTGTAATTTATGGAGGCACTTTCGTGGCTTCTTGGATAAGGACCTTAAACCGAATGCCCCATGCCTTCTTAGACTACACTAACCCTATTTCGAAGGGATTTCGTAGAGGAACTCTCAACTCCACTCTTCAGAAAGAGTAAGGAGATCTCGATGAGCATGTACCTGTACCGAAAGTGTTCTTTCCAACTACTAACTTACAAGCTCATACGATCATATGGGAAAATAGAATATGTTCTTCTATATTCAAGTCCCCTCTAAAGGTCGCTGATTTTGTGCAAGTTATAAAGCATATCTCAGAATAGTGAATTAAAGAATGTTTCAATCTATCCTGTATTAGAGTTGGCATGGCTTAAACGACCTTAAACTGACTGACTTAAATTTCAAGAAATATAAAACAAGGTCATGCACACAACAGAGCCGGGAACCTGTATTGTTGACCGTAGCGTACAACTCTATACCCAAGTCCTCAACCTAAAGGAGTACACTAACCTTCTGTTGGTTGATATTTTCCAATCACTAGCTTGGGTAACGCAAACAACAAAGCAGCAATACCAGTCAAGATTGATCCACAGCCAAGCCACTTGGTCTTGTGTCCATAGCTACCAAAGAAACTCACAAAAACAACAAGAATCAAAGCCGTGATGTCATTGGATGCAACGATGAAGCCAGTTTCTTTACTAGTCACCTTGAAGCGCTTCTCAAGGGAGGGCAGTGAAAGGTTAATGAATGTGTTCACGGACATTCCTACGAATAACCAAAAAAAAGATCGTTTTACGTCGTGCAATCACCACGAGCTGGTAGAATGACTAGACAAAATCAAAACCAGGGTAAAAGCATCATCCGCCCAAAATATATGGTAGTCCTCCCCTTGGGTGTTGAAGAGACCTCTCTGGAAAAGTCTTGAAAGTATATGAAAACACAACGCTTCTATAGCAGACTAAACAATAGGTTATAATACAGGACCATACAGTACAAGATTATCAGTGCAGTTTGCTGCACATGCACTGCACACTCACCAAAATTTTTAACATCGCCGGAATTAATACAGTACGAATGGCTGGATATCCACAATCAGATCAATTGTTTTAGAAGAATCCTACCTTGAAAAAATGTAAACACCGAAACAAAGAACAAAAACCAGTTTGGTGAATTTAGCCATTGCAGCCACTTGGGTTTAAAGCTTCTCCATCCCCAGGCTAGAGCCTTGGTGTCATCAAAGACTTCATCATCGGCATCCAAATCATCTTCACCAACAATGTTAGTCGTACTACTGCTGCTAGGATTGGCCTTTCGTGTTGCCATAATCGACACCTTTGATTTAAAAAAACCCGTTATATATAATACGTAAACGCACTCCCAAAAAGTGGACCATGCATGGACACTACCCAATGCAGAATGAAAGGGACGAGGGGATAAGAGGACAACAGTCTCCTTTAAGGGCATCTTATTGGGTTCCTTTGGAAACGGTCTTCTTTGAACAGGAAAAAAATTGGAAGTTAACACACCTATCAGGAGAAGGAAACTCAGAAAATTTTGTTTCCAGAGGTCTTAATGCATCATGGCCGATCCGTTTCGCACGAATCACGAAAAATGATTTTTCCATTCTCGAATCAAGAGAAATGGAAATACTTGATCACGCGTCACGAAAAACTCCCTGTACGCCCCCTACGGAGCGTCATTTTTTCCGTCTGGAGCCCAGAACACAATTTCGTTTTGGAGCCCTTGAGCCCTAAACATTTGTACTCGGGGCAAATTTACTGACTTTACTGACTTCAGGTTCAATTTTCGATTGAGAACGCTCTTCAGACTCATCTATCACAAGTGGCAGAGGCTTTTGACCGTCCGCCATAAATACAACAGTCGCCGCAAAATTGAACGAGTCTAATAAATCCTAGAGCTTTGAGTATGATAAATGCAGCAGAATATCGAAACGACCTGATAAAAAAAGACTGAACTCGCGCAACTAGAATGATGATTGCACTTGATACTTGAGCCACCTTGTTGACAATAACTAGGACAATTTGTTTCAAAACATAATCCTGTCGAAACATGCAGCATCATTAGCGTTTTTAGAACTTGTATGAATTGATCAATAATTGAGGATGACCAGATTGCTGTACAGTAGCCAAAGGAATAAACATACAAGATATAATATGCAGTTGAATCCGGGCCTTCAATTTTTCATTATTTTTCTCTCTTGCTGCTTAAAAGCTCGAGTCCGGAACCCCAAAAGACTGCCATCGGAGCCCCGGAGCCCAGCTTATTCACGGTCGGAGCCCTGGAGCCCCCAAACCCTTTAGGGCTCTAAAACGTTGAGCTAAGCTTATTTCCCTTCGTGAGCACCAAACAGGGAACCCTATAGTGTTGAGTATAACCTTGGCAAATAAGTTGAACAATCAAATTATTTAAGGTTTTTCACTTACTTTGGGGTCCTTTCTATGTTTTCACCGACGTACTCTGACTTTGCTATTTCTGAATTGAGATAGTGAGAGTACTATTGTTCTGTACCGTTTGATGAAATATATCAGTTGGATTTAAGTGGATCAATTATCGATGAATTACCAATATCAATACAGCCACTTGACTTACTTGAAACAAGTTGGGGCAGAGAATTTAACTTCAACTTAAGTATGTTAAGGCCTGGTTCAAAAAGACGTCTGTAAATCGAGTTTATTTTTGTTATTCTTGACAAGGATTCTTTATTACAAGGTTCATGTTCAGTCATAAGTTTCTATTCAAGATTTGGGATGATTTAGTACTAAAGATTCTGACAACAAGTGGTCACGTGACCTTGGAGCGTTAAATTTAGTATCTCAATGGTATCTCAATTCCCAAACATGTCTAAATCATTGTATTACTAAAAGAGAAAAAGTTCAGAGTTGTAGTCTCCCATTTGATGATAAACATTAATCAAAGGATTTTCGACAACCAAATCTCGCTACTTAATAGGTGTGGTTAAAGAATTTGTAATAAGAACAAAATGGCTATGTGAATAGTCCAGTTCCAAGATATGCTTTCACCTGCCACATACATACGATTTTGGAACGAGGCTACGTGCTAAAACGTTTGGCTTGTTAGGAACGACTGAGCTTAAAGCATGTTGCCTCGACGTCTTGATTCTTTTGGAATTGGCGCGCAAGTGAAGTGCATCTCGGAAGTCAGCTTTTACACGATGATTCAGTGACCGAAAACCAAATGCAAACTGGTGATTGACGAGGACAATAAAAGATGACATCAAAGTATCGTGTCAGATTAAAAGATTTTGTGCAGGAATTGAAAGATCTCATGCAATGCAATCTGTACATGTTGTCATGGTTCGTACTGATAGAAATGGACGATAGATTCGATTGTTGTATTAATACTTAAGTCATGGAAGCTTATGATATCCCATTCCCAGTTCCTCTAAATGGGGATTTTGCACACCTTGCGTGACATCACCATACCATTTTAAATTTTTATCTAACATAAACGAAAATATAAGCATTTTTAGCTTTTAAGTTGGTACCCCTAAACATTTAATTTCTTTTAGATACCTCTGCTGTATGTAGTAAGACTGAGGGCACAATAAAGTGTTGTTGTTGTTGTTGTTATAATATTTGAAATGAGCTAGCACACCAAAATTAGTAAAAGTTGAAATTTTGAATCGAAGTAGTTTCGATAAATAGCGCCAAATATCTGGCATGAGCTGTCCAAGTTTGCAAGCTGTTGAACCAACTTCGCACACCCATAACTTTGGCGCTATTCATCGAAACTAAAAGCTGCAAACAAGTCAATTTATGTTTTCCTGTAAAAACAATTGTTTTCCAAAAAAATTCCAAGGTGTGTTTACTTTGAACAACCAAATCCACAACTGCAATATTAGAACAAGAAATTTAATACGAACCAATCTTTGCCAATTTTTTTAATATCCGCAAGAGGCCCAACCTTCTTCAACTCACCGAATAACGAAATTGTAAATAGTGTTTCATACATAGCATTCACAAATAAGCTGGAGAATTATTTTATTCAGCTAATTATTGTAAAGTTCTCTAAAATCTCTTATTAAGCAATAGAAGATAGTTTCTATGACTCTACCGGTGAAATAGAGCACGCGTGATGTTGGGAGAAACACGAGAAAAGTTTAAAATCACGAGCCGTAGGCGAGTGATTTTCAAACTTTTTCGAAAGTTGTATTCTCCCAAATTCCCAGTTCTCTATTTATCACTGGTAGAGTCTAGAAAACCATTCTTCTATCGCTTTTATGATATAGCAAGAGGTATTTTAAGAACGATCAAGTTGTGTTATTTTCTGATCAAAACTAAAATTCTCAAAACTTGCGCAAGCCAATCAGATTTGTCGTACTATTGACTTATCAGTGTGACTCAAAGCGGCGTTTTTGACAAAACAGTTTGACAACTTTCATCGAAAGAATTCAGCAAAAAATATGTTGAAAAGAGAGTTTTCTGTTTTTATAATGGAACAAAGACTCGAAAATGGACGAAAAGGCCAAAAATAACTTACAGTACTTCAAGATTTGGAAATGTTTACTTGCTTTTGACGAATCAAGCAGCGTTCGCTGTGTGAATTGAAAGCCATGTTTTCGGTTGGAAAAGCTGAAGTTTGAAAGAGACTTACAGGATAAGGATTTTGCTGGTAAACGAGAAGCTGTTGATTTGAATCATCTGTTGGCTGTTCACCGGTAGCTTGTGTCAAAACATCTCTACACTGGCGTAGTTGGTTCATACAAAGGATGATTGAACAAGTTGTCTATCGTGGCGACAGTCAGTTTTGGAAATCTTCGCCTCTCTTTGTAAGTAAGAAACAAAACTGTTCAATGAAAAATAACTCTTATTGATCGAAACTAATCTGGGAGAAAAACAATTTTCTATGTTGTGAATTCTAGTTCCTTAAATTTGATTTATACTGGCGTCGTTTGCAAGTTCATGCTCATACAAATCATTTTCTATAAGCTTAAATATTTACGTTTCATTGTTATTGTCCGACCACGAGGCTTAGTTTGTAAATTTAAACGATAACTGGAATGATGGAAAGTATTTTCTAGTTCATTTCTAAGTTTTGGTCTCCTAACTAAAGTGAAATTTGTAAATCGACTTTTTGGTATAATCATTCGTCAGAAAACCATGTCTTTACCGGTGAAATAGAGCATAGATTTTGGTGGTCTCTCAGCCAATCAGAACGTGTGTTATAATTGAGCTATATTATAATATGTAATATATTGTGTACATGTGTAATATATATGCATAACTATGATATATGTTATCGTAATGATATACACGTAATTAATGTAAAATGTCATCATGCTTATGCAATTTTATCAATAACTTATTTATTAAGGAGGAGGTTATAATTTCATTGTAATTTTTTTACAAAAATAAACTGTAAACTGAGTGGCCTTTTCCAAGGTGTGAAGCAAAATTATCTTATCATCGCGCGGATGTGCATCAGCTGGATCACATAAACTGATACCAAGAGACCATAATACTAAGAGAGCGAAGCTCAGTATTGATGTCTGTGCCATGTTCGTGGCGGCTAAGGCTATTTTTAGTAACTTCGCCATCGCGCGCGCAAGGCTCTTAAACAATAGAATTCAAACGGTCCCGTCCGCGCGCACGTCAAAAATCAAATTCTATTGGTTGAGGGACTTGCGCGCGCGATGGCGAAGTTACTAAAAATAGCCTTAGCCGCCACGAACATGGCACAGACATCAATACTGAGCTTCGCTCTCTTAGCATTATGGTCTCTTGCTGATACCAACTGTGATTTTTCAGGCAACGTGACAACTGCAAAGTCACGTAATCTCAAAATAGTCTGTCACTGGTTGTTTTACTGAACAATATTATAACCTTTTTTATTTGATCTTTGTCTTATATTATATTTTATATATAATAATATACATGCAAAAATTTCTCGATGCTGATTGGCTAAGAGCAGTGCTGTTTCGAGGAAATTTAGTGCAGAAAAAAGGAAATTTAGTGCCAAAAAAAGGAAATTTAGTGCAAATTTCTTTCAGCAGAAAACATTCAAAATGCACTAAAACTTCAAATTCTTCTTTTTATTCATCAAAGAAACAATTTATAAAACATTTTTAGCGGGATTTGTATCCAAAATTGTCGAAAATATGCAAGAAAAATGTCAAAAAGTGCCCAAGTTTCGGGTGAAAAGTTTTGAATTTTTTCCTTGAGCGCGCGCTTGGTGACGACATCATCAGGTCACTTTCGAACACTGAGCGCGCGCTAACCTGATTTTTCAACTGAAAAGCTACAGAAAACTTGAAAATTTTGCTTGAATTTTTGCATGTATATTATTAAAAGGAAATAATATGGTTTACTCGTGCAATTTAGAATAAATTTGACTCGTGAGTTTTCAAAGAGCACAAATTGCACTCGCCCTACGGGCTCGTGCAATTTTGAACTCTTTGAAAACTCACTCGTGCAAATTTATTCTAAATTGCACTCGTAACCATATTATTTCCTATACGAATATTTGAGATATAACGCGCGCGCTGATTGGCTGGCTACCATGTTTATATCAAAGGACAGACTAGGACAGAGACATAGCTCGCTCAAAAACGTTGAAAATATTTTATAAAAGCAATATAAAACGATCGCTTATGTCTCTGTACTGTGATATAAACACTTTGGAAGATGTAGAGCACTCGAAAAGCAAGAGAAACACTCGCTACGCCTCGCGCGTGTTCCTAAGCTTGCTTTTCGAGTGCTCTACATCTTCCATCGTGTTTATATCACAGCTAGTATAGAAGCATGCGCACGCGTTTATATTGCTTAACCATCTAGCGGTTTGCGTGTTATCGGTCTGCATTTTACCAGTCTGCATTTTACCAGTTTGCATTTTTGGTCTGCATTTTATACCTGCCGTGGATTCTCGTTCCACAATGCCAGAATGGTCCACAAAGGTCAAAGAGTTTGCTCATAGGGGCAGAAGATGGCAGAAGAACGAAGGGTCACAACCAGAAACGAAAGCAAGCAAAGTGTTGGAAACTCTCCTCTTCTAGAACAGTAATGATCAGTAATATCTATCATTCATATCTTCTTTGATCTTCAAAAATTGGACGACATCTCCAGAACGCACGACTGTTACTCATGTCATTATACGATGCCGATGCATCGCAGTGAGACACGCAAACTTCAAAGAATTTAACGAGCCATATACCGGCACTTATCATCCCTGCGACTTTATTTGTTAGCCTAGAGAATCAACCTGTTATATTGAGGAATCGATTTCTACCTTATTACCACAAAACATGGTTCTCTAGCTGGTAGGATGAGGTTACCGAATATGGACCCCCTAGTGTTCAGTATAACATATCATTTGGTAAATAAGTTTAACAAAATTAAGATATCAATCAAGTTATTAAGATTTTGCACTTACTTTGGACCTTTTCTCCGTGTTATTCCGTACTTGACTTTGCTTGACTTTCTGAATTGATCGTTCCGTACGGATAAATTAGCGGACTTAGTAGATTGGTCTTCCGAGGAGGTCAGTTGACATACAGATTAACTCAGATTAACTCAGGCCACTTTTGAAAGGAGGGAGGAGGGGTGGGAGAGCGCTGGGCAGCTGACTACTGAGAGAAACGCACTCCAGGAACGCACTATGCTAAACCAAAACCATTGGAATTTTTGGAGTTTTTGAAAGGAAGACACTGTGGATATCCGTCGATAGCACTAGATATCCGTCGTGGAGAGAGAAGTCTACTACAGGATAACTGCCATGTGGCATGTTTACCCAAACACTCTTTCGCCACTTTTATATAAGAATAATACATAATTTTCCCGGGGGGTGGGGGGGGACTCCATTGTAAAAGGATCGGGTATGCTCGTCGGAAATTTTTAAAAATACCCCTAAAAGATACCGGAAGTCTTTTAAGAAGGGCGTGGCTGGACGATTTTTTAAAAACCCCTAAGAGATACCAGCGATAACAAGTTTAAAATGAACATTATTATGATGAACATAAACTTGGTTGATCGACACGCTTTTGTTGGGCATGCAAATTCCTTCCATTTGAGAACAAGATAAGCGATGGGCTCTTTTGATACCCTAAGAGAGACCAGGAAATGCTAAAACTAAACTTCAATTTTAACACCCTAAAAGATACCAAATCGCTGACTTTTACCCCTAAGAGATACGACGAGCATACCCGACCCTTTAACAATGAATTCCCCCCCCCCCCCCCGGGATAATTTTGAAGCATAAAGGAGCCCCAATTGAGTGCTGAACACAACCACACCACTCAGACACTAGTGAAAAACGTCTGCGCATGCTCGTAGTCACGTCTTTGTGCTTTTGTAACTTATGCAAATTTCGCTTTTACGCTTGCCTTCAACAACGGTTTTCACAAAATGTCAAAACTTAAGATCAATTCTTGAAACTTAGGGCCAGTATTAACATAATGTCTTCATAAATACAATATCTTTGTCTCACAAAAGTATACAAGAGAAATTTTATGTATACACCGAGAACACGAGCATTTCATTTCAGGCTAAAACTCAAACATTTCTTAAGAAAACATCGTAATATGCACGCATGCGCAGACGTTTTTCACTAGTGTCCACCACTCATAAGTGCTAACCAAGAAACAAGAAGTAAAGAATCTAGAATTAAAGACAGCATGTAATACCGAGTGTACGAAGCATATAAAGAGACTAGAGAAACTAGAGAAACGTCTAGATTTGGGAAAAACTATTGACCTCTACTATATACAGGCACATAGAGTTACGATAAAGTATAGCGGAAATGTTTAGATTGAAGTTATAAACTGTTCTGACTCCGGTCCATTGTCGATAGTTTCGTCGTTGTTTTTAAGATCGAGTGGAATGTTTTCATTGATTTCTGCATCTCCACTGTCTGCGTGGTCAGTGGTAGTGAGTTCATCGTCTTTGGAAAAGAACCACGACAAACCATAGCAAATCACTGATAATGCTAATGAAAAAAGGAAAGATAATTCTCAAAATGTTTACGTGGCTATACAATAAAAATAGGAATGCAAAAACGAGGAGAATTGCTGTTGACAGTGATCATCCTCAGCGAGGAATCATTATGTTAAATTAAAGATAATTTCATTTCTCTTTAAACCAAACCAATTAACCTCTCCAAAAGTATTTCACTCTAGCTGTCTTTCTTCAAGTATCTTCTAGGTCACACGACAATCGCTAAATCTGTATGTCTTTCATTTTATAGTCCATAACTGGACCCACTTTTCCCAATAACTATGAATATAAGGTACGAAAAAATAAAGAATAAAAGAAGCGCGCAATGTGAAGAAAATTGAGAAAAGTGGGCCCCTTTTGTATTTCCTTAATTCCCATACATCATTGCGCGCACGCGCGCGTTGATATATTCGAATCAGAAATAAACACAAATAAAAGTGGGTTCGCTTCTGGATTTTTTCGGTTAGAAAACTGAGAAGGCTCTAGGAACGAGGATGTAAACACGTGAGAAGGGAATATGCACAACAACGACGGATTTATGTATCCGTAGGGTGACGCCTTACCATACTTATGGTGGCAAGGTTGGTATAGTGGCCGGCGCAGTGGTTAACCGCTCACCTCTTACCGCGCTGTGATCCGGGTTCGAGTAGAACATATATTATGTATGTGAGTTGAGTGAGTTGGTCTTTCCCTTACCACGAGGTTTTACACCGGGTCCTTCTCTTCCTTTATTGAAATTTGCCAAATTTACAAAAGGGGGGACAACAGCAGGAGAAAACTAAATTCCCATATAAAAGCCTCTAAATGATAAGAATATACATATATGCAAAAACACTCTAAAATGCTAAAAATTGAACGATAAAATATAAGACCTCTATAATATATTTCTATATATATTTGGTCTGCTACTTTCCAAATATGTACGCACTTACCCTGAGTCGGAGCAGTAAGCAAACAGAACACCAATCCCATTTTATTGTAGTCATAATTTAAGCAGTTTTCACGAGAACCACATTGTGTACTCCACAACGTACAGGTTTTATCTATCAAACCACCTATAATGACAGGTCCTGGAATAGAAGCCAGCACACGCAGAAATACAAATTGAACTCCAAGGCCAAGTGCTCGTTGGCTTTCAGAAACAGCTCTGAAATTAGAAAGCGAAAGCTCCGTGGTCACATCCTTAAGAAACGACACATCTTGAAAAATGAAACTACATACGCAAGCCGCAAAACAAAGTTTTTAATGTGCAAATGCATGACTCACATCATGTAGGATACGTAAACGCGCTAGGTCAAAAATGTTGGGGATACTTTACTTATTAGATTGACATTGAAAATCACTTCTTCCGTTTCATTTTGCTGAAGTCGTTCTGTAGTTTTAGCCATTGATAACATTTGTACCTTAAAGTTACTGTCTTGCTTGGAATTGCAGTAAGAAATCCAAGAGCAACGATCAGAAAACCACCAAATATGAATGCACCCAGGTTTCTTCGAGGACAGTTTTGGTGGCAGGTTCGTTCAACAAGAATAGCGTTACTCCTTACCATGGTTGTCTTATTTATAAATGGATTTGCACAAGAACAATTGGTAAAACCCTGGAAAGAGAGAAAGGAAATAATTGAGTTTAATGACCAAATTCTGTAGACAAGATCAAATAGACCTTTTTGGAATTACGCTGGAATCCAAATAGTAAGTAAAAAGCGCGCGCGCGCCTTCGGAGATCGGATGTGTTATGGTTCCCTGATACCACGTGATACACCAGTAGAAACTCCACAAATAATGTCACATATCCCCATAAAACAACAACCTCTCTACCATATATAGTACACTTGATGTGATCATCCGAGAGTAGAGATTTAAATGTATGGCAGGGAAATTTAGGTGGATAGCTAAATTTGGAATAATATGCGGTACTGCTTGGTTCCATAAATCAAAAAGGGTTTCCCGTCCAATTAATTCATCGGTAAATTTAATTTGCTCTAACCTTTTCAAGAGTATTGTTTGTGCATCCTGCGAAACATGGCGAAAAGTAGCTAACTCCATCTGGTCCACAAAGTGGTCTGAACTTTGACGGCGAGCATTGACAAGCTGCATTACACTGGTCTGACAAACTGAACTTTGCCAGTGAACTATAAACAAACAAAACCAGTAAGAAATGACATTTACCTTGGTAAATGCATGTTAAGATCAATGTCAAAACCCCGCCTTGGCCACTTAGCTGAAGCTGAATTTGTTCCGGGCAACCCCTAGTTCAAATTCAGTTTCTCGACTGCCATGCTTCTAAATAGCCAACTGGTTCGCCTCCTTGCCAGTTGGGATTCCATTATGTAAACTACCGGGTCACTGGTAATAATGTCTATACTCTCAATTAAATAGAGATAATTATTTTGTACCTGTTGTAGTAGCCCACGTCTACACCGGCGTATTGAGCATAATCACATCCAGGAATCAGGAAGAGTGGTGCTCCCCAGATCCCAACAAGTTGAAGCAAAAATGTTGCTTTGGCAACTCGTCTGCACGAATCACGAACGCCAAGTTTTTTCACAACAAACGAACCTATGTTTGATGCAACCAAAAGTTTGTAATTTTTATGCTATTGGTGGTACAGTTGACTCCCGATAACTCAAACGTCAAAGGAAAATAAAAATGTTCGAGATATCGAGAGTTGGTGTTGTCAATTCTCTTGGTGTAGTATTGTATATGGAAATCAGTTATGAGTCGAGGTACGGTTCACGCTTCAAGTATGTGTAAACGCGAACAGATAGCTATGACCAGATGATGCAGGTAAGAGGAGGGGAAGGACCAGACGCAAGAGCAGGAACGAGAGCAGTAGTGCAGAAGGAGCTAAGGAGATGCAAGATGCTTGTCTGAATTGGGTAGCTAGGCTACAGACATAGTACAAAAGTATGTAGATAAACTTTTAAGGCTGGACAGCCAATAAATTGTTAATAGTAACTGCTCCTGTAAACCATAAAAAAGCTTGATAATATCTTTACCTACGGCAATCCCGATGACGGTACCCGGTAGAAGGATGATAGCAATGCCTACTCCAGCCTGGAAGGATCCTGCTCCGTATCTTTCGGTGAGAAGTTTGAAGAAAAATGGTCCAATGCCAATTCCAATCATTGAACTTGAGGTAAAATGAGTAGAACATGAATATATAAATACATGATTTATGAACCGATGGTACATGACAATGCATCCTCGAGGACCCCTCTCCCTTTCAACTCCTTCCCCCCTTTCGCACTAGGAAAACCCTTACCTTCCTCGTCCCTTCCCCGCCCTTTCGACCTGATTTCCCACAAATGTCATGCGCCATGCCGACCTTATTTGAAAGGTCTTTTCATGAATTCAAAGACCAAAAGACGCCGAAAAACAACTGTTCGAAAGTCACCCTCGCTGGCTTTGTTACAATTTCGATTTAAGTATGGACTTAGCTAGAGTTCAGTGGTTTCAATTCAGTTTGAAACTTCAATTTGTCTTCATACATTCGCTTTTTGCTCATTTTCTATGAGTACGACCAAAAGTACAGTGAAGATGAAGTGAAGATTTCTTACGTGAATGTAGATCCCAAATTCTGGAACACGTAGGTCCAGTTTGTAAAGATGTCCTTTAAATTGGGCAGAAGACTCTTGAAGTCACCTTTTGATACAATTTTGTCCTTTTTTATGTAGCCATTCTCGATGGCCTTCTTACGACGAGCTTCGGAACCAGGTAACTTGGCAGGAAATCCCAACAACATAAATCCATTTAGAATAAGTAAAATACCACAGCAAAACGATCCTAGCCACCAGGCACCAATCCAGCGAGGGTCACTCGGAGTAAGATCTAAACCTTTAGGCTAAAAAAATTTTGAAGATGAGATAATTTAATTGTAACAGGTCAGGATGGCTTCTTTTAGGTTCAAGGGATGCCTTACTAACAAACTCTTTCATGCGAGCCCTCGCTTACATTTCTTTATCATGGATTTAGCTATCAGCACTTCGCCAAAGAAACAGCGCTCAGCACACCCAGTACATTACGACGGTTTGTCTCGCCCAATACTACACACTATACTACTGGACTCTCCTTAAATTAGTTGTAGTCGTTGTTACATACAAAAATTCATGGAAAATTAACACGCAGTCATTCCGTTTTATATAATAATTGGCATATTACGCGCGCTCTGATTGGTCGAACAACCATGTGTGATTAGAGTACACACACATAGATGGTGTCATCGACTCTTACGCGCGCTCTGATTGGTTGGAATGTTTCGATAAATATTATATAAAACAGATAGATTCCATTTTTCCGTGCGTCTGTACTCTAATCGATGCAAAGAAGACGTCAAAATGTGGTGAGAACAACAGTCACGCCACTCGACTTCGTCTCGTGGCGTACTTTTTTGTTTTTTTGAAAAATGGAATCTATTTGTTAAATACATAACACGTTACCATAACAAGATCGACGTAGATTGACACCAATTTTCCTCCAATCATGGACCCTATTCCAGGACCAAGAAGAACAGAGGTATAGAACCCAGCAAGATACCAGGATAATACTTTAGGGTTAACGTTTTCGTCCAGGTAGGCTGGTCCAAGTGAGAACAGTGGGGTAGTACCAGCACCAGCTATCAACTGAGAGACGACGAAGATGAAATAATAGACATTGAATGAACTGGATGATGTGCTGCAGTCGAGGTCGGTACGTGTTGTGTTAGCGAGGCACAGGGAAGAACTACCTGAGGAAACTGAATTAAAAAAGGAAAGATGTTGAAGAAGAAACAAAAATCCTCATTAAATGTGGAAGTGAAAAAAGGGAACTTGCGCCCGGAGGTAAGCGGTACTCCAGACGTCCATTTGTTCCATTGATTTTCTCAAGCTTGACTAACTCTAACTTCCAACAAACAAAAGCGGGTGAAAAATTGGCGCGCCCAACTCCGATCTGCGTCCGTCTGCTCCTAAACCAAAGGAGTACACTAACCTTCTAATGGCTGATATTTCCCAATTACAAGTTTGGGTAAAGCATACAACAAAGCAGCTATGCCTGTCGTGATTGATCCAAAACCAAGCCATTTGGTCTTGTGTCCATAGCTACCAAAGAAACTCACAAAAACAACAAGAATCAAAGCCGTGATGTCATTGGATGCAACGATGAAGCCAGTTTCTTTACTAGAGAACTTGAAGCGCTTCTCAAGCGTAGGTAATGAAAGGCCAATGAAGGAGTTTATGTGCGTTCCTGTAATTGAATCACAGAAAAACAAAGTTTTACGTTACGAAACCTAGTCATGAAATCGAGGACTGTTCTTCGAGAGACTTCAGTTGACGATATCTATAAGCACTTTAAAACACATCACACAAAAAGTATTTTCATTTAGTGGATCCAATCGGCCAGAACAGACAGTTCTTACATGGTACATGCGGTGAGTTCTTAGCATTAGTTAGAACCAGTCCTAAGAAGTGAAGTGTACCATTTAAGAACTAGCCGTTCTGGCTGGCAGGTTCCGTAAATGGAAAATACCCTGAGTCAAAACTATGGGATGGCATGGACTTTGAATACTTTACATCATGCCCCGGTTCCGTGTACGAAGGTTGAGAACGCCATCCATTCCTTATTATCCAGAAGATAAAATGATTGGATGTCGTTTTCCAACAAATTTACCCACTATAAGGATTTATCTAACAGATAGGACAGATAGAAAACTGGGTGTGGTTCTTACCTTGAACAAACGTGAACCAACAAACAAAGAACAAAAACCAGTTTGGTGAGTTCAGCCATTGCAGCCACTTGGGTTTAAAACTTCTCCATCCCCAGGCTAGAGCCTTGGTGTCATCAAAGACTTCATCATCAGCAACCAAACCGTCTTTTATTATATGTGATCCGCACTACTGCTGCTAGGATTGGTGTTACGTGTTGCTGTAGCTGACATTTTTCTTTTATAACCTGTTGGGGAATTGAGTAATTTAAAAGCACACAAGCAAGTTAAGTGTAGGGAGGGAGGGATGGCGATAAGGCTCATCTACGAAGTTGAGCCCTTCATAGCCTGCGAGCTATGTCAGTATTTTATCACCCCGAAATGGTGTCCAAACTAGAAGGATGCCGACAAATTTGTGGGGCTTTGAAAAATGCATGAGAATGAAAAGAGAAATTCATAGATAAATAGATAAATAGATAAATAGATAAATAGATAAATAGATAAATAGATAAATAGATAAATAGATAAATAGATAAATAGATAAATAGATACTGAATAGATAAATAGATAAATAGATAAATAGATAAATAGATAAATAGATAAATAGATAAATAGATAAATAGATAAATAGATAAATAGATAAATAGATAAATAGATAAATAGATAAATAGATAAATAGATAGCTCATCACCCTTCCTTGCAGCCAAGTGCTAAATTATGAGGGGCGCAGCTCAACGTGATCGAGTCGAAGGTACAACCTGAGCAACTCCGAGTAACCCATGCTTGAAAAACCTCTTATAACGATGGATATAGTAGACACTAATAATTACGGAGTTAAAAGAAGTGGTTCTGTAGTAACGTTCTTTGGCCTGCAGCAGTTCTGTAAGGTTGCGCTACATTTTTAAGCGTCGTGACTTGGTGATTGCTGTATAAATAGAGAGGTTAAATGGACCTCTATGATATTCATACCGAAGTCACGATATCCGCAGGCCATATGATCCGGATCAGCCTGATTAAAGACATCCTTTCAGGCATTATTTTTGTACCCTTTTCTACCCTTCGAGCAGAATGATTTTTTTACCTTTTCCCGAAAGCTCGAAGGGATTTCGGGATGATTCAAATCCCTCTGCTTACAAGGTATCTCTTTTAGATCCTTAAATTAATTGTTACGCATCGCACACAAGAAGAAATACTAGAAATGAAGCTTGTGATCTCGTGTTGAAAGAGCAGAAATTAGTATGTGCTTGAAATATTTTGTCACTCTCCAGTGTGTAACAAAAAGTCACAAAGCAAGGACAGCAAGAGGTCTTGGCCATTTCACCAAGCAAAATAAAATCCCATGTTGTCAAGTAGTTATTTAAATGAGGTCTGCGTTCTCTAGATAAAACGTTAACTGTGATCATTTTATAAAACTTGCAGTAATGACATGAGCCGGGGACAATTCAGTAACAATTAACTCCACAGAGCTGCTTCAGGTCATGCAAGCTGGAGACGGCAGATTGTCCAAATATCAATGAACTAAATTGCAAGGATCAGAAAGCAAAACTTTTAAGAACTGAAGTACCCCGCTAGTCGATCGACTGTATTTATGAGGCTAACTACATGATCAAACTTTTCGAGAACTGCATGAATCCTTTCTCGCTGCAGACCTCATTAGTGAAAATACGATATTCTGTAAGTCTTTGCACGATGAAAAATACCTATGGTAATCAATATGTAGATTTATAAAAACTTCAAAAGACAAGTATCAAATTGTTTACTTACTTTGGAACTATCTTGTAGGTAGTTTTTTGTAGCCTGAAGAGCGTTAATATTGTATTAACAGCAGTTGTGGTGTTACATCAGCGGGATATACCCCTTTGATCGATCTCTGAAATCTGATACTACTAGTATACTCTGTGAGAAAAAGGGCTTCTCTGCAGCCGTGTCAATTCATGGTCTCGTCACGCACAGCTCCCTCTCATGAGTGGCTGAGGAGCATTGCGTGACGGGACTTGATTGCGTGACGACACTTGATTCGAGGGACACTACTTGAAGCTTGTTGTGCTGAAAAATATGCATGGAAATGTGCTCTTCTTTTTATAAAAACATTCTTTAGAAGGCCAAGAACTTTGATTGGTCAGTACTACCCCCTGGGGACTTGGGACAACCATATTAGGAACACAATGAAACTTCGCCGAATAGACTACCCCAATTAGTCATTAATATTATTAAGTGTCTAGGTAGCGCAGCGGTCTAAGGTGATATCTAAAGGTATGGATTAGGGTCCGGATATCGTCTCCCTCACTGGCCTTCGGGCTAAGTCAACTGTAATATGTAGCACCGGGATAGCGTGGATGGGGCCGAAATCTTCATCCGTAACGTAAGTCGATTCGATGTCTCAGCTTCATAGAATGTCTCGGGAGAATCGTCCCAAAATTTATTTTTCAATTTTTTTTTTTCAATTTCTTACTTTGTATCCGGGGGGACCGATTCAGGAGTTTCAGGTTCGAGTCTGGACTCGGGAAATTGTTATATCTTTTTTATCTTCTTTTTTTCTTTCTGTTCAGTTTTTTTGATACTTCGGTTGCAATTTTTCTTTACTTTGAGTATTTCTGATTGTTCCTGCAATTTTTTTTCTTTTTTTCTTATTCAATTTTGACCGAAACTGAATGTAATCATTAACCCAGCTGGGGTACCTGTGTTCTCTTGCCCGGCTTGGTTACCTATGTCTTTGAGCTGAGAATGTACATTGCACGTGAAAGAGGTTTTGTGCCAAGTTTATCGTTAAAAATAATAGCTTACATCTGTCTTAAGATTTGAATTATTGTATGGTGCCCTTGGTTTGAAGACGTAGTTGCTTTGTAACGATATGGTGGTATATTTTATGTCAGAAGAGCAAGAACACGAGCCCGATAAAGGTTGGTCATGTTGGTTCCTTGTTCCTTGGCAGAACAGATGTCTGTAAGGATTATAGGTGTTCTGTAAAGTAAAGTTGATGCAGAGTGAGATTTCTTTGGATTTGTTTGATGGGAAAACAATTTTTAATCTAATACAATGTGGTTAATCAAAAAATTGTCTGTCCTGTTTTTACATGCATGAAACAATATAAAGCATACATATTTTGCATTCAAACATTATTTCATAACAGGGATACCTAAATCATTCAGGAGTGCAAGTCAGTTTTAGTGTATATCTATATTGAGAGTACTTCACTGAAAGAAAAACTTGAAAACAAATGAAACACAAGAACTGGCTCATGATCAACTAGAAATTCAAAGTATATAAAGATCATCATGGAAGGTCACCTGGGAATGGATGACATTTTGAAGACATTGCAACAAGCTTGTAGTCAGGAACCTGACTTGTTGAAACCAGCAGAACAAAGGTTATACTCCTGGCAAACACAGCCTGGCTTTTATGCAGCATTAATGGTAAGCAAAAGTCAACAAAAAGGTAGCAGAGCAGCTAGGGTGGATCCAGGATTTTGCAAAGGTGGTGTCCCAAATAGGCCTCTTGAGATGACCTCACATCCAAGATAGCAGCAATTCATTTTTGTGTAAGAGTAAGTACAGCACCTATGGACACCCCCTGGATCCGCCCCTGCAGAGTTTTTGTATGGCTTTTAGCCTGTATAGTAAGCATTTCTTTGAGAGAAATTGAAAGAGTTGGGTCTCCCCTACCCCCTTATCCACATTTTTTATTACACAGGAAACCCATTCTTTTCCCCTTTAGAATGTACCTTTGGTGTTTTTACAGGTTACTCTTCATAATCTGTTTTATTTCCAGCAAATCTTTTCTAATCGGTCGATGTCGGTAAACATTCGTTGGTTGGCTATTCTTTACATCAAGAATGGAGTAGACAAGTTTTGGAGGAAGAATGCACCTAAGTATGTAGTAGGCAATCTGATCATTCATTCATTCTTTCATTTGTTCATTCCTTCATTTGTTTGTTTGTTCGTTCGTTCGTTCTTTTATTTGTTTATTTGGTCATTCATTTTTCATTCTTTGAGTCATTCATCTATTCACCCACTCTATAATGTCTTAAAAGTAAATTCATTTTTCTCTATTCTTTTGACAATACATACATGTACAATTTATTTGAACAGGTCTGTTTCTTTTTCATATAGTGCAATTCCAGAAGATGAAAAAGCCATCATGAGAAGGCAGTTACTCTTGACTTTTGACGAACCTGTTTCTCAGGTAGAATTCTCAAAGGAAGCAAGGCTTCCATCAATTTAATATTCATATAATTTGAATTTGTTACAAATATTGATGTTTGTACAATTTCAGATATCTATACAAATAGCAGTCTTAATTTCCAAGATTGCAAGAATTGAGCTCCAGAGCTGGCCAGAACTGTTGCCCACAGTATTTGAGGTACCATACACTTTTGTTCCTTCATTTATTTCCTTTCTTTCCCCTATCCTTCCTTCCTTTCTTCTTTCTTTCCTTCCTTCATTCCTTCCTTCATTTCTTTCTTCCTTCATTCCTCACTCCCTCACCTCCTTCCTTCACTCCTTCTATCCCTTCCATTCTCTTCCATCTTTCCTCCATCCTTCCATTCCTCCTTCCCTCTCTTCCTACTTTTTTCCTTTCTCTTCTTCTTTCCTTCCGTCCTTCCTTCCATCCTTCCTTCCACCTTCCCTCCACCTTCCCCATTTCATGCCTTCCTCTCTTGACTATACAATCATGTACATTTTATCTCTCAATCACTGTTATGTCTATGCAGGGTGTACAGAATCCAGCTCACCTTGTACAACACAGGTCATTACTAATCCTAAATCATCTCACCAAAATGCTTTCTTCAAAAAGGCTTGCTAGTGATAGACAACTATTCAGACAGGTATACTCTGCAATTCAGTCAATACATGGTACAATCATATTATATATGTTTACATGATTAACATTTACATTCCAATGACTTTGAACAAAGTTTTCAGGTCAAGACTTTGACAAGTTCCTGTATATTTCTTTTGACCCAATAGCCTATAAACCACTGCTCAAAGTTGATGGAGTGTCAAATGTGATTGTTATATCAGCTGTTAGGACCAAGTAATGTAACAATTTAATTGAGTGGGAAATTTTAAATTGCATAATTATTTTTAAAGCATAATTATTACATGTACAAATTTCTAGAAAGGGAACTCTTCTGAT
The DNA here is from genome assembly GCA_029948255.1 of Telmatactis stephensoni. NCBI lineage: Eukaryota > Metazoa > Cnidaria > Anthozoa > Actiniaria > Isophelliidae > Telmatactis > Telmatactis stephensoni. The sequence goes on from JALIZF010001926.1 coordinate 537,820, forward strand.
ATCAAACTAGATGTCACCTGTCTAAAAATAAATTGTTGGAATTTATAACATAAAATTTTTTTTTATCATCATCATTATCTTTTCATTTTTGTAAAATTTCTATGCCTTGCATTTTCCATAGCGGTTGGGTTACCTGTGTTTTTCTGTCCACAGGTATTTCAATGTATTGAACATCTAGATATTTATGTCAGGTATTTATTGTATTTTCAGCTGTCTAGTAATATATATGGACACATCTTATCCCTATGGGAAGCTCATTCTACTTCATTTCTAGAAAAAGTGCAACAACAGGTGAATTTCTCTGGATTTCACATTTTTGTATTAAACATGTAGTTATTTGTGATTTCTGATCATCATTTTTGGTTTGTATATATGTATTTTTTAGGCATCAAATGTTGGAGAGTTATTGGAACTCACTATTTTAACTGTAAAAGGTAAGATTAGGTTGTGATCTGTATTGACTGGCCAGGGATAACCATTACTTTAGTCTCCATGTGGTTACCAGTTGTTTCGCCTACGTGTCAGTTCGCCTACGTCGTTTCGCCTACGGAAAAAGTCGTTTCGCCTACTGATTAATATATGTACTCTTGAAACTGTTCTCTATAACTAAGATAATGTAAAGGAAACATAAAAACAAGTTAAATATTCGAGAAATCTTTCTCTTTGACTTTCTTTTTAATTGTAGTAATTTCATTCTGAACGGATCGAGTCTTCTTGAAAGAATCTGTCTTTTATCGAATGTTAGTTAAAGCTTCGAAATCAGAAGTTTAAAAGTTTTAGTCTCTTATAATTCTCTTATAATCATGTATTATAGTTGTTTTATAAACTACCTACAAGCAAAAGAAATTAGAAAAGCTTCTCCGATCCAACCTTTAGTGTTTGTTTACAGTACGTTTCCCTGATGTAAATTTCGGTGCCGACTGAACAAGACATGAGTATCTTAAAGCTTTCATGAAGCTTAGCACAACTTTAAGCTGACTTTTAGTAGATGACTTAAGCTTCGAAATAAATATTGAAAGTTTTAAGACTCTTTTAATCAAGTAATTACTTTGAAAAACCTACAGACAAGGATATTTGGGATTGCTCTCAGAGCGATACTGTTGTTTGTTTACGTTGCCATGTAACCCGGGTTTCGCCGAACAATAAGAAAACCAACTCAGATATATTATTATTAGGTAACAGATTCATGCTTTAGTCTACTTTATTCTACTAAATAACTTATATCATGACTTTAATTCATGTTATCTTTGACTTTACGACCACTTTATTACCACTTGATAAGCAGAGTCTATTAACTAAATCTTATAAACGACGGATCGAGAGTCGTTTCGCCTACGGCTCCTGAATGCCAGTTGTTTGCAGTTTAACAGGTCAATTTCACTTGATAATGGCTTCAGTGGTTCTTAGAAAAAGATGCCAAGTTAAGTGATCAACGCCTATTGTTGTTATTGTAATAAATGAGGTGAGAAATTTTCTCACCTTCTTTTCATTTAGCCATCCTTTGTTCAAGATCATGATCGAAGCACTTGACAAATGGGATTTGAAATCAGCCAATGAAATTGTTTTGTTCAATAAGACCTTGATCCGCCCAAATACTATAAAAACAGAGAGTACTCCTATCAATCTCATCATTTTCTCATTACAAACGTCGAACTTCAATTTCACTTCAATATGTCTGATAACTGCTCAATTTGTAATATTCCAATTCTCAACCAAGAAGAAGCCTGGTTCGTTGGTTGGATAGATGGTTGTGACCGCTGGCAGCATCACAACTGCATTGCTTCTAATGATGGTAAGACTTACCTCTATATTTGCTTTTTTATTATTTCATTCTTCCTGTAATCATTTTGATGTGTCTTGTATTTTTAATTTAAGTTCTTTCAAAATGTACGTTGTGTTAATCAATTTCTTTGTAACTTTTAGAAGCATCTATTGAAGACCAGCCCGATGACCTAATTCCAGATCCCCCATCCCTTCTAGACAGTAGTGCCAGTTCTGATGATGGTAAGAATTGTTATGACTGTGTGTATGATTGTGTTTTTAATACTCTGTGTGCAGTCCGTAATTTCTATTAGCTTATTTAAATTACATTGCCATGTTTTTACTTTGTAGATGCATCCGTCGAAGACCAGCTCAGCCCTGAAATAGCAGAATCGTCTATCGATGACGTGGAGCCCCATCTAACGGACAGCCTGATCAGTGAAACAACTGTTACCACCTACCACATCGTCCAGAATGGCAGCAAGCGAATGCAGAACAGACTAGTAGACAGCTTGGGCTTTACATATAATGTCAGATCCAAACGAACCTATGCAACATATTGGCAGTGTACCGTGCGTCCGAAGGGAAATCAGTGTAAAGCGACGGTGGTCGAGAGGGATGGCAACTTTACCGCAGGACAGTACTCCCACAACCATGCTGCTCAAGCAGGAGCTTTGTTGGCGACCAATATAGTTACCAAAGTCAAGGCAAAAGCTATCGCGGAAAAGTTTAAACCTGCCACAGCAATTGTGGAAGAGGTATTTATTTGTATGCACATAGTGACATATATTTGTATGTATTACATGATATCTGGCAGTGCGTAAATGGATGTAATTTTAACCTTTATTATTTATCTCATTTTGACAGGTCCTCCTTAATGAGCTAAGTGGAAGTCCTTGCGCAGCACTAACAGCACCAGTCAATATTGCCCGAGCAGCCAACAGACTTCGACAAAGACTAAGACCCTCTGATCCCAAAGACTTGGACTTCGAGATAGATGACGACGCCATTCCTTCTGGCTTCCTGAGAGCTGATGTTGACGTAAAGAATCGCCGCCACCTAATCTTCGCCACAGACCAACAGTTGGAGACTCTCGCAGGTGCGAAATCGTGGTACGTCGACGGCACTTTCAGGGTTGTCCGCCAGCCATTCACACAACTGGTTACCATCAACGCCTTTGTAAAGTCAGGTGACAACGCCAAACAAGTTCCCCTGGTTTTTGTACTAATGTCTGGAAAGAAAAGGAAAGACTATGAAAAGGTAATACACATTTGTTTCTAAACTAGTAAATATTTTAGGACATTATCAATTTTGATCCTTCTGCTCTCCCTTTCAGGTTTTCCGAAAAATTGTGTCTATTCTTCCAAGTACCCCAGTCGTTAAAACAGTAACGTTAGATTTCGAAAAAGCTATGTGGAAAGCTCTAAAGGCCGTTATACCAGCTGTCAAACTTCATGGGTGCATGTTCCATTGGACCCAAGCCATATGGAGGAAGGTTAGTCACTTGAATTAGAAAAGAAGCTTGTCTCAGTTTTAGGCAATACTAATTTGTATTCTTTTTGTCTTGTAGGTGCAAGCGCTTGGACTTGCAACCGCATACCAACACAACGAGGCATGTTACAACTACATCCGAAGACTAATGGCCTTACCTTTCGTCCCACACCACGAGATATGCCGTGTGTTCAACAGATTGAAGCTGGAAGCGAATGGTCCCCTTCGGCAGCTCATCGAGTACATGAAAACACAGTGGATAGAATCAAGCACCCATGCACCGAAAGATTGGAGCGTCTATGGCCTACCTATCAGAACGAATAACGACCTCGAGGGGTGGCACAACGCCCTCAACAGACGAGCTGGAGGACGAGGCCTTCCTTTCTATCAGTTAGTAGAGCTGCTGTTCGACCAAGCACGATTATGTGAGCTGAACATTAGATTAGTAAATGAGAACAAGCTTAAGCGATTACAAAGAAAGAAGTACAGACGTATCCAAGCGAAGATATTCAGTGTGTGGGAAAAGTATGAAGAAGGACGAAAGGATGTTATGCAAGTGTTGAAGGCTTGTGCAAAGGTCAATGGACCTAGTAGATCACAGTATTTAAAGATAAGTTATTCTATTTTATCAGATTTTAGCTCAGATCGTATCATATAAAAATGAAAACCTGATTCAAAAAGTTTAATTCAAGCAACACGGAACGTCGTTGTGACCGGTATGAGCGTAAACAAACAACTTGGTTTAACTTCTCTGCTTCTCGGTTGGAAGAAAGCTTCGTAGACTGTTAATTAAAATGTTAGAATAAATAACATAAATAACTTAACTGTCATCCCTCAAAGATAAAAGACAAACTAACCCTACGAACCTTAACGTATTGCGATGTTTTCGATTCGTGAATCGTCAAGTCTTTATAACGATCGAATCTCAATAAGACCAATATTTTTCAAACGAATCTATAACTTTCTTTCTTTTTATTTAAGATTTATATAAATTATCATTTCACTTCAGAGTTAAATCAAAAACATTTATAAACATGTCTTAGGACATATATTAATCAGTAGGCGAAACGACTTTTTCCGTAGGCGAACTGGCGTAGGTGAACTGACACGTAGGCGAAACAACTGTAATTCCTCCATGTATATATTTCTTTGCATCCATGTCAATTATTTTATTCAGTTCTCAGGAAGCTGACTGTCTATGGACATCAAGGATTTCCATCTGACTCTAAGCCAATGGTATGTTATTTTTTGTATTTTATAATTATAGATGCACTTTCCAATTTTGAAAAGTATATACAATCCTTGCAGTGTCTAGTTTTTGTGATCACTGTTCAAATTGGAAGTGCAACTTCAATTGAGTAACTTTACACTCATATCTCAACAGTTAATTTAATTGATACAGGGTTTGGATTTTCTGTATTCATCTCAAATGAGCTCTGACTTTCTTTTGTAGGCATTTCTACTTTCAACATTTGATAAAATCAGACAGTTTTTGCAATGCAGTAAGTAGAATGATTATTTAAGGAATAAAAAACGGTTTCCCGTGTTTGATAGCCTGATCAAAACATGCGAGATGTTGGGAGAACAAGAGAGAGCGCAGTGAAAGCACAAGCCGTTGGCGAGTACTTTCACAGCTCTCGAGTGTTCTCCCAACATCACAAGTGTTTTGATCAGGCTATCGGACAAAGGAAACCGTTTTTTTATTTCTTTTATAAAATAACAAACACGTAAATAGACGAAAAACGGAAAAAGAAAACACTGGCGAAAAAACAAATTGACGTGAGCGTGTTTGATACTCTCATCAAACACGGGTTTTCAGCCAATCAGAGCGCGCGTTATATAAGAGTTATTTTATAATTATGTGTTTTCATTGTTATTGAATGACTCTACCACCATCACCAATGATGCAACATATTGTGACTTTCTTGTTGTACTCCAGGAAAACAACTGGGCCACAATGAAAAACTCATTGAAATGTCAGAAAAAGCAGCTAAACTATTAAGTAAATGTGTAAGTTTTTCATTTCAAATTTTAAATCAAATGTAGATTAATTAAGCCATGGAGTTAATGTGTTATTTAACTCTGTTGTTACTCTTGCATGTAGTTGCTGGACACGTTAGATCACCATCCCATGTCATTTACTCCACTGGTCCAGCAAAGTTTGCAGTTTTGTGCAACATATTTATTCAGCACAGAGACTAAAGGTACGTGTAGTTATTAACATACAATTTTGTGGAATAAAATGAATTGGTGTTAGTTTGAATGGAAATGGTTACAGTGCATGTTTTTCACTTACATGTAAATCAACACAGCATATTGCAACATATTTATGGAATATGTGTGCAGTGTATGTACATGTAGTAACATTTGCCTCAGTTGGTTTTACATCCATCTTTCGTTTGGGAGGTCAAGGCGTCTGATTATCTGGCTGGACCAACACTCAGGGTCGTTAGAAGGTGCTGCCCTGGTAATTACAGCAGCAAATGATTAGACCACATCTTTTCAGACAGACTATAAACTATAAGGTCCCATTTCTATTATACTGTATAGAGTTGTCCAGCAATAAGGTCAGCCTGTGGAATTAGTGATGAAACTACTGCTGAATGAGACCTTAAAAACATGTTTAATTTTTACAGTCAGTAGTAGGAGCTACTCACGCAGGTGCTGGAATACACCTAGTTTCATTGTATGTTTGTTTTATTTGTAGGACTTGGATTTGAGCTATTTCTTGTTCAGTGTTGTAATATAATGAAAGGAATCCTACGATGTGACTGCTATAAACCTCCCAAGGAAATTAAAGGTAATTTAATTAGAGTGCAACGCTAATTTTCCTACTTCCTTCCACTCGTGCAAGTGAGCATCTTCCATCCACATTCACCAGGATGAATTTCTAAAATAAATATCCATTGATTGTCCTTCTTTATAGAGAATACACCTCAAGAGGTGCTTGCTGTTCATCAGGTATTTAAGCACAATATATAATCTACTTGTGATTATAACTACCCAAACATTATTTTGCACCTAAAAACATGTTTTGACAAGTGTACTTCAAGATTGACTTACTCATTTTAATGTCCTACATGTAACTAACTTACTGCCGAATCTGATGAAGCTTGAATGCCTAGACTTTCATATAGATATTGCAATTTGCATTCAATGGATGTTGACCATTCTCTAAAAACTTAAACTATGCGTACAGTAACTCCCAAAATTCTAAAGAAAATCTATTTCTGTTATTTGTAACCAATGGTGATCAGTTTTTCTTGAAAACTGCATTTTTCAAGAGGCAATGATGATTGGCATCTACCTGTATGTAATGCAAAGTGCAAACTACAATGTTCAAGTCTAGGGGGTCATGCTTCATTGGAATCAGTTGTAATGAAAGTTTGTTCTAATTCTTCAGATTAAGATGTCTTTCTTTACTCAATCAGTGTTGAGTGAAATCATACACAGACTGGTCATGCACTTTTTCCTTTTGAAAGAGGAGGTAATTCAGTAGTTTATGATATTAATAGTTTTTGTGGGGTTTTTGCAAGTTTGATTCATTTTTCTAGGAGTTAGACAACTGGGAATCAGATCCAGAAGATTTTGGTAAGTTACTTGAGAAATCTTTAGTAATTCATAACTTGTAATTGTTTTTCAAAAAAACCTTGTTGGTCCCTCCCTCCCTCCCTCCCTCCCTCCCTCCCTCCCTCCCTCCCTCCCTCCCTCCCTCCCTCCCTCCCTCCCTCCCTCCCTCCCTCCCTTCCTTCCTTCCTTCCTTCCTTCCTTCCTTCCTTCCTTCATTCCTTCTTTATTCATTCATTCATTTAATTCTTCATTCATTCATTTGTTTGTTCATTCATTGATTCAATTACTGATAGTTTATTTTGTGTGTGTGCATTTCGTTTGTTTGTACTGCCAGAATTTAAACAGTTACGTTAATTAGTTTATTTTTATTTGAAGTTAATGAAGAAGTTGGGGAATCTTGGCGATACCAGCTTAGGGTAAGTTACACTTTTTGAACATGAAGTGAACAAGGGTGAAATAATATACATGTAAACAGAGGAAATATTGTATAATGTCTTGAGATAGTTTTAATTAGAATGGGTGAGGTATAATCATGTGGTGAGCTATAAGTTCCAAATTTTCACTGTTTTACAGCCTAGTACAGAGGTTTTGTATCTCACACTGTTTGCTGAATACAGATCTACTGTAACTCCTATAGTAGTAAATTTGATCCAGTCAGTACAAGGTTAGCTGAATATATAGCAAAACATAGCATACAGAATCATATAGAATCTTTTAATCTCATCATCATCATCATCATCATAAGCATTTCATCATTATTAAGACTAATTTTCAGATGGTTGGGATCATCCATGGATGACCTCCACCCTCTGAAAGTCAGGCTACATAATGATATAACTACATTGTATATTAAAAAGATCTGTTTTTTTAACATGATCATTGATGACATCAAAAGTCATCTATTAGTAAATAAGGCACTGATAATTTTGAACAGGGAAGTGAGACACAACGGAATAAATTATCTCAATTGTCACTTCCTGATTGGTTGAAAATTGTGACTCAAGTGTGGCCAACTCTGCAGTTATCACCAAAGCACACAGTACATCAAACATAGAGCAGATTTCGTATGAGTGTGAAATGGACCGCGCCATGCCATGGCCTTGTCAGTGCCGTGTTGTCTATAAAAACATTCGAAATTCCTGCCATAACCGTGTCGTGACCATGCAGTGCCATTTTCACAGTCATACGAAATCTACTCTAACAATGCAATCACTGTAATTTATTCAGTAGTATTCTATTTCATTTCACACCTCCCTACTTTGTTTCAGCCTCACCTGATTCTGAAGACATGACAGTTCTACTTCAGAAAGATGCAGGTTTGTTCACATTACATTTGAAGGGTTCGCTGTGAAAATAACCTACAGTAAGTGACTTTTTGATGGATGTCCTGAGATTGATTTTTCCAGCATAGGAAAGTCAATTATACCATTTTATACCATTGAAAAAATATCATCAAAAAGTCACTTAGGCCGTTTTCACTTTGAACCCTTCATTTGTACATCTAGACATTTTGAGTCATTCCACAAAACCTAGTTTGCTATTAAAATTATATTTGGTTGTATTCAGTGTATACAGCTGCAGGGCTAGCATCTTATGACTTGTTTGGTGAAGTAGACTTTGATCAGTGGTTCAGTGAACGACTTGTGAGAGAAATGCATACAACCTCACCAAGGTAACCAGTTACCATAGCAACAAACTATCTAGTATTTAGACACAGAAGTGGAGAGTTTGGAGTGCACTCTCTGATATCTGGATGAACAAATAAGGATAGAGACTGATCAATCATCTACATCTATTTGTAATTTTATATTGTACTTTTCAGACTAAAACTCCTTCGTCGTCGTGTACCTTGGCTGGTTAGCCAGTGGGTTGGTGTTAAACTGTCTTCATCAGTACGACCCTTGCTGTATGAATCTTTGATTTATTTGATGAGAGATAATGAAGACTTAGTGGTAAGGCTAATACAGTTGTAACATTGTCGTTTACTTTGCTAATCAATGGAATGTATGAAGGGGCTGGATTGGGAACACTGTAGAGATGAGAAGTTGAAATTCTTTGTGTCAAAGGTTTAGACATAGTTTGCTAAGTGAAAGACCTTCTTGTGAGAGTTGTGCTTTGACTGGATCATCATGATCTGACAACCTTGTTTCAACAGCTCTGCAATCTGACAGGGTCCCTCTGGATACCAGCCATGTAGCCAAGTGGGCCACCCTGCCGAAATAAAGTTTACCTTTACCTTTACCCTTTACCTTTAGCTTACCTTTATCAGTGTAGCTTGTTGTAGCTTTAGATAACCATGGAACTGATGAAGGTTGTTAGGAGGGGTGGTGTTAGGGGCGAGATGTAGGGAATGCTTGGGTCCCTAAACAAACAGCTTCTTTGAGCTGTACATGCTTCATTATCGCAATAAGAAGATACTGTAATGTTGGCATGTTTTGATTTTACCATGATTTCTCTTCTTGCAGGTTCGACTAACAGCAGCAAATACACTCAAAACAGATATCCTTTAATGTTGAAACAAGTCTTATTATTTTACCAGAGTCTATTCTCTTTGGACCTTAAATCCTCAATTTCAATTGATGCATTCAGAAAAATGCACTTTTCATTTAACCAGTGACTTACATATGTAGTACTGGGAAAATATCATGGGATGTATGTGTTTATTCTTAACATTATCCAACTATTGATGATCTTGACTTTAAGTTGGAAGACTTTGAACCGGTTAGTATGTAGAAACACATATAGTAGATTGTATAAGAGAGGTGGCACTTATAAGCTGCAAGATAACTCTCTCGTTGATCAGTGACTACTTCTTTTTATTCATCCAAATACTTTTTTCTTTCAGTACATGAGTCCCAAGCTTTACTTCATTATTTAACCTGCTTCGTCAAGTGAAAGAGTGTGATACTAAGGTATCTTAAATAGTAATGCCATGGTTGACATACAGTGATAATATTATTATAAAGGCTTTTAGTTTTGTCCAATGTACTGTATGTTATAAACTCATATTTTCTCCAATCTTTTACTTAGATGCATGTCCTACATGTTCTATCAATGTTAATAGAGAGGGTTGGATCAAAGGTATGTATGGATAAACCTGTATCATATAGCTGGGATTCTTGGCCCAGTTGTTTGAAGAGTGATTTATGTAATCCTAGGCTAAAATTGATGGTTTTCTGAAGATTTGATCCTGAGTTTGGACTAGCTGTCTTTTCAACAACTGGGTGCTGGATGTTATGCAGTTTAACATTGCAAAAGCGCATTAATCATGAGATAATTAAGTGTAAATCTGTAAAATTGTCTATATTTAGGTCCGTCCTCATATTGGTTTGCTTACAATGTACCTGCCTCACCTTTGGCAAGAATCAGAACAGCATAACATGCTTAGATGTGCCATCTTAGCTACACTTACCCACTTAGTTCAGGTAAAAGAACAATACTTAACACTGATAAGATATGTTGCTCAGATGTTAAAGAAATTGACTGCACTAATGGTGTAAATGGTGTTTGTGATTCAGTATAGTGCTGTTGTTGTTGTTGTTGTGGTTGTTGTTGTGGTAAAATATGTAAATGCTTTGTTTATAGTGGAAGAGCACTTAGCTATCCAGCTAGTTTCCAGGCACTCCACTGAAATAATCACAACTAAATAATGTAAATCAAACATAAAGTGTTTAAGAATCCCAACTGGTAAGGAGGCGAACCAGTTGGCTATATTACAAGCATGGCCGAGAAACTGAATTTGAACTAATCGAAATCGGAACAAATCCAGTCTCAGCTAGTGGCCAGAGTGGGTATCGAACCTGGGACTGCCAGATTGCGAGACCAATGCTCTGACCACTCGGCCATGCTGCCTTGCTGCTGTTGTTGCTATTGTTATTGTTGATGATCATGATGATGATTATGAGGGGAAGGATGGTGATGATGGTGATAGCAGTGATGACGACATTTCTTCTTGTTACTTTTCAGGGAATGGGTACAGATAGTGTAAACCTGTATCCGTTTCTTCTTCCTATTGTACAGCTTAGTACAGATATCTCCCAGGTTAGTTGCTGCTGTTTGTGATAGACCTTTCATGTATCTCCTAACATTGTTTTTATTGTGGCTGATTTTATGGTCAGCAAATCAAAGCTGATCAAAATCTGCTACTACAAATTTTACAATTTCAATGTACCACTTTCTTCAAATGATGGTTCCACTTTCTAGATCACACTTGCTCCTATGTACAACATCCCCAAACAAGATGATTTCTTTTCAAGTTATAACTTTTCGTTTTGGGTTGTTCTCACTTTTTCATTTCTTTCCCAATTTTTATAGCCTCCTCATGTTTATCTGTTGGAGGATGGTCTCGAATTATGGTGAGGAAAATAATTAATTGTTATTCACAGTTTTAATCAAGATGTTTGTAAGTGTAAATGCTTTGATTACTTTGGAACAGGAAAAAGACGATAGAAAATGCATCAGAATTGACTCCAGAACTTTTACATTTATTCAACAATATGCCGCCATTACTAGGTAAGCTATTCATACAAGTGTATTTGTTTGTGTGTTTGTTTGCTTGTTTTTTGGTCATTTGTGCTCCTTAATTATCATCATCATCATCATCATCATCATCATCTCCAATTATCATAAATTCTTTTCCATATGAAAAGAATCAAAATTCACTTAACCTTTCTGTAATGCTCTCTCACCAGATTTTGGCAGTGAAAACCTGAGAATATGCTTCGCAATTATTGATCGTTACGTGCTTTTAGATGGCAAGAAATTCCTTGAGGTAAAGACATATTGTTAAAAAATCTTGATTATTCTCAAGTTATTTCTCAGTTAAGCTGTGACTGTCCAATATAATGTACAGTATACTAGGTAGTTACTAAATTCCAAACGCTTATTTGTTTTCTTAGACTTTTGGTTCATCAGTGGTTCACTGCTGTGAGAATTTAATGGGGAGTATAAAGCCAGAAGGTGGAATGATCATAGCCAAAGTAAGCATACTGTATGTACATGTAAAGGAATATCATTTACTTGTTAGGACATAACAAAAGCTTTTACGCGATAATAAGAATGCTACAATTAAGTACGCGGTGGAGGCGTGGTCAAAACACGTGCTCTAAATATAACTCTTTATTTACTGGCAGAGCCTGCTTTTCTTTTCCTCTTTTATCCCTTAAAAGAAAAGGCAATTCTGGCAGTACGGTAATACCTAAACAAGACGCTGATTGGGCGTTTACTCGGCGGACTTTCGACTCTCCCGAGCTGAGCATGTGCTGTAGAGACCTGTCCCCATTTTGGCATGGACGACGAGAATGAACAAAAAGCTGCATTTTAGAAGTCAGCCGATACACCTGCCGTGTATCTAGGTGTCAAACCCGGCGCCGAGTAATTAGGTGTCAAACCTGCCGAGTAACTAGGTGTTAGACGCACCGTGTAACTGCACCAGACCTTCTTATTACTGTAGCAGGATTAAAAACCTTTTATCATTTTCCAGGTTGTGGAGACGATCATCAAGTCATATCCCATCGAAAGTGTTCAGCTTCTACAGCCTGTATTGGTCAAGATATTTAATTTAATATTATTCCGTGAAGAGGTATGGATCATGTACCTGTATTGCTCGCTAATCGGTAACAATGAAATAAAGTGATAAAAGAAACAGTTACAGCCTGGACACACGACAATGCAGTACTGATTCTAAGTTTTGAGACGCATTCATGCGATCTGCCAAGTCTGACAACATTGGCTGCAACGATGTCTTGAAACAAAAAACTTGCAGAAAGTTCAAACTTTTCTCTGTAACATTTTGAACATTTGATTGCATGCCTCGTATTGAACGGTGTAGCGTGGTTTACACGCTCGGATTTTTCTCTGCGAGAAAGAATTGCAGCGTGTATCGCCGGCTTAACTACAAACTTGATATGAACGCCCGGAGTAAGGTTCACGATAGAGTATATTTCGTATGACTGTGAAAACGGCACTGCACGGTCACGGCACGGTTACGGCAAGAATTTTGAATGTTTTTATAGACAACACGGCACTGACACAGTCACTGTACGGCGCGGTCTGTTTCACACTCATACGAAATCTGCTCTAGATGATTCCATCACGTTGCGCATTCTTGCCTCATTTCGCAGGCAACGTTTTTCGTATGCCATAGACTTGATAACCTTTGATAAACGCTGGTATTGATGGATTATCGATTAATTGAACATCATTTCTTTTCTAGGAACACACTCCCTTGCTTGTAATATATTTGTGTATATTTGAAGAAATTATCCTTCAGAACCCCTCTTATTTTTCCTCATTTATTGAAAGTATGGCTGCTGTCATTAACACACAGGTGGGTGTACTTGGCTTTCAGGTAACTTTTCCTTCGTCTTGTGATATCGTATTAATGGTGTTGAAATAATTTTAGAAATTTAACCAAAAAATATCAAAGAGAAATACGGGAAAGTTAAAGTGCCTGAGTGCGTGCCTTATGAAAGTCAGAGAAAAAAATCTGTGACTAGTGGGACTCGAACTCACGACCCCTGGAATACATGTCCCGTTCTATGCCAATAGAGATATTGAGTCAGCTCGATTGATCTGCGTGGCAATAAAATACTCATATGAAATAAGTGAAAGGCGTGCGGCATGATTAGAATCAAAGAGAAACGAGGGAAGTGGTCGGTGAACAATTTGCACTTGCATTCATTTCTGGAAGCGCATTCACAGTTGTGATAAGGGGTTTGCCAAGCCTTCACTTGGTACCGATGAGCCACTTGAGAGGAAGAGAGAGAGAGGGAGTGCGTTTGCTTTTGCTGAAATTGGAAACTAGGGGAATTGGGGAGCGTGGTTATAATTAGTCCAAATAAAAAAGAGGAGCGGAAAAGGAGGGCCCAGCGTCTGGACTAGGTTATAATAGATTTTTAAAGAAGTGGTCTAATGTTAGAATGATTGACATCAGAAAGACTGATTGCATTCTGTCTTTTGATTAATAAACTTGTCAATAATTCTAATAAACATTCTGCACAAAGTTAATATTTTCACATTTCCAGAGTGTGGACCTTCTTGGTAAATTTCTAGATGTGTGCCTAGACAAGGTAAGTAGAGTGATTTTCATTTGACCGTGAAAGAAAAATGACTATATAGTTTGTAGTAGTTGATAAGAAACAAATGAAAACAATGACTTTAGAGTCTACTACCAACTATTAGTTTGCCTATTCCTTCACGGTCAAAAGAAAACCACTCTATGAATACATATATGTTTTATTTATTTTGAATGGGATGTGTGTCATGACGTGTTCTTATCGATAACGTTTGATGATTTATCATTAGCCATCATCTCGCTTATAGCGATGATGATAACAGGGTGGGTGGCGTACGCTGTTAACGCGTCGTCTTTCACCACTGTGGTCTAGCGGTCTAGGGTTCGCTGGTTCGAGCCCCGCTGTGACCAGATGTGAATTGAGTTTGTTTGATGTGTTGTTCTCTCCCTTGCCGCGAGGGTTTTTCTCCGGGTTCTCCGGTTTTCCTCCCTCCATAAAATCAACATGTGAGTTGAGTGTTGTGTGCTAAAATAAGAAATGTAGTGGTAGTGAGTGTGAGGGGCAGCAGGTCCACATCAGCGAAAGCTGCCAGAAATCCAACCTGCTTAAACAACTAAAAAGATTTTTTCATTTTGACAGCAGTGCCCTGAATGATGTTAATCATTATTATGATGGTGGTGATAAATCTATCGATAAATATTATTTTGACGGCGCTGATTACGATGTCCAGTTTCTAGTCTACTAATGACTACTAATGCACTCTTCAATTATTAGTGATTTTTATTCTTTTATCAGCTTGATTGCATGACTCGATTGGAAAGACGAAAATTGACAGTGATGGCGCTGGCCTCGCTATTACCAGTCAACTCAAAGTAAGTGTTCCTTTCTTTGACTTCACCTTTCTCTCCATGCAATGGAACTCCATTAATGCGAACAACTAGGGAACAAGCTGTAGATTAGTTGTCCGTATTAGCGGGGTGTCCTCGTTAAAGAGATCAGCCGTGGAAGAGCAACTGTTATGGCCGGACGCACGATTGGAACTTTTCTTGCAATCGCGCGCGACGGCAGAATATTCAGACTTGATATTTTGATTGAAATCTATCTAACATAAAGCTTGGCTCGTCATCCCGTCGTGTCAAACATCTTGCGCAACGCGCAACTTCAAAAAGATGAGTTGCAGTCGTGTGTCAGGGGCTCTTGCGTTCTTCAGTTCAGCTGTAACATTTATCCTCAACGTCCCTCTTATAAATGGGTATCCCTGATTTAGGTTCATTTCAGTTGTATATCTGTTTGGTAGTTCATTTCCCACTATTGCGGTGTTCACTGTATCTTTATTCCTCTTGTCTGCATACACAGTATCCCTGTATTGTAAATTTTTTTTTGACAGTTGGCTTGTTTTTGATTCGTTTGTTATTTCATTAGGTGTGTTACGGACAGGTTCGCTTTGATATTAGATGCTGTGGTAGATGTTCTTCATGAAGTCCATCGAAGTGACGATGGCGTGCACACAGAGTACGTTTATTGACATATTTATTAATAACTATTATGCTTAAGAAAAACTCGAGCTTCTTTTTCAAGTCAATGCTTGGTGCATTTTTAAGATGGCTTATAAAATCTTATAAAATAGTTGTCTAATATAACCACTGATTGTTACACTTTCGACTGTATTGGTTCTATTTCATCACAGAACACTCCTCTGAACTGTGCACTCGGCGGGTTGATCCTGTGCTGAGTCAGCTCCTTAGAGACTGTCTCAGTCTGCATTTTGTGATGAACGAATAAAAACCCTTTCATATAACTCGCCCTGCTATCATCCCGCCGAGTGTGCTGACGTTCAGTACACTCGGCGGGCTTTCGACCTTCCTTGGCTAACCATGCTCTTTAGAGACTTGTCTTGCAGTTTTGTAATGTATGAATAAAAGCCCTTCATATTACTCACCATGTTATACCAACCGAGTAACAATTTGTAGCGAATAAAAAGTGCGTCAGTGTTACAGTTCTTTGTGTTGATAGTTCTCTCTTCTTTCTCCTTAGCTGCCTTGTCCTTTTCACGGAAGGCGTTCCTAGCGACGAAACAGAAACTGAAAGCCAGTTGAGAAAAAAGAAGGTAATTGGTAGAAGGAGGAAAGGAAGCCTACATGGGATGGGATGGGATGGATGGGAAGGGAAGGGAAGGGAGGGGAGGGGAGGGGAGGGGAGGGGAAGGGAAGGGAAGAGAAGGGAAGGGAAAAGAATGTTATGGAGGGGAAGGCTAAGACGAAATAACTTCTAGCTAGCATTGTTAATCACTAACAGTGACGGAGTCTTGTTACGGAGCCGATGTTTCAATATAGGTTCTTACACATCATTACGAACTCCAACTTGAAAGTTGTTCATCGACTTTTGATATTTAAGGGTCTATTTTCTACCCACAGATGACGTTAGCCGACCCAGTCCATCGCATCCCACTTTGGCAGTTTGTTGGGTCTAAGTTAAAGGAAAGCCAGGTTACCCATGGTAACGTTGTCTTTCAATCATGTATGGAGACTTTAGATTCAACTGTGGCTGAACAACTTGTCTCTTTTGTTAATCATTAAAGCTATAGGGATCCCATAATCTATTTAGATCCCTATCGAGTCATTTGGAGTCATGAGAAGCCATAAAACCACCGAGATCCCAATAAATATACATAATGTTGGTCCCTCTCCTTTTAAGATGAGAGCTCTTCAAAAATTTCACAAATGTAGTGGGTTTTATTTGATACCATTACCCTTTGTGCGATTGTCAGGAACAAAGATGCTTTTCTAATGTTCTTTGCACGTTGCTTATCTTCAGTTTTATTTGTTCTTTCGCTTGCTCGTTGGTCGTTATTTTCTTTCGTTCATGCATTTGTTTTTTTTGTTTATTCTTTTGTTTGTTTGTTTGTTTGTTTGTTTGTACGTTTGTCAGTTTGTATGTTCGATCGTTTGTTTCGTTTTTTGTTTGTTTTTGTTTTGTTTTTTGTTTTTGTCAGCGTGTTTGTTTGTTTGCTTGCTTGCTTGCTTTCCTGCTTGCTTGCCTGCTTGCTAGCTAGTGCTTGATTACTTGCTTGCTTGCCTGCTTGCCTGCTTGCTTACTTGTTTGTTTGTTTGTTTTCTTTTTGCTTGTTTATTTGCCCGTTTGTTTTTGTATATGTGTAAAATCCTGTGTTTCCCTTGAACCGTAATTGCCTTGTTTTGCATACAATTTTCGTGACTTTTATGAAAACACTTGATCCTCATCCCTAACCTCTCCACAATTATTTAACGTCCTCAATGACCAAATCTCATGTCCGCTCCAAAATTGTCTAATTTCTGACAACCGGTTTGGTTTGATTCATTTGCTTGGGGCCAATATAACCGGTCGAGATTTAAAGCTCGTGAAAGTTTTATGGCGTTAATTATATCCGATGAAGTTTCTGCTAATAATATTAGGACACAAGATTTTACGTGATTTAGTGGGATTAATTACCACCCCCCTCATGGTTTGCAATTATAGTGGAACGGGAACTAGCATAATTGTTTGATGACTGAGAATGTCATCTTTCACTCTTCAACCAAGGAATATATTAACAAAATGTAAAAAGATGGAAGAAAATGAGGGAAAAAAACCTGTAAAATGAGAAAAACTATTGAATAATGGGATGTGAAACATTTATACAAATTAAAGTAAAAACTAAAAAGGTGGAATAAAGTTCCAAGAAAAACTTGCTGAAGTGATGTGGATATGAAAAGTCTTCAGTGTAAATGAAACAAATATATATTCAAAAATTATGAAAAACTTGAAAATTTAAGTAAGCAAAGTCAAAAATAAATACTTATAAGTACCTAATTTCATGATCATAAATACAACTACTTGACGACTGTTTGAAAAATTGTTGTGATAACACAGGAGCCGGCGATTTTTTTAAACTAAAAAACAGAATTTGCTCGAAAAAAAATGGAACTCAGAATAAACGAGGTATAATTGATTGGGCTACCTAATTAATTAAACCCGCTCTTTCTCTATTCTATGTATTTTATCCCTGTCACAACATGAAAAGAACTGTCACTAGGTATTGAGAATCTGACAATCCAAAAACACCTGAATATACTTTGAATTTAGCCAACTTCTGTGTCAAATAAGCCGGCGGTTGAAGGATAATATTTGTGTAAGATTCCGAGAGAAATTTCCGAAACGTGTAGACAACTGAGTTCTTAACGACTGTCAAATTGTGTTTGAAGAGGGAAGTATTTAAGATTTTTTGATGGTAAATCGTTCAACGTCAATGAGCTTATCAAAGCAGTGACATTACTGGTGCTTTTTACGCCACAAAAACGGCTAGAAGTTTAAGCGTATTATTTTCATCTTAACTAATAAAACATTTCATAACATTTTTAGTGATTTATGTAGATGTGATAGAATTTCTGAATTTTCGGAAGAATCTAGAAAATTGTGTTAGAATGCTGGTTTATGTCACTATGTCAATTGACGCGCGCGTACGAGTTCTACTCAATCTTTCCTTTAATTTGTGTATGGCATATTTTTTCGGAAGAAAAACGATTAAAGACAACGTGCTTAAGATAGTGTTATTTAAAACTGTTTTTAAAATTATTATTGCTTCAATGATATCTCTGGGATCGAAACTGATTGTTGAAAACGGAATCAACTAGATAATAGAGATACGCATTAATACTTTTAATTAACATGAATAAAGCTGAGTAAATCTTTACGCAACCAAGGAAAAGAAAACACTCAGATAGAATAATTGAAAGCCGCTTGGCGCTTTGATATATGGATGAGAAATAGGGAAAGTTGAAGTGCCTGGTTCCACGCCCCACGAGATATAGGGGAAAAAAATCTCTGACTCAAGTGGGACTCGAACGCATGACCAACGTGGATTCGAGTTCAACTTGAATAAGGGATGTTTTCTCTGACTCACCTAGCTAGGGACGTGCAACAAGGCACTTCAACTTTCCTTATACCTCATTTCCAAGAAAACACTCAGTAAAACAACAAAGTGAAATAGTTATTAGTAGATCAAATGGACTTTATTCTAAATGTACTGAAGGAAAATGCTGATGAAACGTGTACTAGCCAAAGGACTTACAGTTCAGATTCAGGATTTTCACAAATAGAAAATTGGATTTGAGTCGCACACAGGAGGTTGAAATAGTTGACTAATAACCGGAAACCAGGGTATCAAAGCTACGTCCTTCAGTTTTTCACAGTTTTTGAGAAATTAATTAACAGCTGAAAACTTTCAATATCATAGCGTTGTCGCGATGTGGGGGCTATTGAGGGCTCTTTTTTTAAAGATTCTCGGGAATTCCCAATGAAGTCATTTTCCCGCGCTTTTTGAAACTTACGCCCGCTCGCCGCGCTCGCGTTCTTTTTCCCGCCATTTCTATAAGAAGTTTCAGTGGCAAGTGACCAATGCATGATGAGCTTTTATCATGTAATTACACAAGTAAAATAATAATAACCATACGGCTGGAAGGAACACGTCAAAATTAGTAAAATGTGAAGTTCGAACAAAGTAATTTCAAAGCAAAATATTCGTTGGTAGGCAAGTGACCACCTAGCAGCCGTTTCTTACAAAATTCACATTTTTCAAAAATTCGTATTCCCCTCGCGAGTTTTGGATTTTCTTTCGTTCAAACTTCAAATCCATATTTGGTTATCTGACTCGATTAATGCTAAGTTGTTTCAGATAACCTGTACTATCAATTTGTTATACTCTATACATTTATTCCTTATAACGCGCGCGCTGATTGGCTGGCTTCCATGTTTATATCAGAGGACAGAGACATGGCTCGCTCAAAAAACGTCGAAAATATTTTATAAAAGCAATATAAAACGATTGTTTATGTCTCTGTACTGTGATATAAACACTCTGGAAGGTGTAGAGCACTCGAAAAGCAAGAGAAACACTCGGCTACGCCTCGTGTTCCTAAGCTTTCTTTTCTCTTGCTCTACATCTTCCATCGTGTTTATATCACAGTACAGAGACATGCGCGCGCGTTTTATATTTCTTAAATATACAGTGTGGTACAAATATAGAATCTTGAATCTTGAGTCTTCGCAGTTTTGCTAATTTTAACATGCTCTTTTAACTGGCTATAATAATTTTAGTTTTAATTTTTCTGTTTTAAGTACCTGGCAACTGAGCTCATTAGTAAACTTTTTAAAAGTGAAATTATTCAATAAATTATGCAAGATTAGTCACAAAAAGTGAAATTATTGAAATTATACATGCCATTTCGGCAGTCTACTGGTCAAATAATTGTAAAAATATTGATCTTTGCACGCAAGTTCAGTTTTAATGTATCTATAAAATAAGACGTCAAAATTAAACCAGCATTTGAGAGATTATACCAGAAAACTTATTATCAATATCGGCTGATGAAAAAACACCGGCTAATATTGAGTAAATAAATAAGATGAAAGCATATTTGGAAATGTCAAAAAATTTAACTCAAAAGTAAATGTTTTCTTATTATCTTATAGTATTTTCCAGCATTTATTTTTTAAATGGTTCCCCTGAGTGAGATTATGTCAGTCATCATCAGGCGTTCGAGCTCTTCTGTAGTTGCCGAAACATATAGGAAAATATTTGCAAATGGTCTGGATTACTGTTCGAGAAAGTTCCTTATTGACGGCCTGTTAACATGAAATGTTGTAAATAGACACGGAAAACTAGAAAGGAAACGGCTGTATTTGCCCGAAGGAAGCTGGAAAACTGAAGGAATAGAGGAAGGAAGGAAGAAGGGTAAATAACAAGAGAGAGAAAGGAAGAAAAAATGAAAAAGAAAGGAAGGAAGAAGGAACAAGAAAAATAATATGAAAAAGTGAAAGGAAGGAAGAAGAAACCAAGAAAGTGTAATGAAAAAATAAATAAAATAGGTTCAAGCAACCTTAGAACAACTATAAATAAGTGGATATAAAGGAAAGAACTGAATCGGAAACCAAAACTGAAGCCACCGAAATAGTGAGATGAAAAAAGGCAGGATCTGCGTCATGCATGTCTTTAAGCATTTCAGAAATTATCAAAGGGTTGAATAGAAAATACATTTAAAGAAAGGTGTAACTAGAGACCTGGTTGAAGCTAGTATAAATGTGTCAACAGTGATTGACAGATTTTCAATTAGTTTCACCGGGTCATCTATCATTCCATTAATTCATTTTTGAACATAAAAGAGTTTATTAAAACGGTAGCGTTTGATATTGAACACGAAAAAACACGATCAAACAAAACTGAGAACTCCAAAATATGCATGAATTGGCCGATTCATTCAATTTATCTCCGGACAAACATATCTTACGTGTATATAGAAGAAAATCCTAACAATGAAACCAAGTTAGGAAATAATAATCTAAATTGAATGTATAGTTTAACACTGCGGTGCCTGTTATTCATTACACCATTTCCGAAATGGCAATTTTCAGTGAGTTATCTGTATAATCAAACATTTTTACAAAGGAAAGAAGGACGTGATAATTGGCCAAGCAAATTTTTTCCTAGTAGGGGAGGGGTGGGGAAGATAGATCGGAGGTAGAGCGGTACGTGAATGTTGTAAGAGGAGCACTACGTTGTTCACTAAAGGAGGTTTTACCGGCAATGACAAAATCGTTCATCAGCTACCATCCAGTGAGATATTATACGGAAGCATATCAAACGTTGAGTGCTAGAAGTACTTTACTTTTAGCATATTGTCATAGCAACGTGGTTATCAAGCAAAATTTTTAATTAGAAATTTAAAAGCGCTTGTCTCCTGTTTAATTTTGAATTTCTTCCTTTTCTTTTTTCCCTTCTTTCTTTTTCTAAAATTTGATGATTTTTTTATGATTCTTCTTTATTCTTTATTGGTCTTTTATTTTTGTTCACGTTTTTACTCCAGCTTGACAACTTACCCAAAATTTTTATTTTAAATTGTTTACTTTGCGAAGGATTATGAACAGACTAATTGTCAAAACAGCTCTAAGTATCCTTATTACCGAGCTATTTGAAGGGTGTTCTACCTCTTCAATGAAACTGAATCTGTCTTGATTTGACGTAAACTCGGGACTGAAATGAAGTTATATGAAAGATAAAGAACTGCCAGCAACTGGTAGAGATTGCCGCCTTATCTGCCTTCTAGTGAGGCGTATATTGGCCCTCTCGCTCGAGCACGAATCCCTGATTACGATTTGTTTTTGTCTTGGAATTGTGTCATGCATCGAACATTCTTGAAAATTTGACGTGAGCTTAGCAAAGTGAAGTTTCAAGATACTAATTGAACTAGTGGTAGTGAGCTGAGAGGAGAGTATTGTATATCAATATTAGCCCGGTACTCCATGCACACGTACCAACCCTGAACATAATTTCTTAGGAAATATTATAGTTGATTATCTTCATGAAATGTCATAAAAGTAGTTGAAAGCTTTATTGAAATTAGTGAATTGCCGGAGGAATTTCACGACAGTTAGCTGGTTTCCTGTGCAATCTGCCAGAGTCTAGCTCCTAGGTTCAATTCAAGTTTAATAAATAATTTGATAACCACTTTGCGGAGATGGTGAATTTGTCTTTTGATATATCTCAACATATTTGCATTTTACTCTTAAATCCTTCATTCTTTCTCGCGTTCGTTTGCCTCTTTCTACCTTTTTGTGTTTTATTCTCAATGTTTTCATTGTTTAAAGCATTTAGTTTTCATATCTTGTATTATTTCATTCATTCACATTCGTTTATTCCTTTTTCTTACCACTTCTTTGAATGTAATCATTATATTATCGCACCGTTTTGTTATAATCTAGAGTCATTATGACTGCCACTGTTAAGGCGCCCTTTTATTATTCTGATCAGAGAGACGTGGCTTTTCATTTGAAATATCAGTCTAACTGTTTTTCTTGTGCCCCGTTGAAACGATATGTTCATTTCACAGGCAAAAACAAAAGCATTGCTTTTTGAAAATGGAGACTGGTGTGCATGGAAGCAATTTATTTTCTTCTACACGATGAAAATTTCAAAACGTAAATTTTAATAGACTAGTGACAACTTACAAACTGTGAGCAATATTTAATATATAAATATTAGATGAACAATTTATTTTACATATGTAGGTATTAACCATCATCTTCCTTGTAATTAAAAACGTAAAAAAAAGAAAGGAAAATTGAAAAAAACGTTATCTCGCAAGGAATCAAAGTTTCAAGTCGTATCTTTCATCTCAAAGCACTTTGAAAACTAGGGTGAGGCCAGATTATTATACAAATTATTGTTAAGTTCTCACCTGTGTCAGGAGAAAACGTGCGCGCTAGGAAAATTGAAAAACTTATCTCACAGGAATTAAAGCTTAAGTCGATTTGTTTTTTATTTCAAAGTACCTCGAGAGGCAGGCAAGATAAGATTATTACGCAAGTTTTGGAAGTAATGATTTGTAGTTCAGATCTGCCACGAATTATAGTGATTGGCATCAAAGAATTTGCCGACTTGTTTGTAATTTAGTCTTTGCTGTTTTTAATTTTCCAAACAAAAGGCTGAGATGGTTATGAGCGCTCATATTGTTTGTTCACAGGATTGAACGTCTAACAAGAACCAATAAACCAATCAAATGATAGCAGTTTTTTCCACTGTCTAATTTATATTTCTCGTTGTTTTCTCAATGTTATTGTCGGGGTATACATACCACTTTATTTGTTTTTTATGACTAGTTTTACTTTTTCTGTGCTTATAACAAATTTAATAACGGTTTGTCTTTACAAAAGAATGAATGGATTTTGGATGTGTTCTTATCTTGCGGCAGACTGTAGTAATTACAGACTAAGGTGAAAATTACCCTAGCAAACATGACAACGAAGCTGCAGATATTTGCATGAAAAATATTTAGAGCTTTTCAAATCGGAAAATTCTTTGATAATTAAAACTGATTTTATCCTGTAAACTTTCTCTTTCATCTTTTATGGCTATTTCAGCATTTGGCCATGAGTTGGCGCAACTCAGTGATGACATGTGTCTGACGTCCCATTTATTTTAAGTTCAATTTTAGCCAGTTCTTTTTTTCTCCGTTGTCGTTTTGCTTTCTAATTAAGTCTGCAGCTCTTCCTTTTATTTCTCAATTCTGCCTTCTTCTTCAGTATTTCTCGATTTTCTGTCAAAAGCTACTTGTGTTGTTGCCATTTCTTCCTTAGATTTCTCTGCTTTCTTTATAAGTCTTCTCTTGTTTCTTTAACCTTTTAATGTTTTTCTTCTTTTTTCGCTGTGTTGATGTTGTCAATACGCCTTCACAGTATCAAAATCACCAACATTTTCACGCGAAATTCTTGTCGGTCTCCTTATATGATTGAAGTTATTACTGGTTATCGCCTCTCTCCCAGGCCACTTGAAAGAACATGGAAGCACAGACATCATTGCGCGACGAATATCCTTCATTCTCCAGCAATATAATAACGGATTTAGTACAGAATTAATAAACACAATGCTTACTGTGATTATCTCTGACGCATGGAACAAGAAAGTTGTCGACTCCAACAAGTAATGCAAGCTGTACGCCTGTATACGGCTGTGTAGCATAGCACAAATAATCCATACAGACAAAGCATTGAGGCAGACGACCTTTTTTTCTGTGCTATGTTTGTTTTAGAGTTCTCTGTTGGTATATTCGTGCTATAATATTCAGACGCATTTTCTTGGATGTCGATTTGTGTTCTGTGATGCCGTACAACCTGGTAGATCTTAAAACAACAATATGTACTTAGAGTGAAACAGACGAAACAGATACATGCGGCGGCTGATACGATAGGTTGATAGATCGTAGAACTGGAGCAGAGACAATAGAACCATCAAAATCCAGGTTGTTACCGCGAATAAGAAAATCTTATTGTTGGTTGCGACTATTTCATAACGCAACGCCATGTACAAAGCCACTGTTCTTTCGATACTGATAGCTGTTATTGTTAATAATGACACCGCGGCTAAATGAACACCAACACCGTAAGCAATCCGTATCGAGGTGCACCAGCCATTGTAGGAATTACCCAACAAGAATGCTTTCCAGGCAAGGTGAAAAGGAAGAGCCAGAATTCCTACTCCAAGATCTGAAAATGCTAAAGCGCAGATCAGAAAGTTGGCAGGCGAGTATAAAGAACGCGTTTTACAAATTCCAATAACGACAAGAAGATTTTCTATGGTAATAGGAAGAAGAAAGATCACTTCTAAGGCTGACGCGATGATACAGGCGTTGGACAAGTCTTCTCTGTAAACCCAAACAGAACTGAAGGGATAACACGTTTGCGGTGGAGAGGTCGTGAGATTCAAAGCGCCATCAGAGCTCCCGTTATCCATTGGAGCCGAAGGTATTTCCCAATAACCAAACACTAATTCACGCTGCGTTTGAAATCACGGTAAGCATGAATCTCGAAGTATTCCAAACGACACTTATCACTCAACTCTCAGACTTATAGTTTCATAAAACCAGCTGCTCACGAACTTCAAGTTGGTCCTAGACGACACTGGTCACCTCTTAAAGGCTACAACGATTCGGCCGGTTGCGCGCTGTGGCCGGATAATGAGTCGGACGTCAGTATGGTGAGATTAGTAAACTAGCAAAGTAGATATCTATTCTTCATGTCAACAAATGGCTAGAGCAATAGCTAGAATACTACTATTGGCCAACTAGCACGGCGTCTCTAATTAATTCATGGAGGAAATTTAGTCAAAGTGGTTTAGGAGAGAGTAATCTCGAATATACGTCATTTGTTAACATTTTCTGACATGAAGTGTCAGGAAGTTTGATAAGTTATCCCAGCTAATGAATACTAAAAGGAAAATCGAAGAAAAGAAGATAATGAATAGCAAAAACATCGCCAAATGGATATCTAAAAGTCTTGCGTACACAAAAGACTCTATCAGGGATTAAACTGCAAGACTATTTGTTTCTTGACTAAACATAAATTGGAGACTTTTTCGCTCAGCTTGATAATTACATAAGGACCGACAGTGATTTTTAAACCCTTTAATAACCTCCTTTAGTTGAGTAATTATAGCCTTTTTACTAGACACCGCATGTAACCATGTTTTAAATCTGTGCCTAGAGTGTAATTTTTCTTTTAAAATGACTAAAAATGGAGCGCTTGAACAAAAATAGAGTCAATATTTGAGAGCCTCGACCTCTTTTCGTGTCAAACGTTTTTCAAGAAAAATATTGTTTAAGTAAATATGAAACAGGAAAAAGAGAATCCAGAGGCTTGGTTGACGTTGCTTTTCAACTTCCAAACAATGCAGCAACCTTTACGACTTCTACCCGGAGATTGAACTCAGGATATGAAGAAATAACTATCATTTTTATGTAAAATTAAACTAAGGACTAGAAGAGGATGTGACATCTGTTATCAAAGCAAAATACGTGATTGAAAAATGTGTCAATATCGTTTTCACACGCAAAAACGCAAAGAAACTAATTTGTTTTATGAACCAACTTTAGCTGGTTAATCTTCTTTGCTCTCAGTCTCGAAAGGTGTGAATATTTGACACACAAAGGAGTCGCCCTACTCATCGTCCGCTGACATTACTTGCAGTAGCATAGCTTTTGTTTATATTCTCGACCTAAGTTATGTAATTTACTCTTGATGTCGTCGCTCGTTCGTTTGTTAAGTTGGTGAAGTTGTCAAACTTTTACTATCTTTACATGTACTTCTTCCGCCTTTATGTTACGGACTTGTTACGTTAAGCTACGCTTACGGTACAGTTACGTTAAGTTGCGTGACTGAACCATTACCCAACCCTACGGTATTTTCTTTAAACGGTAACGTTTTCAATTAAGAAATATTCTAGTTCTTTCCACGGATCTTCATTGCTTATTCAAAAATATGTCCGGCTCTGTCCGACGGATACGCGTTTCGAAAGTTTACATAAAGATTATTTTGATGTTTGCGCAACCGTAACTGTGAAACGTAAGAAAAACCGTATGTAGTGGTACGGTAGCTTTTATAAGTGCCGCCTACGTAACGCGCGTAATAATTTACAAGACTCAAGTGTCCATTTCAACTGATCTTACCGCTATTGCTTGTAAAGAAACGATATTTCCATGGTGAGGAATACCGCTGGTCAGATTGTACTGTAGACACTTAAACTACAGAAGTGTCTTTATTCAGAGAGTTTGGGTTTGAAGAGAAGAGGAGAGTAGAACTCGTCCCCAGTGTCTACTCTAACACGTCCTACACAGGATGCCCAATGAAAGAATGTAAACGATCAGCATGTACACACGAAGTGATCACGTACTTGTAATTTTTTTCTGCAACGTTGCGCGCACCAAGATCGAGTTCAACTTCTACAACTTTTCCTAACGCGCGCAAACTTGCAAGGATGGACACACAGTATATCTGTGTTGCGCGCGATGTTACAGAACAAGTTGTATCATGTGTCCGGACCTTTAAGGTGGTGTCACACGAGACATTTTGCAACAACAATTTTCTGCGCAACAATGTTGTTGTTGTCAACAGGGGCTGTTACACGAAACGATTTTCCTCGCGACATCAACGTACGTGACGCTCTGTTTGCGCATTTTGTTTGATTTGAATCGTAAAGAATTGGTTCTCTTTAGATGATAACGATAAGTTACCGCCTCTTATGGCTAGTTATTATGCTAACTTCGCAACAGCCGCCATTTTGTTGTGCGGAAAGTTGATGCCGTAAAACGACATACGCACGAGAAATGGAGTTACCCACATGAATGCCTGCTTTGAAGACTAAGGGGAGGTAAAAAACCTTATTTACAACAAAAATCGTTAGATCGTGACTGTATTTTTCCAGCTTCAGTTAGAATGTTGTCTTTTCTGATCTGTCAATCATATCCTTGGGGTTGGAGCTTATTTTCAATCAACCAATGATTGAACGAATTCACATAAGCTCCGCCCTCGAGGATGACGGATGCATCAGAAAAGACAAAAACTGTAACCGAAACTTGAAAATGAATACGGGTCGCGATGAAACGATTTTCGCTGTAACGTCGGTAGTACTCGTGAAACGAACGGTGCGCGACAAGGGTGAAAAACGCATTGCGCATACTCAGAAGTTTTAAATAAAACCATCGGGGGCTAGTAAACCTTGAAAGTTAAGGTTGTCCGTGAAATGTTTGTGCATATTTTTTCCTAAAACATTGCTTTAGTTGTTCTCTTTCCCTGGTCAAATAATACACGAGAAATTCGTATAATACACGACAGTTGAATCGACGGTACCGTAAAGACGAACGAAAGGCGTCCACGAAGGCGTCTACGAATTCCCGCCGAATTTTCGAGCATGCGCAGTGCGTTTTTCACCTGTGTCTAGGTGCGCACTCAATCTCGTCTCCAGAGCCAATTTTTCTTACTGCGCATGCTCGCAGAAAAATACTGGAGCCTAGTATTTTTCTGCGAGCATTAAGTAAGAAAAATCGGCTCTGGGGACGAGATTGGTGCGCACTTTAGCGTCTCTTTCCTTCGGTGCTCAATTTTACCACTATGATTAACCGAATTGAAAAGGGAAATCGAATCAAGGTTGCCTTACCTTTTTGTTTTTTAGAGACCTCTAATACTATAAGCATACTTAAATAATGGAATTTTTGCTTTTTTACTGCTAAAGCAGCTAATTAACAATTGATATCCAACGCACAATAAGAGATAGTTACGCGCACGGTTTCCGGCAATATTGCATACGTTGACTGAATCGAGTTCTGCTTTTGCGAAAAGTCGTTATAAAACTATTACTTTCCAACAGTTTTACGGGCAAAGTAGTATGGTGTGGTATAATTTTTGCCTCTGGTTGCAGTGGAATGTTTTGACCAGCTGTAATGTAGTTCGCATTGCATTAAAAGAGCAATCATCCAATCAACATCTGAGGATGCTCCTATCTTACGTCTTATCTAAGCGCTATTTAGCCTTTCTTGCTGGAGAACGCCAGTAACGCAGACTAAGCGTTGATTGGAGGAGGGCGAGACAAAAGTATAATTCGAAACATTAACACTGGCCACAGTTCGTCGGAGAATTTCAAACCACAGATGCATGTGGGGTTCCTGTGGTACTAAGCTGGCTGGTTCTCAGGCTTCCTCGGTGGTAATTAAGACAGGAATACCGGATCTCGATTTGCTTGCTGGGGAGGTTAAAAACTGATACCTGTTTGGATTGACGTCAAAACACGTCAGAACGCGCGTATGGCGATAAGAGCAACGATCAAGTGTCAACATAGTGAATAACAAAGCCTTTAGGTACTGGTAGTTTAACCTGAAACTGAATATTGCGATTATCTTTCAAAGTTTCCTAAAATCCATGAAATGTTTTCCAGATATCGTTGCTAACGAAAAGTAGACAGGTTGTTGAGTATCAACTTCAGATCTAGTTTCAAGTGGACTTTATAGAGAGAGAAAACGCATCTGATCTAATGAATTTTAATTCAAATATTTGAAATTTACAGCCAGGATAGTTTGTAATCTTATATCTAGTCTTGGTTGTCACTGGCTTGATTTTTTATTGTAGAAACTTAATTACAGACGTTTCGGTCCAAACGAATTAAGATCTTGGATTACTTGTGCGTGAGAACGTTTTTCTGTACACTGTGAAAGATTTTTGAGCGGATTTTTGCTGAGGGAGGAAAAATGTAGAACCTAGAGAAAAAACTCTCGTGGCATAGAAAAGAACAACACATCAATTAAACTCGGTTCACATATGATCCAGCGCCGAGCTGGACTTGAATCCGGACCACTGCGGTGAAGGGCCAGTACTAGTGCTCTAATCGCTCGGCAAACCGTGCCACCCATGTCTTCTTCAGACAAAATTTCACTTATTTGTTGAATGCTTGACTTTCATAACTTTGCTTTGCGGTACTTAGTTTTTTTGCTACTGGCGAATTACTCTTGTATATAATACACAAAGGGAGATTCACCACGCTCAACGTAAATCAACAGCTGCCAGTGATAGCAAATCAAGCAGTCTCTATCACATCTTTTTCCGTGATTAGCATCTAATGTTTCGCACAACAAATAAGATAATCATCAAGTTTATTTTATTTTCCATTTTCAATGCCAAATCTTGTAAAAACAAGTTAACTAAATAGTATAATCTTAAGGATTGTTGACAGATTTTGTTATTAAACCGTGATGAAACAGAAGTGGTATAAATAACTTGTACGCTTTCTACGTTTATAAACTAAACTAGCTTGAAAGTGAACTCAGGTTTGGGCTGCGCGTCGCCGATAAATGAAAGATACAATAAGAATTGAATGGAAATCTGTAACTTCTATAACTCCGCGACGAATTAAGGGCGAAGGCTCAAAACGTCAGTAAGGCAAGTACTCTTGCTCTTTTTATGCGGTGTTACAGATTTCCATCCGTTCCGCTTATTCTAAATTTGTAGTCAATGAAAACCGTGAATTTCATAGGAAGGAATAAAATACTAAAAGAAATTCGTTAAAACATTCTCCCACTTGATAAACTAATACCTTTAGGCTAAAAATAATTTTTCCTTTTTCATTCAAAACCGTGCACCCCAAATGAGCCTGTTACGATCGAGATGACGTTAGCAATTAGTTGCTAGGAGACGTCTAAGTGAAGTTTATCTCCACTTAATCATGTATGATGTTCTGTGTAGTGCGATTGCTATCCAGATCGTATGTGCACTATAGAGACTGCGGATCAGAACGTTCTCGAGCCAGACAATGACCCAAAGGCAAGCTAGATAACTTTCAGAGAAATATTGCTTCCTATTTTTAATAATAGTTCTTTTTTTTAATATTGAAAAGATTATAAGTTAGGAAAGTAATCGAAGCTGAGCCGCAGTGAGATAATGCTGCAGGAGAAATATAAAGGTTTTGTGTTTTTCACCATTTTTTCTTGATTTCTTTTTTCTTTTCTTGTGTGTCTGTGTATGTATTTTTGTTGTCCTTTTATTTCCTTCCTTCCTTCCTTCCTTCCTTCCTTCCTTCCTTCCTTCCTTCCATGGAACTGTACTAACTAAATACTGCAAAATAACATTAAACAATAGAAACAAAGGATTTTGTAAGATTTGCTACAGTTTGGTGTATCCAGCACAATTTCATGTTTTTATTCAATGCACTTTTTCAATGATCAGTTTACCATTAATATAAATTATATATATCGAAACATTAAGTATTTCATTATAATAATGTATATTATGTATTTTAACATTGAATACAGGTTTGTTTGTGCATTTTTCCTTATTAAGCTAAAACATTAAGAAATTTCAATTAAGTATCGTTGCTAAGCATATACTGCAGTCTGTTACTATAACTAGAACTACTTGCGTCAATTCAAATTCATAAGTATATCATTAATTCAATTTTCGTTTTGAATTAAAACTCAAATTCTATTTTTATCAGTTAGGAATTGATCTACTAAGATACAATACCTGTTTAAAACAGTCTTTGAATCGTACAAAGTGGTTATCCTTTAATTTTTCTCAAATTTAGGTAACTTTCAAGCTGAGTGTAAGAAATAATATGGCAATTGACCGAAAGAAGGCATAATAAAACTCATTTTCGATTCAAATTTTCACGTATTTGGATCAGTTAACACTTTTATCTAACTTTTATTAATCAAAACCTCTTACAAACAACCTAAACTTTCCAAAATTGATAACTTTAGCTTTGTACAACAGTTCTTCTTCAGCTGAATAGTTTTTGTTCCCCCAATGCTTGAACGTGAAAAAAATCTCCTCTTAATATAAAAGGTCGTTTACCTTTTCATCATGAGTTTTTTACCTTTCTTTTTAATTTATATATTTATATCTTAATTTATTTTTTTGAATTATATGTTATGCACAGCTTCAACATTCAATGTAAATAAGTGTTCAGCTTTTTGAATCCTGTGTCTAATAAAGTTATTATTATTATTATTATTCAGTTTAATCTATTTTCTTTGCTTGGTAAAAAAGAAAATGAGATTCTTAGTGACAGCCAGGAAACTAGATAGTGTTCACCTGAGCCCTTTTGATCCCTGAATTTCGTTTGGATTCCAACTTTATTCGGTCGAATGGCAGCAAATGACGTAAATTGTTTTAACGTAAATAGTTTTGACGTAAATTGTTTTTACGTTTCAAAGTTCCGCTTACAGTACAAATTTAGATGGCGGTTATAATCAGATGACTGTTGAACCATGTAATGTTATGGTCCATAACATGGCGCAAAGAAGTACTCAATATGCAACTGATCTTAATTATACATGATATGCGTGACCAACACCACGGAAAAACGACTGCGCATGCACGAGTTTTCGCGGGCTTACG
Organism: Telmatactis stephensoni; assembly: GCA_029948255.1. NCBI lineage: Eukaryota > Metazoa > Cnidaria > Anthozoa > Actiniaria > Isophelliidae > Telmatactis > Telmatactis stephensoni. Next base: position 569,883 of record JALIZF010001926.1, read on the forward strand.
GCCGTTCGCGTCTCGACCACAGGAATCCCAAACAATATTTTTGGACCCACATAACTTACTAACTGCTTCGTATATAAACTTTTCCGTGAGAGCCAGAGGAATGAAATTACAGTGAGACGGGGGTACGTTCACGTGCTATCTTTAGAATATTTGCGGATATTGATATTGGTTGTCTTTGGGGAAAGATGGTGAAATACAAACTTAAAGAACGCAGAAGAAAAGGAAAGAAAAAAAATCCTAAATTGCGAAGTAACTGAATAGATTATCAAGTTTGACTTCCGGGATGGAAATCAAAGTAATATATATATCACAAAGCTAAATCAATTAACGTTGGACGCAAATGGCACTAGCAAGCATTACCTTACAGCCTTTTAGAGATTCATCGATATTTGTAAACACGTTTTAACAGACTATAATATTGACTACAAATTTGGTTGCTGTAGAATTGACATGCGAAACATAAGGTTTTCGCTTTTAACGGGCCGATATATGTGCGCATCTATAAATTGGATCCTCTTTCAAACAGTATAAGTATTCAGTTGCTAAGTATTAGTGGTTGGTTGGTGGTTGGTTACTAAATATAGAACTCAATGCGTCAAGGTAAGTGATTCGTATAGCATTAAACAAACAATTAAAAACAAAGGATTTTGTAAGATTTGCTACAATTTCGGGTGTATTTGGTACATGTCAGTTGTATTCAATCTGCTTTTTCATATTATCAGTTTACTATGAATTTTTCATTGTATAGAATTTATATCATGTATTTTAGCATTGAATACAGGTTTGTTTGTGCATTTTTCCTTGTTGAGACAAAACAAATTAAGAAATTTCAATTAAGTATCGTTGCTAAGCATCTACAGCAGTGTATAACGATTATTAGAACTACGTGCGTCAATTCAAACCCATAAGTATATCATTAATATAAATATATATTTCATTCATTCATTTGCGAATCATTTTTTCCAAGAACTTTAAAAGCCTTACCGTGGGCGAGATTGAGTTAAGCGTGATTCCTTACTGAACCCGGCCTTTTGATCGAATTTCGTTTATACGGTCGAATGGCAGCAAATGACGTAGACTGTTCAGAGTCAAAGTTCCGCTTACAGTACAAATTTAGACGGCGGTTATAATTAACTGACTGTTAAACTAATGTTAACTAATGTTAAACTAATGTTAAACTAATGCTATGGATCATAAAAAATAAAGCTGCGCAAAGAATTACTCGATATACACCTGATCTTACATGATTAAATTGACGGACACCGCGTCAAAAACGAGTGCGCGTGCGTGACTTTTCGCGGGCTTTCGCGCGTCCGCGTCTAGACCACAGGAATACCAAGCAATATTTTTAGAATTTTTATCAATAGATTTTTAGCGTATCATATCTTTGAGCTACATTTTTAGATTGGTGCAAACAGGAAAGTACTTGGTACAAAAGGCAGGCGACAGAATATACTACAATTAAAGTCCTCAAATGATGTTTTTGGGACTAACTTTGGTTTTTGTGGCTTGAGTTTTCGCCGGTCAAGTACAAACACGAATGTTTTGATCGGGATCGTTTCATAAGTCGCGCATGCGCGGTAGTTTTGCCACAGTGTCTTCGTGACCAATTAACTGATTGATTCTGCGCATTACTTGTTAATATAACGGGCTAAACTGACTCTGGATTTGTCATCTGCAAAAATGAACCAATAAATTACTGACTGCTTCGTATAGAAACTTTTCCTTACTAGAGTGCACTCAATGAAAAACATGAAACTATAAAAAATAACAGCAAAATAGTGCAAATTAGCCAAAATAACAGCAAAACAGCAGCAATAAACTGATAAACAAGGGGTTTAATACAATCAATTTGGGCGGTTTTTTATTTTCATATTATTAGTTGATCATTATTTCAATATATTTCATTTATATTATGTATTTTAGCATTGAACAATTTAAGTTTTGTTTGTGCATTTTTCTTGTTTAGTCATGACAACTTAAGAAACTCCAATTAAGCAGTATCGTAAGCTAAGCATCGCTAAGTCTGTTGCCATAGCCATATCTACTTGCGTCAATTCAAATTTATAAGTATACCATTAGTACATCATAAAAATATCATTCTGTTCATTCAATTTCGAATCTATAACTTTATCAAGAACTAACCAAAGCTTTGAACGGGCGAGGCTAAGAATTCAATGCACCCTGTTTGAATCAATGCTCAAAATTAAGCTCATTTTGCTTGGGATTCCTGTTGTCAAGACGCGACGCGCGTAAGCCCGCGGAATTTCGAGCATGCGCAGTCGTTTCTGACAGCAATAATGAACGAATATAATAGTATGTTTATGGTATTACTAATGGTATACTTGTGAATTTGAATTGACGTACGTAGTTCTAGTTATACATATATAGTAACGGACTGAACGATGCTTAGCAACGATACTTAATTGAAGTTTCATAGGTAGTTTTTGCTAGAACAAGGAAAATGTGCAGACAAATCTTTACTTATGAAAATGAATAATATAAATGATATATAACTGAAACATTAATATGATAAACTAATGACATGATAAAACGCATTTAGAGTGCTTTGAATATAAACATGAAATTGTACTAAATCGTACAAAATCCCGTTTATTTTCCATTGTTTAATTTTGTTTTGCACTAATTTAGTTAGTAAAGTTTCATGCTTTTCATTGAGTGTATTCTTGTAGTCGAAGAGTAATACTTAACAACCAATTTTACTGCTTCAACCAGATACAATATACAGACAAAATCTACGAAAAATTATTTATATTTGGATTTTAAAAAAATGGTCCTAATGATATTGTAATGCTACACGGATCACTTACTTTGACGCATTTAGTTCCATATTTAGTAACAAACCAACCAACGTATACTTAGTAATACATATATCGGCCCGTTAAAAGTGAAAATCTTGTACTTCTTACGTCAACTCTACAACAACTAAATTTGAAGTCAATATTAAAACGCGTTTATTAATGTTGATGGATCCATAAAGGCTTTACAACGTAACACTTGCTAACTGCTCCTAGTGCGTCTATGTTTTATTTATTTTTCATGTATATTACGTTGATTTTCATACCGGAAGTCTAACGTGGTAACCTATTCACCTCGCAATTTATGACAGCCTCGATTTTTTTTATTTTCTTCCTTTTCTAAATTTTGATTTAGACATCATTCCTCAGAGACAACCAATATCAATATACGCAGAGATGTGAATGTAACCCCGTCTTACTCTTATTTCATTTCTCTGGCTCTCGGACAGAAAAGTATACGAATCAGTTTGTATACGTTTAGTGGGTCATTTTCGCAGACGACAGACGGACAAGTCCAGAGAGTCAGTTTAGAGCTGATTATATGCGGGCTGACTACTTTTGTTTTCTTTTTCCTGGGGGCCACAAAACAAAAGAAGTCAGTCCGGATAACCGGGCCAGCCCAATTCATATAATCAGGCCGTTAGTCCGTTTTGTCAACAACCTAGTGCGCAGAATCAATCGTTTTTGGTCGAATGGCAGCAAATGACGTAGATGGTTTTGGGTAGTAGTCAAAGTTCCGCTTACAGTACAAATTTAGACGCGGTTATAATTAAATGACTGTTGGACCTTGAAGTTATGGTTGAAAACGTTGCGCAAAGAACTGGTAATCGATATGCACTTTGTCTTCCATGACTGACAGATTCTGCGCACTAGAACTTGTTGACGCAACGGACCATAAATTGATTCCGAACTAGAGTACGTACTTTACGTTACATCTGATTTTTTTCGTTATAAAGATAACTGATTTCAAAGGTCTTTGCGATCGACGCCTAATAACTGAGTTATGCACTCATTGCACTGGCCCAATAGCTGTCTACGAAGAGTTTGTCTCATGGGACCGGATATTCGAAAGCGGGTTAACGCGAACGCAGGGCCGTTAAGGCCCGGTAATACGAGTAACAAAATCGTGCAACTTGTCGCGCAACATTGTTGCAAATGTTGCTCGTATTACCACCCCGCGCGCAACAAATTATCTTTGTTGCAAAAAGTAGACAGTGCTTCTACTTTTTGCTCGTTTAATTTTGTTTTGAAAGAGATGTTTTTACATATTATGTATTATAAATCAAATTGTGATGTATGATAAAACCTTGTTTCCATTTGATCGCTACGATTGCTAGAGAGTAGCTAGTTTCCATATGATCGCCACGATCGCCGAGATACGATAGAAAAAATTCTATCTCGGCGATCGCGACCGCCACAGTACGATCCCCAGGATCGCTGCGATCGCCGAAACACGTTTTGGGACGAAGCTGGCGATCGTAGCGATCAAATGGAATCCAGGCTATATGATTTCGACAATAGAATACATCTTCAATTTTTGTTTACTGGACTAATTTTTTTTTTTTGCGGTTCGTGAAAAAATCGCGAAAATTAGAACCCGCAAAAATAAAAAAATACCATATCTATCTACTGCCCGGTTGTTACAATTGTGTTATGAAAGGAAAGTAGCAATACATTTCAAATGAACAGGAGTATCAGAAAAAGAAATTAGAAAAATTCAAGGTTCTCTTTTTCAGTAACGTATCGAACTGTAATGAAGCGAGAAAGGTTTTCGTCCAAGCGTGAAAAATTCACGTAAAAGGTTTCCTAAATCGATCCTAAGTACAAATCGGAAGGCCTTGACAACCATTCTCTGTCGTGCGCAGACTTCAATATTGTGCACTTATCCGTTATATAGTTAAATCAAATATCTTTGATCGCTTGGTCTTACGCCCCCTCCAAAGCCTGATTTAAAAATAAAGAAATTGATGGGTTAACAAGTAGAAGAAAATATTCAGACAACTGCCTTTTACATGTAAGTACTTTATTGAATGTTCTATGGAAATAATAGTCCAAACTGAATCGGAACTCCTTAGAGAGGAGAAATGACTGTAATATTACGATCTAGAAGTGCGAATATAACAGTTTTTATTTAACACAAATTAAAACACTTTAAAAGCATTCGAGCATTTGGGCTTGTTTTAAGAATATAATTTAGTCATTAGGAGGTTAACTAGTTAGTTTTGATAAGCGCACAAACATGAATTTCCGATGTTTTTTCTTGATTTTGAACTTGATTCACGACATACTGCATGTAGGTGGGTCGTGTTATGATATTGTTACAGACCCCTGGCCACTAGTCAGAGTCGCGCTAGATTATAGGATTCTTTTAGACACTATTAAGGAAAGCCGGAAAGAAGGAATAGTCAGGAAGCATGAGTAAAAGACTCGGTTGGTTTACATGTAGCTTCAAAGTCTCGTTTGTTTATGGAAACTCCTGGTTGTATACCACACAAAATCCTATATGTTACAATTTTGCGACATTTTAAAGTTTTCGATATCTTAAAAATTAGATTTTTTTGGTACTTATTTCAAGTACTTTTTTGGAAAGCCGCTAGATACATATACATATGTACTTCTTTTTCAGGTTTCGTTTTCTTTTTCGTTTTCTTTGTCGGTTTTTTGTTTGTTTTCTTTCTTTCTTTCTTTCTTTCTTTCTTTCTTTCTTTCTTTCTTTCTTTCTTTCTCTCTCTAGCTCTTTCTTTCTCTCTCTCTAGCTAGCTCTTTCTTTCAAATAAAGGTGCATTCATTCATTCATTTTTTCTTTCTTTCTTTCCTTCCTTCCTTCCTTCTTGCTCGTTTCTTTCTTTCTTTCCTTCCTTCTTTCTGTGAGTTTGTTTTTCATTGCTGAAAAAAAAAAAAATAAATGAAAAAGAGGTCTTTTAATTTTACTTTTATTACCGCGAAAACTAATTGTCCAAATATAGTTCCCGAGGAAATAACTTAATCTGGTTGAAGTACTTCCTTGCGATTTTTAAAGTGACTTGAAAAGCCAACCAACCTCTCGACTGTGCTTTTTATTTCTTTGAAAGATTAAGAATATTGCCTTCGATTAATAATCTTTGAGCTTTATTTTGGACAAGTAACTCGGCTTTAAGCAGTTAATAGCGAGTGAGAAAATGCACGAAGTCAGTTAAGGATGATATTAATGATTTTCTAAGAGCTTGAATCTACTAGAAGAGAGACTCTTAACCCTAACTCATTCCTAACACCACAAGATGCACCCGCTGTCAAACTAAGATCCACTTACACTCGCTAATTCCTTGTTTTCGTGGGTTGATCAAGGTGGTAAACAGTGCCTCAACGTCACTTGTAGTCTAGTGCAACTTGTAATGTCGAAAAACTATTTTTCCTCGCAATAATGAACCAGTAAGACGACGGAAGAAAGAAACTGTACTACTGCCCTATTGTTTGAACGATTGACAGGTAGTCTATTGATGGTTTATAACACTAAACTAACGTGCTACAGGTAGTATTGTTTACCATCGTTCTTCAGTCTCTTCAATTTCCCGCTTCTTCGTATATCAGCCAATATTACAACCACAGTAAATCATTCGAGGCATCTCATGAGTTTATTGATATTCGAGGCAATTCGAAGTAAAAGAAAATAAACGGAATGAAAAGGGAATGAAATTGTCGGAGTTGAAGACCTAATTAAGTAAGTAATTTGGAAAAAAAAACAATTTAAGTAATATGAAAAGACACTTTGCAATTAAGATCGAAATGAAATGCAAATTAACAGAAAGCGGAAAAATCAGAATGTTGGGGGGAAAAACGTGTATGCATAATTGAATGGAAACTATTTAAATAGAAAAACAATCAGACACCAAACGAAGTAAAACGAAAGAAAACTACAGTAGTTTGAGATGTATTTGAATATGGTTAAAAACCAGAAAGCAAGTTGCCCGCCTCCATATAAGGAGAGTTTAGAAATTCAGCGAACCCAAAACACTTACAAGTCAGGAAGTTCTTTGATGACCAAAGCCGCCACATCTATTAAAGATGTTTTTCAAGAAAGGTGCAGCTTGGCCATTGACGTCAATAAGACGTCATTCTGACGTCACTGTGTCTAAAAATCGCCCACGAACGTCTCAAAGGTTGATTTTTACCATTCACGGGTCTTCTTTTTATCTCGATCCTTATTTTATATTCCCATTCCTCTTACCAACGAGTGGGCTGACTCTGTGGAAACTATCGAGTGTTCTTTTCTTAGCTTCCTTTAATTCGCCCTTCCTTCAATTCCAATTTGCAATAATACTCCCGAGGAAATCGGAGATCAGAGCCGTAGGATTCCATATTGGAGGTTTAATTATTTCCTGCACTGACTTAGGTTTTTTTGGAGTCATACAATACAAATCACGTTACATCGTGGACTACCAACGCATTGCTACTGTGGTCTATTTTCAGGTAAGTCCGGGTTAAGTGGGCTGGCTAACTCTCTGTAATAACTCAGAATAATGAACTCTCGTTCTCGCTAAAGAACTAATTCGATATCGTCTTAACCTGTATGTATATCTGTGTACATTGGGTATAATTTCGGTTGGCGAATCTGTTAACCTTAAAATAGAAAGATCAATAGACGTTGTGTATTGGAGTATATAAAGGGCACTAAAAATACCATAGCTCGATATAGGTCTGCGACGTGCTTTAGCAATTTTACACTACATTAGTCCAATTGACAGTAATGACATGGGAACAATAGTATTCAAGACATGTTTACTTATTTTTTATCTACGGCTTCACGTGAACGTAGATTCGCCATTTTCAGACCATGTCGAACTTGAACGTCGACTATTATCAATTCTCTCCTACGCGCAACGCATTTTGAAACATTTTCGCTAATTTCTCTTTATGTGCATTATATTAATGGGCATTCGTTCATTTATTTGTGACAACCATTTTATTACAATTTTTTAGTATTTTTTATTTCTTAGTATACTAAACAACCATTGAAGTTAGATATAAACTGTCAAAGCTCTATCTAGCAGTTTTCACTTTCGGTCGTTATCAGTGAAGGATTTGAACAATTCAAATGGTCCACCGGGGTCTAGAGTGCTAAGAGCCCACGTTTTGGTCGATTTGGTTTCCATGGTGAAGCTTTTAATGACCTGGTTCCAGACGGGTATCTGTGAGAACATGAAATGTGCCACCCCTTTTAGCTCAAAGTCACGAGAAAAAGATTCCAAAGGTTTTTCTATGGAACGACGAAATCTTAGATAATTAATCATTCAAAATCACGCACCTAAGTCTCAAGACACTACGCTATTCGTTCCCAGCACCAAACCAATGTCATCTCTCTTCGTTTCTCTGCTCTTCCTCATTTTAATAATTTCTTTTTCAATTCACGCACAAGCTACAGCTCTGTGGGGATCTGCGAAGAATTACCACACTCAACGACCAACCAGTCGTTTCAAAGCTTTTGAACTGAATAGGAATTAAATAATAGAAATGAAACAGTTGGTGAAGAATGGCGCCCATTCTCTTTCACTCTGCTGTCACTTTGTGCGTGACTTTCTATGTTGATAGTTTACTCTTCCGTTTTGCTCAGTTGTGACTTAAATTACTGTCTGCCTAAAGAGGAAGTTCAGGAACACCGCAAAGCTTCATCGACAGTGAGTTCCGGACGAGGAGAATTTTGAGGTTAGAAGTTGTAACAAATCATAGATTCCGATAATAATTTCACCTGTGATATTACGTGAAATGCAGATAAATTTATCATCGCATAATGACGTTCGTTGAATTGTCAGCCATTCATCGATGGGCTTACTGATCAGCATGAAAATAGACTACGAGCAGATGCACTCTATGCTCCAGGAATTAGTTGAATTAATGAGCCAACGATTTTTCGCCGACATTTGCTCCAGATCTCAGCGTCTAGAAATATAGCTTCGGTGCTGCCAAGTTTATTTAGCTAGCATTTTTTAATTTTCGTAATATAAAGCTCAAACGGATACAATTTTTCAAGTAGACTGCCAGGAGTGTTAGTCGGCCTAGTTTCCCGTCTTTGCTGCATTTAGTTACCTCGGCACTCAAATAGTTAACATGACTTGTATGGCCACCGGCCTGTTAGAAATATAACTTGGTCGGCAAGGATCAGTCTTAATATTTGTTGCTATTTTCCCATATTTTCCCCATATTTTTCGTTTCAATGCTTTTTATGATATAAGTATATAGTTTTACGTTAATTTGACTGCTTCTGTTATTGTTAAGGATGTCAAGGTTTCAAAGCCCGCCTACTAGTTATGTTACTAAGCTGATAAAAAATTGCCGATGTGCTCTGACCAATTAGATCATAATCATTAACATCAACTTTCATGATTAGCGTTAAAACTATTTACTGGGTTGCCACAGGAAACCCAGTCTAGAATTTCGTCGTGTTTCTCCGTCTTTATTTCACTATGAATCACGCTAACACATTGTAGACTGTCTCCGTACCAAACTGGTTCTTGAAGCATGCACTAATCCCTCAAATGAACAATTTTTAATCTAAATTCAGTAACGAAATTGATATTTCTTTTATATAAGCTCACCAGTACAACTGCATGCAGTAAAATGATAGTAGTAACACCAGTCTAGCACGACTCGAAACAACAATGCATGGCTTTACTGGTTCAAATCCACCAGTTAATCGTTTATTTTCATGGAGAATCAAAGACAAAATAATCCGTTTTCAATACCACCAAAAAATTTACCATTCAAGATTGGTGTGGCAAAAAAATCTTGTTTGTTTTTTGAATATTTGATAAAAAGGCGAAATAACTCGACTCCCACGACTGACGGGGGTGCACGCAATCTGATCGCGCACTGATTGCATTAAGTGCAACACTCATCCACTTCAAGATTCTGTGGTGCTATTTTTATTTTCATGGCAGAATCTGATTCAATTTCTAAAATATTGCGCGCAATCACTTGTGGATTGAAGTGCAAGTAAGTACTACAGATAACGTGCATTGATCGAGAGATTTTCATTGCTACATGATCAATTAATGTTGAAATTAACAAGACACTAGTTCTACAACCACAGTTTTATTACTACCATCAACAACACTATACTAACTGTCAATGACTACTCATCCGATAACCTACACACAACCCGAATTCAGTACAAATACTCATGTGTACTAGTCATGTAGCATTTTTTGTACGATTGTACATGTGAAACGGACCGCGCCGTGCCGTAATTTTACCTGGACACTTTCACAGGGAGATACGGTGAACTGCTCTCAGAATAAGGTCACCGATTACCGCGGTTAATGCAAGTGTAATATCAACATCAACTTTGTTTTGTATGCTGATGATAACCTTTAAGGTAAACAAGAGACTTTCACAATGGCGTGTCCTTCAAAAGGAGCGATTATGATACCTGGAGTGCAAGTATTTTTGACCTCATGTGCATTGCTAGACGGTACATACTTTTACATAAAAAAATGTTGTTCAAAATAGAAAAAACCCGACACTGACTCGAGTTCACATCACTTTATTGAGTGAAAACGTTTATCCGCGAGCACATTTGCATCTTGGGAGATTTCCTAACAATTTTGAGTCAGCTTTGGTAATGACTTCTTAATGAGTTATTTTGCAGAAGAGCTGGAACTTTGTTAGTGACTCCAGCATTAGAGTTTCATGAGAATTCTCGCGTGAGTTAGAGCGAAAAATGCGTGGGCGGTGATCCTTAGAGACTTCTAAGACGTTTACTGTACCTGCTCAAGCTCCCCCCATTGCTTTTGACTTCCACATTGTGTGCAGGTCATCAAAACAAATAAAGGCAAATCAAAACCAAAGAAAAGTAAAACTATGGATAGATAAACCCCTTCAAAGAACTTAGAAAGATAAAAAGATAGAAAGAAAGATAAGAGCAGAAAAGAAGAAAATAAACAATAAATAGGCAAAGCAAAAAGGGAGAATGTAGTGAGACAAAAGCAAGTCTCAAATAAAGTTCCCAAACGTTGTTAGTGTATACCTTTTTAAACCAGAAATATATCGACTTAAGCTTTTCTGACTACAATTAGCTCCAAGATCCTTTACATACATTTAATTTTCATTTGGCAAAACTATAGTTAGACTACCATGGTGCATCAAGCTACTAAGGCCCTTCTAACAAAATGCATGCAATAATTGCACCTAACGAGAAAAGCTTTTAATGAAAGACAAAATAAATGACTTAATTTGGTTCTTTACAGTTTATTGAATGTTCTGGAAAAGGGGGATCGTCACGAAATAGCTTAACGATTTATCTATTTTGTTATATTTAGAACTGGCTGAATTGGAGCATAGCGGTATCACCCCACCCCACTGAAAAATCTGTTAATTTCACTGTATATAAATAATATATATCAAAAATGTCGAACGGAAATCTAGCCTTCTAGAGAAGTAGGGACAAATGTCAGCGAAGCTATCCCATAACTTTCTTCCATGCTTTTGATTTATATTCAAATTGACCTAATTTCTACAAAACGCTTTATATAGATTATCAGACTTTCTCTAATCCCCGATATTTTGGTGGACAGATCACGCACAAAGCAATATAAACGAAGCTCTGCAGAAAGAATAATTAATTTAAGGAAATACTAAAACCATTCCATATTTCATGAGTTAGCCTCGTTTCACTGGATTGTCCAGTATTCGACACAACAAAAATAAAAGTGGACTTTCCTCGATTCTCAGACAACTGAATTAATCCCTGACTCTCTAAACTGAAATGAAAGTTATTTGCCTCGTGAGATATGGATTAAGCTATTTTTTTGGTTGTCATGCCAACATTGACTGATTAGAAAAAGAAACGGCGTTCTATCTGTAGCCATGGTTCTCTAATGTGAAATCAATGCTTCAAAGTCCACCAATTTTCTTCCCGAATTTGCCCTTCCACAAAATAACGATGTTAATCACGTTTCACGAAAAACGAAAACGTTTTTCTCACGTTTTACCCAGCGAGAAGTCTGTGTTAAATGCACTAAAAATAGCTTTTATTTGTATGCGCTTAAAAACCCATTAACTGTTAATCATTAATTTCCTAAGATAAATCCCTAATAGAACAGAAGTATGCTATCAAAAACAGCATCTTTTCACTTGTCTAGCACATATGTTGTCTAGAATCAGTGGATGTCACAGTTTCTAAGGACACGAAATCGAGTCGTCTGCCACCTTAAGTTCAGCTCGTAGGAGAGTTATTTAGAGTCGAAGGAGTTCTTGAAGACTTTCAAGATCAGCTCAAAAATAAACAACGTTAACTGCAATTTTATACCTTCTAAATATCCATTAAAGGTAGAATTTAGTCCAGTCCTTTATGACGAGGACTCTCAACCAATCCGGTAAACTCGTGGATATTCAAATCCAGTTTGTCCTTCATGGACAAGCTGTGTACGTACAGTGTAGGATATAGAATGTCTTTAAAAATTGTGAAAACCTAACAGGAATTGGCGTGACAGTTCGTTTGTACGAGCTTTAGCTATTTTTGAGCATTTCACTCTCTTGGTAACTTTTTGTTTCTTATTTATGATAGCCAGCTTTCGAATAATGAATGTAGACAAACACCAAATGACTCCGTCGATCAGTCAGCTGGTCTTCAAGTGAACTATAGTACCTTGTTTGTGTTTGTTTAATTTCAGTGTTTGTTTTTGTTTGTTTGTTGTGTTTGTTTTAGTCTCTTTTACGTACATTAAATGTAAAAAATGTATCTTGTTGCAAAAATACATTCTATTTTTGCTTTTGATGTCGTCGATCGTCTATATTCATCGTCTTCTCTCTTAGTACGCATCGAAATGTTTTGTGTCTTGCTTTGAATTTTGAGAAAATGTAAAAAATCACTGACCCACTCGCCAAACTCTTTGGAAATTAGATATATAATTAGATAATTTAGTCCAGCATTGCCCTTAAGGTAACAAAATGCATACCGAAATAAAATTCTCATTATGGATTTTATACTATTGGCGATGAGTGGCCATAAAACTAGTAAAGAATTGCCAAGGGGGGGTTTGCGGCGAATTATAGCAATGTTTTCTTTCTAGGAAATTAGTTCACATTTACAAATCTTTGACTCGCAAATAATAAACAATATTCCACAATTTTCCAGTAAACTTTGTTCCTGTGAAGCCAGTTCTCCCAAAGGAACAAACTGTTAAAATCTTTGTACTTGTAGATCGTCAACAAGATTTTAGACGATTTTCTCCGCCTGAAACTTTGAACGGGAGGGGTAAGAAAAAGTCAACAGGGAAGTTTTTCTAATATCTTCGTGTTTTGCTTTCGAAACTGCAACGGAAGAAGAAGCTTTATGAAGTGAAATTTGTATAATCTGTTCAGCGAAAAAAGATACGATAATATTCAGCAGGGGCGGATAATGGGGTTCCTGTTTGGTAATGAACATATGTCTTCTCAATGACATATCTTTCTTTCCTTGGGAGAAAATTTGAATAAAAGTGGGGAAAATCAAGAAGTTGCTTATGTCTTGGTAGGCAGGAATTAACATTTTATGAATAGTCAAGTATCGAAGAATTTCTGTCAAGAGGGTCATCCGTCCTTCCTTCTTTCGGGGATAAAAAAGTACGAGAGATGTGAGCGAAGAGGTAAACAAGCTGGTCAAAATTTTGCTTTTCGTCAGAAAAAAAAGGTTTTCCCCAAGACTGAACGCTTCCTCAAAGAGCTCATTAATTTTCAATTTGGCGGGAACAAGAAGACTAGAAAATCTGCATTTCAAAAGCAATGATGTTCAAAACAGGAAGATAGTATGACGTCACTGGGAATTTATGGCAACTTAAGCTGGCGGTAATGAGAGTTTACATTCGATCAGAATGTTGACATTTCAGGCAAAAGCGAAAAGCGCTGTCGAAAACAATCGATTTTCCACTCAAAAACCATCGTACTTATCAGTTAATTCTTTTAAATGGGTTTTTGTGTATTTTTGGTAATCTTTTTTTGTCGTTTGAATATAATTGAAGCGCTGAAGAAAATATCAGTCTGCAGGATTTCTCTTCACAAATATAAACGCACTTCGAGAAAATTGTCTAGAGGAAATATAGAAATTTAAAATTACTTGTATTATTGTAATAGGAAAAAATAAAGATATAAAAGCACTGGAGTTCAGCAAGAATTAATAAACTTTATTCTGTAAATTATCCGGTTTATTAATAACCGCCGTAATTTCACACGATTGAATCTATTTACTTCAAAATATCTATAAACAAATTTTCTAAAAGCTCTTAAAAACCATATTAGGAGCCATCCAAAAGTATTTTTGATACAAAATTTTGTTTTTCATCATGTTTGGGCGATAAGCTGGTAGATTCTCCTTACTTGTGTATGACATCATTTTGACATCACACCCCTCCCTGTATGCAAATGAGGCAGGTTAAGGCTCCAAACCTCTGAGTTTGTTACCACAAATAGCACAACTTACATCGTCGGGCAGCTGTAGTGAAAAGCGCCAGCTACTGGTGGGTAAAAATAGATTTTGAATTTTTATTTCCGTCTAGTATGAACTATAAACAGCCCTTACATTTTAACTAGATTTAGCTTGATTCCAAGGGTTTTCCTTTGCTACTATTTCGGTTCGCTCGTAGCGAGTTCGAGCGTTGTTTTTTGCCATTACCAAGCAAGATCTTTCGATTTTTACTGAGGATTCCACTGCGAATATTGACCGAATTTTGTGCTCAGAGTCAGAGATCTGCTACTCGTTGAGAAGCTGTACTCTCGCTGTACCGTTAGCTTTTCCATCTAGCAGGGTTTTAGCTAAAAATAGGTAACTTAAATTGATGTCTTGATGGAACTCTAGAAGCTAAATGTAGTCCGTATAACGACGACACATGGCAAAACGACGACGACAACTTCGTCTTCATCAGTGGCGAATTCTTGCTCTATTCCAGACTCATAATTTAACAGCGTTTGCATATGTTAAGAGCTTCGTTTCAGACTCTTTCTGGATTCATAATTTTTCACTAAACAATAAATATTGTTGTATTTCGTCGGGGCAGAACTCGGTGGGATCGAGCGAGCGGGTATTTGCTGGTGTCGTTTTGCTGCACATACTCACTGTTGTACTTTTAATGCTGAACTGATTTGCCAGTATTTCCCAGTCGTATCAATTCGTTTTATACTATACAATGATTTATGCATTTGACATTCAGAAATGTAGTCTGAGCTTATTTTTTTACTGTAAAAACTATGTGACTCCACGAAAGTTTCGTCCTATTCGCCTGACAAGATAAGCGGAAAATCACACACCATCCAACTTTATCGGTTATTTTGACGTTCTCTTCTTTCGTAAAATTAAGTTCTATGCACAGAATTAAAGGTTATTTTCCTTCTATAATTTTGTGTCTAAATTTGATCCTCGAGAGGAAAGAATAAGCCAACCAAGAATTTGGGCAATCCAAAATGGCGGGATATCGACGTCTCGTAGATTTCGCCTCCTCCAATTTCCGGTCTGAAAATTTTATTTTTCTATGTATAATTTTACTTTGCTGTTACAAAAGAAACCCCTGATCAACATTTAAGGTTCTGTGTACTTGATCTTGGCCATTTCTTCAAGAAACTCGACGAAGATGACACAAATATTAGATCATTTGCTAATAGAATGGTTTGAACGTTCCCCGGGACAACCCTTGTTGACATCATTCCACGCAATGTGGAACCAAGATGAAATTTTCCCTTTAACCAACTTCCCTTAGACCTCTACAAGAAAACTCCATGAAAAAAAGAAATAATTTCTTGTCCTTTAAGTGATGTGAGTCTCTTTAATCTCGTCAAGGGAACAGTTAAACATTTGATTCGAATTCAGTTGGTTAGTGCGAGAAAAATCGTCTTTCCTTCCAAACATTCCTTCGAGAAGTTGAGTCATATTCATGTGAAATCCTGAATTTTGCTGATCTCGCAAACTGACGCTGTAATTTTTTTCCAGATAAAAGATCTTCGAAAGCAGATTATTCCCCCATTTGAAAACATCTTGTTCAACTCTGGAATTACTCTCAGTGAAGAATACAGCGATGGGACGAAAAAAGATCCAAATTTCAAGAATCGGTGACGAGCGAAATCGCCAGGTAATTCCTCCCTCGATTCGTATTTATTCTGAACTATTGTTTGTAAACCAATGTCAATAGTTTAGCCAAGCGTTTATTTAGTAAGCCTAGGTTATTTTAAAGCGCGCGGGCGTCTGATTCCATGTTAGATCTATATTTTGCATCAATGGAGTCAAAAATAGCTCTGGATATTTTTGCAAGAATTTCATTAACTAGAGTATTTTTAGCTCACTCGGGTCATGCGGGTTAGAAATTTACTGATATCTCAAATACAATGGGCTTAAAATAGAACCTTTAAACATATTACACGCGTAATCTGAAGTAAAATTTGTGGATTTTACAGAGAACGAAGGCCGGCCGGAACGAACTCAACATCATTGCGCGAAGGAATATCCGATCGCGAAGCTAGTCTAGTTCATTTCCTCTTTCAAATATTCCATCGGAAAAATACTTTAAAAGACTTAAATTTTCGGTGTTGATTTAGAAATCCTGTGTTAAATGGGTATTGTGTAAAATCAGTGTGTACATTGTAATCACGAAATCAACAAAATTAACGAGTACGAGTTTTCACGGATTTGCGCACTGTTGAAATTCACGCTACAAGATCGAAAATTATGCGATTGTACTGATCCGAGAATAATAGTTCCTAGTATTCCATCTCCGATCAATGTCTTTCTACCATCAAGAAATAGGCTGGTGTTTGGAATTTTTGGGTCAGATTTAGGTCATACTGGAGTCGTACTGGATTGGTTTTCTTCATGCGGATATTTCTAGAATCAATCTACGTGTCGGAATCTACATTTATGTGTAATTCTGTACGATTCTTTGTTGCGGTATTGTATGCTCATGTTACAATCTTTCGAAATGGAACTGCAACTCAATGTTTTCAGGAATTGAAAATCGGTTTTTCTTTGAATTTTTGAAAATGGATGAATTCGCTAAGTACTTGATGGTAATGGCTTCAAATCACGAGGCATCAATCTTCTTCATTTCTTGAATTTTTGTGAGCGCAAATCACGCGAATAAAAATCTTCGGGACTAAAACTGACTTCATTATAATGAATATTTTTGTCAATGGATTTATTTGTTTTTCTATCAGCTTTCAGATTTTAATTGTCAGAAAATCGAAAGAAATTGTCAGAAATAAACCCTTCCATCGATTCTAAACTTCAAGCCATTCGTTTGCAAACTGTCAAATTTTCCAAGTGGCTTATATTGATTGCCAGGGGAAAAAGCCAAATCATTCCAATCTGGCCTCTTTTTATCAAGTGTATTTTTTTAGTATAAATGTCAACTTCAAACTTTTTAAGATGATGTTGTTTACCTAGATTTTCCATAATGGTTTGAGCCTTGTAAATGTGTGATTAAATCTACAAGCATAATCTAAATATTTGTAATATTGAGCCTCGTTCTTTGCGTGAGTTAGAGTGATGTTGAACTCTGGAAGTGATAAGAAATCCCAAGTTGAGTTGACAGATGTGTCTAAGAAGTATCAGTTAGCCTGACTCATATTACTCCTGTGTCTGCACTACAGACCACAGATAACTACTGATGTTCAAATTGTTACATTTTTTAACAACATGTATCTTTATGGTTTTCTGCATCTAAACTATGTTTAATTTTGTTTTTTTTTTGGTAAGAAAACCATCCAAACAAAAGTCTTTAGGCGAAAAATGATAGTGATGTTAGGCATTTTAATGCTTATCTAGCAAAAATGAAAGTAAAGTGTTATTTAAGTCTCAGTGAATGAATGCATGGATGAATACAAGTTGTGAGCGTGACATTAGCTTGGTCGTGTTACCGAGGGAAACCACTATCCACATTGTTCTTGTTCCAAACCCTCAACACTATGCTGTGGTCAAAGTATTGCACAACCTTAAGTTTAACATATTCAACACAATTTAAACACACAAAAGAATTTAAGTGCAGGCTTTTTTTGCTTTGTAATTTATCAGCCAAAATCTCCATTTCATGGAGGGACATCTGGCAGCAACTCGACTGTCTTAAAGCTTTCTTCTCTTTGGGCATTTTACATTCTTAAATTGAATTTCTTTTTGCTTGTTTTGGGCCAATCTAAGAAAATTATCATTCACTTCCTGTTTTTTACTCCTACACTGCAGCTTTTGATTCTTTTCTTTTTTTTTCGGCTAAGGTTTTGAATATTTTTGGTTGTTTTTTTCTTTATCATGGTGTTGATCAATGATTTATAGCCATTCTTTCTATATTTCTTACAGTGACTTTGTTTTGTGATGTCATCTTGGAAAGTTATTTATAATAATCAATATTGTGGCCCTTACAACATTGCAATAAACAGATTTTTGAATATCTGCACTTTACTGGATCACTAGTATTGCCCCAAGTTGATAAGTTATCTTTTGCAGATTCAAAAACTTTCAAAATACGAACAAAAAGATGTTTTTAATTTGCACTCTAAATTGAATAGTTGCAATTACATGAGGTCAGGTGACATAAATGTTCAAATTATTCCCTTTTTTGGTAAAAAAATTATTCTTATTATTATGTTTATTACTCCATGTCTGTCAGATTTTATTCAGCTAAGTGATTTACATCTCAGCCGTACATGTACACTTATTTCTACAATTTTTTTGTCAGTTATCCTGTAGCTCATACATAAGTCATATGTGGATTTTGAGGGCTGAATCTTTGTGGTTGAAGTTCATTGGTACATACATTTAACTATATTAAACAACAATATAACAGTTATAGAATTAAGTGTTTTTGAAAAAAAGAAAGAAAAGAAAAGAAAAAAAGGAAAATTTGCCACAGATTTTTCCTCAAATTGTTTATTGATTTAGATTTTCTTTTAAAAGTTTCATGTAAAATTTACAAGGTATTCCAAAGCACCCAAGTGGCGGACTAAATAACCCCAAAAACCAAACTTAGCACAATCACCAGGAAATTATGTGCTTAGAAAAACCACAAAAACTTTGATTGATTTTGTCTAAATGAAAATATATATTTATTTTTATTTATATATAAATATTTTTATTTATAAAAAATCTGAATGTTGGAAAAAAAAATAGAAAGAAGGAAATAGAATAGGAGAAAGAAAAATGAGAAGAATAGCAGGAACAAAAACAATTCTAGAGAATGTTCTAATAAAAAAAATTATTATAAGCTTTTTACATGTATCTTGACATGTATAATGAAATAAAGATCAATGAAATTGCTTTTGTTTTAAGGAATATTGCTTGAGAATTTATTATTTGCCCCAAAAACATTTGTTTTTCTAATTTTAATACTGTCTTTCCCTCATGCAGGTTACATTCACAAAGAGAAAATTTGGTTTGATGAAGAAAGCTTATGAACTGAGCATCCTGTGTGATTGTGAAATTGCTTTGATTATTTTCAACTCTGCAAATAAATTGTTCCAGTATGCTAGTACCGACATGGACAAGATTTTGCTTAAATACACCGAATACAATGAACCACATGAGAGCCGAACCAACACAGATATTGTTGAGGTGGGTATCTTTGTTTTCTTGTCCAAATAAATTCAATATTTGGGGGAATTCAATGCATTAGAAAATTGTTTTGGCATGTCTATATCTTGTATATCTTTGTTTTGAATTTATATTTCCTGTTATTTCCAATGACAGAACCCAAACAATAAGACAAATACAAAACAAAAAGATTGCTGATTTTGAAGCTTATAACTCTAGTACATACACAAAAGCAAAATTTTATTTGGAATTATAACAAATTAGATATACTGTGAAATGTACTTAAGTTATGGGTTAATAAAGTGAAGCCAATCTCCTATTGTATTTGTTCAACAAAACCAACCCTTAGGTCAACAACGAGTTTGTTTACCAAACAATAATGAAACAAAAGGAAGTACATATGGTGGATCCTGTGTTGTTTTTGATTGATTGGAAATATGTTTATTTGAGCAAAGCAAAGACAATTTACTAATTATTTTGAAATCAAAAATTATATTCATTTGTACTTGAACATGCTTACTTACATGCAGATTAGATTAAACATTGCATAGAATTGATTTTCCCAACTCTGTAACGTTGCTGTTGCTTATTCTTTATTCTGTCCATAAAATAATAACTTAGAGACAACTTCAATTGTTTTCAAAATCATCATCATCATCATTGCCATCATCATAAGGAATTTGTAGAGTAGCTTAATCCTAGCATTCAACAAAGCATTAAATAATGGTATTAGTAACAATGAAGGAGTTGTAATAACATCATACATTTTGATTGTTTTAGACCATTTCCAAGAAAGAAAATAAACAGTTGGCATCTCCTGATGAAACAGACAAGGTGAGAACCAATTGATTTTAGCTTGATTTATGACTGGACAGACAACTATTGTATATTGCCCCATGACTTTTTTCCTGGTAATATTGTGTGGTATGGATGGCTGAGCAGTCAGAGCACTGGGCATTCACCACTGTGGTCTGGGTTTGAGTGCCAGCTTGGAGCTGGATCATACATGTCTGTGAACTGAGTTTGTTTGATGTGTTGTTCTCTCTGTGTTATCTGGTTTTTCCTCCCTCACTAAAACTCAATGCATTGTATGTTAAAATAGTAATGGTTTGTGTATTTTGTAGCAATTTGTGTTGACACCAAGGACTGAAGCCAAATACAACAAAATAAATGAAGAATTTGATCAAATGATGAAGAAGAATTTCATTCAACAGCCGGTATGTATGGTTAACTACCTTTTTAGTCAAATACAGCCATCCACTTCTAGAAAATCATCTGAGTATTTGTATGTCTATCAAAGCATTCTTTGATCAAACCAATTATCCATGTACCAGTCTATTTCTAAAGTATCTAGTATCCTTCTGTCTCCAATCCATGTTCAAATCTCTTCCCCCTCTTCCAGCTTCAGTGTTTCAGACAGCCTTTAGAGATTTACCAAAAGTTTTTTTCAAGTGTCAGTCGAGAGAAAATTTGTTGTGCTCAGACAAAATGTCCAAATAACTTTTTAAACTTACATGGAGATTTATCTCCTCAAAAAAATCAAATCTTTATGAAACTTACAAAAACTCTTTACAAAAACTAAACATACTTATCAGGACAAATCCCCCAAAGTAAAAAATTCCTGTCAGAAACACTGAGCTTTATCACAAACTAGTTTTCTTCAACCACAGAACTCAGAAAACTACCCCCAACAGATGCCAGTATCAGTGCCTATATCTCAGAACAGCAATGGTTCTGATGACACAAATGGATATTCCGTGAGTAGAAGCAGTAGTGTGGACACCATTGGAAGTAACTCTGGAATATCAAACCCCAACACAAGTGGTAGAATATCAACTGGAACACCAAACACTGGCAGTAACCCTGGACTAAGCATATCAGGTATGATTGAAGAGTCTTTGTGTTTATACAGCATGATTTCTCTATACTTTTCCTTGAGTCTTATTTTAAATTGCTTCATGTATCATGATGAAACCAAACTGCAGTCAAACCTCTCGTAAACAATCACCAAAAATATCAAATAGAAGTGGTCACTTAAGGATCCAACTATAGTGACTTGAATGGGAAATTCAGCTTTTGTCTTTTGGAACAGTGATTGTTTAAAAGAGGTAGTCGCTCACAAGGGTTGGTTACAAGTGAAGTTTCAACTGTATTGAAAGTGGACTATCATTGTAGAGTAGATTTCGTATGACTGTGAAAACAGCACCATATGGTCACAGCATGGTTACAACAAGAATTTCAAATGCTTTTATAGACATCACGGCACTGACACGGTCCATAGCATGGTGTGGTCCATTTCACACTCAGTACTAAATCTGTTCTAAGTCATACAGTATTTGTGAGTGTGTTACTACTGCGACAGTTTCTGACCATGACAATAAAACAACTTTACATTGCAGAACAAAGTTACCAACAGACATGCACAACACAGCCGCGATAGTTGCACCCGCCGGCCATGCAATTAGTGGACTGAAATGCATGCAACACTGCAACAGATCACGACGCACCCAACTGACACTCAACTGGACTATGACTTTTGATGAAAATACAAATTTTTCCTTGAATCAAGAATAGCGAGGAAGAATTTGTTGTTTTATCAAAAATAAGTTTTTGTTGCACATGTACTATATCACTAGACTGCTGAAAAGGCATGTCCATTCTTGTGTTAGTTACCAAAGTCTAGTTTTGCTGTCATAAGTTTTATATTAGCATCCTTTTTGTTTTCGGTAAATGTAGTAATGCTTAATCTATATGTAACTAAAGTTCAATTTAATGTTGGATTTTCTTCTCTAATTGAATGATATTTTTGCCACTAAAATAATTACAACTAAAAACAATAAAAAACAAATGAGTTGATAGTAGCTAAACGTTTTTTTAAGGTGGGTCAATTCTAATCTTTTAACATAACAAGAATTCTGATTCTTTTCTATTTTATAACTTGATATTTATATGATACCCTTTCATTGTTGAAACCAATTTTATTCTAACAATAAAATAATTGAATTCATTCAGCCTCTTGCCAAGAAATATTAACTCTACTTATCAATATTATTGCTAGTTATATTGTAGAAGTTAATCAATATATTTTTCATTTGAGGCTTCAAAATATATGGGTTAAACATTCTAAACTACAGTATGAGCATCATATTCCCACTGGCTAGTTTCACATACAAGCACATATTTTTTGTGTTACTGAATTATAATCATGTTACTGAATTATAATAGATTATAATACTATTATTATTATTAAGTGTATGTTCTCCAAGTAGAAAAATATCAAAATAGTTTCACATTGAAATTGATCTCGTAAAAGTAACTGATAATAACATTGAACTTATGGCACTTTCAGTGAAAGTATTTATAAGTATACAGTGCAATACACAAACCTGATTATGTCACTGCTATTTTTAATGTTTCAGTACAATTTTTATTGCATCTAAATCTTTTGTCAAAAAGAAAAGGAATCATTTGACCAGATCTGTACAAGAGATCCATTAAGTTAACTCAGGATTAAAATCAGCATCAGTTATTGCCTTAAGAATGTTGAACCTTGTACTATAAACAATTGAAAATAAAAGGGCTCTTTGTACCCTATGAGATAAATGCAGCTCTGAGTCTTGTTGCCTAAGCATATACAGTACCTAAAATGCTCAGTTAAATTCTAAAGATTCCAAATTTAATACTAACAATTTTCAATTCATCTGATGTCACTTTTGCTGGTTGCACTGTAAACTCATAACCGCTTGTGAAAGTGCTAAATATTTTAAGACTGTTGATCTAATAAACAACTTAAATGATTTTATTACTAAATAACTGTAATCATAATATGATTTGATTATTGTTTGAACTATGTTGTAGTTAAGCTTTTATGCTGTAGTTTTTGTAACTTTACTTTCTATCAAATTTTGTTTTGTTAAAGATTTGCCATTTGAAGGCTTTGCTTGATTGAATTAAAAGATGAAACATCAATAGCTTAATGTCACTTTTAATTCTTGTGAGATACTAAAATCATAGTTGAGCTGGTATTCTTATGCGGAGGAGAAAAATACAATGTATGTTATTTCTGAAACATCTCACTGCACAACGTTTGCATACCACTGTCCCATGCAGCTTGCTTACAACTTGCCTTGAGTCTGATTGTAGTATTGTGAGCCCCAAAGTTGTGCCTTGTAAATTAGATGTAAGCCAAGTTGTAACCAAGTTGCATGCAACAGTTGTAGGCAATAGTTGTGCAGTGTAAATCGGCTTTTAAAATCCTGCAAAAAAACAACTAAGACTAAGCTTTGAATGATACTGACAGGATGCACTGGGCTATCAATGATGATAAATGTATTGCCATCTAATGACACTACAGGGTAGTATTTCAAAACTCAGCGTAGCAGTCATATCATGACTTATTTAGATGCTCCCTTCCAGTACCACAAGTACAAAATGTATTGTCAGCACACTTGCACTGTTCTTGCTAGAATTCCCTCTGACTTCCCTTTCCCAGAGAGTCATTAATGACCAAATCTACCATATTTCAGGACCTCCTCAACAAACCATGCAAGACCTAGTGGCAGCAGCAGAGATAAATAAGAATGTTTCTTATCAAAGACAAACTCCTTCTGTTGGAAGTGACCCAGGAACAGGCTTTGCAACACCCAACAATATGCGTGGTGGACGTAATTCAGTATCACCTAACCCTCCATCTACCCAAACACCAAACAGACCTCACTTGAAAGTTGTGATCCCATCAACAAGACCCTCATCTGGAACACCAATGGTAGGTCTAAATGATGATGATGAATGAGAATGATGCTGCTGATGTTGTTGTTGTTGTTGTTGTCATCGTTGTTGTTGTTGTTGTTGTTGTTGTATGAATCGTATTGATTGTGGGTTTGGAAAATGCTAGCCAAAAGACAGTGGCCATTAGTATAGGTTCAACTGTACTTACACATTACCTTCACAATTTTCCCTTTCTTCAGGCAAGTCGTAGTTCATCAAGCCAAAACCAAAACTACCAATCAAGCAATTATTCCTTGTCAACACCAGTAATCTCCTTAGCAACACCTAGCAACCCAGGGGCGCCTCCATTCTCATCCATGCCATCAGGGCTATCAGGAGACTTACACCCTGAAAGTGCTGATGTACTGAAGCAGTTAACACAGTTCCCGCCACTATTGCCTCAACAACAAGCGTTTATACAACAACAGATCAATTTACAGAACTTACAGGCGTTGAGCTTATTACAGGGGTGAGTTACAGGTTCTTAAGTTCTTGCCACGTCTTTGTAGAATCATTGAGAATTAGCTTGTGCAATTTATTAATGTAAAATTGCTGTTAGAATTGCCACTCAAGATAACTTATGTAAACAACTCTTTTTGAAAACAAATATTTTTACATGATTATGTAGATGTCAATGAAATTTTGGCATAATTTTTAATATTGTTTAAATATAATTACTAAAAAGATTACTAAATTTTTGTTTGTTTGTTTAAACAGGAATCCAGCACTTCTTGCTGGAGGGACAAACTTAATGGGTAACAGATTATCAGTACCAACTACAGGACACTCTCAACAACAGTTGGTTAACGTCAAATCTGAGCCAATTACAGAACACGACCCATCCTCTCCAAACTCGCGGTCATCAATCTCTCCAACATCACCGTTCTGTCGACAAACTCCAAGTAGAGAGGGTCGTGAAGTCGATATGGGAGATACAAATATGGCAAAGCGACCTCGTATGGATGCGACGGCCAATGGCTGGCGTTAACTCAGTGCAGGATCACTATAACATGTAAATATTATTATTAACCATTTAAATTGTCTTAAATACATTGTAAGATTCCAAAAGCAAGCTATGTAAGATTATTTTTGTGCGTGCAAAGAATACTTTCAGAAAGTTACAATGTAGAAGAGGATAGTGTTTAGAAGATTATGCGAGTATTTTATAAATATCACGAGGTGATTTGGTAAACGTGTTCTGAATTTTGTAGTTTAGATTGATTGATTTAGAAGAGCAAAAATTTTAAGTGTTTCCATTACAAAGTAATTAAAACTGAAGGATTACATGCATGTAAATGTTATAATAGAAGCTGATATTCAATAATTATATAAGGTGCTTTTTTGTTTGACACAGTTCTCACATTGAACTTGTGGGATTCCTAAGTTTGTTACATATATATATATATAGCCACAAACATGATTTCCCAACCTTCGTAGAACTAGGGGTATTTCCATTAGAACTAGTGTCTTAATCATCATCGCTATCATCATCATCAGCATCATCATCATCATCATTTAATAACTACTGATATCACAGTTCTGTGGTCTTGTAAACTGGATTACAAAGGTGTTGTGCATATCGTCTCACAGTATTCTCCTAAAACGTTTTGTGTAGTTGCTAATTAAAGTGTATTTCATATTGTTGGTCCAACGTGCCAGTCTTTGACTTTTCATAAAAATGCTTTCTCAATTGCAAGCTCTTTCAAATTTAGACTGCTGTTTCTTTGAACAGTTACATAATTTTGTCATTATTCTTTTGTTAATTTTCAAGATGTGGTGTATTTATTTCAAACCTTTTGTAAACCAGTCATATTATAAAGATAAAATATATGTTCCATTAGAGTGCTTACAATATATCCGTGAAAAAGTTAGCGAACTAAATTGTACTAAATAGCGCGAAATCCTTTGTTTTCTATTGTTTAATTAGGGCAAATTAGTGCAATTCTTTACAAAGTTTTTCACGGATATATTGTAAGCACTCTACTTGATTCAAGATAATAAAATGTTGTTATTGTGGTGTTCTTGTTAAAATGCATGTATTTGATGTCCCTGTTGAGTAATGGAATAACGGTTGTCTAAAATGTTTTCAATGCACGTTAATATTATTAGCACTATTTTCTTCAAACTAATATCAACTAGTTCCTAACATTAATTTTACCTATTTCAAAATGTAATTGCATGAAGTTTTGTAACTTAATTGTAACTTTTATATTTTTTTGTTCTTTTTGTACATAAAACATTAAAAATATAAGATGATTACGTATTGTAATTTATAGTGAGGACTGCAACTTTAGGTTTGTTAGCTTACTTGGTTTGTGTGTCTTTTTCATTGTATAACACGTCCTTTAGAGATGTGCTTGTGAATCATAGCAGATTTTTGTTAAAATATTTTTGACACTTGCTTGGCTTTGCCGCCAATCACTAAGCCTACGCCAATCGCATCTTACTGCTTACTCTATACGATATTTTCTTTGTAACGCTTTTGCTACAACAGAAGTCTGCAGCGATCTGTTGCCAACAGTGCATTAAATGTATATGAAAACTCTTACTAGTTACTGAAGTTTGAACACATTTCAATATCATATTCAATATTGACAAAGTTAATATACAGATGAAACTTTTTTCTTATAGCATGTAGTCAAGTTATATTCCCTAGCAAACATATACTTCTCAGTTATTTTGCCTGATTTTATCCCAGAAGGACGTCTAATAATTTATATTGACATAAATTGATCTATTTTGTAGTTCAGAGCTCTGAGAGTTTCAGTAGAAGAAAAATTTGTATAACAAAAACTACAGAAATCCTATTACTAATTGAAAAATAATCGAAAAAAACTTGAGTTAAGTTTTCTGGGATCGATTTCCAAGGCGTTTTGATGAAGTGTAGTAATGTTTGAGTTTGTTTTGAGTGTGCTATTAGTAGTTTTTATATCTAATAAAGATTTAGTTAGATATAAGAGTTTTAAGGAAAGCTGGTCTTTCCTACATTGTATTCAACATATCCACTTAGACAAACTACTTATATGTTATTAACTGAAATAAAGAAATAAAGTAAATTTCAAATAATGACTGTTTATATCAGTATTTAAATACAGAAACTCATAAGGGGATTGGAGAAAATAGAAAACGCGCGCGCGTGCTGTGTACAGGATTATGGTACGCGGGGAGTGAACAGAAACGCACGAGGCGTAGCCTCAACACTTTTTATTTAACAACTTCAACTTTATTTAGTAACCTTTATAACTTACAAATCGTAACATACATTTCTTTCGAGCATTTATTCACATTGACCAAAATTGTGCAAATTAAAGTGCGCGTTTGCTTGTATGGAAATTTAGATTTCGCTGTTAACGCTTCCTTCGGTCATGGTGAAAGCGCGCGTTATAAGATGGTTACTTTATGATCCTTCTAACATACACAGTGGTATACCATGGAATATCCCAAGCATCACTCTAACAGGAGGGCCTTTCTCGACACGCTGGGTATTTGCCAGCTAATTATACGTGTGAGTCTAAATCATTATCACTGTCGAAATAATAGATTCAAAAGAGTAAGCTTTGCGAAACAAGCTATCGGGTTAACGAGCTTGTTAGTGGGTCCAATAAGTGTTCGGGTCTTTCGGAAAACTTGTTCGTTGTCGAAATTGTCGAAATGGTTGTCCGCCATTAACTTTTGTTTGGTTTTAATGAGGTATTCTCTATACTCTATCACTGAAAGGATTAATTGTTGTCCGGTATGAGGTCCGATCCATCAGTGCACTCTAGCGACACAAGTATTTATCGCATCATGTAGGTACGTCGCTCATACTTATGCCAACCAGTGAAAAAGGCCAAAGCACTGCTAATAAGCAGTAAGTACATTACTGAGTCTGTGTATGTTGCTTGTACTCATGCTTATGCCAACCAGTGAAAAAGGCCAAAGCACTGCTAATGAGCAGTACATTACTGAGTCTGTGTGTTACACATCGCATGTTACGTACATGATTGATTACGTACGGAGATTGATTGATTGATTGATTGATTTTTTGATTGATTGATTGATTGTTTGATTGATTGATTGATTGACTGATTGATTGATTGATGGTTTGATTGATTGATTGATTATTTACTTTTCAAAAAAATTATACAATGTGAATTTCGATTGTTTCTTTTCCCTTTCATTCCTTTTATTCTTTCTTTTTTTTTCCGTTCGTGTTTCTTTATTAGCGGAAATCTCGTGGGTTTTAGTATCCGGGCTTCCTGTGGTTCAAGGACCAGCACTAATCTACTGTCGTTCTATCTATTTTTTGATGTGTTGTTCATTAAAGTTTTATGAACATATTACGTCAACTAAGTGCTAAGTAGGTTCTCCCATCGGTTGCGAAGTACGATTTTCACTTTATATATTAGTACTTTTAGCTGACATCTGGTTCGCGGCAAGCTTCTGCCCAAGTAATAAGGTACACTGAAAACCTTGAATTGATTTTTAAGATAATACATACCAATAGAGTTGCCGCACTTAACCCGTGAAAAAGTACAAAATCTACTTTCCACTAAAAGTATAAAATCCTTTGTTTGCCATTGTTTATTAGTGCTATTTTGCAATCAGTTAGCTAGTACAATTTCACGGATTAAGTACGATCACTCTATTTAAAGTATTTTGTATAGTATTCTTGGTCGCGTTTATGATGTTTAGCTTGTTTTTGTTTGTTTATTTGTTTGTTTGTTTTTCTTTCTTTCTTTTTTCTTTTCTATTTTTGTTTTTTTTGAGTCTCCATAGAGTTGCACGATCGCCGCCATGAAGGAAACATGGGAACTCCAGAGATGTACCTATTACCTGTAGCTTCTGGTCAAGATATTCTACCATAAGTCAGTAGGATTTCTTCTTTTTTATTATGTTTTGAGCCCAATAAAAGCTTTAGTCAAATTCCAATTCAGTTCTCCAAACCTGCTTGCACAATTTGCTTGCACGTACTGAGGAATATGACAAGAACTGAAAGTCCGGCTGGTCAAGCCTGCCTCCCATGGGTAGGGGTGACCCCAAACATCGGGGATACTCGTTGGTAATTTTCAAATGACGCCCAAAAGATACCAAAAATCATTTATTCTTTCATTTATTCACTCGCTCATTTAGTATATTTATTTGTTATCTCAGTCATTACAAAAACACTGGTCACGTGATTGAAGTCCTTTGCATATTATTGCGACTCAGTCACTTGACCAATAATTCAACGTGAAATCAATCTTTCTGCACCATATACCTTAATTAAGATTTTTATTAGTGACTTCTAAATTCATCAATTTTTTGGGGAAGATTTAGCGGCTACGTAGCGTTTAGCGATTTTCGGGGGGAAATGACAATTTAACCAAAGAATACCAGTTTTACAGGGAGTTAACAATTTAGCGATTTTGACAGCCTGCAGAGTACTTAATTCGGTGATCGAGAAAAGACCAATTTACCGAGATATTGAAATGTGTGCCCTTCCTACATTGTCTAACGCTAAAAAACGCTAAAAAACACTGACCAAAGGTGCCAACGGCTGAACAAGTGTTTGGGATACCTGTGGTCAGGCGCACTGACTGCGCATGTTTCAGGACTGGATGTTGCTTCCGACAGGAAGATATATTTTCTAAATTCATAGAAAATTCATAGATTTTTCTATGAATCGGCGCTGTATATGAAAAGACTAGTTTTGGGAAGAAAATCGGTCAAACATTAAAGATTCTTTGAAAAAGAAAACAAGGCTTTTTTTCGAGAAGGAAAGTACGCAAAAGTGTTTGAAACATATGGTTAGACGATATAGGCAAATCACAATATCGATTTCATAGACGGTCCAGGTAAAGTATTTTTCAACTCATTCTCTTTATATAATTTTTATATACTATATTTTCTTTTATATTTTATTTATTTATTTTTGTTAATATAGTCAACAGATTTGCCTCCTTGCCAGTTGAAATTCTTAATCCATTTATGTTTGATATATATGATTTAGTTATAGCGATTTGATTTCATTTTGATTTGATTTCGCCATGCATGGAAAATGCGCTGTAGAAGCTGACAAAGTTATTAATATTTTATTGATATTTTTACCTTTCAGTTGGAGAAGAATCGTGTGCTGTGAAATGAAATGAAACAAGTTGACCATTAGTGGCTTCGAACTCTTACCTGTGAGCTTACCTTTGGGTTTTGAATCCGACTGCTGTTCCACTTGACCATCAGATGAATTGTTAGCAAGTGGAGCATTAAATGAGTAGTTATTGTGCACTTGTGAATAGATTTGACGCGAAGATAAAAGCTATTGTGATTTGCGGTGTTTGCTCAAATAGTTCGGTGGTCAAGCGGTTAAGTAGTCGGGGTCGTGATCTAACGGTCGCTGGTACGAATTACGGAGAAGTCATTTGTCCAATTTTTTCACGTCGTCTTCTATCCAGCCAAGAAATGTAAGTGCATTGGGGGGTAGGGGGGCGAATTCTGTGGCGATTCTGTGGCGATTCTGTGGCGATTCTGTGGCGAGAACTTTCAGGGCGAGAACTTTCAGGGCGAGAACTTTCAGGGCGAGAACTTTCAGGGCGAGAACTTTCAGGGCGAGAACTTTCAGGGCGAGAACTTTCAGGGCGAGAACTTTCAGGGCGAGAACTTTCAGGGCGAGAACTTTCAGGGCGAGAACTTTCAGGGCGAGAACTTTCAGGGCGAGAACTTTCAGGGCGAGAACTTTCAGGGCGAGAACTTTCAGGGCGAGAACTTTCAGGGCGAGAACTTTCAGGGCGAGAACTTTCAGGGCGAGAACTTTCAGGGCGAGAACTTTCAGGGCGAGAACTTTCAGGGCGAGAACTTTCAGGGCGAGAACTTTCAGGGCGAGAACTTTCAGGGCGAGAACTTTCAGGGCGAGAACTTTCAGGGCGAGAACTTTCAGGGCGAGAACTTTCAGGGCGAGAACTTTCAGGGCGAGAACTTTCAGGGCGAGAACTTTCAGGGCGAGAACTTTCAGGGCGAGAACTTTCAGGGCGAGAACTTTCAGGGCGAGAACTTTCAGGGCGAGAACTTTCAGGGCGAGAACTTTCAGGGCGAGAACTTTCAGGGCGAGAACTTTCAGGGCGAGAACTTTCAGGGCGAGAACTTTCAGGGCGAGAACTTTCAGGGCGAGAACTTTCAGGGCGAGAACTTTCAGGGCGAGAACTTTCAGGGCGAGAACTTTCAGGGCGAGAACTTTCAGGGCGAGAACTTTCAGGGCGAGAACTTTCAGGGCGAGAACTTTCAGGGCGAGAACTTTCAGGGCGAGAACTTTCAGGGCGAGAACTTTCAGGGCGAGAACTTTCAGGGCGAGAACTTTCAGGGCGAGAACTTTCAGGGCGAGAACTTTCAGGGCGAGAACTTTCAGGGCGAGAACTTTCAGGGCGAGAACTTTCAGGGCGAGAACTTTCAGGGCGAGAACTTTCTATATATAGACAAACTAAAGAGTCAAGGATAAGAACTTTCCGTGGTTCTTAATAAGTCAAGGATAGTATTTTCTGACATTTTTAAAATGTCAAGGATATTATTTTCTGAGATTTTTAAAATGTCAAGGATATTATTTTTCTGGGATGTTAGTAATAAAGTCAGTCAATAAAGTTACTTTTTTAATACAGATTCTTTATTTTGTAAATTCAACCATAATACATACAAAATTACACAGGGATCCCAAAACCTAGGGTGATACAGCTTCACTTAAACAAATTACACAGGGATCCCACAACAAAATAACCAACCTACTCTACCCTTTGTAACTTTCAAAAAAAGAATATCAGCATATTTCCTTTCCAAATACTGGAAATATGCAAGTTTATCAATGGTGATATAAGCACAATCAAGACAACTCACAGTTGAGCAATATAATACACTATCTTGTTTGTGCTTATACCCAACTTATGCACATTTTATCCCAAGGGTGTTTTCCATTTAGTGTAGCCAACCAGCCAGATTTCTCAGGACTTATTCCAGCCAGAGCTAGGAATTGACATGTACCATTAAGAATATTGACCATTCTGGCTAGTTGGTTCCACTAAATGGAAAACACCCTAAAAGCCCAGACACATGGTGCAACTTTCCCCGAAACATTTGCCAAAACACCACATGCAACATGGTTGCACTGTGTATCCACCAGTGAAACATCTCGTGCAATGTGGCGTGCAGCAGTTCTGGACAATTGCACAAATTATTTGAATTCGATCTTACTTTTGTGGCTCTTGTGTGCAAACATTCGAATGGGTGGACATGCTGCAACATTTGTTGCACGCAATGTTTCAGCAAATGTTTCAAGAAATGTTTAACCATGTGTCCAGCCCTTAAGTGACTCAAGCAACATATGCAATAGCAGACTCTTGACAACTGCAATAATCACATGCATAAGAAATATACCAGGCAGCAGAAAACAGAGCTAACTGAGCTGTTGTATGTGCTTAAGCCACTCAAAGACTGTTCATTACCCATTTTCAAAATCCTGCAACCTGGACATCATCATTTACCCGTCTTCCTCTCCCTCGCCAAAACCCCTTTCTCTGAAGATGCCCAAACAACTCCAGATATCTGATGCTTTATCTTTCATCAAATTATCTGCCAATAGGCAACTTGCATGATGGCATCATAAACTACAACTACCAGAATGCTTCACCCACTTGCTTTAGAGAAATAATTAGTGCCAAATGTTTTAAGAATAAAAATCTGAATAAGAAAGAGAATTCATAAAGCATTCTGGTAGTTGAAGTAAAATGACTCCATAATGTCCTATTTAATCTATGGTATGTTTTCCTTTGACCCATGACACAAAAGCAGATACTGGAGTTGTTTGGATCCAGGCTCAATTTTGAAAATGGGCTTCATTTTCACTAGTGACAAAGGTGGTATATGCAGACTGAAGGCCATATATATCTTGTGATTGAGTCAAGGAGAGAGC
The DNA here is from genome assembly GCA_029948255.1 of Telmatactis stephensoni. Taxonomy (NCBI): domain Eukaryota; kingdom Metazoa; phylum Cnidaria; class Anthozoa; order Actiniaria; family Isophelliidae; genus Telmatactis; species Telmatactis stephensoni. The sequence goes on from JALIZF010001926.1 coordinate 602,887, forward strand.
ACTGATGTATTTAACAGTCTGCACATGCCACCATTGCACCTAGTAATCGTCATTCTACAGTATCAAAGTGTGACCACCTACACTTTGCATACTTGTGCTTTTATATTTGCTAGTATCTTGATGATATCTTAGGGTCTTCAGACTTCTCCCTTTCCTTTCTCTCTCTCTTCTCCCCTCACTAATGCACTGGGCAGATGCAGTTCTCATCCAGGACAAAAAGCACAAGTATACAAAACATATGAAAATGTAATCACACTTTTGCATCACAGTGGTACATTTATTAAGTAGATACCTTCAGGACCTTCCCTGGTGTCCACTTTTTAGAGACATTTGCTAAGTAGAAGTTCAATTTACAGTAAATATATAAAGAAATTTATGCCCAGACCAGTCTGAGTGTCCTTTTAATAAAGGGTGTCCACTAAATAAGGGGTCCACTTAATAGAAGTACCACTGTAGTTTCAACTGTATTTCGTGTGCAGTCTACCCTTTCTAGTTAAACTGGTGAGTCAGTAAGGTTGTCTTGGAGATTGGTCATCATTCCAACATATGCAGGGATTCCGATGGCATGAGAAAGCACTTAAAGTGCCCATCACCCATATTTTTTTATGTTCAAACTCAGTTCTTGTTGGCAAGCATAGTGAAGATGTTTTTATCCTGTTTTTCCTAGACCCATATTTTTTGAGATATAAGGGTTTCAAATATCAAAATGCAAATTTGATGACGTAAAAGGAGTCATCATTTATTATACTGTACAAAAACAAGATAATTTAAGACACTTGAATTTTTCCATTTGTAAATTATTTGCATTGATAAAACCTGTTGTTTAGTAAAACTCCAGCTATCGAACTGAAGACCTCTTTTTGTAAAAGCCATGAGAAGTTGGCAGTGTTGACTCCTTTTACGTCATCACATTTGCATTTTGAAATTTGATACCTTTATATCTCAGAAAATATGGGTCTAGGGAAAACAGCATAAAAGACCTTCACTATGCTCTCCAACAAGAACTGAGTTTGAAAATAAAATAATATTGGTGATAGGGGCTTTAACAATAATTTCTTGTTACACAATCCTGTTCCTAAATTCCAATACAATCAAATTGTGCACAAATATGGATTATAGAAGACCAATCTCCTACATTTTCTGCACCCACACTATTAGACCAACTCCACTATAACACTGAGTTGCTGGATCAAGCAGACAAAATGTGCAACACAGCCCTAAATGAATGTCATGCAAAACAAGACAGTAAAATCTATAAACAATCATGATATGTCAAATGCAATAGTGTTGATGGTCTAAATCAGCGTGAGAATGTTTAAACTCTTACAAAAACTAATAAAGATTTGTGCAAAATAATATAACTGATCTCTGTTAAACAATCAATTTCAAGTATGCTTGACATAATGGATATATCAAAAACTGACCAGAGATCAATCATTAAATGCTTTGCACTAACCCCTCCAAACTATCAAAACTAAAATAAAATGGACCACAACAACATAACTTGATTGTCTCCTCCGTACAAAATTTGGGATGCTATTAGAACCTGAGTTCCCAGAAGACTGTTTTGATAAAAGCAGCTGTCTCACAGTTTACAAATCTGAGTGACAATTGAACTCCATCCATCTTACAGCTGCTAATATCCAAACAACCTGCTGAGAACAAAGAGTAAGTAATGGACTGAAATGCAGAGAACAGATCAGGGTGGGGCCATGTCGGGCATTACAGAGGAGCCAACCGATAATTTATTGAACATTTACCTTAGACACCCACAAGGCAATGGGGATTTTCTGTAAGGGTTGACTCCCTTGATTTTCTGTTAGGGTTTACTCCCTTAGCCTTAGCCTCCAATGAGACGCCCCATTGGCGGGGGCCCTTACCTTGCAGTCTCCTGGATTCAGTAGCATACATCCCCTCACACACACACACACCCACACATCCACACACATAAAAGACAATGAATGATTTTCTGGAAGGGTTGACTCCCTTGATTTTCTGGTAGGGTTAACTCCCTATGATTTTCTGTCAGGGTTTTCTCCCTTATCCTTATTGACTCCAATGAGACTAACCCACAAGGCAATGGGCGATTTTCTGGAAGGGTTATCTCCCTTGTTTTTTCACAGGGTTGACTCCCCAGATTTTCTGTTAGGGTAATATCTCCCTAGATTTTCTGTTAGGGTTTACTCCCTTAGCCTTTGTCTCCAGTTAGACGCCCCATAGGCGGGGGCCCTTACCTTGTATTGTAGACTAAATTGCACATAACACTCTCAAGACAAGAGTCACTAGTCATAAGTATTATATCAGCAAAATATACAATATTGTCATTACTTTGGAACAATACAGTAGTCGTAAACTCTCTTATCTTAAAAGTGCTTTATGCAACTTGACTGACCCAAGGATATATTAATTTGTGAACACTTTTACCTAAGAATTTCTGACATATTATCACCTTGCCTTGTTTTGAAGTCCCTCAAACTTGATTTGTCCTCAGATGGTTTTGGCTATAAACAATTGCAGAGAATAAAGTAGTGAGTTATTGAAATGTATAATAACATAACTGCAATTTTGCTCTGATTGGTTAACCCTGGCTCTCACTAGTAACACAAGCATGCATACAAGCAACACGTTCAGACTCGGTATGGTGTGTATAACACAGATGCAAAAAAGACAAGCATTGCTACTAAACAGTATATTACAGAGTCTGTGTTGCTTGTGCTTTTGCTTGTGTCAGTGAGAAGACAAGCACCGCTTATAAGCAGTACAGTAATTTATCTGAGTATGTTGCTTGTGCTTATGCTTACAAGTATGTCACTAGAGTGCAAACACTAAAAGTGTGCAACAATAACACAGTACTGAATAGCAATAAGTTATGCAAATTATATTGTATTATTAGTGTTATTTAGTACTAAATAGTGCAAAATATTGCACGCTTTTAGTGTTTGTACTCTAGTGAAAAGTATGTATGTCACTTGTGCTTATGCTTATGTCACTGGTGTCACTGGTAATGAGCAGTACATTACTGCAGAGTCTGTGTATGCTGCTTGTGCTTATGTCACTAGTGAAAAGACAAGCACTGCTATTAAATGAGCAGTACATTACTGAGACTGTGTATGTTGCTTGTGCTTATGTCACTAGCTAGTGAAAAGACAAGCACTGATAATGAACAGTACATTACTAAGTCTGTGTATGTTGCTTGTGCTTATGCTTATCACTAGTGAAAAAATTATCCAGTCTATTGTGCAAATAATATTAAAAGGATATATGGGTCTATGATCACGTGGCGTCACGTCCAAAGGCCTGAGCATCGCGTATCCACTAGTTAATAAAATGGATGCAGTCGACTTACGTTTTGCAATGAAATTAAAGTTCCGAACGTTTTATGGCTTTAAAAGTATTAAAGAACATTTTGAAAAGAACATTTTGAGATGTTTTTCTGGTAATTTTTAAGCCAAAAAGCAACAAGTGGAAGGTTTCTTGACACCGCACTTCGACTCTTCCACGTGCAACTTCCTGTGCCTCAAAAACAATACTAAATGGAATAAACTCGACCAAAATACTCTAAAACTATTTTATATACACTTAAGTATCTTTTAAAAATCTATTCTAAGTTTTACTATACCTCAGGACGTGGAAAGCTTGCAAACAACTCCACTGGCATTCAAAATGGCGACGAAGCAAAGCGCGAAGAATACACAGGAAGCCCAAACATCTAGTCCCATCTCTCTATCTATCACAGGAAGCCCAAAATACCGATCGCATTACAGTTGTACTGTGTCCACCCTTGCAATATTCCACTCAACGTAGCAAAAAAATTGAAGGGAAAAAAAATCATTATCTACTGATAGATCTCCAAAAACAGGTACGTCGCAGAAAGGTTGGCCTGCGAAGCGCATTCGCTCGTGTACTCAAAGGCTATCTGTGATCATTCAACAAGAAAAGCGCACTGAGGAAGACAGCTAAACACACATCTACAACGGGTTTCCTGTGGTAACAGAGAGACAGGATGACCATCTTAGATGGAGGGAGAAAGAAAGAAAGGAAAGAAGGAAGGAAGAAGAGAAGGAAGAAAGGAAGAAAGGAAGGAAGGAAGGAAGGAAGGCAGGCAGGCAGGCAGGCAGGAAGGAAGGAAGGAAGGAAGAAAGGAAGGAAGAAAGGAAGGAAGGAAGGAAGGAAGAAAGGAAGGAAGGAAGGAAGGAAGGAAGGAAGGAAGGAAGGAAGGAAGGAAGGAAGGAAGGAAGGAAGGAAGGAAGGAAGGAAGGAAGGAAGGAAGGAAGGGAGGAAGGAAGGAAGGGAGGAAGGTAGGGAGGGAGGGAGGGAGGAAGGGATGGAGGGAGGGAAGAAGGAACGAAAGAAGGACGGAAGATTTTTATTATAACTAAAATGAATTAAGGCGAGAACTACAAAAGTGTATATTCTTTATTTTGCGTGGTGACACGAATACAAAATTAGAAAATATCTCCTTTTTTTCTCGGTTGTTGGTGGGCGACACTACAACGTGCCACGAAAAATAAATGAAATTCTTTGAATTTTTTAGATCTGCTTTTTTCTTGGAGAAACTTTACGAGATTTCTCTACGTTTATGAAATCAAGAATATACAAAAGAAATTGACTTTTTTTCATTTTGTACAGTTTATGTTCGTTGCGTCATGTCCATGTGGTTTGATATTTATATAAAAATTTTGTGGAATTCGTAGTCACGTTGAGAACGATCGTTCTCATGTCTTAGGTCAGCGGTAGTGAAGTTGCTAAGGAGTAATTTATCCTAGTAACGGAATTGAAATGTACATGTTCCGTTACTTGACTGCGCCGTGCATTTGACACGCCATAGCCAATAGTAAAACGATTGTCTGTCCATTATGAAAGTCTGTTCATTTAAGTCTTGTACTGTTGAGTAAGTTTTACAAAGTGAAACTAGCATCTAACTTTTTCGGAACTAGAATGTCCCTCTTGCTTGTTGGCTGGCTCTACTTTGACTTCAATAATTCTAGGTGTCGGCTCATTAGCTGAGCTTCGACGCCTCTCTGTTAAAGTGTCCATGGAACCATGATTCTTCGCTAGCCGATATCTCCTGAGTTCTTTATTGAATAAATATTGACGAAAACATCTCTGAATGATAGTTGCTGCTCGAACTTCCTGGATTCTGCGCAGTGTTGTACTTTCGGTCTTAGTTTTATGGCGTTTAGGAAAAGTACTGATGCAATGTTGTTCCATTTTGGATTTCATAAGGGTATACGCCACGGACGAGCTCCCCTGGCCCTCTTCTTCGATGTCACCAATAATTCGTCGTACGAGAGCCTGCATTACATCAAAACAATGCACGCGGTCTCCCTGTTTAATAGGAATATTCAAGTTGATACAAGCGAATTTGTTTGGTTGAGCAATTCGTAAAGGCGGCTCCAAACCATCCACAAAGTCCGATAACGCAGAATGTGGGATATACTGAGTAGCTCCAGGATCATATCTCTCCCAGTGGAAATAAAACATATCTAAGTCATCATCGGTGATGCCAACCTCTTCCTGTTCATGAGCTTGGCTTAGATTTTCGAGTATTATAGCAATGTACATGTTGATGATGATGAGAAATGTTAAGAGAATGAACGTTGTAAAATAGAGAACAGCAAGCCATGGGGTTCCACAGTTTCCGTTAGGAATTCCTCCAAAGTTAGGATCACAGTCTGGTTCCTGAATCATCAATGGTCCCAGCACGTCGTTCCAACCTGCAGATGTTGACAGTCTAAACAACAGTAACATACTATTGCCAAATGTTTCAAAGTTGACAACACTGTCCAACGCGCCTGTCTTCTTCACGTAGCCAAACAATGACATACCAATGATTGCAGTAGATGAACATTATCAAAAACAGTAGAGCTCCGATGTTGAGTAGGGCAGGAAGAGAGATTATGAGTGCAAATAACAAACGACGTATTCCTTTGGCTCCTTTGTAGAAGCGAAGAAGACGACCAATTCTGAAGACTCGTGCGACGCGGAATAAGCTTGGTGTGATGAACAGATCGTACTGAAGGTGCTCAAGAATTATACCTGGAGGAAGATAAATTTGCATTTTTAATTGATGTAGAAATATCTAATACATACAAATCACTACCGCACCACTACCACTATACCACTACCAACAACAACACTACCACTACCACTATACCACTACCAACAACAACACTACCACTATACCACTACCAACAACAACACTACCACTATACCACTACCAACAACAACACCACCACTACCACCATGCACCCGGCCAACAACAACACTAGAGTAGATTTCGTATGACTGTGACAACGTCACCGCACGGTCACGGCACGGTTACGGCAGGAATTTCGAACGATTTTATAGACAACACGGCACTGACACGGTCACGGTACGGCGCAGTCTGTCTCACACTCATACGAAATCTGCTCTACCACCATCATCACCACCATCACCAGAGAAGATTTCGTATGAGTGTGTAACGAACCGTGCCGTGCCGTGCTGTGACCGCGTCAGTGTCGTGATGTCTATAAAAACATTTCAAATTCCTACCGTAACTGCGCCGTGACCGTGCGATGCCGTTTCCACTGTCATACGAAATCTACTCTACTACCACACTACCACTGCCACTACAACTATACCACCACTACTAACACAACCATTACTACTCTACTACGAACTACCAACACCATTATTACCTCTACTACTACCACTATCGCAGCACATGAACGAATAAACTTCCAAATAAGCTACAATGTAATATTTGGTTAGCTATAACTTACCTAAGATCGACAAGATGACAATAGTAAAGTCAAAGACGTTCCAGGGTTGTCTGAAATAATGCAGGCGTTGTACGATAATTCTTAACATGGCTTCCAACGTGAATACTCCAGTGAAAAACAAGTTTATGATCAGTGTTAGCCACGATCAACGAGGCTTTAGTCAAGGATAATTAACATTAACATGAAAAAAAAAAAAGGCATCAATAAATTTAAAGATACAAAAAATTATGAAAAGGTTATATCTAATGTCCGTGTTCCTTTGAGGGGTTATCTTCCAGAGCCCTGCGCCCTCTATCCCTCCCTCTATCAGTATTCCATCCCACGGGTATCAAAAGTTAATCTGAGCAATATTGACTGTAGTGAAGTAAAAACAAGGATATAAGAATTACAACTTTCTTCGTGGTCAAGCAACCAAAATATGTCGAAAGAAGACGACATTCCCGCATTAGCGCGCAACACTGAAGTAAATGAGTCATACTTGTACAAAATTGGTGTTGTAAAGAATATCCTGTGCCTGTTCTACTTCTAACCATATATATACGCAGCTCAGATGGGTGTGTTAACACGTGGTTAATGTATAAAATTAGCGCGCAATAAGTATATGATTCAAATGTACTAATTTGGTATTGTAAAGGATATTCAGCGCATTTTCCACTTCTGGTTTTTGTCCATGATGTTGTATCATCATCACAAGGATGTTAAGACAAATCAAAACCATGATGAGGGTTTCAAAACGTGAACTGTGGATCGCATCAAACAGCTTCGCCATGAAAGGATTCTACAACGAAGAGAAAAACAGAATCATCAGAGTTAGCGTGTTAACATGTGGTTTTAGAGAATCAAAACCTCGTTTTTGTCATGCTTTATCATCATTTATGATAGCCAGACATATATAACAGACGTTCTGCAGATGGGCGTGTCACTCAACACGCGGTTTTTGATAACTGCACCGATCGTCTCTCTTATGCTTATCATCATTTATGATAGCCAAACTATATGTGAAAGCAGCTCAGATGGTGTGTGAATACGTGGTATTAGAGGGCCATACCTTCGTCTTTCTTATACTTTAGCACCAAGTATGACAACCAAACAAACACTGATGTGAGAGCAGCTCAAATGGGTGTGTCAACACGTGGTTTATGTGTAAAATTAAGTTAGAATCGTTGCTACAGGTAATAAATTTGGCGGGAAAACAAATCTTACTTTAGGTCTGCTGATCATCTTCTTTGGTTTCTTATTGGCTGCTTTTCTTATCGTTCCAAACCACGCCCTTTGAGATGGAGTCAGGAATACGTCGAGTGCACCAAAGTCTTCATACTAGAGCCAAAACAAAACAGTGACAACATATTACTAAAATTCTGAAATCCGAACTTGGATAAGGGACACTGGATACGGATTTAATTATTCAATGAATGTCACTTTCATCTCGAGTTGAAATGGAAGGGGCTTTGTCATTAAGCAAAATACAAGTCCAAAAATCATATTAGAGTGATAGAAGTCTATGGATTTGGACAAAGGACGTTGGATAGGAATTTATCCAATGATTCTATCTTTATTCTATGTTTTTGGACCATTTTTAACTCGTGGATATGCGAAGCATAGAAAGGAGTTATTGTGGGGACTCGGTGTCACTCGCTCACTCAGACGTTAGCAGATAGCCGTTAGAGTCTGGGTACGAGACTGTTTCCGCTCGACTCCGCTCGCCTGCAGTCGATAACCACGGACTTTGTGCATCGCTATTAAGCGACAAAAATCTCTTTAAGTGCAACATCAAAGTAATCCAAGCTTTTAGTGTTCGTACTCTATTATCACAAGCCAGTCAAAGTAGATAAGTTAAACAAACGAAAACATTTTGAAAGCAGTCTGCAGTCGTCGGTCGCCGCCGTGAAGGCCTCGAGTCCGCTAGCCGAAAACAGCAACAAAAAGGCGTATTGAGTTAGTTTATTGGCTTAGTGTTTTGTAAAGTAATTTCTTTTATATTTATAGCGGCATTTTGCTACAGAGCACAGAGAGAAGCATTTTTGCATTTGTTTTGTAACCACACTCTGACAATAAATATACAAAATTCACCAGACGAAACCAATCAACTTCTGGATGGTCCAGTGGATATGCCCTTGGCTTTCGAAGCGAAAGGTCCGGGTTCAAATCCCGGCACAGCGGTGAATTTTTTTTTCACTTTTTTTTTCTTTTTGACAGATTTTTTTTCTTTTATAGCTAATGACTCTTTCTTAGCTAAAGAAATTATTGATTTATTGACACAGAAAGCCCATATAAAAAAGAGGAGCGGCGAAGGAGGGCCCAGCGTCTGGACTATGAAGGCCATCGAGTCCGCTAGCCGAAAACAGCAACAAAAAGGCGTATTGAGTTAGTTTATTGGCTTACTTAGTGTTTTATGAAGCAATTTCTTTTATATTTATAGCGACCGGTTTTGCTACAGAGAGAAGCATTTTTGCATTTGTTTTGTTTGTAACCACACATTGAATAAATACACCAAATTTACTAGTCGAAGACATGCAACTTCTGGATGGTCAAACGAAAGGTCCGGAGTTCGAGTCTCGGCCAGGCGGTGGTCAATTTCTTTTCACTTTTTTATTCTTTTTGACACATTTTTTTTCTTCTTTTATAGCTAAAGACTCTTTTTCGCTAAAGAAATTATTGATTTATTGAAATTTTTGTCTTCAAATGAAAACTCGTTATTTTACTAAAATGTTTTGCTTGGGCTTCCTGTGGTCATTTCGGTCAATCCACGACATTATTTCAAGTTATATGATAGAGTGAAGCAGTTTGCAGTGTACGCAGTGGGACATTTATTAGGTACTTTTATTAGGTACATATCTATTCACGTTATATCCACGAGTTAGCCATAGGGGCCTTTGATTGATTGTACCTGTTTCTTGAGTTTGTTAAAGTTGTCGATGATAACACCAATGAAAAGATTTAGGGTAAAGAATGACCCAACGATGATAAACACCACGAAGTATGCATAGGCTGAAAAGTTGTATCCATCCATCGGTTGTTCATCAATCTATGAAGGAATAGTTGAATTTAGTAAAGAGGTTTTCGTAAGAGTGTGAAATGAACCGCACCGTCGGTGCCGTGTTGTCTAGAGCTGCTTTTGAATGTGTGAAACGGACCGCGCTGTGCCGTAACCGTGTCATTCCGTGACCGTGCCGTTTTCACAGTCATCATGAAAACTGCTCTATAAAAACATTTAAAATAGCTGCCATAACCGCACTGTTTTCACAGTCATATGAATACATAGATACAGTTTCAGTTATGGACTTGTCAGAAATTAGCAGGGGGGGGGGGGGGGGGGGTGAATGGAAAAGAGGAGAAGTTCATAATTTTTTGAACCCGTGAAAAGGGAAGGTCATGAAAAAATGAGCAGTGAAAAAGGGAATATTTTGCTATTTTAGGCCAAATCCCAGGGAAGATCTGGAAATTTCATTCCCATCGCTAGCCAGATGGCAACATCAGTTTCATCACCCAATTTCAAATCTCCACCTCCTCCCCTGCTACTAGGGACCTTAAGCAACCACGACGACGACGGCAGGGAAAACAGGACGTCAAAAAGTATTCAAGCGCAATATTTACTGCAATTTTTTTCGCTTATTTAATTTGAATTGCCATTCAGATCAGAGTTTTGAAATGAAAGAAAATGAAAGAGAGAGTTTCTGGGCGAACGGAAAATAAACTGGTTTGCGTCCTCAAGTTCCCGTTCTCTACAGAGCGTGAAATCTAGACTTTTCACGTTGTAGTTTTGCAGAATACGGTTGATTTCCTTACAGCCCTTCTCATTTGCACGTGTGTTTATTGTATTTTGTAATTAAGGCCATTGTCTTATGCCGTCGTCGTCCTCGTTGCCGTCTTCGTTGCTTAAGTTCCCTAATACCTGACAAGTCTCCTTAAGCTCTTCTTGGTACATGTATTAAATAGGTTCAACTTTACTGCTCTGGTCTCAACCAAAAAGGTCGACATAATTTTGAATGAAAGCAACAACTACAAAAATTGCTTACATCTCTTGCGTCCACTGCATCTTTCATAACCTCAATCCAGCCTTCAAATGTTGCCTTAAAATACAAATACATGATTTCAATTGATCTCAAATGTCAACTGAGAATCGGAGTAATGGAGTAAAGTAACAAAATGAGAACTTCTGATATCATTCGAAAAACAAGCATCGATCGTGCATGTGGTTCTAGCTGTCAACTCTTCTAGTTTAGATCAGAAGTTTGATACGAGCTTCCTGTGGTAAAGACTAAATTAGGAGTTTAATACGGGCTTCCTGTGGTAAACATTAGATTAATAGTTTGATACGGGCTTCCTGTGGTAAAGTACAGGTAACCCAAACAATGATTTCGATGTTCTTACCACTTGAAATAAAGCCATGAATCCATTCAAAGAGGTGTCGAAGTTGATATTCGAATTGATCCATCGAAAACCCTTTTCAATGCACTCGCTTCTGTTGTGTACGATATTCACAGGAAGGCGATCTCTATTGTGATCGATGCATTTATAAAAACGACCTCCAAAGAACTGTACTCCCATGATACTGAAGATCAGCCAGAACACCATGCATACCAACAACACGTTACCGATACCAGGAATAGCGAAGAGAAGAGAATTGACGACAACCTGTCAAGTGCAACGTACAAGGAAACCATTTCAACGTTAATGGAAGCCATTCAAGTGTATTTGGAATGTATTTTCAAGAATGTATAAATAGTACTTGTATTGAAAGCAAAAAAGAGTCATGATTAACAACATCAGCTATAAAAGTCAACTGGTTGTCAAATTGTTGAAAAATAGAAACCATTTATGACAGTGCCATTGTCGTGATCATTTGCAAAAAAGCGCACACAATTCTAGCAAAACTATTTCAATACTTCTTTTTGAAAAAACAACAACAACAACAACAACAAACAAACAAACAAACAGATTAATGTTATTGCACTCACCTTCATTCCTTCCCATCTGGAAATAGCTCTCAATGGTCTCAAGGCACGGAGAGTCCTCAGAGATCGAAAAGATGATAAACTGCTCTCAGACTCTGAAGCATCTGCAATCACACTTGCTACAGAAACCTGGGTATGGCAAAAATGTGAAAACTGGTCAGACCTCGTTTGCGCGGATTTGCAAAGATAAAAACAAATAAAAAGTTGAACTCCACTAATATTTTGCGTCAGTAGTTCCTTCAGCACGAACTAGCTGGTCTCCCAGGAAGCCTACGGTGCGCTCTTTACTCCCTCTCTCCATCAGCACTCCGTTTCAAGAGTATTTAAAGCTAATCAAAGCTACATGGGATGGAAAGAAGTCGAAACAAGTGTGAGGCATGCAACTGGCCATGGAATCGAACTCAAAAGGCTGTGCGTACTAACCAGCTGAGCTATACTTAATTACTCCAACATTAGCGATATTTCTTTTTTCTATTTTCTATTTTTTCTATTTCAATATTTTATTGTAAAGATTCACGTCTGTTGAGTGCCTTTTAATTAAGACTTATTATTATTAATAAAGATGCATAACGACCATGACGATGTGGGAAGGGAGACACGTCAATTAATAGGAATGAAAAAAGGGAAGGAAATTGCTGAGAGGGACTATGTTAATTCATTCCACAAACTGCACACTTACAGCAACAATAAGAACATCAAGACAATTCCAAAAGTTCTTGAAGTACGATACTAAACCCAAACCGAATACTTTAAGCAGAAACTCTACGCTGAAGATGACGGCAAACACGATGTTGAGATACTGTAAGTATTGCTTGAGTTTAGGACGCGATGACAAGTGGATGTCTTCAAAGATCTACAAAGAAAGTGGAACAAGATTTTTAGTTTTTGCCACAGGATAAGTGCAAGCAAGACACGCAATCTCAGTATACTAAATACAAACTTAATACATTCTGTCACGTCTATATATGTCGCTTTTAATTTGCTCATACTGCAACAGCTACGTACGGAAAAGCCCAAGAAACGTGCGTATTGATCTTCCAAACTTACCAAAGCAAGACTACTGGCCATGATAATAACCAGTACAGTCCACTCAAAATACTTGTGTTCAACAAACTTCTTGGTAGCAAGTCGAAGACTCCTCCATGACCTGTAGCCTTGGCTCTGTTTCCATTTTACCATACAACTACACGTTATTCTTTTCATACACCATGGACAGCACTCATCGACTTCAGTCATGGGTGGATCCACTGGTTCACCGGCTTCGTTAACTTGAGGGATTATTCAGTGATGTACACGATGCAGCCATTGTTAGAGCTGTGCTTGTGTTGGAGTCTTTGTTGGCTGTTTCTATTGCTAGCGAAAGCTGAAGAAATAGAGGAGATATTTGATGCATATTTTGTACATATTCACTGAAATATGCTCACGATTTATTACCCCAGCACCGTGGTCAATATCTGCACATGCGCGAGATTTCGCGGGCTTTTGCGCGGCGATTGCGCGGCCGCGTCTTGACCAAAAGAATCCCATGAATGTTTTCAAAAACTCATTCCTGTTATTCTATCATTAAACTTATTTTCAAAAACGTATTCCTATTATTCTATTATTAAGCTTATTCGTATTATTGTCTATTACCATTTTAACGAGTTTTTCAAATATATAATAAGGAAAGGAAGATATACAATAAGGTACCATTAAATCATTATTTCAACTTTTTTTGTTTCCGATAAATCTCATATATTTCTCTAAGGAATTATTCAATGTACATACCCGTCTAATTGTATCTCTGTTAATCTTTCCCTTTTTACCGGTTTGGAATGCAGCGACTGCATTGATCATGGCATTAGAAGCAATGCTGCTATTACACTCTGTTGAATAAATAAAACCATGCTTGTTATTGCCAAGATATTGAAAAAGTCCTGAGATCGTGCAATTTTAGTCTATAATTAACTTTTCCTAAAAAATGAAGTTGGAAGTCGACCATGTCAAACTTTCTCTACCAGCGCAAGCACGCTGATTTCGTATGAGTGTAAAATGAACAACGCCGTGCCGTGGTCGTGTCAGTGCCGTGATGTCTACAAAAATATTCAAAATTCCTACTGTAACCGTGCCTTGACCGTGCAGTGAGTTTTCAAAGTCATACGAAATCTACTCTATTTATCAATTAGACAACAGAAAGCCGCGCGCCCATGGCGTTATAGACGCACGAAATATAAAGAAGAAGAAGAAGAAGAAGAAGAAGAAGAAGAAGAAGAACTTTATTAACGTCTCTAATCTTATAGCCGGAAGATTAGCCGGGCACAGGTGCCCTACTAATCGGGGAGACAAAAGAACGATTAACAAACGTAAGAGTGGTACGAGGCGTAGCCGAGTGCGACTCCAGTTTGTTAAGAGTTCTTTATATTTTCTCAGGTGCGTCTATAACGCAATGGGCAAGCGGCTTTCTGTTGTCTAATTGATTTATAACAGGGCCTAGAACGTTAAAAACGGAGCCGTACAGAGAAAATAGTTCATAGGTTTTTCAGCCAATCAGAGCGCGCGTTATATGTGTCGCCATCTTGAAAACGAACGATTTGAAAAGGACAATGACGAAGATAGTCCGCGCGCGGTGCAGCCCATGGGAAAATAGCTCAAAGCTTTCTGGCCAACCAGAGCGCACGTTATATCGAATCTATGTTATAAAGTGATTTAGAAAACGCGACGCGACGTAAAAGAGGACTTCGCGTGTCGAATTTTGTTCGAAATGACCGTTAACATCACTGACGTCAAGAAGAGGAGGTGAAGACGTCAAGCGAAATGGCGTCCTGAACGTGGCGTAGCGACGTCGTTACGGTAGCCACGCAACGAACAAATGCGATAGAATAGATTTCGTATGACTGTGAAAACGGCAACGCGCTGTCACGGCATCGGTTACGGCAGGAATTTCAAATGTTGTTATAGACAAAACGGCATTAAGCCGGCGCAGTCCTTTTCACACTCACACTAAATCTGCTCTATATTCGTCATCTAACGTCCTGTTCTCGCGTAGCGTCAGCGCGTGCTATATGCACGAGCCCATTACCCAAAATTTCTACAACAGTTTTGTTCTTTGGCATTATATACTTTGGCATTATAGAGACACGAAGAGGTACGTACCTGGTGTTTTGGGCTCCCTTACAGGCGCGCTGTCTGTAGTACTTTCACCATCATCAACTCGAATTGTAGGCAGCACTTGAGTGGTTTTAGAGACACTACTACGCATGCGCAAAGCTCTGCTAAGTTTTTTAACACCTTGAGCAAATTTACTTGGCTTTCTGCTTTTCTTTTGAGCTTCTTCTTCGAGGGATTCACGGGCGAAAGCGTTTAGCAATAGAGCAAGAAATAAATTGAGGACCTAGGTGATGAAGAAAACAACTTTAGTATCTAATATTCTGTCCATCTGATGAAAAGACGGGACAGCGGACACCGCGAAAAAATGTACCACGCATACGTGACGTATGAAACGATCACGGTGCAAACATTCGACTATGCACTTTGCCGGGGCAAATTTAACCACAGAAGCCAAAGTTAGTCCCCAGAAAACCAGTTTTGAGGACATTGTAACACATTCTGTCGACTGCTTTTTGCTCTAGGTACATCGCTGATTGCACCAATGCTCAAAACTAAGCTCAAAGATATAGTATGGAAAAATCTATTGATAAAAAGTCTAAAAGTATTGCTTGGGATGCCTGTGGTTAAGACGCGGACGCGCGTGAAAGCCGCGAAAACTCGCGCATGCGCAGTCGTTTTGCCGCGGTGTCGGGACGGCGTATTGCGCGCTGTGACTCTTCCTGCGATCTTTTGCCTAACGTGTCGAGACCTCATTTTACTCACCAGAAAGTTTCCAATTACAAGAGTCGTCAAATAGAACAACGTTGCCCAGGAGGTGCTTGCTCTCATACAATCATACAATGGCTCAATCCACTCTCCACACAAAACACGAAAAATCATCATGAACGAATGCCCAAAATCTAGAAAATTCCATTGAGGGACTTCGCCACCAAACTTCTTTGGTGTGTAGAAATGACCAAACAGCTGCATACCCACAACCGCTAACATGTAGATCACAACACCCAAGACTAGAGTCAGGTTTCCCAGTTGTCCCACGCTACGAGCGATAGTACTAAGGAGCATATTCATTGTACGCCATGACTGAGCCAACTTGAATACACGTAGCTAAAGACCAAACATAGAATGTTTGTGTTAAACATGTGTGGAGAGCAAAGATTATTTACCCCTTTCATCAGAAAGTGATCTTCCAGAGGGCCGACCACGTGCCCCTTAACCAGTTATTCCCTTCTTCCCTTAACCCTTAAAGGGCCAAGTACGGCTGTGGCCGTGGAAAATTGTGTCATCGCTTCGAGAGGATTTTCGGGATTTACATGAAGTATATAGGCTGTTTTGTGGGAAAACCCCTGGCAATATACAAGGTCATATATTTGAAAACCGTTTGTAAATACAGGGTGATTTCGATTTAAGTTATGGGTAGTAAAACACAGGCGCGTATGTTGAGAGTTGAAAAAATACCCTCCCCCTCAGTCCTCTAAGGGTAAATTTTCTTCCTCCCTCCCTCCTCCTTCCTTGAGGTTTCAAAAAGTACCACCTCAGAATTCTATCCAATATCAGAGGTAGTAGAGATTAATTTAAGTTGTAGGTGTTGGGTCCAACCCAAGGATAGATACTTCTGGGAGTGCCTTTAAGGGATTGAAGGAAATGTAAATATAAAATGGGTTGGGTAGTAGAGTGAAGTGGAGCATCGGGAGCTTAAGTACTAGCGTACGAATCTAAGTCTTCTCATCTGTATTATGCCTACCTCCTTACTGGATTGAAGGTCAAGAGGTATAATTTAAAGTGATGGGTGTGGGTGGTGTGAGGGATACTATACGTACCAATCTAAATGTTCTGAGTACGCTAAGACCAGAATCATGACTTGTTATTAGAATTCCAGCAATTAAATCCACTACACTAATGATGACAATAAAACCATCAAAGATATTCCATCGACTTTTGATATATCCCTTGAAACCAAATGCCATTATTTTAAAGATCATTTCCAGAAGAAATACCACGGTAAACACCTGTAAAAGATAAGTTAAAATAATTTTAATAAAGTAAACATTTGTGGCCGGAGCATACAAATGATATTGCGTACAGAACAAAGGGCAATCTTACATATGGAGCTCAGTCCACACTTATTGGAATAAATGTGGAAACGCATCTTTGTTCTGCGTTAATTTCTCGGAAGAATACCGACTGAAGCGGTATTTTCCTTACGAAAGAAAAACGCTGTTTTGTGGCTGGAGAGACTAACCGCAGAAAAAGAGCGTTTTTCAGATTCATTCACATCCGCGCTGGATAGCTAGGGAGTGTCGAATCAAGGATGCCAGCTAGAATTGAATCACAGTGACCAGAGTCCAACTGTACGTGTCGTGCTTGCAGCTTAGAACTGCGCGCAAACTACTACCCTACAAGCCTGTGGAATTTCCTTAATTTATTATTGGCTTCGCGCACGAATTCTACGTTTCTCCTCTCGCTCGTGAAAGAGGATAAGAGAGGAAACCCACTGCCTGCGGGTAAATCTATACCAACTATACAATCTTTGTTTATAAAACAGTGTCATACCTGGTTGCCGATCTCCAGAGTATCCCGAAAGCCTGTATTCATGTTGTGATATTCAAGGGCCAGAAATAAAGTATTCAGTAGTATACAACCAGTAATAAAGCTGTCTAAAAACGGATGAACCACAAACTTTGCTATCCGCTTCTGAAATCTGCTCCACTTCGTTTGATGTTTAGGATTCACCCTCTTGTGTTGTGAGGACGTGTTTGTTGAAAGAGATCCACGAGGTGTGAGAACACGAGAGAAAAAACTTACAGATTTATGAGCGTGATTATCACTGATATTTTCGTTTGCATCCACTCCATCCGATGAAGACTGTTCACTGATTGCGCTCAATTTCCGTAAAAATGAGGTCTTTACATCTAAGGTTTTTGTAACGTTTGTGTCGTCAGTTTTAAGAGTTGGCGGTGATATGTCGGTGATACTACTTGGACTTAAGCGAAGTTGAATCCCATTTTCACTGTTGTTTATAGAGAGAGTGGACGTTTTGGGTTCCGCTAAAGAGTGACCGTTAGTTCGTGTCTCGTTATTATCATTTAAAGCTTTCATTTCTATACAAGTACTATCGTTACGTATCGTGCCACCCGTACTGGCGTGACTGCTTTCACCGTCACTTCCATGACTATTGTTACGTTCAGATTGTTTGTCTCCAAAACAAGGTATACAAAAGGACATTTTACACTTGCTTGCTAGAGATTTAGTCTTGGATTTGCTGTCACGAAGAAGTTTAGGTACAACACATCCATGAAATGAGTATGATGATGAAATTCCTTTTAAATTGTTGTAATAATTCTCCTAAAAGAATAAAAAGTATTCTCATTAAATTCTAAAAATATACTGCTATTTCAAGCCTCCAAACCACAGACATATCACAATATGATGGTCTGATAGCGTTTAATATATATCCAGGTTATTCTAACAAAGTCCATCATGCTAGTGAATTATGGACGATGCTATAACTACTCCTCCCCTCCCCTACTCCTTACGGTTCTATATCGGCGGGGTATAACTACTCCTGGACCTACCCTGTCTTGTAAGGCCAGTACTTCTTGTTGATAAGACACAGCTACGACGGCCAATACGAGATTTAGAAGATAAAACGAGCCAAAGAAAATTACCATGACAAAGTAGAAGACATACCATGATCCCATAGCTGATAGAACCTTTAAAGAAAAATACATTTCGATAAAGGGGAGGGATCATAAGGAATGTAGACGTCCATAAAAATGAGGGACACTAGCTTGATAAAAAGAGAAGAAGACTAACAGAAATATAAGCAAGAAGGCAAGTAAAATGGACGGCTGAAAAATGAGAGAAGACAGGTAAAGAGAGAGGGGGAAGTTCAGAAACAGGAGGTTAAAATAGGCAGAAGGCATGAGGCAAGCATTCATGGACGATTTTATGCGGAATAAAATAAATGGATGGAACGTAGATAGTAACTAGAAAAGGAATGAGATAGGAACAGAGAATGCAAGATTAAATGTACAGATGGAGTGAGCATGACGAAAGGAATAATTCATCGTAAAATCTAAAAACTTACATAATTATATACATTTTCCCAGTAGTCCAAAGTAACCAATTGAAACGCAGTAATAACTGCCCAGCCAAAGTTATCGAAGTTCGTATAGTCGTAGTTTGGATTTGGTCCTATGTTTGGTAAACAGGTGTAGTTTGCTGGACATTTCCTAAATCATATAAAGATAAACGTCAATGGAAAGTTACATTTGTGGTCACTTTTTGAAAATTTTACTATCATATGATAACCAGAGTTTAGCTAGAGTGTTAACTAGGCAAATATCTGACAAATACATGCAGCTTAACTAAAGATAAATTGGACGCTTTGTCGATCAGTCGAGGTAGAAGATAAACATAATAAGGCAGACTGACAGACAGACAGACAGACATGCTGACAGACAGACAGACAGGCAGACAGAAGGACGGACGATCAGACTGACGAACGGACGGACGGACAGTCAGACAGGCGGGCAGACAGATAAACAGATAGATGGACGGACGGATACACATAGAAGACAAGTGTTAAAAGCACTCATACTAACCCTGCTGTCGTATAATTACCACATAAAATAGGATTATTACTTTCGGGATGAAGGTACCATAAGCCTGATAGAAAAAGGAAATGTTAAAATGATAATAACATGAGACCACATACTGTTGTGGGAATATTTCTTTTGGTACTTGCACGGATACGGTTTCCTTAATCCGACAGCCATCCACAAACAAACCGCATCTAAAGAGCTCCCCTATTGCGCAAATGTTCTGGGAGAGACTTGGATCAATCACGATAAATTATTGAGTTTTCTGACTACACTTAATAGACCAGTTTGGAATTATGTTACTCAATGCAAGATATTTAAAATTTTACAAAACAAAAAACAAAACAAAACCGTAGAAATCTAAAGTATCTGCTTTGTTCATTAGAGTAAATTTCGTATGACTGTGAAAACGGCACCACACGGTCACGGCACGGTTACAGCAGGAATTTCGAATGTTTTTATAGACAACACGGAACTGACACGATCACGGCATGGCGCGGTCCATTTCACAAGAAATCTGCACTCACGTGCATTTCTTGTCTTTTCACGGGCTATCACCAAAACTCTAGCTAAAAGATATGACGCGCAATCGAGCCCGACATCGAGCAACACATAATTCCCAACTGGTCCCAACTAGGATGTACATCGCCAATGTATGTCATACTTGATAACTATGAGATTACTTACTACTATTTGTTACATATGATTTATAGTCAACAGTTGTATTCTGTGGTACTGAAAGAACACATTTATTTCTAAGTTGTCCAACAAACAGCTGCATCCCAACCAGGGCAAAAATGCAGAGGAAAAAAGTGGTAAGAATAAGAACATCAGACAACATTTTCATGGACTTTAGAAGTGCGTTGACCATGGTTTTAAGACCTTGAAACAAAATAAAGGATCGTGTTAGACATGGTTGTTTATATAATTCTTGGTATATTACGCGCGTTCTAATTGGTTGAGAACTGTGTGTGATTATAGTACACATGCACAGATGCACGCTCTGATTGGTTGGAATGTTTTGATAAATATTGTATAAAACAAATAGATTCCATTTTCCGTGGGTATAGACTTTATGCACAAACGATGTCAAAATGCGGCGAGAACAAATTAACAGTCATGCCCCTCGATTTCGTCTCGGATCGTGGCGTACTTTTTTGTAATAGCATGGTTGCCTCGGATTCTATTGTTCCGAGAGGAGCATTTAATGGCTAAATGCCCCCTCACTGCTACTAATCGAACCTCATGCATAAGCATTAGGTATGATTAGTAACTAATCGTACCTCATGCATAAGCATTAGGTACGATTAGTAACTAATCGTACCTAATGCATAAAACATGAGGTACGATTAGTAACTAATCATACCTCATGTTTATGCAAGAGTCCAACTATGGATACGTCCCTGAGAAATTTCCTGAGGACACATCCGCAGCTAGCAGTACTTGAATTATGCAAATTAGCTTCAAGTAACCTTTCAGTGTAGTCTAAACCATGTGGGATGGATTACAATACTATTCAGCATGCTTGTCACATTTGGGATGGACTGGAATAATCTTGCGCATGCGTGGCACGACAATGTTATCACACAACGCTTTTTTATTTTCAATATTATTTGGTGAATATAAATAACTGTTTTAGACAAGTGAGTTGTAACGAGGCATTGTTTCCTTTGTGTTAGGTCTTTCTTGCACTTAGTTTTGTACTGTTCTGGTTGAGTGATAGTGTCTAAATAGAGTTCCCTAGAGTAATAACAGCACTTTTAATTTATTCATTTGTAACTTGTTATTTGGTCCAAATCGTTCTAGTTTTCCTATATACTTCCTCGGCAACCATACTATTACAAAGTAATAGCATGGCTATTTCGGTTGATTAGTGATTAAATGTACCCTCAGCCTCGGGAGGTTTAGTAAAAGTCCCTCGGCCTACGGCCTCGGGACTTCCACTAAACCTCCCTCGGCTTCGGGTACATTTAATCACTAATCAACCTCATAGCCATGCTATTACTTATAATTAATTCCGTCTTACCGCATTTTAACGTCATTTGTGCATCTATAAGAGTACAGCCGCACGGCAAAATGGAATCTATTTGTATTTATCTTTTTATAATGTGTATCTCGAAACTGCAACTACACACAGTCCCACATGGCCTACCTTCAACGGCTGATATCGTCCTTAAAGCTCTCAAAACACGAAACGTTCTGATGCCCGACAGGTTTGCTACGTTGGGCACAAGTGTGACATATCTACGTTACAGAAAACAAAAATTCAGTTTAGTTTAAGCACAAAAGCTAGCAAAATTGCGGTCTTGGGTTTCCTGTGGTCTCAATGAAATATGACAAGAACTAATGGGCTTCATGTGGTTACATACTACAGAAACCCAAAGAAAGATTCTTATTGTTTCATTTCAATTTGTTTGTGATTTCAGAAATAGCCTTTTAAGTTAAGAGCTGTTAGACTTTTTATGCTTAAGCATTTAGGTAGGTCGTTATCCGCGCGTCAAGCTGTGAGAGGACTGAAATAAAAACAAGTTTTGGTGTCAACAACTATATTGCGTGCATATGCCTAATTGAAGGTTCAAACGTATCAGACGTTTCACGTCGTATACTCTTAAAACAGCTTGCATGCGTCAACAAGGAGGACGATCAGATAAATTAAAAGGAGAAAATCAAACTGCAACATCCAACGTAGCCCGAGTTATCGCCAAATTGGCGTCTCGTTTATTTTACTACAAGAGTTTACTGGGCTTACCCTAATATTACCACTACAAAGTCCAACCAATTCCATGGATCTCGTAAATAGGCAAACTCATGCATAAATAGTCCTTTAGCAATAATTTTAACTAGCATTTCAAGTGTGTAAATTGCTGCAAAAACATACCTGAAATACAATAGAAATACGTAAATCACAAAACAAGACTATTTGACAACGTAGCCACTAATATCACATTATCTATGGGTAGGAAATGTAGGAAACCGTTCCAGGCTGAAAATTAGGCAATGGAGACGCATCATTTTTTGCTACGGTTAGGCCTTCCGTCAACACTTAAACGGCGTTTACGCGTTGTCAATGAAAACGCTGTTTCAGTGTGGAAACGTAGAAAAGATGCGTCAGTCAAGTTTATCCAGAAGTATCCGTACTTTAGACATATTTTACGTGATAATGAGCGCCCCCGTTACGTAATAATGCGCCCCCCCCCGTTACGTAATAATGCGTGCCCCCGTTACGTAATAATGCGTGCCCCCGTTAATCTTGCACGCTGTTTATGAAGTAACACGATCCCTGCGTAAACATACGTTTCGTTTTGTAATCAATACGATATTGCGTTAGACGTTGTTTTTTTGCGCGGGGGAGGAAACTTAAGATCGTAAGAATATCGGTTTTCACAATCTTTTTGGAACTGCACAGGAAACGATATTGCTATGTAATGTAGACATCTCTAAGGCGTTTTAGTAGTTTCAATCAATGTCAGATTCACAGTCAATAAGAAAGTTCATTTACAAAGATATTTTTAATTCACTAGTCAATAAGGCGTTTAATAACATAATAGAAGGCAATGTCTTTGCTGTTCACAAAAATAAGTTATATACATCGGCGTGACGTCATCAATGACATCACAAGTGACGTCAATGGTAGGATTTCGAATAGTAAGGTGATACGAAAAGCGCGAGTCGGCAAAGTAGTTGAGTGTCACAACAAACTTTTCAGATCGAGACGGCTGATATTTAAAGATTGAAAACGTGATTAAAACACTGTTTATATCGTCAATGTTTTCAAAATACAAATTTTGTTTTGTCTTCTGGTTAAAATTAAAATAAATACACCAAGATATGATAGCTTTAGTGATGTTCGTTTGGTTTTAGGCAATTGTTTATTTTTCATTATTTGTAAAGTCAATGAATCTCATTACCTGCCTTTATGATTGCATTCATGAAGTTCTTGCTAAAAACCATAACATAACCGAGAAAACGTGGCGTTTAGTTGGAAACAATTTTCTCTAGGCCAAAAATAAGCGTCTAGTTGGCGCTTTCTTATTATGTTTACTTTTGTATTGTTTTTGGCAGCCATCTTGAATGACGTCATAACTAGCTGTATTGTCACGTTTTTCATGCATGAAAGGCTTTGGTTAACCGTTCGCAAAAGATGTAAAACTTCTTAAGTGAATTGAAATTGAGGATTTCTTTTCGCTTTCGATCATTTTCCCACACGCTAAAGAACACTGAGGTAATAGGATTAAAAAGACTAGACTACGCACGCACATATTGATATGAATCGGGGAGCAAGATTCGATCACCCACAGAATTCGACAAACAAAAATGAACGGAAAATGAAGGGCACGCATATAGTCCCCGAGTAAGGAGGGAGGGGAGGGGAGGGGGGTCCGGGCACATATCCAACAAAGTTTCACACAGGATTACTCCTCCCCGACTAGCTCCAAACCCTTACTCGTTATGCACCACACTCGTCGACGGAATACCGACTTTGGTGTTTTTATTGATCTGGGTAAGTGTTTTAGCTCTGAAGATAAGCGAGCAGTGCCATAAAACATAAATACAACATGGCTACAAGAACACATTACTAGATATGATTTTGAAATTGGTTTCGCACAGATAAAATCTATGTTTCAGCACTGAGTGTTTTAGTAATGTTTTGTTATCAAGAACGCATTTCCTGGTCAAAACACGAGTGGGGAATTGTTAATAGAAACTCAATGTGATTAAATACTTACTCTGGCTGCTCGGGTGCATTTTTTATCGCCAGAAAAATACAGTTAACTATGATTGTCAGAAGTATAAAAAATTCGAAAAATCTTGCAAGAATTAAGGAATTTAACTATGGGATGAAAATAGAATTGATTTTTATCACAAATAGCCGATGTCTAAGTGTTGTAATCATTACAAGATAGCAGTGTAGATTGTGATCAGTTTGGATAGCCGTCTACATCATAATGAATGTTACCATGACGACCAATAACGCTATACCATGGAATATTGATTGTATATAGAGACTAAAACGATGAAGACATTAGCGGCGCGGGGAGAGATGATCATGTTCAAGGTAGAAAGATAACTCAGACGATGGTAGTAAGTGGCTTTGATATTGTGAGCCAATAGTGATCTTGATTCTCATGAAAGAGATAATTGTAATAACGGACAGTGAAATACTCAATAGAAGTCCAAATAGAGGGAATGGGATAAGATGGAATGAAATGTGAGGAGATGGGATGGGAGGGGATGAGATAGAATGGGATGGGATGGGAAAATATCGGTTACCACTAGAAGTGGATCGTATCAATCTTTCTGGTCGCCAACGCTGGATCCTAGTGAGGAGCTACAGACAGCATTACACATATCTAGTATAATTATCATAAAGTAAAGGATACTGGTTTGTAATAAATAGAATTACTGCTTTCCTTAATGGATGTAAAGGACCAAATAGGTGTAAGGATTTGGCTTTGTTGAATCTGTACACGTACTGTTTACCAAACCGATTGGCCACCACGACGAATGTCTATGAAATAAACAACAAAATAAGTTGTCAATCAATATTGAAAAGGACAGACATACCTAAATACAGATACCTCACTACAGACAGACACTTCGCAAAAGACAGACAGACACACACGCGCGCACACGTACTCACTCTCCTTTTAGGACTGATATTAACTCAGACACTCCTCTTAACTGTCTAAGATAGACACTTCTTCAAAAACAAGCACTCCTCTAAATTTATGACAGACATAAATGCAAACAATATTGTACTCCTCTAAGGCGTATATCATTTGCAGGTCTCTGCATTCCTTACAAATAGACCTTTTTCGAGTTTGTTCATTCCACTGTAAAACTTAGACAGACCGACACTGGCTCAGGGTAGCTTCGGGTCAACGTAAATTACTCGAAAATATACCAAGGAGAAAACCTACCAAACATTTTAACTTAGAACAATACAAAAATCGATTTTATTCCCAAGGGTTTTTTTTGAAAAGGAGCCAAACTCTGCCTTAAACGCGCCTTTTGACAAGAAGCTCAGCGGTCTCTAGCAAATGGAAGCTCGACCATTCCTATTTATATCACTCATATATAACTCTTTATAAGACAGACATGTTTCTAAGGCGAATTACCGTTCACTGGTCACTCTTAAAATCTATTTCGTCAATTCGCATAAAATAATCTCTACAAAAAGGATATTTTACTAGACACTAAGCTAGTGGTGGTCCCAATGGGGGCGTCCTTAGAAACGTTTCAGTACGAATCAACGGTAGATATTCTATGTAAACGCAACAGCAAATCGACGTAAGATAAGAACGACGACGCAACGTTGTAACGCAAAACAGTCAATAAAATATGGTTATTTTAATGAGTATTGTGAGTTGCTGTAACGACAGCCGGTCAACATATTGATCCTATAAACGCAAGACAACGTCTACGTTAAGTACTGGCATGTACGCGGTACTTTACGCGTAAACGTAAGCACGCAAAGTCAACATATTGATTCTATAAACGCAAGACAAATGACGTCTACGATAAGTACTGGCATGTACGTACTTTACGCGTAAACGTAAGCACGCAAGAGTCAACATATTGATTCTATAAACGCAAGAGAAATGACGTCTACGTTACGTACTGGCATGTACGTGCTTAACGCGTAAACGCAAGCACCCAAAGCTTTTTCAAACCTTCAATCGTCATTTATTCGTGATCAAATGTTCTATCGTGTACAAGCATCTTATCAGTGTTACGAAATACCGATCGAACGTTCCCTAACATATGCATAGTACGTGCTTCGTGAAATTTATTCTGTTCCCAATAATTAAGCAGGAATTAGCTTCAGGTTTTAGAACAATATTATATTTTATGTCCACTAAAGAACTTTTTAATCCAAGAATAGACAAAATATTAGATTAAGATTTAAGGCTGATTAAACGCTAAAGAAGCTTTGAAAGATCCACAAAGTCCCCTTGCGTATAGCCTGATCACGCAACAAGGAGTCAGTGCAATGAATCATGGGTAACTACCATTTTTCATTTCAACATCTGTCTTGTAATATTGAAGACAATTTAACGAAAGATGTCCAATTGCTAATAGGGGTATAAAACCCACTCCCCCGCTGTTTTATGACAATTTGGAATCGAGCATTTTCTTTTGATACTCGCCATTTCTGTATTTACATGCAAATCGATACAAATCGTTTGAAACTGAGTGAAATAGTAACAAGCATTACCATAGGTATATCGATATACAAGTGCTCTGAATAGATAGTGAAGAATTTCAATAAGACTCGAGGAAGAACGAAATACGAATACACTGGGATGTGCAATCACGCAGACAAAAAGATGAGCTGAAAAGAAAATATTTTTATGTCGAAAGAAATAAAGAAGAATATGCGGGCAGAAACTTGACAAATTGACGATAAAACAGGCACTTCGTAAAAAATATATAAAGCGTAAAATTTTGTGATAAAAGCAAAGACATTAAAAGTTCTTAATTTGTGAATAACAAATCGTTCTACCCGGCATGCATTGCAGGCTTAGACTCACGTACTTGATAAGTTCATCGGCTGCCTTTATCAAGATTTCTTGATGAACACCATATCTAATAAATGAAAGGATCTCTTCGTGTATAGTTTTAATTTCAAAGAACCATCAGAATAAGTAAAATATGACGGAATCAATGTCTATACAAAATGTCATACTAGCTGCAGATTGCCTGAAGTAATATCTTTTTATAACTTTCAACTGCTCTATTTAACGTTCACATTAATTGGTTTGCCTCACGGGCCTTTTCAGCATCAACCACAAAAAAATCAAAAAACTGCAAAAAAAATGGATATATGGTACGATGATTTTCGTACTGAGATGTTCTGTACTGTTGTTATCAGTTTATATTACTACTCGACTACGAAATAAAAGCAACTGCTTCAATTAGTCTGTTGTTTTTGGCTTCAGGCCGTTTTTAATGGCTAGGACAAAAATAGCCAAATACGGCAGTCCAAGTAGATATAGGCTCTTCCTGTGTTCTGTAATGTGGTGGTCGACTATTTGGTTATTAATTCATCGCTCGAGAAAAGCACATTAAGAGATTTGTTTAATTGAAATTCCCGACGAGTAAAAACACTGCAAAGTAGTCTACTTTGGTGTCTTTGGATTGACCAACCAATTTTGGTTGTTCAATTGACAGAAAACCTTTTAACTCTGGCTGAAATGAGATAGCTCAATTATTTCACTTGAAAATCAGAGAAAGAGTTTGGTTATCAAATAGAACAAATGTCTGTCTTCTGTTTTATCACAGGATTAATATTCAGCCACTGTGTCTCCAATATATTGAAGGAAAAATTGGCAAACAACATTTATGGAACCCAAATTTGACTTCCCGTGCCCATATTATCCCAAGATATCCAGACAATCGCTTCTATGGCTTGTTTTTCAATTCATCTTGTTTACTTAAACTATATTTAGTTACCTGAAAGCAAAAATGACAGAAATCTGACACTGTATAAATCTTATATAGATACTATTATTGCTATCGAATGAGCATTAAGTTTGCTGGAAACAAAACCGCCATGTTGTCTACGCTTTGCACATCAGTAGAAGTATATCAAATATTTTGATAACAAATACAGATAGAAGGAAAAAACTGTCATAAACTTCTCATTACCTTTTTATAGAATACAACAAATGGCGTTCCACTGGTATCGTCGGCCATAGCAAAACAAGCAAGGGTGTACTACGTTTAATTTTAGACTCGCCTTTCATGATTGTTGTATACATTTATATCTATCATGGAATATCTAGTAACGTGATAACGTAGTCCTATGTTACGTGGGCTGATAACGAGTTGTTATCACCCAATACCTCAGTGACTAGGTCAGGTTCTTTTGTTAAATATCAAAACCACCCACAATTAGCCCACAGACAAGTAGCAGTAGTATAGGAGGCAAGTCTATTACCCTACTTGGAGTGTGTCGAATATAATTTTGTTTTGAACATGAAAGTGACGTAAATGACGGTATAGTTACGTAAGAAAGTGACGTTAAAATGAACATAAACGCTTCAGTGAGCTACATGTGGTCACATCCGGGAAAATGGGAAATCGTGAAGAAGCCGCTCGAAGAAAGAACGTGACGGAACGCGTCTGAAGCAGAACTGGAAAAAAAAAACTAAAGAAGGAAGAGGAAATTATAGAGAAAGCCTCTAAGTAAAAACGTGTCATTTCTAACGGAAGACTACGTTAATGTATTTTGCGGAAAGGCTATAAATGAACAGATACCCCATGACTCATCATGTACCTTTTAACAGAGTTAACGTAACCGAAATATGTTCACGTAACGCGGTAAATGTACGTATTGTGGTTATAGAACTTACGTTGAAACGTATCAGTGATCACGTATCATGTACCTGCATAGCACGTTAGCAGAATGAACGTCACCAGAATGAGTGCCAATACGTTGACGTAACGTACGTATATCAATGATTACGTAACATATAACAATTGCCACTTTAATAGTAAGTATAAGTTACATTCTCTGACCATGTTCACTGTTTTCAGAGTAGACGGAAACGTACCAATTTATTGTCGTAACGTTAACTAATTAGTATAGAGTAGATTTCGTATGATCGTGAAAACGGCACGGACACCGCACGGTACGACGGTTTCAGCAGGAATTTCGAATGTTTTTACAGATATCAGGGCACTGATACGGCGACGGTACGGCGGTACGGCGCGGTCCGTTCCACACATACAAGTTCCGCTCTAGGAGTTGCGTTGACACTTAAATCACAGAGCAATCCGAGATCGGAATACATACTGATATGTGTCATATAAGTAATACGTTTATGAAAATTACGTAAGATTAACGTATCTATTATGTACGTAAGGTCAGTGACTAGATACGGAGTTCTGTATTTCGGTTTTCTCCAGCATGAAATATAAATCAGAAAACGTATAACTATTTCGTCGCCACTGAGACTATCAACGTCGAACAGTGAATTTTAAATAAGAAAGTGTCAATTTGCTGGTAGCCTTTATGAGTGACTGCACGGGACGCTTTTCCGAAATGCCACACTAAGCTAAGTGCGATCAGTCTTTGTTGAGCGACACACGACAACGTGGTCGTTGATCGTGGCCTTTAAATGCAGGTGGTCACTTGATCATATACAGTATTTGACTATCAAATACTGTAACAGCTAGTTATAGTGGTCGTTTAATAGATGGTGGTCGTCTTATAGAGGTGATTGCTTATTGAAGTTTTTACTTGGAATTACCATGTTTCATTATGACGTTACGGCTTGTTTATGAGGGGGACAGAATCGTCTAGAACAATAGAAATTCGAATAGTTCGCTCTAATAAGAAAAGTTTACTCTCAAATTGTCTGGTTTCCAAATATAAGATGAACTGATGTTTAATACACAATATTAACTGTATCTGGTGCACTGTTACCACTTTTCTTTGGTCTATAAAACGCATTTTATATCAATTTTCTTTGTGTTGTTGCTGTTTTGTCCCCCTCCAGCGACCATGATTCATTGCGTTTAAACAATAGAATGTTTTGATGTGACGTCTTAGTGAAATAGGGCAATTGATCCCAAAACAAGGGTAGGCCGGTTACAAAGTTATAGAGTGGTCGTTTAATAGATGGTGGTCATCTTATAGAGGCGATTGCTTATTGAAGCTTTCACTTGGGGGAAAAAACAATAACAACAAAAGAAAAGCAAGGTTAGGATAGCATTAGATGACGGAGTACATGTATATGAATAAAGTATCCATATATATATTACATCAGCATACACAAAACTCTTCTCAAGATTCCTGTCCAAACTCTAAGGCTAAGACCACACCTATCCGATAAATTTAGAAAGGTACTTTCCCCTTTTTTTCAATGCAGACAAGAAAAACGCCATTTTAGTGTGGACGGAAGGCCTAACCGTAGCAAAACAAAAAGCTCGTTTAAGCGTTCACTCGACGGGCGCTGCGCTCTAGAGACCTGTCTGTAAAGGAGGAAAGCACCGCATTTTGTGACTCGGCTACTATTTACCCGTTTGAGTGTTCACTCGGCGGTCGTTCGACTCCTCGGCTGAGCATGCGCTCTACAGACTTGTCCGTAGTTTGTAACGGAGGAAAACACCGCATTTTGTGACTCGGCTACTATTTACCCGTTTGAGTGTTCACTCGGCGGTCGTTCGACTCCTCGGCTGAGCATGCGCTCTACAGACTTGTCCGTAGTTTGTAACGGAGGAAAACACCGCATTTTGTGACTCGGCTACTATTTACCCGTTTGAGTGTTCACTCGGCGGTCGTTCGACTCTTCGGCTGAGCATGCGCTCTACAGACATGTCCGTAGTTTGTAACGGAGGAAAACACTGCATTTTAGGACTCGGCTACTATTTACCCGTTTGAGTGTTCACTCGGCTGGCTTCCGACTTCTCGGCTGAGCATGCGCTCTAGAGACCTGCCTCAGTCGGCTACTATTTACCCCGGCAGCAAAAGGATGCATTTTCAATTTGATCCGGATTAGTTTTAACGTAGCCTAAAGCGTGCATGCTTTCCAATGACAGTATTAAGTCCCATATATCCGGAGTACCTTCAGCTCTTTTAAAAATTTCATGAATGACTCGTTCTACCCGATTTGTGGTTAAGGCGCGTTTATACGCTTGTTTGTGTTACTTTAGTGTTAATCAAGAATGGAATCATTCCAGAACATTCTTGTACATTTTGTAGTTAGTTTTTTTATCAGTTAATTTTTCTATGGCTTTGTTTTACCTTTGTTGTCCATGGCCTTTAATCCTTTAATACTAACCCAATCACATAACTTAACAACCATAATCTACAATCTAGCCTTGCATCTACCCTCAGAAAAAAATAAACTGGTAGAAAATATGGTATTGCTATTTGAGGTGTATAAGAATGTATATGTAAAAGCTTATCTTAAGAAGCATGGGCAAAGAAGCCGTATTTAACGTCGTTAAAGTTGTTACACGAGACGATTTGTGGCGATGATTTTTCGCGCAACGCCGTGTCCGATTTGTCGTTTTGGGTGGCGAGGTTTTGACTTCGACTCAAAAGCTCGCAATGATGTGTTGCTGAAGTTAAAATTACGTTTAAAAACCGTTCCGCGTGGTATATTAGACGGCATCAATTTTGTATTGCGCTAAAATCGTCGTTGCGTATCGAGACCGACGTTGCTCACTTTATCCTTCTCTCCATCAAAGCTCGATTTTACGGAGATTTAAAAGTGAAACTACACATAGGTTGAAACGAGTAGTTTTTGCATAGTGTGCGTGTGAAATCATTAAGAATATCAAAGACTAACGTAGTGCATTGACCAACTAAACCACATTTTAAGTGAAAATGCTATACGCATCACAACTAGATATGATTCTTTCAATTAAACGTATATCTGATGTGAATAAAAAATACAAAAACATATATAAAATAAATTGAAAAGTCAATTCCTTTTAGATTTAACGATTAAATGTATAGATATGAATAATATTGTTAATAATCAACTTGATATAGCTTCTCTATCACACATAGAAATGTCAGTTAAGTATATATCTGTACTTAGGGAGAACGTTATTTGTAAAGTTTTAACGGCATATAGGCTTTCCTGAAAATTGACTACAAAATGTACAAGTATGTGAGTGAAAAAGGTAAGCAAAGGAACCCTAAAATGCATTCAACAAACGATAAAGTTGTTAACTTAAGACAATTAGATTAATTAATGTGCCTTTGAAATATCCCGCGACCATCTCATTTTTTCCATAAAATCTTAATCAAAGTTTAAAATATTGCAATTATGGTAAGCTAAAATGTTTATAGCTACTTGAATGAACAAAATTTTGGTCCATAACAAACAAGCCGTCTATTTAATGGACAATCACAAATGTAACAGCAACATTTTCACAAATATTAAAGGGAATATTACTTCCAGCTACACGTACAGTGAACTGAAGATAACCTGCTTTCAGAAGGGCAGTTTAAAAATATATTGATAGAGTGCGAGCAATTTTGGGCTATTTCCTTTTTGACAGATGATATACAAGCCATAAACATATAGAATTAGAAATATAACAGGGCCCGAGAGCGTAGAAAAATATATGTGTAATTTTCCCTTAAGAGAGCAGTCCAGTTTGTCGTATCAATAAATATCTAATCCTTTGTCCAAAGAAATCGCTGAGAAAAATTTATACTTCACAATCAACATCGCCGCATGTAGAATCTTGTCTCATTTAAGTCACAAAAGCAACAACCAAATTTTATTTTTTAATACATTGATACACATTGTTTTCGAGTTTTTAGTCTTAAAAAGCAAGTTCCACTTTCTATTGGTGAATTGCTGCCGTATTTCTTTTCCCGCAAATTGAAATAAAGCTAAGATTTGTATTATGTTGGCCAAACAGTTAAAGTAAAATTTGTTTTCTCAAGTAGCATTATGAATATTTCACGACCTAGAAGGGGAAACATCTATTTGCATATAGTTTCAATTGCAATTACAGGCATAAGACAAGCTGTAAAGGGGATCAACTTATTTACTCAAATCTTCTGTTTTTCTTAGTCTTCTATATACGTCTATATATTAGCAAGTTATGGCTTGATAGTGAGTATGTGAGCACTTAGGAATAAAGAGAATTTCATACCAAAAAATGATCAGTGATTTTTGCCAGGTTGAAAGCACGCTGGTGAGTTAGGAGTTTGAGATAATGAAAAAGATAGTAACAAAAAGAAAAGCAAATGTATTTAGATGTTTTTGTCGTGAGAACAAAACAGGACTTTTACGAAAACGAAAAATAATTCAAAGGAAAAATAAGAATTGGATGAAGAATTCTACGTACAATGTCGCGACTGAATTATTTTATCTTTTTAACTAGATTTAAAGAAATGATGGATGAGGTATAGCTTGATAACGAGCTCGCTTGCTAATTCACCTAGCGTCCACCTTATACAGTTGATGAATTGTAATAAATTTGCTTCAAAAAAGCCGAATGCCGAATGCTCCGCCAAAACGTGCGCTTTTAAACAGCGTAAAATTAGTAGATTATGATTATGGGCTTCTTCTTGGTTGAGGTTTAGTAGGCTTATTGTTTTACTCAACGAACAAGTAGTTTCCTTGTGGAGTTTGTTTAGACTCGCACCTAAAAGCAGTTGTAAAAACATCGAGGGGAAAATATAAAATGTTGCTACGCCTCACAAGTGATGATTAAACGTGCCGATATAGAAAAAGCGTGAACACTAGGACTTGACAAACAAATCACTATATAAAACGGTACAAAACTGATCTAAAAATGCATTGTCAATGAAATAAATTAACTTGTCGTCTTGGAAATTCTGACCCAAAATCAATCGACCAACACTTCCGTCTTATTGATTTCCACACTGTGATCACTTGTTGTTATATTTCGTGCTTACTAGCAAAAAAGCATCCAGTGTCAATACCCGAGTAATATTTACAAATAATTTCAACAAAAAATCACTATTTATTCATCCCAAATATTTTTCATTTGTCAACACAATCAATCTTAAAAAGAGAGCGATTTTTTTAGAATGATAAAATACTGGATATCGCTACATCGTGTCGGCAACAAACAGTTAAACTTAAGCGATTATGGGTTGTAAAAGTTAAACCTGCCAGGGCCCTTTTGATGATTAGTTCTAGAATACATTCTTATTCGAAACTTACTTTGCCATTTGTCGAATCGAAGTCTTCCAGTGGTTGGTATAATAACTCTTCTGGGATAGGCACAAAGTGATCTTTTTCGGACGTTGAGCTAGCTTTTCTTGATGCACTATTACTGCTGGGCCTAGAGTCATTGTGAGGTTCTTGAGAAGGTGATCTACAAGTGATAGAAGGCTTAGAGTTGAGTCTGAAGCTAGCGCTCGATTTCATTGCAGTTTGTTGGATCCTCTGTCACCATTGCCATCGGTCGAGCAGTGGAAAAACCTGTGCAAAGCGATGACACCGAGGCGAAGTCTAATTAGATCATCAAAGACCTTCAAAAGGTACATGCAACAAGAGTGAACGCAATAAATCGATCCGTGAACAACGCTGTCTTCCGTCGAATCTAATTACTTCGTAGAATAACTAGATTCTTTTGCTGATAAATTCAACTCCAATATATCTTGGTGTAGATTAAAATTCTTGAATCCGTGGTTTTTGAGGGACTTGAAGCACTAAACTGGATCGGGCCACTGCGGGCATTGCTTATTCTCCGGCACTGACCGGCTAGTTTGGTATTGAGCGAGGTTGACGTCTCTCAGCTGTTGCTATGGTGACGATTATGTACGTTGCACCTGTCAAAGTGTCTTAGTGCGGTAACCCATTGTTATGACATGCTAGGTTTATCGCAGACCGCTTCAAATTAAAAAAAACTAAGTTCCCATGTCGTATCCCTACAAGGTATTCATTTAATAGGCCAGAAAGTCACGAGGAGAAAATTTTCTGTGGTCAGATCGTACTAATTGTGGTTTTTCGACGTCAGAAAGCGAAAAGAATCGATCGAACGGTCAGCGGTGCGCGCGCACACTAGGATTCGAAACATTGATATATGCTGACAATTACATATGAAATATTCGGTTTGTAATCGGGAGTTAGGCTCCCCATGGAAGCCTATGGTCACAAAGTATTGTTGAAATCTGATTGTTAGATTCTTTTATGAAGATTTTTAACTCTCTGTTAATTAAATTTTACATCTTCACTTTTGGTCCAAAGAACTGCAATAACGCGTAATGCTAGCAGGTGAACAAAGGACGATTCGGTTTATATTTTTATTTTTTGTCAGACGAATCTCTAATCACTAAAAATACCTATTAAGAGCATAACAAGTTTGATAGGGAAAATCGGGTTGTCAGCGTATAAATATCGATATAATTGATTTTGTCATTTGTAAGTTATGCTGAAGCGATGTCATCGTACGATTTTCTAACCTTCTTAATAGAAAATAGAACTATATAAAAATCAATCAAATCGGATCGTCTGTGGAAATGTCTGCATGAATGTTTGCCGCAAATCGATATATGGGCTTTAGATATTGATAAAAACTTATTATATGAACAATTTCGCTATCAGAATATGGTGACTGCTAAATTAAGAACGGTTCCGAAAAGGGAATTATTACTTTTTGAACATGAAAAATTGACGAATGTACCGGCGTAAGTAGTATGTACCCGGCATACCGGCATGGTACCCGGTCTAAGAACCATACCGGTACGGTATAGAGGAACTGAGTACCCTATTTGTAAATCACTTTTATGACGTAAGTATCCTGATTTAAAATTATTATTATTCAAATGTCTTTAAGTGCAATTGTTTTTTTTTAAAGAAAAAAAGAAGAAATGAAATCAACTTTTGTTGAGTACCACTCCTACGCTACGGTTCTAAAGCTCCAGACATATGATATAGTTTTCAATGGCTACAGTTTGGGTTGATTTGTCGTTTAATATTTATCTTTAGTAAGATATCTCAATGAAAGTACAGAAAGGCCCGAGGCGAGCGCATCTGATATTCGGCTTCAAATAACACGGAGATTGGTGTTCTATACAATTTCACATGCAAACCACTTAGGCGTTACCATCACGGTCAGTCAATGTTGTTAGATAAGACATAAGCCTTCCTTAGGCTATTAGGAGAATAGAAATAAAAAAATATATAACTGAAAAGGAAAAACAATAGATAAAGCAAGGTAGAAATTTAAAAGAAAGAAAAAAATTAGAAAGAAAGAAAGAGAGAGAGAGAGAGAGAGAGAGAGAGAGAGAGAGAGAGAGAGAGAGAGAGAGAGAGAGAGAGAGAACTAACGGATAAGAACAACTTTGAATAATGAGTCCAAAATATCAGACGAAGAAAAGACAAATAACCTACAAAGACGCACGAGCGCCAAAAAAAATGAGACGGAGAAAGTTCGAGATGTATAGTATTAGGAAGTATGGTAACTTCTCTCACGTAACTACATAAGGTAAAATGCCCCAAAATAGCAACGCAATCAAGAAAATGCTATTATTGGCACAATGACGTCATCCCGGTGTAAGATAACGAGTTTAGAACACTACAGTTTATCTCGGATTTATACGAATAGACTCAGTGACGTCATTCACGCGCTGTTTTTTCGTAGTTTTACATTTCTGTTATTCTATAAAGCGTTGGCAAATAGGAAAGCGCAGTTCAGTACTTATGCTCTAGGGATATCAACATGTACTTTTTGAGTGAATTTAGAAGGTAACAGATGTCGTGCGAAATTAAATTTTTGCATAAATTTACAACATTATGCTACGTATTATGGTCTTTGGCCACGTGTAGAGTGAGAGAAATCATCAGAATCGCTTTTTGTAATTGTATTTCTGTAAATATCATTATTGGCAATATTTTTGAGGATATGTTCAGTATGAATAGTAAAATCGATCTTCAACAAGCAATAATTTTTGGCGCAGAAATCAGTCGTTCACTATAGTTGGTTGTGAAATATAGATTTTAATCTCTATAACTGATTAGAATCAACTAGCGAGTTGCCTAGGTGTGATAAAAATACAATAAATGAATTAATGAATAAATGACTGAATAAATGAATGAATGAATGAATAAATGAACAACATTTAAAGGGTATACTTACATTACCAACGCTTCGATCGTTAGTCTTTCGTTTTTCATATATTTCCATTCATTCATAATTTTCATCATTCACGACAATGTTTAGCTTTACTATCATCTTCTAATCAACTGTAAGTTCCGAAGTAGTGGTTTAATAGATTTCAGGGTGGTCGCCGAATAAAACTAGAGGTCATTTTAACGTGAAACAAAAGACAATTAGTGAAGACGCTGGTGTTTTTAAGAAAACCTACTCTATAGACATTAGAATACGTTAGCATCACAGAATTCATAATTATAAATGCTTTGGTTTTGGACCATTTATTTTAATTTCTTAATGTATTTTCATTCACGAATCTTTACTCCGTTATTTAATTGCACGAAATATAATAACTGTCTATTCATTTGAATACTGATGACAAAGTGTGACGAATTTTCTAATCAATCTGTCCTTAGAAGACCAAAAGGATTAGGAAACAATATTACTTAAAATTCTGACTGTGACAATTGCATTATATAAAACTGTATAACGCCTTTTGTGCTAACAAGGAGCAACGTTGACCAATTAAACTGTCAAATCTGCTGTTTTATTCATACAGTGTTTCGAAAACCATCTGACACGATCTTGTTTTTCCAGGAAAAGGAAAATATTTCCTGGAAATACATAGGACTTAGTTTAGTTATCTACAAGAAACCTCCATCATACGAACATAATTCCCTATCACGGATCAAAAAAACTCGCTAAGACGATCGGTAGCCAAGGCAACGTCCAAACATAGGCACAACAAATGCAAACGAAATTTCTTTTTCTACTCGAATCCATCGAGATGGTATAAGATACTGTATAGGTACATGCGTATATGCTTAGGCTGTTCCGTAAACGATTTGAAACGTTAAAAACATCCATCGAGAAAACGTAGATGTATGTTGCTACGACAACGTCTACGATAATGGCTTCAGTCCTCATGATAGAACTCGTAAACAAAGCCATTCTTAAATATATGCGCTTAAGAGCGCGTTTTCCATAATACGTATGCGTTTACGTTTTAGTTGTTTGCGTGTGAACAAAAGGCCGATACGTCTTAAATAAACGTTAGAAATAAACGTACGCGTGCGTGCGGCCCCCAAAATCTCAACATTTCGAGAAAAACGTTTCACCATAGAAAGCTAGTCGGACGTCACGCAATATTTCCACGTTTGATAACGCAAGACCTCAAAAGAACGGATATCTTCCTCCTTTTTTAGTTGTCGGCGTCAAAGAGTTTCGACTACATTTTGACTACATTTCTTAGTATGCGGTCAATTAAGCACTTGCTTTCCGGTCCAAACCGTGAGGTATCACTCGTTTTATCAGTCCTAAATATCTTGCAGTCAAAATGGGGATATTCGAGGGGGTAGATTGTAAATGTCGACTGAGTATTTGTCAGTCAACTGAACGATGAAGATGTAAGAAAGAACTGAAAGCTCTTTGTGTTAGTGCGTAATTAAGGCTCACCAATGATTGCGCAGTTTTTGTATGAGTGGGAAACTTACCGCGCCGTACCGTGACCGTGTTGGTGCCGTAATGTCTATAAAATATTCGAAATTCCTGCCGTAACCGTACCGTGACCGTGTCGGTGCCGTAATGTCTATAAAACATTCGAAATTCCTGCCGTAACCGTACCGTATCGTGACCGTGCCGTTTTCCAAGTCATACGAAAACTGCGGTAATGTAGATTTCATATGAGTGTGAAACGGACCACGCCCTGCCATGACCGTGTCTGTGCCGTAATGTCTATAAAAACATTCGAAAATCCTTCCGAAGCCGTGACGTGTAGTGTCCGCTCCATTTTTCCCATAAAAAAGCTGCCCTACTCTGTGATCTTTTTAACTGTATCTGTTTGATGGCTATCTTATTTTCTATCGACGTCCAGTCTGTCACCGACCAAATGGGGGAAGCCTTCATGTCAGTTTAGTAAAACTGTGAACGGAAATGAAAAAAGTTGAATTGAAAGGTCTTCCTGGCAACGCACGAAAAGAACAGTTGCGAATTTGCGAGAACTTGCGTTCTTGGCCTCTTAATGATTCATCGAATTTTTTCAAAATAATACTTTATTTGAAAGGGGGCACGGGAGGGATCTAATACAGCAAAACCGCAAGCAGTGGAAATTGAGAAAAAAAAGCTAACGAAAATTGTCAAAGTTGACCTACCCGGTATACCGCGTACAGTATCTGACGTCTAAAACCGTAATATCGTTTCAAAAAAAATAAAATAATAAATAATAAAAAAAAAAATTAAATTACCGAAATACCGAGTAAACATTGGTCTGGAACCGCATCACCACAAGCCTCAATGCCCTCCAGTATGCAAACGACGAAGGTTTTTCATTGTATTACAGCTTATTTCCTCAATCAGGCTCTTTTAAAACGTTCGTGTGTCCCTATCAGTTTCGTGACTCGGCAAAAGGAACTTGATTTTCGTGTTATGTGGTGTTAGTATTTTTAATTTTTTGTCGTCTCTTACAATCAATCTTAGTCTATTAACAGAGGGATTTTAAATTTCGAGAGCTTCTCCTCAAAGAGTAAAGCGAAAATCCCTCTGGCAACAGGTTAAATCAATCTGTAATAAAAACTAGAAGTCTAGCTTTTCCTAAAAGATACGCAAACAGTAGAGTTCCAGTTGTGTCTTAGGGCTTCAACGTGACTATTCATAATAACTGTAAAAAGCTTTCCTGACAAGTCTACCTCAGCGACGATATCAGTACTGTGCGAGAGTTGCCTTATCGTTCACATCTGAAATGTTACATTTGTAGTGCCTAACACACGTGTTTTATCATCAGAAACTCATTGATAACACTTAATAAGCGCGACGTTGTTTAAGATTGCGTCAAATTCGGTGAAATGAGATTTTTGAGGAAAGAAATGGAGAACTTTCTGGATGCTGGAATACTTTCTTTAAAGAAATGTCTACCCTAGAAGGTTCTCTTTTTTACGTGAATGTCGGATCACAGGGCTTTGAGGGTATTCGCCGAATACGTGATTGAGTGGGCAAATCAAATCTTATGTTACCACATAATCTAAACAAGATACCAAAATT
The DNA here is from genome assembly GCA_029948255.1 of Telmatactis stephensoni. NCBI lineage: Eukaryota > Metazoa > Cnidaria > Anthozoa > Actiniaria > Isophelliidae > Telmatactis > Telmatactis stephensoni. Next base: position 642,940 of record JALIZF010001926.1, read on the forward strand.
ATTGTCATTCAAATCGATTGTGGCGCATGAAGGCGGCTATTAGCTAGAAACTAGAAAGGTAATGAAATGTTAAGAACAAAGGCCAAAGAAGCTTTGTAAGCGTTATATGTAAGGCGTATAGCGCAGCTAGACCTCTCATTAAAGGAACGAAACGTTTCAGGAAAGCATTACCAGAAAGCTAAGACGCGTGCGATACGCAATGTGTTGCCACGCAGTCGGCTATTTAGAACTGATTTTCAACCACGAGACAATTGCGCGGTTGAACATTTTAATTTTTTGTTATGAATTTCGCTGTCAGCGCGAGCTGAAATCGTTCGAACCAAATTCTAAAATTAGCTCGAGACAAATTTAGACGCCAAAGGTTTTATAAGGCCACGTGCGGAGTTTCTTGGTTATGATCTCCCTGTGGTATTTAAGAGGTTTTATTAAGGTATAGTGGCACCCTTGAGAACAAGGAACAGGTCTTTCTATAATACCTTTAGCCCTATTTTCACGACAACCTTTTTATAGCACAGCACACCTAATTCTGGGCACGCGGGCCCATCATTTTTGGCGCGGCAGCTGTAGTTATCATCGTGTGAATGAAAGATTTGTTGGCCTCACAAGGGTACTGTACTCAAAATAATCGGTCCGCGTTCCATCTAAGTAATATAAGGTCGGGTAAATCGGGCTGTAGAGAGGTGTCTTCTTTAGAAGTTTATCGAGGTACCGAATCCGGTGCAACGACCTAAGAGGTGTTAGCCTCAGATAGAGCTCAGACAGAGAAAAATTTAAGAAGTACAATTTTGCTAGGAACTGGTAGGTGCCTCCCCTTACAAGGGTGTTTTCTAGTTCACTGTAGTATGGCCACGTTCTCCGCGTTGTAAAAATAGATTTGATCAAATGGAAACTAATTCTCTGTTGTAAACAACGCTCTTTCTACGAGATAAGAAGATTGAACATGACTTTTTAAATAACCACAAATTCATAATTAATGTGCTAGCGGTTTGTACTCTTGATTTTCTCATTAGAAATCAAATTACTATTATTTTGTCAAATATTTCAATAAATCGTCGTAGGGATGTATTATGACTTTGCGTTTTCACCATTCTAAGAATACTAAAGTTTTCTAAGAATACTAAAGACTCTAAGAATACTAAAGTCCATGAAGGCATTGGGTTACCATCATCATAGAAAGGTTTTCGTATGATTGGCAAAACGGCACGACACCGCAAGTGGTCACTGTACGGCAAGAATTTCGAGCGTTTTGGGGCACTGAAACGGTCACGGCACGGCACGGCACGGTGAGTGTCCACTCATACGAAAACGACACGACCCTACATAGACCTTAATCATAATGCGTTTCCATGTTTGCACTTCCAGAATCCTTTTTGGTAGCTTCTTTAGTTATGCTTGTTCTCATTACTCTCAAAAGCGTACATTTGAATATGAAAAGACTTCAAAAAGGATTGTGGTGGCTTAGGTATAAAACCTCACGAGGATAATCGCGACTGGAGTGTTAAGTGTAACAAAAGGCTATTTCCTTCCGAGATAACAGTAGAAAGCTCCAGTGATGACGCGCGCACATTATTTTCATTTCGCACACGCATGTAGCTTTAAGCCAAGCTAAGTTCTATTTTCCGGTATCTTATATACTGCTTTACTTTACTTTATAACTTCAATTTAATCGCACGTGCAGGACCAACTCAAATCAATTAACTTTTCAAATAGATTAGTGGCATGCAGGAGAAGCGCGGTTGGTATGATTTAGGGTCAAGGTTATTTCCAAATATAAAACTGATCTAAAAAAACGGAATTTTCATGGTTTACGTGACGATGTCAGATCAACTCACAAATAGGAAAAAAACACGGTTAACCAAAAACTTCACTTATATTACGCATTGTTATTTGGTGTTTTATACTAGAAAAAAACTTGCTCGTATTTTCCAGACGTGGCTCTTTTAACTATTTACGACGCGGTACGTATGACGGTGACGTGCGAAAACTTTTTAGTTGGCATTTTCAGCTGACTTTAATTGGTGTGAGTTCACGGGAGGACGTTTTTTGGGGTAGAAATTTCACATTGCTGGCGGGACTTCGAGCGCGATGCTCGACGAGTTGGCTAACTGAAAGGTCTCTGATGAGTCTCTTGGCAGAGACGAAACATCTAGATGTCAGACTAGCCATGTTTGTATGCATTATATTATCTTCGTTATGAGAAAAACTACAAGGCTTTTTGTTGGCTGCTTTTGGGCAGACGGCATTTTGGGGTTGGTCTTAACCTCATTCGCATTTTCTGGGTTCATTATTTTAGCCTCATGAGCACCTCCCCGTATCAACCCTGATGTTTGAGTAACCACTTGGTCCCATGAGGGGTTTGGTTTTATAGGAGTATCTGCCGATTACGTACACCCCTTGGACCCAAGAGGGATGTCCGTTAACAGGAGCATCCGTCGAGAGCGTTCATAAAGTAGTGCACGTTTTTGTTGTCGTGAGAAGAACTTATAAGTAGTGATAGTCCAGCTGTGTAAGTCTGTTATTTAATTAAAGGTCAATCTTATCATTTCAAAGCCACAGTAAAGCTAAGCTTTGCCATGCAAATAATTTGAAAGCTTTGGTTTGGCAAACTTCAGTCATATTGTTTTAAAATGTCATCTTTGGCTGGAGAAATTTGTCCGCGTTGATAATTTCGTCTTTATAAAACAACGAGAAATAAAGTGGAATCAAATATAAAAGAAACGAAAATCTTATATTGACTACATCAATGTGTTTCCAGGTGAAAAACAAGAAACAGTAGGGATTAAAAATAACTTAAGTTGGAATACACAAATGCACTATTATTTTCTCTCTTCTATTATAAGGGGAGGTTAAATTATGGTCATGTTGTAGCCATAAAGAAGGCGAAGTCACGTTCTGACATTGTTCTGGCTATCTTTTTATCAGTTAACTAGATTTAAACCTGATAATACCATTAATAGTTTATCAAGCTATGTTTTAATTTAGATATAACGCCGATAACACTGACTTTAAATGATTAGCAATTCAAATCAGTTTGTCTTGTAACCTCAGAGGAATCTGCGCACTCCAGTTATATACTGCTTGCGCACACCAATTATACTACACAGTATTACGTACAATAACATTAATAGTTTATCAAGCTGTGTTTTGATTAAGGTGTAACGCCGATAACACTGACTTAAATAATTAGCAATTAAAATCTGCTTGTCTTGTAACCTCAGAGAAATGCTTGCGCACTCCCGTTATACTGCTTACGCACACCAATTATACTACACAGTCAGTTACGTACAATAACATTAATAATTTATCAAGCTGTGTTTTAATTAAGATGTAACGCCGATAACACTGACTTAAATGATTAGCAATTAAAATCTGATTGCCTTGTAACCTCAGAGAAATGCTTGCGCACTCCCGTTATACTGCTTGCGCACAACCATTTTACTATACAATATTACGTACAATAACATTAATAGTTTATTAAGCTGTGCTTTGATTTAAATGTAATGCCGATAACACTGACTTTAAATGATTAGCAATTAAAATTAGTTTGTCTTGTAACCCCAGAGAATTACTTGCGCATTTCAGTTAAAGTACCAGTTGCGCACCCCAATTATACTACACCAACGTAATTGATTAGTAATTAAAATCTGTTTGTCTTGTAACCTCAGAAATCCTTGCGCACCCTATTTATACTGCGCACAAGTACAAGTAAACATATTACTAAGAAAAAATATATTCAGACTTCTCTAATACTACCAACAACGTCAGTAACGGATCCAGGGGTGGATCGATCCATGGGTTCTATGGGACGCCCACTTTGTAAAGCCGATCATGTTCTCTACACTCAGTGGAATGAAATTGACTAATGCAATTATTTTAGCGTACTGCACTTCTAATCTGGTTCGATTGCATCCTCGTTTCTGATGCCCCTTCATCGTTTGCAAAACATTTGGTTATGGGGAGTATGAAGGGAAGGGGGTGGGGAGGGAAAACCTTTAATTTCCATTCCGTCTCCCCATCCCTCAACGACTTTATGTCATGAAAGTCGAGCATTTCTAGGAACTTCAAATATATCAAAGTAAAATGAATCAACGTAGAAATTAATTATATCAAGAACAGGGATTTCCTTGTAGCTTATATCATTTTTATGCGTTCAATTTTAACCAGACTTTTATACAATTTTACATGCTACAATTTGACATATAAATGCATATAAATTTTTAAAATATTAATCTTATAGATTCTATATTGTGTGTCGATACTTCGTCAGTCCGCATGAGGTCTAAATCTTGTTCAATGAATTTATTCCCAGGAGAAATATTAAACACCTTTTATTAAAATCCGATCGTTTGACATATTGAAAGAAAGATGACGCTAATGTTGCACCTGGATGACTGTTGGGTTTCCTGTGTTGTACGAATCTGATTAATCATAAAAAATCCCATCTTCAGGGACAGTTTATATCGTTCTCTCGCTGATAGATTAATTCTGTTCACACATATAAACTCGAAATTACTTTCATCTAATATTTATTGGAATAACCAGACTTGAATAAATCCTATTTCCATTTTCAAACACAGGGGGACCAAGTCAGAGTCGCGAAAATTAACTAAAACCAATCAAAAGATAGTATAACCTTTGGTTTATTGAAGTCCACAGGTGAAAAACCAATGCATCAAAATTCTATGAGTTGTTAATTATAACAGCGAAGATTCTAGAGGGGTTTGAGTACCGATGTAATTGGTTTCACGACAGGCGAGGGGTTGACTTTCTTCTCGCAGCATCAAAACCGCGGGAAAGTTTTTCATCGTACCAACGTAAACTTTCTTTCTGACTTCATTAGCTTTTCTTGAAAACTGATCTACATTCGTTCAGATATATAGTTTAGGGAAACATAATGGAGAACTGTATCAACAAAAAATTCTTTATAATTTTACGGTACCCACCAAAAATAATTTTATTCAAAATGCAATTAGTAAAGCAAGCCACAGCTTTGGGTGTAAGTTTTGGCAATGAATTTCCTGATGACAGGCAATGATTGGTAAAGGCCGGTTGTTTACAAGCGAAGTAAGACGACGCAAGTCTTGCAAGAAAACAAAAACGTTTCGTTCTTTTGCTCAAGCGTTTGTGCTTGCGTCGCTACTTTTTCACGTGAGAACACGAGCTTTGAGTCGTCTTACGCCAGACTTTATAACCGAATCATGTAACTAGAAGAATTTCCTCTGTTCAAAAGAACATGAAATCTGAACGTCTTCAAAGCAAAGACACAATTGTTCGAATTGAATTTTTCAGAAATTTATGATAATTTATTACAATGATCAGCTGTTTCAAAGTTTCAATAGAATACAAACCCCGCAGAGCATGCTGGGAGAAAATGACAAAAGTTGATCACTTTGTTGCTTTGTTTACAAAAACACGAGGAATCGACTTTCAGTTGGAAACATACGTCGTATCAATTTGCATCCACGAGAGCAAAAAAAATTGACTTCTGGAAATTTCGCATGCATGCTATACTACTGCTTAATAGTTCCACCAGGAAATACTATCTAATGCGCATGTCACTACAATATCACGTGCCAATTTCATATCACGTGACATGTCTATTGTTGTCATAGAATTAATTTTCAAGACGAATATTTCAACAGTACATTTTTAATTGTGGTGGGTTCTCACTTGAAGTTGCAATTATGTTACTTGATTTTTGTGGAAAAAAAGTCTTCTGTTTAGTATCCCAAGAGAAAAGAAGAAAACAATTAGCCCTTAGGCTACTCTATCTTTTCTTATCTGTGGTCAGTTCAAAAGAAGTAGTTCTCGTGTGCTCTTGTGAAGATGGACAGTTTCAAGATTGATAAAGACATCGTACTAAAAATCATTGTAAATAGGAAATCCTACAAACAACAAGTTACAGCTAAACAGGTGTTTTAGTTAAAATCTAGCGTCCAAAAGTTAGATTCGATGCGTCCAGAAGATAAGTAAGAACCACCCAAAATGGTCTACTTTCAAAATTGACTTCACTCAACATGACACGTTAAAAACATAAAAAAACTAATTATTATCTATAACTAATTATACTAATTCTCTCAACTTGTTTACCAAAAATCCCCAGAGAAATACATAAAAGACATATTAATAAGATTTCGTGTGTGGAGAATTGAATAAGAAAAAAAGAAGATAAAGATTATCTTTATCTTGTTTTTGTTTTTGGGTGGCTGGCTGTCAGCTCAACGAGCATAAACACTTGTTGAGCCACCGTCAAAACTTTGTCAAAACAGGGGAAAATATCCTAAGAGAAAATTAATGTGACAAATAAAATTTAGCTTTCGTGTTGAGAGTGAAGGAGGACATAAGGAAATAAGGGAAGATAAAGATTTAATACTATCCATTTTATCTTGTTTTTGATTCCCGCGGGGTGTAAACGATGACGCACAGGTTACGTAATAACTGTTACATATCAGTATATACTGATTACGGTCGAATCAGGTAAACCGCGATACGTGACCCAAAACACTCTTATTGTTCTATAAGTTGGACTTAAGTGAAAAGATTGGCCTTTGGTACAAACACAGCTGAAGAATTAGGTTCGTCTTTAGGCTTTTTAATTGAACACGTGGAGAGATAAGATATATGCACTGTCTATTAAATTTTCTACCTTTTGTTTTGATCTTTCTTTATAACCAGACTAACTATTTTTCCTGGCAGTCTTTCCAAACTTAATCATGGTGTTTGCTTTCTCTTTAAGTGTAAATAGAATAAAAGTGTTAACAGAGTAAAAAGTGTTTTTAAAGATCAGTGTTTCGGCTATATTTTATTGTTTCAATTTTTCTGTATTTTTTTATATGCTTTTGTTTTCACGCTGGTCTTTAAACCCATTATCAGTTTTTGTTTCAGAGCTTTCAGACACATTCTCTCTTCATTTGTTCAACTCATTCCGAAAACAAATTTCTGTTAATCACACGAGGAGTCTGATCACCGTTTCTAATAGACCAAATCTGCTAACGTGTTGCTATGTACGTTTTCACTTATTTCAGAACCTTTGGGAATAAGATTCTTTGTCTTTTGCTTCGATACCTGTGAAAGTTTTTGGAACAAAAGTTCGTATTCCCAGAGGTTTTGAATTGGGTAGAAACGTACATAGCAACATGTTAGCCGATTTGGGCTATTTCAGTTTTCTCTTCAGTTTACTAGATTTATCATATCTCGCAAAATACTGTATATTTTACTCTATTCACAACCCATATGGCGTACTTTCTTTATTGACGATCGCGAATTATTTTATCAAATGTTTTTTGCATGTCTAGAGGTTTTTCATTTTCACTTCACGTAGACCATTGTCCTCACATTGTCAGACATCTTAAGTGTATATCCCAGCCACCCAGCAAAACACTGGCTGTCTTCATATATATTTTCCTTCATATTTTCCATTACATTTCTTGCTCTATTTTTCACATTTTATGCTTTTCATTTCATTCTCATGCTTAAAGTGTGTGCATTAGCTTTTCTCCACCATTGCAAATTTCTCTGAATCTAATGTAAAAGGATTGTAAATATTTGATATATATTTAGGCTTTTTAGCTTGATCAACAATTTGCAATAAATCTTTAATACGACGATACATTTGCTGCTATAGTATTATATTTTTATACTTAAGTGAAATGCACTAAAGTTATTAATAAGATAAAATATAATAAATATAATAAAAAAAAATTAGTAAAATAAAATGAAATGAAATGAAAACGAAATGGCTAAAATGGAATAAATGAAATATATAAAACCAATAAATGAAACAAAATACAATAAAATATATAAATGAATAAAATAATAAATAAAATAAAATGAAATAAAATAAAATATACATTTGCTGCTATAATATTGAATATTTTATACCAAAGTGTAACGCACAAACGTTATTAATAAGATAAAATATATTAAACATAATAAAATAGAATTAGTAAATAAAATGAAATATAAATTAAATGACTAAAATATAAGATATAAGATGAATAAGATGATAATAAATAAGATAACAAATAAAATGAAATAAAGATAAATAATATAATAAATATAAAATAAAATAAAATATGAAATAAAATAAAATAAAATGAAATAAAATAAAATAAAATAGAAGAAAGAAAAATGAAGAAAAATAAAATAAATAAAAAGGTATAAAACCTAAAAAGGAAATAAAAAAGTTTTCTACGAGAAAATAATGACTCATTAAAGCACCTAGACGACCTCCACGACACCTTTAAAAGTCAGAATTTATATATAAGTGTTAAATATATAAGGTATTCCAATTTACTAACTGGATATAAAAAGTGATTGTGAAATTCAACTGATAGATAAAAAAGCTTAAGTATGGACTCAGGTTAGTTAATATTTAACAGAATACACTATCCTTTACCCTGGAGATCAAATAAACATTTTAATTTCCCAGCGACATCTGTGTGTTACCTTACGTTTGTTTACTCTACTTTTGGACGAAATCGGACTTCATCATCTCATCGCACAGTTAAAGTACGACTGATAGATTCAAGTCTACGATCTTCAGAAATTAAAAAAAGACATCTTAGAATTTTTGACAGCACAAGACTTTTTCATATTCAATATGACTTAAAACAAAGGATTTGTACACAAAAAGACGGATTTTAAAATGAATCATATTTGGGTTACCATCTAATGGTGGCAGCGTTGGGACAGAAAATGTTCGCTGATATTCCCAGTTTGCTTCGACAGAAAGAAATTCAACTTTATTAAATTAAAAAAGTAATAAAATTAACCAAAATTTGACCATCTAGAATATTCTCTCAGGTACTTAAAACTGAAGATTTTCATTTATTTTTCAGAGCGTGAAAATGGGTGCTTATTATAATATGTATAATAACGAGTTCTTCCCGGCGATACATCGTCTTTATTTCAAACTTCTTCAAGATGAATGCAATACTGGATCAAAGCAAAATAGCTCAGGTTTTTAATAAATTGCTCGCTCAAATGTCAACTATTTATCACCATTACACAGCCTAAAAAGTAAACTTCATATATTTTACATCTGACATTTACTTTCCTTTGCAATATTGAAAGCAGGAACGCCGCGTTGAATACTAGCTAAGGTAATTCTAGCTTACCAAAATTTTATGGCTAGTTGAAGATTTAAAGTTCGATGAAAACACTAACTAGTTTTATTTCAATACAAAAATATCCATAAAATCGAGATTTTATCATTATTTTTTTAAGAAACATTTTTAAATGAAGAGCGATTTGCACAAATTCTAGTTTTTTTCATAAGTAGGGAAGTTTTGACAGTCTGTCGGGATTCTGCCCTAAGTCTGCTATCTTTGTCTCGCTGTTAAACCACTAGTATATAATAACGGAACGTTTCAAGTACACAATCGGAGAAAAAACCGAAAACATAAAAAAATTTCAAAGTAGACAGGTAGGTAGTCGCTTGTCAATTGACCAAAGTTGTAAGCGAAATCAATAACACACACACACACAAATATTGTACAAACTCGTGCGTTTGAGTATCTTACACGCTATGTTTCAAGTTTGAATTCAATTTCCTTGATGCATTGAAAAGAAAAGAGCAATTAGAGATGGAAGTTCAAAACAATAATGTCCACAAAAAAATCAGACATTTCGGTCAACCAATGTTCTATGCATACATTAGAGATCATTTTATCCTTCAGATAAACTACTATACCATTCCGGTCGGTAACTCATCTTCAAGATAGGAATCACCCCAAATTAGAAAGTGATGAAAACGCTATACTGTTGAAACTGTAAAAACCATGCAAGAGATTTCTCATTTTTCACATATTATACAATCAGTAAATCCCCCCCAAACGTAAACAATAAACATGAAATCATACCTCACATTCGACAGTTTCAATCTTCTCCTCCACGGATCGCACTGCATTTGAAGCAAGCTCTGATCCAACACCAAGAGCGGCTGTACTTGCACGTAATACAGTAGTAGCCCCCAATACAACTGGTGTCCCTTTGACCTTCTTTTTAACCGGTGGATGGACTGCAATTTGACAAGTATCTTCCGTCCTTGGATCATTAACACCTGATCCTTCGCCATCGCATAAGCTCGACTTTCGAGAAATAGTCGGTGAGCCTCGAAGGCTACTGGAATTAGCGTGAAGCCAGTTATCCTGGCTTTCTTGTCGGTTTGCATTGAGCGAGTTGAGAGAAACAGTCGGGTAGAGCGATGGTAGTTTGACCGGTCGTCCAGGCGCATTACGTATGGGGCTTAAAGCATTAGCCCTGTCAAAATTTCTACGAGTTTCGTCTTGAGATCTTGGTTTTAAAGCAGGGTTTAAACGAAGGAACATAACTTGAGAAAGTTAAAACCCAAGATTTTACATCAAAACCGATTTCTTGTGTGTTTAGGATTTTTCACAATGACCCAAAACTGATACATTTCAAGATCAGTCTTTCTAAAACTCCCAAGAATTTTAGATGAAAAACATCATCGTTAAGGAATCAGGAATCCATCCATTTCTCCATGAAGATGGTCATCGCCATTTGGCTGAGCAATACCAAGATCTTCTCCTGTACTCATAAAACAATCAATAATTTAAGTCTTTACTGCCGAATTAGAACCACGAATGATGCCTGCCCAAATGATCTCTACTTTAAGCACAAAAACTATATCAATTTGGAAACAAATTCTGCACGATTTTCCCACAAGTGAAGAATTAACTTTCTCACGATATTTTTGCCTGGAAGATGGGGTTCTATCTCCCAAAATAACTTCTTTTGTGACAGTTGTCTATGTGGTTGTTGTCCCGAGCGACTGTACCGCAAAGTCATCGGCAGGTGATTTCAGGGATATTCGGACGGGCATAAATATATGTAAATGCTATTCTAATTATCTACGATATAATCGTCGCTCGTACAGGATATGATTATTTAGGAACCAATCTTGTTTTTTGAAATCCCTGTTGAAATATAAAGAGGCATCAACTCAGGCAAGTTGTCTTTTGAAAAACGAAGTCAAAAACGAACTTTTAAGAATTAAAAATTGAGTAGATTTATAGTGACTTGTGTGAATTGTAGTTCACACAGGTGCGCTGTAACTTTTTCAAAGGAGAAAGACACTTCTATTCAAAACTTCCATCCAAAATTAGCAAAACATTAAAGTCATTTGATTATTCAAAAATGCATCCAATCTATTCATATATGGGTATTATTTGTCTTTCATCACTGGCCAAGTTTGAAAGTCAGGATTTTTATTGGTTTGAAGTCATGCGCATTGGTGGAAGCCGATAATGAAACAAATTACTAAACCAGTAAGGAGAGCTTATTTCCATTAACGTTGATCCAATGGTTAACTACACTCTCATATCAGAAGCCACAGTTCTGCCTTAACTTCTATTACGTGCCACAACTAATATAGGATATTTACGAAGTCCTTAATTGTACGACAAAACCAGAATGATTAGAAATCAAGAACATTCACCTTTTAATAATAAACCTCTTTAAATAGCCTTTATGAAAATGAGGGTCGACTTTTCTAATGTCATTACGGATTTTTATTCATTTTTATTTAAATTAAAAGAAATTAAATTAAAATACATGGAGGAAATGTGGAAATGTTAGAGTTTTATTGAAGTTTATCATTGTCTGAGGTTACTGATTCATTTGTTCGTTCGTTTATATATTCATTCGTTCTTTCACTCATTTAATTATTTATTTATTTATTCGTTCACTTATTCATTTATTTGCTTGTTTATTCATTCATTTCTTTCTTTCTTTATTCCTTAATTTGTTTTATTTATTCATCTATTTATTTATTCGTTCACTTATTCATTCATGTATTTGCTTGTTTATTCCTTTATTTATTCCTTTATTTATCCATTTATATATTCATTCATTCGTTCATTCATTCATTCGTTCACTTATTCATTTATTTATTTGCTTGTTCACTCCTTTATATATTTATTTGTCTTATTATTTATTTATTTATTTTCTTTCTTTCTTTCTTTCTTTGCTTATTTATTTGTCAATTATACGGAAATTCACATTTCAAATTTCAATTCAAAAAACAAAAAGTCGATTGAAAGAGTGACAAAGGAGTCGTTCCATTCTAATTCAACTTAACGCCGATCATTCGTTCAACCTTTTTACCTTGTTCAACCTTAATTGCAATTATTATCAGCTCTTACATTGACGAAATTGGGATTAACTCACGTATATTTTAACTCGTATCCTTTATAAGTTTTTTTTTTTTTTTCATTTTTCATTTAAATTTAAATTCAAACAAGATGAAAACAAAAAACAAAAAAGAAAGACGGCGAATTATTATCATGAAAACGTCAGGGTTTTTATTAAACTGTGGATATTTCTATAACATATGAAGACTAATTCGTGACCATTTATTCTGAGGTGTGTTGTTACAATTAGCTTCAGGGTACTTTTAGCATAGTGCATCGATGACTCCAGTAGCCATTAGCGTGTAATAGAAACTAGATGTTAAGTATTTACAGGTCATGCTGATTGTAAATGAAACTACCGCTGTAAAACTTCAAAACTATTACAGCACGGTTCTCCCTTGAGAGTCAGGGTTCATAGGCTAGTAAGCTCTAGATTTTCACGCCAACCTTTTTATTATGGCACGACACCCCTAATTCTAGGCACGCGGGACCATCATTACTGGCACAGCACTCGTAATTATCATCGTGTGAATTGAAAATTTGTTGGCCTTACAAGTGTGCTGTACCGGAAACAATTGGTCCGCATGCCCAGATTTAGGGGTCAGTGCCATAAAAAGGCTATCGTGTACATCTAGGTTAGAGACTTATAGCCAGGTAGAAAGGTAGATGAACACACAAGTATATTGACGGGTCCTCAGTTGACAAACAAGTAAACAAACAAACAAACGATCAAACAAACAAACAGAAAGAAAGAAAGAAAGAAAGAAAGAAAGAAAGAAAGAAAGTAGATAGTAAAAGAAAGTCTATGTAGTATCATTTTTCTGTCAAATTGTTATTCAGTTCCATTTAGTTAAAAGGCCCTCACTATTTTTACTAGTAAATCAACAGACATCAACAGACCAAACATTTTTTCTCACATAAATATGGGAAACGAACCAGAAACATACGAAATCAGAAAAAAATTAAACAAAAATTGTCCAACTTCATTGAAATAAAAAAATACATAAAACTGACATAAAACTCAAAACATTACGCATAAATTTTGAGTACAAGAAAATGTTTCAATAAACGTTTTTTATTCAAGTAAAACCTCGGTTTCAGACTCGCTGAAATGAGACGGCGGACGTGAATGACGAAGAGCAAATTAATACAGGAATCAAAGAAATTGGATATACAGAAAAACCAGGTGAATTAAATCGGCTTTTTTCCACCAGACCCACGACAGATATATTATAATCCCAAGGGAATGCATTGAAAACAAAGTGTAGCCCCGGGAAAGTTATTGAGAAAATCTGGTGTTTTTCCCGAAAAATCTTACATTTGTGATCACTTTTCAAACATACTATAAGTGACAAGATTAATTGTATTGTTGTCATTTTTGAGTAAGTGAGCATGTCGAGAAACAATGACACAAAGAAAACCTTTATATCGAAGAATTTAAGAAAAGGAAGCTTAAAGATAAAGAGAATAAATACAAAAGACACTGTGACAAAGGAACCTCAATTCTGGAACCTTCTGGCCAATAAAAAAAACACATGTCAAATTCTTTAAATGTCAATTTTCACGCTTTTAATTCGAACATTTGAGGTCGTCCATAAAATCTTTACGTCTTAAGAAATGAGTTTAATATTCAAAATGTTGTCGCGAGGATAGAAATTGAGGAATTGCCGATGAGTCTGGTTGGCATGGCAACGTTGTTACCAAATCTCGCGTTATTACATGTAAACTTCCTATTTTATGCCAACCAAAAACGATCCTATGCCATCTTGCTCAGAATAAATTTATCCACTATAATCTTTTGGACTTTGTGTTAATACAGTGGAAAAAGGTGCTTGAAAGTCGAGCCTGAATGTCTTTTTATGAAACTAAAATTTAGTGTCATGCAAATGACCATTCAAGTATTTGCATTAGTTTCTATAAAAACTGCATATTTAATTCACTTTTTTGAGGAAATAAGGTCAGTGAAATAAAATGGTTCTTTGGTGTCCATTCATTTCAGGAATACTTTTAACGAACGTTATTAAAAACTTCTTTTATTAAGCTAAATATATGAGAGCGTAAAATTGGCGTAGGTACTAAATTCAAAAGGAAATATAATATTAAAAACAAATATTTGAGAAATCCTTGGAATAAGTACAGAATTTCCACATTTCTTGTTAAGGAAGGGACAAGAACATGCATAACGGGTTAGACATAAATATACGTATGCATCGGGAAGTGTCACGAGAACTTTCTAATTTTCATTAACAGTCCTTGCATCCGTTGCCATGGTAATTTTATTTTGTTTTTGAAACAAGCCGTATTTTGCATGATCAATTCTTTACTCCGTATTGATACATATTATATGACTAACAATTATTGGTGAAAACACTAATAAATAAAAAGAGAATAAAATAAAAGCAATGTCAGTCGTAACATTATCAAAAGAACACTGGAAATTTTTACTCATTTCCTATGGAACTCATATTTCCTAGCCTTTGTAGATATTTCCTATCATAGGAAATTGCATTTTTCCTAGATATTTCCTACCTATTCATTTTCCTATGATAGGAAATTAATGTCTAGGAAAATACAATTTCCTACGATAGGAAATATCAGGAAATATGTAGGAAAATGTGTTTTGCTACATTTTGAAAGTGCAATTTCCTAGATATTTCCTATCATAGGAAATGAACAAAAATTTCCTGTGTAATTCAAGATTTTTCCTCAATTTTACAAGCTATGAAAACTTGATTTTGTTAAAGTCTAGAATAATACGAAAAGTATGTAAGGAAAAATATACTAATTAGAAACTATGTTTTCCGTGTTGCATTAACGCAGGTAGACTATGATATCTGGAATGATACTCGCTTTGAAATTGGCACGAATACCACTGAAAACGGTATATCAATTTCTCATATCCAAAATTTTTAAATTAAATTTGCACGGTAATAACTGAAAAAGGTAAATAATTAATTAGAAAAAAGAAAAAGAAAATAAAGTAAAGAAACAAGAAAATACTAAGAAAGAAAAAACATAGAACGTGGAAATCTCAAATCAAAGGGCACATTCAAACAGTACACTAGACGATTAGTGTACCATTCTTCAAACTTCTACCGATATTTAGTGGTGGAAATTGCAGGATTTTGATCAAAAACGCACAACTTGCTAATGGTAAAATTAATTCTTGCAACCGTGTGTGTCATGTGAAACTAGACGGACTCAGTGAAATTAACGTTTTGCTCTAAAATGAAATCGTCTAGAGCAACATCAGTTCAAGTTTCGAAATCTGCAGACGCGCGCGTTTGCGGAGTATAAAAGCGCAGGAAAACTTGTTCAAAGATGAGTACTTTAGACTGTAAAAGAGCTGTTAAGTTGTGACGTAGATCTCGGACTCAAAAGCGCAAAAAGGCAGTAAAATGAGGACTCTCATGAAGTATTCTTTTTGACAGCTACTGTACACTTTCATTTAGAACAAAAACTAAAACAAACAAACAAACAAACAAACAAACAAACAAATTTAAGCTGTATGCCAACAGTTTGACGATCCGAAGGACGGAAACTGAAAACGTGAGAAAACCAACGTAGCTGTTGGAACAAACGTACTTTACCGATATCAATCAACTCGCTAAGTACTAGTTATACCGCTAGTTGGTACCGAAATTGTATGTGTCATCTTCACCTGCTATATCTTTATGCGATTTCCAAGAGAAAATGAGGTAAGAGAGCGAATCGCCGTCTGATTGACATCTTAACAGAGGATGACATCAAGCGCAGTATAGATGAAAGGTTTTCGTAAGTTGTAATCCTGTTCAGTTCAGGTGATTTCTCATTATCCCAAAGATATGGATACTCAAACGTCATATACTTAAGCCAAATGCGTTAAAACGCAATGACAAAGTAAGCGGTTCGATTATTAAAGTGCAAAGGCTTTAATCAATATCTTGACGTCACGGTCAGAGGCATACTGACGTAATTACTGAAATATGGCAATTAAAAGATGGATGTTCAAATTAAAGAGATACAAGTGCTCATAAAAAGGGCATTTAATTTAAAATAAAAATATTGTATTTAGTAATTTTCACAGAGATGACTACAAGTTTTAAACGCATAATTTATGAATAAATATATTGGTCTGACACATCTGAGCTATCGATTTTTATATCATATTTGGTATATTCTGACCGCTCTGATTGGTCAAGATCCATGTGTGATTACAATACACACGTAGGATTATCATAGAATCTTACGCGCGCGCGCTCGGATTGCCTTGAAATACTTCAATAAAATCATATAAAACAAATAAATGTTATTTTTCCGTGCGTCTGTACTCTAATACACGCACACAAGACGTCAGAATGTGGTGAGAACAAAAAAGTACACCACTCGACTTCGTCTCGTTTCAAAATGTGGTTAAAACAAACAAATACGCCACAAGACGTGACTGTTGTTCATGCCACATTTAGACCGGTGTCTTCTGTGTGTCTATTACGGTACAGACCAACGGAAAATTGAATATATTTGTTAAATACAGCATCGCTAGCTAGACGACCAATCTGTAGCTGTAATTCAAAACCCGACGCGTTACAGCACACTGAAGAAAATTCGGATGAAGAAAATCCGGAATAATGGATCAAAAATGTCCTGAATTTCGACGTCAGGGTTCGTTTATACAAAAGTAGGGTACCCTAGCACTAGGGCTAACTCCTTTGTTTTCTTTTCTCCTGTGGACACTTAAAGGCCAAGGAGTCATCCCTACTGCTAGAGTTACCCTATCTCATGTAAACACGGTCTAAGAGTTTGTTTACATTAAGGCTAGGATAAACCTTACTCGAAATGTCGTAACCGTGCGGTAGTGGTGTAGGGAGGTGGGCGCCAGGGGCGTTCGCCCTACCTAAAATTTTGGACTTCAGCCTTTAATTTAATTTATACTCCGCACTTGGATGAAGTTTGTTTTTATTTCTCGATGCTGGATAAATTCCCACATGCTTTTGTCCCAAATCGTTCTTTCAAATTTTTTATATTTTAATATCTGTTTCCTTTTCATGAAATCTCTCCTAAGTTAAAACATAAAATTTCTATGTGAAATTTTTTATATTTTAATATCCGTTTCCTTTTTATGAAATCTTTCCTAAGTTAAAACATAAAATTTCTATGTGGGGAACATAGAAAATTGGAATCGTCTCTTTGCTATTGTTTTGCGCGCTTATGTTTGAACGAGATCTTTTTAGTACAAAAGAAACTTTGTATCAAAACAAGGTTTTTGAAGATTTTATTGAAAAAGTGTTATCCATAGGTTAACATGTTTTCAGTCCGAAAACAAGACATTCTTATGTGGGAAGGTTGAAACTGGCGCCGAATAGAACGTTGCCTACCTCTTACTCGGACCATTACTAATTTATTCCTCAAAACAAAACCCCCTACCCACGGTAAAAAGGTATCATAAAAAATAATGTAAGAACCCCGCCTATATACTCAAGACTATATACTTATTACAAAAGCCTCTTTGTCCTCTCGTCTGTGACTTGTTCAGACTAATAGAGCTTGGGTGAACATTAGTCCAAGATTATGTGTCCATGCAGTCAAATCGATTAAAAGTGTTACAATCATCTCAGGTGTGGAAATTTTCATCATGTATGATTGTTGTTTTCGCGCGAGTGCATGAGAATTAACAAATAATTAAGACGATCATCATCATCACCATTATCTTTCTAGTCTCGCCCATACAAAACTTCTATTCGTTTAAATTGTTAAATGGGCTCCTGGTTTATGAACGAAAATGGAAAGGCGTTATCATCAAGACCATATACATTGACATTTATGTTGGTTCTTGATTAAAATCTCTCGTGTCAGCATGACCACCATGCTGCTTCTTTTATAGTAAAAAAAGAAACGAAAAGAGATGTATTTGAAATGAGAGGAAGGGAAAAACGAAAGAAAAGAATGAACTAGAAGAAAGATGCAAAAAGTAACGAAGAAAGGAAGAAAACGAGAACGAAAGAAAGAAAAAGAAAGGAAAAGAAAAAGAGAAAGAGAAAGAAAGAAAAAGAAAGAAAGAGAGAAAAAAAAACGAAAGAAAGAATGAAAGAAAGGAAGAAAGGAAGAAAGAAAGAGGGGAGGGAGGGACGGAGGAAGAGAAAAGACAAACGCATAAAAACTTTGAAAACAGCAGCCATGTACAAGTTTTTAGTTGAATCAAGAGACCATAATACTATTATAGTATTATGGTCTCTTGGTTGAATACATACATACATACATGAACTATATGTCAGCTAACATCTTCAAGAACTCGCCTCTGTTTTTAGATTCAGACTTGCTAATATCCGTGAACAAGATACGCCTTCTTCATAAGCCTTCATAAGTCTTTAAAAAGATGTCTTGCTGCTCGACACCGAATCACCACCGACGGGTTATTTTAGATAATGAATTCTATTTTCATTTAGATAGATAAAGTAAGTAAGGCACAATCTAATTTAAACACAGTACGAGACATTGCCTAAAGAGCGCGTCCAACTGTTATATTGCTATTCTACTCTCACTAGGGTCCATAACTAATCAGTTGAGTTAAGGTACTTGAAAGGAAGTACAGATGCATGTAATAAACTATACATCTAAAACCACTAGGTTGTTTGGTTACTAGATAAGTCTAGAAGACAACACACGAAAATAACTGGGTCTTTTTTCTTTTTGACCTTTTTTCCTAGATTTCTTTTGAGAAATTTTAAAGGCAAATTTGAAAAGGTGTCAATATGCGGTCAACTTTTTTTCCATAACACTTCCACTTTTGATTGACTTTTTGAGCGCAATATAAAGTGTGCGTTAGTAACTTTCCTATGAGCGCTGAGCTGAAGATCAAGAACGAGTTATATATACACGCAAATTCCTTTTAATTTCAGATTTGTGATCTCTGATATAGACAGCCGCAATCCCTTACACAGAAGCAAAACTGAACATATAGGTTCAATCGGGCTTAACTTTGTTTTGTATTGTAACAAGCCATTAATGTTACAAGTCGTTACAAAACGATTATTGTAGATCAGGTGTATGCCTTTAAAACACACAAACGAATAAGCAAAAACAAAAAACAAAACAATGTTGATAAACAAAGCAACCAACCAACCACCTAACAATCAATGGAACAAACAAACAAACAAAAACAACAAACAAAACAATGTTTATAAACAAAGCAACCAACCAACCACCTAACAATCAATGGAACAAACAAACAAACAAAAACAACAAACAAAACAATGTTGATAAACAAAGCAACCAACCAAACACCTAACAACCAATGGAACAAACAAACAAACAAAAACAACAAACAAAACAATGTTTATAAACAAAGTAACCAACCAACCACCTAACAATCAATGGAACAAAACAAACAATAACAAACGAAACAATAAAAAATAGTCAACCAACAACCAAACGACTGAACAAATAAACCAACAAAACACTGAACAAACGTGACGAACAAACAAATGGTTCTTCGCTAATACAACAATAGCGCTGTCGGTGTAGCTGAATAAAAACCTTGGAATCAGCGGGAGAAAAAACGAAGGGCGAAGGCTCCAAACGTTAGTAATTATGTAAGTACACTCTTCTATGCGGTGTTACAGATTTCCATTGATCCCTTATTGTATCTTTATACACCAACGCAGCCCAAACTAGTTTACTCACTAGTTTCATACTCTCTTTTTATACAGTGTTACAGATTTCCATTCATCCCTTATTGTATTTTATACACCAATGCAGTCCCAACTAGTTCACTCACTAGTTTCATACTCTCTTTTTATACAGTGTTACTGATTTCCATTCATTCCTTATTGTATCTTTATACACCAACGCAGCCCAAACTAGTTCACTTGCTAGTTTATTTACCACTACAAAATTTTGATTAAAAAAACAAACAAACAAACAAACAAAACAACAACAACAACACAACTGAACTGTATTTAGAAAGCACAATGAAGGTTTATTTATTCACTGTTAAAAAACTCTAAAAGAAATGCTAATTTATTATCATGAAACATTGCTGAGTACGGCATTTTAGAATCTGACCTTGGGACTTATCTTGCTCAAAAATAGAATCAGACCAAAAGATAATCGTCGTCCCTTTTACTATAAAAAGTTCAATAATGTGTGTCATTCAACGTGATTGCGAAATGATGATTTAGGATGTCCCAAGGCAAATTGATAACTTAACTGTTTTTTGGTCAGGTGTGAGCGATACTACAAGAACGTTATTAACATCAAGGGGAGTCTAATTCATTTGGTTGTTTTACTGTCCAAAAAATAACCCCTGCAATGAAAAATATACGAACCATGCCGAGACTGAAATTGCTTTAAAACCAAGTGTTTTTGTTGAGTCTCTATGTAACGGTTTTTTTATAAATTAAAGTGGGTGGGTAAAAAATAGGACAACGAAACAGCAAACAGTAAAATATACATGTTTCTTCGAGGAAATTTAGACGAGGTGGATAATCTTTTGTCATATTAAAATCGTCGTTGTTACTATGTGTTGAAAATGAAGATGCTCAAGATGGAGAGAAGGGAAAGGGAAGGGAAGCCAAAGGGAAGGAGTAGGAGAGAAGAAAGGGGGAGGAATGAGAGAAGAGGGAAAAGGAGAAGAAGGAAGAGAAGGAAGGACCGAGAAGGGGAAAAGGAAAGGGAACTAAAGAGAGGGGAGAGAAGGCACAAAACGCAACAACAACAACAATAGCGTTTAACAAGAGCATTACAATGCAATACAATACTGTAGAAATAGAAAACAAAAAAACAAAACAACAACAACAAAAACAAACAAACAAAAACCCAAGAGAATAATGAGGTGAAAAAAAGGAATCCCTCATGTCAGATTCAGTAACCCTCGGAAGCACCGTTTGATTCTATTTTTAACTCGATTCATTTTGGAAAACGAACCTGATTGGTCAGATCGTTTAGGCGAGAAACTGAAACTTTGTTCGAAACTTTCGTTCTAAATGGAAACAAACAAACAAACGAAAGAGCATACAAACAATCAAACAAAACCCAACAACAAGCACAGGATACAAAATGGAAACAAAACACCTTCAGGTCCTTCAGTTTATATCGCTCCCCGTTTGACTGGGATACCTGTGTTTTGTGAATTCCAAAGGCCCTGGTAGAAACCAACATTTGTACTCATGCTTTTATTATCTGTTCTTATCATTTTCCTAAACTTCTATTATACAAATTTGATTAAGGTTTTGGTATTTTAACCGTCAAAGCGGCGCTGGGACATCCAAATATTTGCATTAAGAATTGAATGAACGTTTATGATTGGTCCGTGTGTTAGCCAATGTGGTAACAATATTAGTCGAGATAGGAAAGGTTACATAGTCGAGGCGTCGAGATAAATAAATGTTTACCATGTGTTTTCTCCTTACGAATTCTTAGGTCGCTGACTACAGAAGATGCGTTCTGACGCATAGAATTACTAGTTGGTGATTCTATTCTCTGATGGATGGTGAATACAATGACACAGACTTTGTCGAAGTGAGTATTGTTTATATTTTGTATGATGTCTTTGAAATTGTGATAACTACTTCCATCATGTAATTAGTCCAAGTCAGGTTTCAAACTCTTTAAAACATATAACAGAATATGAATTTAGTTCTATTGAAGTAATAGAATGTTGAATAGCGTCAACAACGATGGAGCTAGTAAATAGATATTCACCGACTGCTCAGTTTTCATTTTCTGTACAGTGGTTAAGATGTCTATTTTAATAACAAATTTAGGAATTTACTACAAATATAAGTTACACTCTTTCTGAAATTAAAATTAATCTTCGTACGATCAGCTGTATTTTATTTTCTGTAGGTTTTATATCTTTAATTGTCACGATAAATTTACTACAAATATAAACTCTTTCTGAAATTAAACCGATCTTCGTACAATCAGCTGTATTTTCATTTTCTATATGTCTTACATTTCTAATTATATTATCACAAATATGCACTTTTGGAAATTAACACTAATCTTCGTGCCGCAAAGCAAAAAAAAAATCAAATTTTATGAAAAATGTACATAAATGAATATAACGCCACTTTTAAAGAACGTAAAGACCGCTATAAAGACTACCGGAACTCGAGGCGACAGTGATGATTGTTTCAAAGAAAGCAAATATTCTCCCAAATGAATACAAACAACACGAATCGTAGCACCATTTCCCAAGTGTCAGGTATGCTCTAAAATATGATTTGTTTTCCAAGACTGGAATTTGAAATTTTGTTTGTTTTATCACAGGTGACGGTGTTATTTTTCGCCAAAAGCCGTGAATTAACAGAAAGACCTTCCGTAGAAACTCATTTACCACGCCGGGCTTCCAGAGAAGGCCTTATTTCATCTATTGTCAACTTATTCCCTAGGTGAGGGCAGTTACTACTTCATTTATCTTTGGAAATATGATAACTATACTAAATGTTTAAAGGGTCAATTTACATGGCAACTATTATTATTCTTGACAGGGGTATTTCCAAAAGGGCGTTGTTTATTTGCTGAAAGGTTTTTCCCTTAAGCTCTTTTGTGTATTGATATTCCCCCCTACCTTATACTTCAATTGTGAGGTACTTATCATATTAGTACTGAACTACTGCATCTCTTAAAGTAGATTTGGTATGACTGTGAAAACAGCACACAATCAAGTCACCTTACGGCAGAATTTCAAGTGTTTTTATAGACATTACGGCACTGACACAGCCACAACATGGCATGGTCCATTTTACACTCATGCACTTATCTGCTCTAGATGAACAATAACTGCAGGGTGATATATTCAAATGTATATATTCAAATGTTACAGTAGTTCTCTGATCAGCTTTGAGATCACCCAGCATAATTAGTAGAAATGTGAATAAAATGAATACCTTTCAAATGGTCGAGCCCACAATTCACAGGAAAAATGTCAATTCCCAGCTTGGGTCAAATATGGGGCTTCCCTGGGTCTAACCAGGGAATCCAAGGGAATCTGTTCTACTTTTTACAAGTTTGAGTATTATAGACTTTCCAAGTAAAATAGAACAGATTCCCAGGTTAGACCCAGGGAAACCCCAAGTTGGGAATCGACATTTTTTCCTATGACTATAGACCACATTGGCCTTAAAAACTCTAAGTTCAAACCCATTTGTCAGTTTTCTTAATAATCCACTACTAATTAACCACCAAATAAATATCATAAGGTCACTGTCAAGGATGAAAAATCTTTTTCAATATGTTTTTGAATATTCCAAATAAATCCTTCCTGAAATGTGGGTATTAAGATCTACAAGGTTACATTGGTGTCCCAAAAGGTATTGAGGTGAGGGATTTGTGGTTGCAACTAAGAAAATAGTCTGACAGCCACAAATGTCAGCTCATTTTCTTTTCTGTTAATATTCATTATCTTTAATCTAAATCCAGCTGGTGATCAGCTCCTTCAAAGCCAGCACAGGCAGTACTTAGTGACAACCCTACTGAGTTACTTCAAGTGTGGGATTTGCGATAAAAGATAAACATATTATAAAAGGAAAGCATTTTGATTGGAATCAGAATTTCACCCACATCAGGATTAATTAATTTTTGTATGAAGATAGCATATATTAAGCTTGATCTTGATAAAAATGCTTTTTATTTCAAGGTAACATGTATATCATATTAGCAATATCAATAATCCCAAGAGTATCAGGGATTGGTCATAAACTAAAGAAGGGGTGGGGTAATTGGTGGGTAAAACTGGATTTGAAGGAGCTCTTTTTCTGCTGGCCCACTATGAAACAAGGTCGAAAAAGTAACGACCCCTCTCAAGTTTCCACAGGAATTGCAAATTACACCCTCTTTAATGTATAGTTTTGTAGACAGCTCAGCTATTTTAAGAAGTTCAAAATTGTGTGACCCACCCCATGTTTTTGCCCCCCCCCCAACACACACACACACCCTTACTTTATGACCAGTTCCTTACTTATACATTTCCTTGTTTTGACTTTAGCCTTGCACAACTGCAAAACAACCTTGTTCTAGCAGTGAACCAGTCCTACTTAGATTTTGGACAAGACATTGAACTTCATAGAGGAGACCATATTGCTATTATACCACCCCTTAGTGGAGGATAAATCCAGTATAGACCTACAGGTATTATTTTATTTAAAAAAAATGTTGTCTTGTAAAAACAGCATTCCAAGAATGAAGACTGTTGGGAACTCAAGAATGACATGAAACCAAATGATTCCCAGGGACAGATCCAGGAAATTCAGAAGGAGGGGGACGGAACAATTTGGACAATAATGAAAAAAGTTATCATTTTATCGATAAGTCAGAACTTTAATAAAAACTTCTCAAAAATTGGGGGCACACTTTTAGTGTTTGTACTTGACTAGTTTCATCAACTTTTCCAAGAAACAGGTGAAGTATTGTACTATAATTGTTATTCTAAATACTCAAGCACTGCAGCTATACTGTATTCACGTAATTCCCTTATTTGTAATTAAAAAATGTACTGAAAGTCTTTGTACACACATGGTTGTAATATAATTAAATCCTCTGATATCTTTTTCAACTGAGAGTAAAATACTGCAATCTCCTGCAACATTTGAAATCAACCATGTTTATTTAGAGATATTAAAAAAGATCTATAGATTTACTGGGCAATAGACCAAATTAGCTAATGCATTGCTAATAATGTACTTAGTAGTTTTCGATTCCATCCAATCCAAATCCTTTTGGAATAAGATTCTTTGTCCTTTAATTATCACATGGAAATTGTTGGAACAAAAGTTCCCAGAGGTTTTGAATTGAGTGGAAACGTACATAGCAACACGTTAGCTGATTTGGTCTATAGTTATTGCACATTGTGTCTTGCTCAGAGCTCTCTGCTATGAGAAAATTAATTTGATTTAGTTCAGCCTGACTTTTATTTCCTGGCGCCATGTTCACAAACTGCATAACATGTGACATGTTGATTGAAAGCTATCTACTGTACTTAATCAAAGGCTCAAGATAAATTATTGTATATTTTTCCTTACATTTCTAAAATGCACCAGTTGTGATCTTTATCTTGAATTACAATCTGTAAACAAGACATTATTCATGCAAACAGCTAGTTTCCACACAATTTCTCTCAGCAATACATTATATACAATGGAGTTTATTGGTTTCTAAAAAAGATTAAAAGTGAGATAAATGGCATTTATAGCGTATCTCAGCATCAATATACACAAAACTCTTAGGGTCTATATAAACATCTATGTATATTCTATACATGTGTGCAAAGAGAACCTTTTAAACATCCTGAGACAATATAACTAGATTTAGATTATTCAACTTTTTGACAGTGGAAGGTTTGTCAACTTCCCAAACAAAGGAAATATAATTAATAACGGACTGAAAGAGTTGTTAACATTTAACATAAAATCAGTTGGTGAAGGGGCACTACTGCATTTACAGTCTAGAACATGAAGAAGAGTGAGTCAAAATATTTACCGCCATTTGGGAGGTATGTAAAACATGAATACAAAATATTATTATAACTCTAGTATTTCAGTATTTCAAGGGTTGAGTGTTATATGTATCTCATTTTTAGGCTTTTTGTGTTATGTACAAGTAAAGCTGTTTGTCCCAAAAGAAAAAAATGAAAAAAGTTTATTATATAATTATTGATGAAATACTTATATTTCTTCATTGTGAAAATCTGATATGTTCACATGTGAAATAAAATGTTATTTTCACATGTGAAAATATGGTCACCATGGTTACCCACTTATGGCCTTTTGGTAGCTCTGCAATTTTAGTTCGTTTACTTCTTTACTTGTGGTGTCTAATTCTTTAGAGAAAATTTGTCCTTTGTGAGAAATTATGAATGCATGAAGATCAAAACACAGCAAATTAAGACAATTTTTTAGCATTTTGATGAGGGTACTGTAGACAAACTGGTTGCAAAAGAACAAAACGAAAACACACACACAAAAATGAACCAAACAATGACATATGATCTGCCTTGATTCCTGATTATAGTTTCCATTTTTTTGGAAAGAAGAGCTCAGTGTGTTTCTCAGCCAGTTTGTGGCCCAGACACAGAACAAAAAGTGACAAGGACTATAAGCCCTCTTCATTGAGAGGAATCTTTAATCAATCAAATGTTAACTGTATGTTACCTTAGCCTAAAACTACAGAAAAAAAGGCTTTTCTTTCAACATTAATAGTGAGGTTTTAAAAGCAAAACAGAAGGAACTAAAAAAACATGGACATGGTGATAAGCCATAAATTACTACAGCTCTTTATACCAAATGACCTCCAAGAGAGACTACTAGAAAATATTTCCAAGACTTAATTTGTTGCATAGTGGGCTTCACAGTATGACAAGCTCTTCGACCTCCTCTTTGAATAAAAATGAACTTGAAACAAAGTCTTTTGGAGCCTTTATAGACTTTTGAGAGTCAATAGCCTCTATAGACGTTTTTATCAACTTTATTCACTGTAGTTTGAAAGCTGTGTACATCTAGTACATTATTGTCCTATGACCAATTATATCAAAAATACTTCTTAATTAACAGACAATTATAAAGTTTGTCAAAGAGTTACATTTTTTCATGGTTTCAAGGTTTCAAATAATTTTGTAATTTTTTTCATCCATAAGATGGATGAAAACAAACAAATTATTTGAAATCTGAATTTTTTTAAAATTATTCCCATTCCAACTTGTTGCACAACTGCAGCACAGAACCTTTTTTATGTGAAAGACAGATATTGTGAATTTTGATTTTTGAATAACTAGATTTTTTTACTAGATATCTATTTTCACATTTTAAGAGCAAATTTCAAATTTACTTAACCCTGGTTCATACTAGCTGAATGCTGCATAAGCACAAGCAACATTAGGTAACACAAACTCAGTATTGTACTGTTCATTAGCAGTGATTGTCATTGTTCTCATTAATTTGATAAATGTGAGATCAAGTCTGCATATCTTGCTTTCCCTTATGCTTGCATTGCCAGTGTGAAGCCAGGCTATAATGGAAAGTACAGAAGATATAGTGACGATAAGTGACCATAAATTGGTTTATAAGTCTTCTTAATAGTTTAAAAAAAGACAGAAAAAGTGTATTGTTGTCAAAATAATTATCATTATAGAAATTACAGCAGAACCTTCATATTTCATTAGTTAATACTAGGATGCTAAGCTACTCTACAGAGAACTATAATATTTATTTTAGTATTGCTACTACCAGTATTTTAAAAGTTAAACTTAAATAATTAATTAATTAATATTTACCTTAATTTAGGAATTATCCAGTTGTAGATTCTTTGAGATGATAAATAAGCATTTTGTAAATTGCTCAGAAAAATCTAGTCCATCTTTAATTAAGTTAGACAATAATGTCAAAAATCTAGTCCATCTTTAATTAAGTTAGACAATAATATCACACTCGTGAAAACTGATAAATGCCAGTGCTGATTTAGAAATTGAACCCTGGCATAAACATTACTACAATGTAATGATTATGCCTAATAGAAACCAGGGTTCAATTTCAAATTTTTAATATCGATTTCAATTTTAGATTAGTTAATTACATATTTTGAAATTATATAGAGCAATTATTAATAGTGATTGTTCACAATTAATTCCTTAATATTCAATTTATTGCATTGTTTGGGTGAATGACCCCAGTAATCTGACTTGTGTTTTAAAACAAATCTCTGTCAACACATGATTACACTCTGTCTAAATCGACTGACCTTGCCATTGTAAAATAATATTTCAACTGAAAATACTCACTGTTGTCATAGCACTTCAGTTTGCTAGGTCAAGCGAGTCTGTACATGTATATTTAGAGGTATGTCACTTTTAAGTTTGTCTATTGCAGTAACTTAATTCATTCATTAAGTTATTTATTCATTCATTCATTCATTTACTCATTTATCCACTCAATTATTCATCCATTCATCCATCATAACAAAAAGTCAAGTGGTCAGCTTAGTGATCTTGCAAACTTGTTATTAGAATTTCTAAAAGTGTGCACTATAATTATAGTGTTCATTTTTATTATATCATCACACTTGCTCATACATGCAAGGAACATGCCAGAATGTAATAGTAAAGGTCATGATATACAAGAACTAATCCGATTGATGCAGTGGTATTAAATTTTGACCAGCTGGTTGGAATTACCCTGAAGGTAAATTCTAAATGATGATAAATAAACATATGGATATATGAACAGATACTGGAGGTAGCTTCTGTTGTTGCAGGCAGATATATCTTAATATGTGGTTTGCTGAAAAGCTCAAGTTTTCCAGCAAACAACAGAAGATATGTCTGTAATGGAGGCTTAAAATAGATAGATAGATGGATAACTGAATGAATGAATGAATGGTTAAATGAGGGAATGTCATTGGATGAATTCTGGCAAACCGAGATTAAGACTTCTGCAAAAAAGATTAATAGCTAGGTAGATAGATAACTGAATTTATGAATTTTTACACTGCCAAAGGGCTAAGGCTTGAAACACCAGCATTAGTTCTCTCTTTTTTACGGTGTTACAAGTCTCCATTCATCCCTTGTTGAATCAATGAATGAATGGATAAATTAATAAGCGAATGAATGAAATATAAAACCATTAAGCAAACATAATGACTGGATAAATAAAATAAGTGACTGGAAATGAATATGCACTATATCATGTCATCAATAAATGATAATATTATTATTAATGACACCAATAAAGCCAAACAAATGAAAAGAAAAGTGAAAACACCTTGAAAAACAGCAGCCCATATCAAAAGGTTGTGTATGTGTTTGTGTATATTCATTGAGAGGTTAAAGATCATGGGAGATGCCTTTATGATCTCCTTAATTCCACTTAAAGTTTAGTTTGATAAAAATGATTTTTAAATAAACACTGTTCAATAGTATTATACAGACAGTCAGACTATGTTGTACATCTACCTTAAGAAAACCTTAATATATTTTCTAGCCCTGAGAAAGTTAGCAATTAATATTGTTAATATTGTGATATTATTATTTTTTGGGAGGGAGGGGATGGGAGGGAGGGGAGGGGAGGGAAGGATATTTTACTCATCACTGAAATGTTTCCATGTATTGACTGAACTTTATAAAATACATCCAAGATTGATAAAATATCCATCCATTACTATCTGAAAACCCATCTAATAAAGTATATTATTCCGATGAGCAATTATAATACTCGAGTCTTCACTGAAGTGCAATAGGTCTTATACTTATGATCTTTCAAAAGCACTACAAAATACTAGTATTAAACTGTCTTAATATTGGCCTAAAAATTAAATCTTCAAGTTTATTTTGGGGGGACTTTAAAAAAATGTCTGTTTTCAGGCCCTAAATTCCAACCTGGTATAAAGTAAATAATAATATTCTAATGTTAATTATGACAATGAAGAAACCACTTTTTTAGTTTCTTTCTCTGGCTGAAAAATTTGAATGTAGCTTGATCCTTTATTTAGAATTCTCTGGTTGTCAACTTGACAGTTATCAAACATCAACATCCTATTTAAACAGTTTCAGAAACCCAAAGTAAACAATTTTATTGAATGTAATTTTAGAACATTTCAAATTTAGTTTCAGAACTTGTTAATTATATTTTCTTAATATGATAGAAGCAAATATCCTGTATATTTCAGAATTTTGTTTCAAAACTTGATAGACATAAATTAAAGGAGTTTAAGAGCATGAAATGCTTTTCACATCAAGTCATCGTCTTACAATGTGGATTACTATAACTAATCTCAAGAACACCTAGCACTTAGATTGGTCTTACTATTACATTTCTGTTATCTTTCTTTAAAACATTAAAAACAATACTATACATGATCAACCCTAAGGCAATGAATTAAATTGTAAGAAATATTATCATTTCCCTAGAGGATTAGAGATATTTCTTTGAGAAGGACAGGAATAATAAATAGGTTATTGTAATGGTAATCGTTATATTAATTTGTACAAGCAATTTAATTTTTTTTGAATAGAACAAAAGAAGTTTTTGTCTTAATAATATTGACTCATTATTTGTTTGCAAAACCCATCTAGTTCCTTTCATAAATTACATGCAAGTGAAGGTGTAAAAATTATGTTTCATTAAAAAAGAAATAAGTTTAAGAAGAGTACAAATAGCAGTAAAAGGCATATAAACAAGAAAGTGAGGGACGTACAGTCCTGTAAACAATAACTCCTTGAGTTTTAGTCTGAAAGTGTTTCTATATTTTACTTTTAAGAAGTTACTTTTAAGGTTCAATTGTCACTTTAAAGTTTGTGTCAGAGTGAAGCTCTACCTAACAAAATTTACATACTGGACTAAGCAAATAAGAGTTAATTCTTTGTAAGCTCCTATTATCACTCATAAAATATTCTTGCCAGAGAACAAGACTTAGAATACACAACCTTAATTATATCATAACATTAAAACAAGGACAGCTGTATGTTGGAGAGACTCGATGGGAGACCCAGCCAGGCAATTTTGAGACCAATCACTCAAATTCAATGCTGATCTTAATTTTTGGTGGTTGCTCGCTGACTTGAGTGAAAAAACACTTGAATATTTAGGCTCATACCTTTAAAGTATCTCACAGATAAATCCCTGATATAACAAAGATTTTGATAAAACAGATTTGTGCGTTGTTTCAAGGTGGACTTGTTAGATTCCAACTAAAAAACACCTACTGGTAACAATTCTACTAACAGTATATTATTCAAGTTGTTCCTTGGAATATAAAACAGCTTCCTGAACAAGAGCGGCATGGCTTTGACAGTTGCCCAGCTGGAAATGCAATGGTTTGGAAATAGATAAGAATATATAGTGATTTATTTATTATAGAGCTTATGTTTTATTGTTTATAATATACATGTACATCATGTTTGCTACATGTAAGTATTTTAAGAAGAATTCATTACATGAAATTTTGTTTGGCATATATATGAAATCTATAATCATGATAAAGATTGAATTTTTGGCACTCATTATTTAAGCTACTTTATGTAGGATATCTTCAATAAATAAATGTCATAGCGTTTATATAAATTGAGATGTGAGCTAGAAAAAGTCAAGTTTTATACTATACCTAAAGATATTATATCAGATATACATTGTAGATGCTGACAATATAAATGCTACCTGGTGTCAACCATGTTCTCTCAGTTACATAATTTTGAACAAAAACTAACTCTCTACACAATTTTGGAAATAATATAGTCAGCCAAAGAATCTAGAACTAAAGTCTAGAACTAAGTGACACCCTTTTGATTTATGAGAAATTTAAAACAGTTGAAATTGTACACTTTGTGTAGTCTATACTGTTTCAATGTATGTTTAATCATATTTGTTAAACAGTATATATATATAAATTCAAAAATGGGCAAAAAGCCTTTAAATTGGCAGGTCTGTTTAATTAGGATGAATTCTCTTTTTAGAATAAAATTCAAAAGACATTTGATAAAAAGGACTTAGATAAAGTCAGATACTAAAATGAAATTTTAACTTATTTGTAGTTGACACCTAGACACGCCCTTAGGGCATCTCTTTAAAAAAAATAAAAAAGTCAAAAAATAAATAAAAAAGTCAGTGTTTTAAATGTTAAAACTAAGAAATGATATAGATTATGATAGATAATAATTCAAAAAAAGCAAGCAAGCAAGAAAGAAAAGAACAGAAAAAGAAAAAAGGAATTTAATGAACTTCAATTTACTAGACTGAAGACAAATATTGTTATAATTATTGTGGTTCCCCATAAGGGTACAAAGTAGACACTAGATTAGAATCTTGTAACTTCATGTTCATAAAAGAACTCTTTCATTGGCTTTTCTCAGAATGTTTCCTCAAGAAATGAAAAGCCAAACTAAAAATCATTGATGTACAGAATTCTAAAATGTTGTCAAAAGGCTAGCAATATTAATATTTTATTTGGTTCTAATTATTTTTTGCAGCAAAGCAGAAAGTAATATACTGAAAATGGCTGATGATGTTACAGTAATTACTCCTGACCAATTACATATTGAGAAGGTTATGGCACTTGCATCATGTCCCTCAGCTGGAGCAATTTCACTATTTGTAGGTAATAATGCTAACACTCATTTCAGATACCACAGCAATATATTGATGTTTGGCATAAAATTGATGTACTTCAATATAAACATTTATGCATTTTTGAATTCTGTGTCCCCTCTGGCCTAAAATCTTGTCTAGGATATTGGTTTACAAGTGAGTGGACATTTTACAATCTAGGGGTTTTACATGAATATGTGCCAAGAACAGAGTGATGTTTATATTGCATAACACTTTTTAGCTAAGTTCCAAGTGTTGTTAAAATTAAAAATAGCAGTGTGGATCATTTTA
This sequence comes from Telmatactis stephensoni, assembly GCA_029948255.1. Classification (NCBI taxonomy): domain Eukaryota; kingdom Metazoa; phylum Cnidaria; class Anthozoa; order Actiniaria; family Isophelliidae; genus Telmatactis; species Telmatactis stephensoni. The sequence goes on from JALIZF010001926.1 coordinate 675,431, forward strand.
GGCTCTTCATGATTAGTTAAAAGTAATAAGGAATAATAGAAATTCTAAGTTGCAATTAGTATTATTATGTGGTATAACCCAATATTCAAATTTGAAAAAAAAGTGTATAGGAAATTTCATAATTTCAAGTATAATTTACTTATTGTGTAATAAGCAAACAGTGGTTATGAAAAGCACTGAAAATAGCAATTTTGTGTGACATTGGTAAAATATTGCATGAGCTTTCAGGTGAGTGCAATTTGAAAACCTTCCTAATTAAACATCACAAGTAACTATTGATTCCAAATTGTATCACTTAATTGATTTGTTACTTATATACACTCATTCACTTTACTGAGTACAATTAATGACTTATTGTACTTGTCTCTACCAATCAGAATCAAGCAATACTGATAAGCATATAATAAGCCACAAAATAATTAATTACATGGTATATATTAAAATGCAACTAACCCCCCTGTTATTTTCAATTTTGATAAAAAGTCCGACCATTTCTAAGAACTTCTACAATAAAATTACTCGACTTGAATGAATTCCAAAGCTTATACAAAATTTTAAACATCGGAAAAAAAGGGCCTTTGAGCTTCCTGTGGCACAGCTGAGAATATAATGTAAACTTGGTTGACTAATTCGATCGCTGAAGTGATGTAGATTTGAATACACTTTGAATTTCACTCAAAGCTGCTGAAAACTGATTTTTCGTATTTATAGGCAAAAATATACTTAATATCTATTTTTAGTAATTATATATATGTACATATATTTAGGGGCCTACATTTATGTCTGATGACATCAAAATTTGATTCTGTTTTTGCCTAAAGTGTCTTAAAATCCCAAAATTGTTTTTGTACAAATGTACGCTAGATAAATTGTGACCATTTGTTCTGCAGGAACTACAAGAGACAATTTTGAAGGTAAGATATATTGCACTATACCTATTTTTGAAAGTGATGCCACTAAAATGACTTGAGCTTTAAGTGTTAAGCTGTCAATCAAACCTTTATTGACCTTTACTGATAAGAAGAGGGATGGGTGTATAAAGCATCAGATAGAGAGATGGGGTTGATTTGGAAATGATGAGTATTGAGGTTTTTCACGTGACGTCATATCCATTGTTCGCGCCATACTGGCGGGCAAATTTGTGATGAGTTTGGCGTCTTATTGAAGAGTTTGGAAATTTAGAAAGTCGCTGGAAAGCTTGATAAATGTCCATGTTTGTATAAGCAAATTCATTCCTTGTGATTTTTCTACTGTTTTCGCTTTCCTCGGCTTACGTTTGCCAGCCAATATCACATGACTGAAAAACCTCAATAGCTTTAGAAAACTAAGCACTACATTTTCAATCGAACCTGTAAAGACAATTAAGTTTTAACAGAATAGCTCAAAGTTCTTGGTAGAGTCCAGAAGCTTGCCATAACCTAATGACATTGAGTTAGGTAGCTGCACTAGTTCTACTTTAGGTGTTGTTTTTCTTCATTGACCTTGCTCCCATATTATGGACACCTGCAACGTATTTCATGAGAGGGCTTTTGGAACAAGGATCCTACTAGATAACTTAAATGGCCCTCAGCCACTCTGGCTACATTTGTATCTTCCATGCAAAAGTTCTTCTGAGAATACTGAGTTATTTTGGTCTTTAGAATTGATAACAATATTACCCAGTTACAATGAGCACTATTATATATAACAAGGACACTTCCCCCATCCCTAGTGGCACTTATATCAAAGTTGCTCTATATCTCTTATTTTGTATGTTTATCTTGTTATTATATCTTGTCTTTTTTGAAATTTTGTAATGCACAAAGGACAAACACATCCCTTAGAAATCTCGCACTAAGAAGATTATCTTGAGTTCATATATCCTTCCTCAAAAGGTAATGTTCAATTTTCTATGTATGGTCTACCACCTTTTTCTCTTTTTTTTGGTAGGAAAAACTGTAGTTCGGCTTGAATATGAGGCTTACATACCTATGGCCAGTTCAGAAATGAGAAAAATTTGTAAGCAAATTCGTGAAAAGTGGGATGTACACAAAACGGTTATCTATCATAGAATTGGGTAAGTCATTAGATTGATTTGATAAGTACTAAATTAATTTTTAAACTGAACGTTAGAAGAAAAATTAGCGACGACGATCATTTAGCGGCCAAAAATAGCCAAAATATTCGTGATTGAGCAAAAACGCGAAAAAAATTATAGTAAGCTTAGTTAATCTTAAATATCTTATTAAGATAAGATAAAGACGCACAAAAATCACTTACAGCAGTAGACAAATACGATAACGTTATTATTAGAGAGTTTGGTTACTTCCTTAGACAAAGCTCTTTAGCACAGGCGACTTTGTCTTTAGGTACTCCACTTGAAAAATATTAAGCTTAAGTGTTTTGAAAATGGATTTCCATGTTATTAGGCAACTGTAGCTTGAATAGCACGAAAAACATTAGTTTCAGCTTAACAATCATTAAATTAAGGGAATTTTCGACCTTAAATGAAGTGGAAATACTTGCCGTCATGCCATTGACTTTCCAAAGATTTCTTGAAAAAAGAAAATAGACCTACTTATCGTTCTCGTTGACGGACGTTGACGCTTGACATGACATGACAGACAATTTTGGCGGGAAAATTTATGGACGCGCGCGCGCGCGTTTGTCTTTTGATTTCTGATTGCGCGCGAAAAGAATCTGTCACTCTCGTAGACAAGAGCACAAACGAGGATTTTTTTTCCGGTTGTGACGCATGCTAGAAAAGAAAAATCATACAAAATAATTTTTTTTTCAAAACCAATATTTTTTATTTCACCAAAGAACTATCATTCTCTGTATTAGTGATCCAACAGTGATACGAGATCGCCGGCTTTATTTTTCAGGGTTGTTCCAGTTGGTGAGGCTAGTGTTATAATCGCCATATCATCGTCTCATAGAAAAGATTCCCTTAGAAGCAGTACAGTTTTGTATTGACACTTTAAAGGCAACCGTCCCGATATGGAAAAAGGTACGTTCTAAAAACAGTTAGCTCGTATATCTTATATTTCTGAGATTTTCTATGACAGTTTCTTTTGTTTCTCGGCTACTTTTCTTCCGGTTTCTATGTCCAGTGTTTCAATTTCTCATTTATGTTGTCCAAAAATATTGTGCTTCCTTTTCAGTCATTCTTTCCAAATCTAATTTCAAATTGATATATCTTTCATTTTGCTTGTTCCAATTCCTTCTACTTAGTCCATTTTCAATCTTTTGTAGTTTTCACTCCGATCGGATAAACTGACTGCACTGCGGTTCTTTTCCTTGTCTGCTAATTCCTTTCATTCATCTCTTTTCCCGTTTTCCACGTCTTGAAAAGGCAATTCTTCTTTTTCTGAATACCCTTTTTTGGATTTTCGAAATTTTCAGGAAGTTTACGAAGAAGGCGAAGCCAAGTGGAAGGAAAACAAAGAATGTAGCTGGAGAGAAGTCAAAAGTTCAACAGTCTGATGTTCAAGCCATTCAGTTCTTTCGGCTCATTTGCTTTACTAGTTTGTCAATCTATCGTTTTGTAAATAGTTATAGTGAGCGATCGTTTGGCTCTACTTTCATTATAATTACAATTCGTAGAAATCTGCATATCATTCACGTATGTATCTTTAGAGAATAAAATACAACTCAAACTTGAGGATCTGTGTTGGGTGATAAATTCGTTGAACACTTTCGTAAGAAGGCTGTCAGTGAAACGCGCTCACTGAAACTGCACGTTTATAGATTTTGATGATTCAGTATACACTTTCAGTAGCTACGAATGTTGGATATTCCCGTCTCCATGCATCAAACGTGATGTTCCTTCAGATTGCACCCAGCGATCGGAACGCCACATATAATATGAACCTGCATTGCCGTTCCCCTTGTTAAAAGTGTTAACATTTTTTGTTAAAACTGCGATTGGTTGACTTACAGCTTTCCTTGTAATGCCTGATCTACATCAGTAGTATTTGAGGTACTGACTCAAGATAAACAGTGTATCGTCAACTTGAAGCTCGCTTTGCTGCAATCTAGAATAAAACGGTCGAGGATATCAGTACGCAATTGATGGCAAAATGTATGCATAAGACTGGTTTTCAGTTCATCAAGAAATTATTATCAACATTTCAAATTAGGGGTTGTGGGCACAACCTTGTGTAACCTTACATACCTATTGAGCATCAGCTTGAGTTTTTTCAGCTGTTCTCTGTCAGCTTCCGTAATTAGCTCTTCTAACTCCTTCGCGGCCTCTTCAGCGGCCTCATCACCATGTTGAGCTTTTAATGCCATCACAGTCGCATCCATTCTTTCTTGCTTCTCCAGAACACGACTTTGAATAGAAGAAAAGAAAAAGAGGGAGAGAAAGAAGAATGAAATGAAAAATACTTTAATTGCGCGAACGCAAATGATCAATTACAAGTGCACTGCGTTCACAGAATCCGCTGAGGGCAGTTTTTGAAGAGGCCACTTAAGGTAATTCCTCTGTTTTGCACCGCGCACGCCTACTGCGCATGGTTCAAAAAGCACAAATCGCGACTTTACGAGCATTTTCTTTCAAGGTATGATCAAAAAGGATACAAAACCCGATTTTGGAAATTTTTCTAATCTTTGGTGCGATTAAAAGCAAGTTTTGCGAAACTCGCCCCATTCCCTTCTCGAAAAAGTGCCGTTTTTAGCTCTATTATGATGTTTTACAAAATATCTCGCAAACGAGCACCGTGGCCCCCATTTCTTATTTCAAAACTTGCATTCACGCAATGATTTACACAACATATTTGAAAATTAAGAAAATCTATCGATAGGAACATGGTAAATTTGACGCTTTTTTGTGTATATTTGAGCCCTAGAATGCCAAAAATCGAACATTTCGGGGGTATGCTGCTCTCGCTCTAAAGGATGCAAAAAATGTTCCAATATGCGTTATCGAATTTGGCGCTACAAATGTAAGGCTAGAATAGGCGTATTTCAAAATATTTTCTAAAGACTGGGGCTCAGGCCCCCAAAGTCAACCTTCGCAGTGGTCCCTGGTTTATGATCGCATCGCAAAGGGTTCACCAAACAATTTAAAATAAAAGAAATTCGATCACCGCAACTCTTGTCTCGCGTTTGGTTTCGTTTCGTTTAGTAAACGCTCAGACGTAACGCAAGACAAGTCTCTGGTATCCTTGCAGGGAACAGTAAAATTACCGCGCAACGAAAAAGTGCGTAATTCATTTACAGTCTGGCTTAAAGGAATGAAATCAACTTATGAAAGAAGTTGATGCTTGTTTAAACCCTACGTACAAATCAATTCTTCAATTGTAATGTTTTCTTTGCAAGTTTCAAGGAAAATTTACTGGCAACTGTACTTTTTCAAAAACGAAGAAGCCCAAAATGTGTAGACAATTTAACGCCCTCTAGTTACCTGAAGATTCCTTTTCAAGGATCATTAGCTTCCTTAGGGTTGAGTGTTGTATGCAAAATATTTAATATAGAGGTAAGAGTGAGAGAGCAAAGACGGCCCAATGGAAGATTAGCGAAAGCTAAATTGGATTCCGTCTATAAATAAAGACTGTTTGTTTGTTTAGAGAATACATGGAGATATATAAGCTGAGTTATGGGACAAAACACGGGCGATCACACACACTTGGCGTATTGGCCCGCAATACGCCAAAAGTGTATTGTCGTATTGCGCGGTAATACACCTAGTGTATTTGCGCGCAATTTCAAAGGACAAACCAGTGAATATAATACCTGTGATCTTGGATTTCACTTTGTCGTCGACTCATTAAATTGCCAAGGGTCTATAGAAAGAATATCGGATGAACTAACTGAGCATTAAGTCACATTTCATAGTGATCTGTCATGCTCACTTTCCCCTAGCGGAAACCGAGGGACTAACAATGGCGAAAGCCTTACGCTTCCCAAGTTACGAAAATGAGATCCTCAGCTTCCCACCATCCGTCCTTGGCATAATTTTTTCTCCTGGGTGAAAGGAAACTTTTCTCACATAAAACTAGGTTTATTGTTCTTGGCCGAACTTCAAGTTGGTTGCATGAGATCTCAATTTCTTTGCTCTAGGCCAACCAGAGGCTGTTTTCTCTCGCACGCCGGAGCGGTGCCATTGGTTGCATGAGTATTGAGATCTCTATTTCTGTACCCTGGCGACCAGGGGTTGTTTTCTATCTCGCACGCCGGAGCAGTACCATTTCTGTGGTTTGCAGTAGCTGGTAAATCTTTCCCAGTAAGTTCGTACGAGATGTAAGCGACTCGTTTTTCAAAAGCATCAGTGTATTATCAAGCTTGCTTACAAACGCGTTAATCTCCCGATAGAGTTTTTGTTTGCTCGTTTTTCAAGGTATTCGCGATTTCCGATACTTTTTGCGCTCAGGCTACAATTGTAGTGTTTTGTTGAATTTATTGCTAGTGGACCCGATAAATTACCATGCACATCGAGAAATAGTCACCAGGGGCCCGTTTCTCAAAAGACCCGATAACTTTACGGACCCGTTAACCTAAATAAATCGAATAAATTAACGGGTCCGTAAAGTTATCGGGTCTTTTGAGAAACGGGCCCCAGGAATGTAATATATTTGTCAAAGGATAAAATATGCCCTGTCTCGCGTCTCTCAAAGTCACGTCTTGGCCATTCGACACCCCTATTGGGTAGTTAAGGGCAAGATGACAGAAAACAGGACAACTGGCTTACTTGGTAGCACCGTTCTAATAGTGTTCTACTGAGCTGTTTAAGATTTACTGAAAACAAGTACACAGTCCGGGAAGGGGCGTGGTCCGCAGTTTTAGCAATCTCCTAAAAATGGGAAAAAGAAAAGAGAAGGAAAAATAATATATGGCAACGTATAATTTCATACTATACATGTAGTAGGCTAGGATCTCTCTTTCTAGCATGCGAAGCTGGCGTTAAGGGGGAGGGGGGAGGGGGGAGGGGAGAGGGGGGAAGGGAAAGGAAGAGAGTTAGTGTACTCCTTAACTCTTGACCTCCCCAGTACCACCAGCTACGCAGACTACGAACACTATAATATGAAGACTTCTATATGCCTTTATAATGTGAACAACTATTTATATAATAATTGGTATGATACGCGCGCTCTGATTGGTCGAGAACCGTGTGATTACAGTACACACGCATAGATGACGTCATCAAATCTTACGCACGCGCTCTGGTTGGTTGAGATCACGTCACTCGATTTCGTCTCGTTGCGTACTTTTTTGTTCTCAACACATTTTGACGTCATCTGTGCATCTATTAGAGTACAGACGCACAGAAAAATGGAATATCTCCAAAAATGGACAAATCTACCCTTTTTCCTTATTAATTTTGTCCCTATTGTGACAATATCAAATAGCTATAATTTACACATATCTACTCTATTTCTCTCTATATTATGAAATAGACTTTGAAGTAGGTTCTCTTCAAGATATTAATGTTTTTAATCCTACCTGCATTGAAATGACAGTCTCACTAAAGAGTTTGTACAGCAATTCTTTTGCATCTTTGGATGGAATCATAGCCAACTCACCAATCTTGAAAGTGAAAAGAAAGAACTCTATTGCATGAAGGAGTTTTGAGATCAGACATTTTGAGAGACAATGATGGAACCCTCCTACCTGCTTCTGTTCAAGATGGTTCTTTTGAAGAAGCAATCGAAAGATCCTCAATGCATCTGATCCATACCTAGAGATACAATATCTCTTAAGACTCTATTCAACAACATATTTGACCTAAAAAGTAACATCTCTAATAAAACTGTAAGTACATTTGAAAATACTCAAATTTATATTTGCGCTTTAGAAATGAATTAATTATTATTATTAATTACATTTACAATACCTTTCTTGTACAATAGACTGTACTGTATGAAGACATAATGTATAAACACATTCCTTTACATCTGTATGAATTAGTTAAGCCAAAATCTGACAAAGCCTGTGTATATGTTACTCCCGTAACAAAACTTTTACAGCCAAAATTGTTGCATCGTGACCAGCAAATTGGGAATTTTGGTTTGATTTTGGAATTTTCTGTCTGTCAATCAGTTTGGGGACAGAGCTCATTTCAAATAAACTAATCACTGAATGAGGTCAGTAAGCTTCGTCCCCAGGAATGATAGACAGATCAGAAAAGACAAAAACCTTACTGACACTGGAGGTTGCAATGCAACTCAGCTATCGCCTTGTGCTGTATTTGATTTCTTGTTCCCTTTACAGCCAACACATACCTGTATTTGCTGGTAAAGCATTCACACCAGTCTCTAACCCTTAATTATTGCTTTCAACAGGGCCTCATTAGCTACTTGGAAATGATATTTTTACTCCATCTATAAGCCCCCTGGATATAAGCTCCCCTAGCCTCCTCCTCCTCCTCCTCTTTTCTCTCTTGAAGGAGTAAGGAAGGGAGTAAGAAGTAGCCTGTGGAAAAAGCTATAAGTTCCACCACTTGTAAGCCCCCCCCCCCCCCCCCCAAAAAAAAAAACCCTCATGAACTTGTATAAGGCCAGGGCTTATAAGATGCAGTTTACAGTATCTTTCTGAGTGACTTTACAATCTAAAATTGAATATTAATATTAAAAGGATACCAATTACATATGTACCACCACCACTCTCACCAATTTTCTTAACAAACTTATCCTGATCGTCAACCATCAGTGATAAGTACTGGTTGATTCTAGAGTTTTCAAGCCTGCAAGATGTGGGCAAACATTTTGCTATCTGTAAAAGAATAATTGTAAAACTTTTACAAATCATGAAATCACTTCCCTTGAGGCTTACAAAACGTAGTGACATACTTCAGAGTGCAAATAAAGAAGGGATTTTGGGAAGGGGAAAATTGATAAAAAATACTGACAGTACCTCATATAAGGTAATGGAACATGTTGTTGGAGCTTGTACTTCTCTGCTCAATTCATCTTTCTTGAAAATCACTCTCACTATCTCAGCACTGACCTGGAAATGTTTTTAAAGTCATTTAAAACACATTGATAAAATGTATATAACACAAAACCATTTCCCTTAGCTTGGAATAGAACATGTTAGGAGGCATCATACATCTGCATATGATTCCTCTCAATGTCTAATCAATTTTTCATAATTTTCATTTTGATATACTGTACAAAACCTTACAGAATCAAACTTTTTCTCCACAGCTGTGATGATTTCCTATGAACAATAAGTACAATACATTTGTTGTAAACACAGATAATGATATTCAATAATGATAACTGATAATGATATTCGAAACATAAAATCTATTAAAGGTACCAATATAATCATAAATGTCAAGATTTCAATTCAAATTCCCTTTTACAAAAAATTCCAGAAAATGAGGGTGTATACCCTGAAAGGAACCAATGAAACCCCATTATTTTGTTGCCTTACAGTTATGACGGTCATCCTATCCCAATTATATATAAGGGTCCTGTTCCATTGGGATTCTATTTAGTTTTAACCAGTAAAGGGAATAATTCATCTAGGAAATCACTTTTTTACATGGGGTTACAGATTTCCATTCATTCCTTATTGTATTTTTATACACCAATGTAGCCCAAACTATAGTTCACTCACTAGTTTCATATACAGTGTTACAGATTTCCATTCATTCCTTATTGTATCTTTATACACCAACACAGCCCAAACTAGTTTACTCGCTAGTTTCATACTCTTTTTTTTTCACAGTGTTACAAATTTCCTTTCACCACTTATTATATCTTTATACACTGACGCAGCCCAAATTAGTTCACTCACTAGTCTCCTTTTGCATGCAGGAGTACAAATTATGTATATTATTTACCTCTTCCAAGAATAGCTGATGGAATCTGTCATGATTGATGCACCATAAAATGTCTTTATCTGGTTCCTGTAAAGGTTAAGTATTTGTAATGCATTTTATAGTCAAACAAAATAAATACAGCTGTATTATGACTTGTTGTGCTATTACATGTCACTTACGTCAGCAGAATCTCCAGCAGACATTCTGACAGAGAAAAGAAAGAAGAGATTTAATGAAAAGTATAAAGAATACAGAGATAATAAATTCATTGTCTGGCATTTATTTAGTCCTACCCATCTTCAGTCTTCTGCCGCTTTGCTGGCTTGCCTTTATCACCAACACTTCTTTTCCTTTTTCCTAGCAGTAAACCACAAAAATATAGATTTCAGATGACTATGAAAAACAAATGGCACATTCACAGTAAAAATCTTGACTGTTTTGCAGGCATATATAGATCTGATATCACATTTGCCATTTATATTAAGGCTGTTCTTTAATAGCTGAGCGTAACTGACAAAAGTGTTTCATTTCATTGGCTCTATGGAATGGGATTCCATGTACTACTTACAGTACAGTACACTGTGAATTTGTATGTACTATATAGAGTGGTTTTCATATGAGTGGCAAATGCTGACTGGAACACAACTAAATCAAGGACCTAGCAGTTGTGATTTTCTTTTATACTGTACTCAGTTATCTGCTGTAAATTCTGAAAATAAGCCCCCCCCTCTCCCTGAATGTAGCCCCCAGCCCCAGCCCCCCCCCCCCCCCCCCAAGTATTGCCCCCTAAATTTCTAATGCAAACACCAACCTTCAGGTGGAAGAACAAACTGCATTTCTTCTTCCCTTCCATCTTCTTCACCCTCGTCAGTGCTAGAGTAAGATGCCCTTTTCAAAAAATGATGCTTAACAAGCTTGACAAAGACAGTCTTCACTAAAGTTGCTGTAAGTCCTGTCCCAGTTTGCTTACTGTGTTCCAAAACATTTTGAATGACTTTGCTCATCTCAAGACAACCATGATGCTGGACTTCCCCAACAATCAGTTCTCCTGTGTCACCATATAAAGTTTTTGTGTTGTATTGGAAACGAGGAAAACGAACATAAAGCATGATGTTGTCAAGTTCCACATTATACAAATTGACTTTCTTCTTATTCTTTTCGTGTGTTACTAGCCTATGTTGAATCAGCACGCACAAGGCCTTTTGCACCTAAAATAATAATTATTTAGGATTAAAGTGATTAAAAAATCTCTATGACACAAAGATTTAATAACTTTTGTAAACTTAGATAAGCTTACTTGCTCTTTCTTCTGTTTTGTTTCACTGACTATATCCCGCAACGCTCTCGCTCCTTTTTGAATTAGATACGATCCAACCGTTTCGACAATGTCTCCAAAATGTTCCTTGAGAATATATGATGCTAGACGCTTCTGAACAGCAGACATTTTGCAAGTAAAATATCAAATACTATAAAATACAAACATGCTAGCCGTCCGCCATCTTGGATATTATCGTGAGCCTGCAATCACGTCTTACCCTATTCACGGTGCAATGTGATTGGATAAGATGACAATATTCGACCAATAAAAACAAAGAAATGTTTATCAGACGAAAAGGAAGGTTTGGGTTTGGAGCACTGAAAACAGCTGAAAGTTAAACTATAAAATTGATGGACAAATGCAACTTATTTCTGTCTTCCATTTAAGGTAAGATAATTTTGAATTTGCACATTTTATTATGTTCATGTTGTTGGTCTGGTCTTTTAGTATTTCGAGGTGTTAATAGGGTGGCTTTGAAAACTTTGTCAAAACAAACTTGTTGCACAATAGAATATAAACCTTGAGAATGACACAGGCTGAATCATAAATCACGAAAAGATTATAGCATACCTTGTGAAGTAAGAGCTGTAATTGCGACTGGCATGGAATCTTCAATTGAAGAATTAAGTCTTCATGTAAAATCAGAATCAATCAAACAACATTACAGTTAATCTTTTTGAATTTGTGAAATCCAATAAGTTATGTAAAAATTAAAAAGTTCTAGGATGTGCATTTTAACCATCACTCTCGATCATTTCATTTATAAGTAATCTTAAATGTCCAGAAAAAGACATGTTGTAAAACTACATTTGGATTAAAGGCCATAGCATACAATGCATCTTCTTGCAACATTGCCAGCACAGCATGACCAGCAGCAGATCTCTGTATGGTGATCACCTCCTGCAACTATAATTATAACATTGCCTGCAACAGTTAAAGAAGTAGAATCAATTCTATTCCTGGAACTTAATACACACTAAACTGCATTTTGTAGCAAAAAATGTCAATTAAGCTTCAGCAAGATCTGATCTATTCTCATGCCAGTTCAGCACATTGTAACATTGTGCAGGACACTCCGAAACCATCTTGCTGAATGCGAGTTGTATGGTGTCCAGGCCTCGACAGGATAACAGTCAATAGAAAGATTAAGCATCATGTATGCAGGAAAGGCAGATGGCAGAGAGGGTCACATGTATGACCTGCTATTTTGTGTCATGTGTTGCCATTCCAACATGAGTCATTTTGCTTTTGCCATAATTGCTAAAAGTTACTCTCTTGTTTGAGTGCCAAATGCACAACACCAAGTGCAAAAAAGGTCATGCAACCCTTTCTGCTGTTTGTTAGTTGTTTCCTGTTTATGTGATACTTAATCTAAAGGCCTGGACACACAGTGCAACTTTTCCTGAAACATTTGCTGAAACACCGTGTACAACACAGTTGTACCGTGTGTCCACCACTGAAACATCTCGTGCAATGCTGTATGCAACAGTTCTGGACAGTTGCAGAATTAGAACTTGATCCTACTTCTGCAGCTGTTGCGCGCAATGTTTTGCGAAACTGGAATGGGTGGACACACGCTGCAATATTGTGTTGCATGCAATGTTTCAGCAAATTATTTCAAGAAATGTTGCACTGTGTGTCTGGGCCTTAACTTCACTTGTTGATTAACAGGAAACGAAATGGAATCAAAGTCAACAATAAGATGCCCTGGGTGTGGTCATGATGTGATGAGGGGTGCAGCACTCGAGTGTCAATTCAAAGAAAGCACCACACCATCACAGAGTAACAAAGCACTTTTGTTTGAAGGATCGCAAGAAACTCATTGGCTATGTATGGAATGCAAATATATTGTGGAAACTCATTATGGGGATCTAAGAAATGTTTCAGCTGAAGATGCATACACTCTTCTATACAGTGTTAGAATCAGAGGTGGCGATAAATGCTGTGCTTGTTGTACGGTTCTTTGACTAGCATTATATTCTGACAGCTGCTACATATTATTATAGACAATCCAATCAAGTCTGGGATTCTCAGTTGTGTTTCTTGAAACATACTCTCATAAAATTCAGGGTTCAGTTGTTCGAAAGTAGGTTAATGCCAACCCAAGGTTAACACCAATATATTGAATCCTGGTTAGTACTAATCAGCTTTCGAATAACTGGGTCCAGGAGATAGAATAGTCCCATAGTTTCTTCAAATGTGATAATTAGGTTGACATGACAAAATAATATTCACCATTATGCTTGGCACCACCACTGCAAAGTTTGTGACTGTTGTATGAAAGTGCCAATTTGCAAGTTACTGAGGCAATGCAACATAAATTTTCACTATTAGCTCACTGGTTATGGCCATGTAACCTGTATTATGGTATCTCTTGGAGATTGTAACGTGTCCCTAAGATTTACCAAGATGGATGACAGATGTCTTGTATCATGAAATTGTGGTAGAATATCTGTTGGAGTACTATTTTACAGAATCTCATACATTTGAAAAAGCACAAGACATTTACATTGAAGGGAAAGAAAACTGGGAGTATATTTAGAGACAAAACAGTAATATAACAATTAAGGTTTTTTTAGACCACCTCTCTCTTTCCCAAAAAGTAAAAACTTTACTTCTGTAAAACGTGGGCCAGAAAGTCCTTATCACATGAAGACTTTTAGAAAACTCTTCGATGAACTTCAAACTTCCTGTGCAAATTCAGAAATTCGATTTGAATCACGTACTTCATTCCTCGACTCAAGCTATGTAAGCCATGGAAAAGTTCATTTTGATAATCAAATATTGTGAACTTCTCTAGGTAGAGCACTGCCCTTGGCTTGTGGTGCATTACATTCTCAATGCAAACTTCAATTTTCAAATTTGAGCAGGAAGTATGTTCAGAGTTTGCCAATGAAGTTTGTTATGGACTTCTAATGTACAATGTGAACTTTGGAACTTCCAAAGAAACTTCGGAACCCACTTGTCAAGTTACAAATGTACGTAAAACACACAGTAAGAAATTGGTGTGAAGGAAAAAATTCAATGGCATTCACTACATATAGCATTATAAATCATTTATTTTTATAGAAAACCTGTACATTTTTACAGCACTAAAAGTAGGAGTCTTTATATTATAAATACGTGTATTGATAGAAATAAGATAAACATTTAAATAAAAACTGGTAAGATATTTCTTTGTTTGGTTGTTTTAATAAGTGAATGAATAGAGCTTGTAATGTGTAGTTCCAAAAAATATCCATACCTCACCACAGAGGGAATGTGTAAATGGACCCCCTATCCTCTGGAACTTCCATTTTTCTTCCATACAGACTTTGTAATTTTGTTCTTTCTCTGACCCCCCTCCTCTCCAGAATTTCAAGATCCCTCCATGGTGGGGGTATGGATATTTTCTGGAACTACATGAACACAATGTGTTAAAACATTTTGCAGTAAGGTAATAGTCAACAATCTGCACTATATGGTACATGTAAGACTGTGGTTGGTAAGTGGTTGACAAATGGTTAGTATATGTGGTCGATACACTGTATGTGGTTGATAAGTGGTCAGCAAGTGATCGATAAGTGGTTGGTAAGTGGTTGATAAGTGGTCAGTAAGTGATTGATAAGTGGTTGGTAAGTGGTCCAGTAAGTGATCAGTACAGTAAGTGGTCACTAAGTAGTTTGTAAGTGATCACTAAGTAGTCAATAAGATAATCTTTATAGTAATAAGTGGTTGGTAAGATAACCATAAAATAACTACAGTAAGGTGACAGTAAGGTAACAGTAAAGTGATAGTAAGGTAATTGCAGTAAGGTAACCGTAAGTCTTTGACAAAATCAGCTACTAACCACTTACCATATATGATTCAAATTGTTCACTATAGCCATACAGTTATCAATATTACTTCTCAGTGATTAACAGTAGAATCCTATTAATATACAATAAATTTCTTTCTACAAAATATTGAATCTTAAATATTAAAATACAATGTCTGAGGATCTTAGAAGTTTATCTTACAAATATACAAAGACATTTCATTTGAACTATTTAAAGCATAAGAACAGGTCTGCACCTTAGTGCTGTTCATTTGCAAATTTCATACAGAGCAGATTTTGTATGACTGTGCAGCACCATTACAGCAAGAATTTTGAATGTTGTTTATAGACATCACAACACTGACACAGTCACACCATGGCGCAATCTGTTTTCCACTTAGACAGGCTGTCTTCTACCATTGCTCAGCTACCTGAGGCAACTAACATTTGAAAGGTTCACTGTGGAAACGCCCTACGTGACTTTTTGATGATTTTTTCAACGGTATAAAATGATACCAATTAACTTTCCTATGCTAAAATTAATGTCTGGACATCCATCAAATAGACACTTAGGAGTATTGTAATCATTTTTATCATTAATGCTACAATAAATATTATTATATTGTTATTATTATTATTATTAAAATTGATAAGCCGGTATATTGCTATACGGGCCATTTGATCTACCCTTCACAGTACCTCTCAATTCTTGTTTAGTATGGGAGATCTAGGCTAACAAAATTTGGCAGCCCATTACAATAGTTATAACAGTAACTGATATTTTACTCTGCTTGTACTAGACCGCTTATTGTTTTCCTTAAAATGCTTTCACTTTCAAATAGCACGGTCTTTAACATTTCATTAGATATTTGTCTTCCTTTCTTCTCATCTACGATTATTTGATGGACTTGCCTTGTCGCTCTCTCCATTCCACCACCAACACAACCTATCACAATTATTATTATTATTATTATTATTATTATTATTATATTATTATTATTATATTATTATATTATATTATTATTATATATTATCATTATTATATTATATTATTATATTATCAATATGTTTTATCATTATCAACATCTCCATCATCATCATCACTGTCACTTAGGTCATTTTCACAGGAAACCCTTCATTTGTGCTTGGGAAACTGAAAATAAAGTACGGTATGGTAAGCTAGGTGTGGTAGAGTGTCTGAAGGCCTCCTTTGGCACCCTGATATCTGAGTTAAAGCAAAGCCTTGTTATAAATACGAAAATTGCTGTTAGTAGTGACTTTTGTGTCCAATATCACATCTCAATATCTGGAAGTGGTTCTGTTGAAATCTTTGACACACCTTTCCTCCTCTGTTTTGGGGACGTCAAGGAACTTGAAGATGATACACTACCATTATTGTCTTTTGTTGTTGCATTGGAGATGCGTGTTTCATCATTCTTTGTTGTCGCATTTGAGAAAATGAGTGTTTCATCATTGCTATAATTAAGCTTTTCATTATGTTTTACTACCATGCATTCGTCTTGACTAGTATTCTCATTACTAACATGAATTTCTACTGCTTGGCATTTAATTTTTGAGTCTCTTTTTATATTGTCAGTATCTAAATTTGTTGAACTCCCTGGTAACGAATTTGATCTGAAACCTGATGTACATGTATTTGGAACAGTGAGAGAGACATTGGAACAACGTCGCATTTGAGAAGCACTCAGGCTTCGTTCTTGTCCAGTATTAATTTGATATTCTTCAAGCGATTCTACAGCAAGAGATAGCCTTCGAGATGTTGTGGAAACTTTGGCTTTGACATGAATTGAATCTTTTGACATTTCCCGTGAAGGTGACATTATCTTTGATCGTGTTGTAGGATCTCTTTGAAGGAAATTGTGAATAAACCAGTTCACCCTAAAAAACATAGTCAACACTTTAGCAAATATTCAGTCATTAATCACTTCAATTCACACTGTAGCTTTTGAAATTGGATAGAGGAATGGATGGATAAATGAGTGAATGGATGGATGGATAAATGGACAAATATATGTTCCATATTTTGGTATCACAAACTTACTTATCAGGGCATTCCAACATAACCATGTGGCCAGATTCTGGTATAACTTCTAATGATGAACTATATATTGCCTATACAGTGAAAGATACACCAACTATTAATACTATGCAGAGAAAAACAAATTATAGACTTCTCTCTCTCAAGTGCCTTACCTCTAGCATCCACTGCTCATCTTCTAAAGTAACAAACTTGTCTTGTGCGCCATGCAGCAACAAAGCAGGAACCATTAATTCATTGTGAAAATTCTCATCACCTATGTCCCATTTCTGAAAACAAAATAAAATAACCAACCATAAGGTATTGCTAATCCATCAACGAAATTTTATGGAATTCTCCCAGAACTTTCAAAAATTTCTCAGAGGGATGTAGACTGTGATCATATAGTACCAACCCTAAGATGCAATAGCATGGGTGACTGTCATGTCACATGATAACTGTCAGGTGGGCCAAAGAGGATGCAGAAGTGACAGGTCATATCCTCTCACCACCTCCCATGAATGATAAGCAAATTAATACATGTACATTGTCAAGCTCACCTGGCCCTGTAATACAGCTTTTATTACATATAAAGGAGCACTAAAAGCTCGTAGCTTTTCTATACCAATTGTGGATTTACATTTCCTATAAAATGCCCTCCTGAAAGTAAAAGAGATTTTAAATTTAATTTCAAAGGGATATTTCCATTGGTTAAAGGTGGCCAAGTCTTTTTTTGCAAACATATAGGAACCTCAGTCCAGTCCCGGACTCTCTTTTTTGCCACTCCAGGACTCCAGGACTCCTTTCCTCGCGAGTCCTGGAGTGGCAAGAAACATTAATATATTAGCAACCAAATGTTTTGTATTGTTTACCTTTCATAAGACCATAGTAACAAGGGTTTGACACAAGTCAACATTGGAACAGGTAAACAAAATACACTACAAGACTCAGGTCGTAGTGGAACTGGAGCACCACCAGATATAAGTACAACTTTTGACACACGACGAGATCGCATGGATGCTATCAAACAGCAAAATGATGAACTGTAGAAAAGACCAACATCATGGTGAGGACTTGGAGTAAGCAATTTTTTTCATTTATTTTTATTTTGTTTATTTTGAGACTTCCACTTAGTTAATGATTTACAACAAAATTTGTTGTAAATCATAACTAAGTGGAAGTCTCAAAATTTATAAAATATATAGAAAAATAATAGAAAATACTAACAGTTTATAAAAATCAACAGTATTGTTGTTGTTGTTGTTGTTTTTAGGTATCATTGTCATTGCCAGAGATGATACACTCTGTAATTTCACTCTTGTGATGGCAATTTAACAAAGCACCAGAAGAAAAAGAAAAGAAAAGGTAAAAAAAGAAGGGAAAAAAAGCAAGTTTGGCAATGTTTAATTTGTGCAAAATATAATGCTGATGATGATGATGATGCTAATTAAATCATTTATATGATAATCATAATATGTATAATTTGTCAAAAACTACTATATACCAAATAAGTTATTTGAAAAATTGACAGACTTTTCTAAGTCATAACTCCAACAAGCACTTAGCCTATTGTTATGATGACAGCTAAATGATCCATTGTTTGCTATGGCAACATTAATCCTGCACCATTTTTTCTCTAACTTTTATCAAAAATTATACATTAAAAATACACAAAAATTCAACTCACCCATACGAATGTCCAACTAATATATTCCTTTTCCTAGAAAATCGATCGAACACCGCCATCATATCGTTCGCGAGCTCACCAAATTCGTACTGTTCGGGATCTCTAGGGGAAGAGCTTCCTCCATGTCCAAGAAGATCAGGAGCTACAACATCATATCCTGCTTTACAAAAATGTCTTAATTGTTCATACCATAGCTCTGCACACCCACCAACACCATGGATAAAGAAAATCACAATAGTGTTGTCAGCATCTTGACTTTCACAAGAATTGGCTACGGCTGGTTCTTGACCCATGATTGCTGGCCGAAGACGAGTCGGTGTTCTTAGCCGAGGTCTTAGGAGAGTAATGAAGAACACGAACAAACCTCTCCGGGGCGACTTCGATGCGCTCGGATATTAAATCATCAAGAGGAACGATCTTGTTCTTGTGTCTTCGTTTGGTCCAAGAAAAGTCTGGGCTCATTTCAAAAGTCTGTTCCCCGATCCATTGCAAGATCAACAAGAGTCGAAAAGCTTGTCGATGAACTTGTTCGTATTTCGTACTTCCCTTGTTCTATAATTCTTGTCATGATCCAAATACTTTAACGAGCAGATTCATCATTTTTTCCATCAGTTTATATGCCCAGATACAAAGCAAATTGGCAGATTAAATCTTTTATATGATAAGACAGAATTATCAGCAAACACAGCTACACGTGTAGAAGTCCGTGTTTTCTTTCGTTGATTAACTTCCGTTGTTCTGTTGCCAATTTCGTTTATTTTGTCCGGAAACTCTGTCAACTCAAAGTTGAAGGCTTGGACAACTATTGTACTAGTAGCAATAACTAAACTAGAGATGAGGTTTTTAACTAGAGCATCTCGTCTTGGCAGATGCGACAAGCTCAGGAATAAGCACGTTGAGAGCGGACGGAGTCGACAGCCTTTCGTGATTCAATCGACAAAACCAAATGAATGGTAAAACTGGTCAATAATTATGTATTGAAGTGAATCATCAAATCTTCAATGTATGATCCTGTGAAAATTTGACTAGAGAAATATTGAAGCGGTGTGGAATGTTAGAGCATTCAAAGAGTATGAAACAGTATAGCTTATTACGTCACGTACGGCCGTTGCTAAGCAATGTTTGTATACAGTTCCATCTCTCTATGAATGCAAAGTTTTATGCTCTCTTGCTTAGTAATTTCTTATTTATTTTCGTTAAATTGACTCAAAGATAAAAAATTATTAACTTCTACATTCTTTTTCCCTTTTTTCCCCCTCTTTGTGGTACAGGGACCATTTCAATGCTGTTTGCAAGAGCAAGAGCATTACAAATAGAGCAAGTTAATCAATTGAAGTTTGTTGCATACTTTTTCTTTTTCATGGGTCACTCTAAAACTTCCATGGATTTACACTAAATTTTCACATCTTGGTATGTTACAATTTATTTGCAGTGTCCAACATTTCACATATCATTTGAGTCATCATCTTGTAATTGTATAACTATATCCCCAATGCATACCAGTCCTTCTTTTCCTTTTAATTCTTGAGAACAAAATTTGGAAATATGCTGATCAGCCTGCATGCAAAAATAAAATTGAGAGTTGGCAAGTGTTGCACGAGTTTTAATAGACCTGAACAAACATTGAAAAATAATACTTAAAAAGAGGCCATCAAAGTTAGCAAAAATGAAATTTTTGAGTAGTTTTTATAATTATATAGTGGCAGCCAAAGTTGGCTTTTTTCTGAAGAAATGTTCAATGTCAGGCAATTTGTTGTCCACCAACATACATTTCTTTAGAAAAAAAGTCAATTTCAGCAATCCATAACTTTGGTGCTTCTCATCAAAACTACTTCAAAATTTATATTTTTGCTAATTTTTGGTGTGCTCTTTCCAAATATTATATTTTTCACCAAACACCTGCCAATTCCTCATTCTCAGGTACAATGTTTAATTTATATGGAAAGAAGATTAAATGTAGATGAAAAACTTGGTTTTCCACACAATTTTTAGTGGGAGATCTGTATAATAGTGGAGTGAGAAAAGATTTATCCTTTTTCCCATTATTTCTTTAATTTATATTGTCCCTTGTTCACCACTTCTTACTTCTTCCCTGCTCTAAAATTGTGCTGTTCTTTTCAAATCTAGCCTCGTCTGCAAAAAGCACTCACAGCTGAAGGAAAATGTCTTCTTGGGATTCCTGTGCATCAAAGCCTCCAAGAGCTGCTTTTGAAGGACAAGGAATACCAAGAGGAGATTTTCCCTTAGCCACGTGTGTTGCCTGAGGTCAGTACAAATCCAGGACAGTTTGTACAGTACTAAAAATAATACCTTAATTCCAGTGAGAATTTCATCTGTATGAAATATCACATTGTCAGAGGTTAATGAACAGTTATCTCCATTGGTTTTCATCACATGATCAAATACCTGGAAACAATGTTATCATTATATACGAAACATAATAGGCCAGAGCAAGGTAGGGTTAGTTACTCCTTGGAAAATATATATATATCTAAAATAATAATAAATAAACAAACAAACATTAAACAAACAAACAAACAAATAAATAAATGAATAAATGAATAAATAAATAAAACCAATTACAAAAAAGAAATAGAAAAAAATGACAACAAAACAACCCCCCCAAAAACAAAACAAAACAAAACAAAACAAAAAACGAAAAAAAATGTATATAATATTAGTATTGAAGGGATGATATTTCTACCTTGTCTTCCTTAGTTTCAAAGTCAATAAATGTTACTTTATAAAACATGGGTTCTTCATCAAAGCAGCACTGATGATACTGGTTTTGTGGTGGCTCACTTTCTGAGTGTGTATATAATGAAATAAAGAACATAAATTACAGGTATGTGTTTATGTGTTTGTATACAGCAGTTTTTATATGGGTGTTAAATGGAATGCGCTGTACCGTGGCCGTGTCTATTAAAAACATTCAAAATTCCTGTCATAACTGTGCTGTGCAGTGACCACACCACTTTTACAGTCATACTAAAACTGCTCTGTTCTTATTATAGTGAGAAGAGGAAGCAAGAAGCAAAAGATGTCAACTAGATTTCAATATGACTGTGAAAAAAGCTCATACCAGTGACTACATGGAAAAACTCATTCAGTAAATAAAATGGTCATTATCCAAGTGATCTTTCCAGTTGTGGGGAAGGGGAGATGGGAAGGAAAGGGGAACCCTAAGGTCAGACTCCTCCTTTTATCCTTGTGGTATTTTAAGTAATGCACTGAGCTATATAGGCTCAGATTTTAATGCACATGTCATTGTTAAGGTCCAGGGGAGGGGGAGGGGACAGGCATACCCAGGGGAATTTGACATTTTGTCATTGATGCTAAAGTCAAATTCCCCAACCCCAGGTACCTTATGCATATCAAATTTTAATGCTACCAGTACATTTCTTTATTCTCTCAAGGTTAATTTAAAATGGCTCCCATGTCAAATTCCTCACCCAAGGGAGAGGGTTTTTTGTCAAATCCCCTGGGTATGCCTGTCCCTCCCCCTCCTGGGGCTTGACATTGACAGGTGCATTATAAAACCCTGATGGCTCAAATCTGGGGTAAGGTCGCACTGTTTCGTAAGATACCGTCCAATTGTCTAGAATCTAAACAAAAGAAATAAAACAACTGGCAATAATAACAATAGATTTTTTTGTTGCAACGAAACAATGGGAAAACACATTCCAAGAAAGTGAAGCTCTACTGCAAATCTGAGCCTATGAGCTACACAGAGAAGATAAAAGGATATGAATCCATGCTGTGTCTGTGGCCATATGAAATAGATAAGCTTAATGCTCTATTATCTGAGATGCATTATCCCAAATTTGCATGCCTTTACCCAGGAGAGGGTGCTCTGTCTTCGGGAGGGGTGCACCATCACATAAATTGGAAACTGCCGAGAAGATATTTTGGAAAAATATTGAAAAAAAAGGACTCCAAGTCGTCTCAGGAGGGGATGCGCACCCCTTCACCCCTCCCCTAAATCCGCCGCTGTTACCTCAATGATAATGGATTACGAAGTCTTCAGTGGCACAATGCTATATAATTAATCAATGTAAATTAATTCTTACCTTCTCCAAATAAGCCATATTGCTTTTTGTCACTTGTTATCAGCCTTCCCTGCAAATATCATTGAATTTAGTATTAAAAATGCTTCCTTCAAATGCAAGATGTACGTTTGACATTTTGAATGAGCTGACTTTTTATCTCTTTGTATTTACCTGAAACCAAGATCCTTCGTCAAAGAAACATAGATGAGCTATTCCTTCAACTTTTGTCATTACATATGCGCTAATTTGGAGACGAAAACGGCGAAAAATCAACGTTTTTCGAGCGATTGCCCGACTGCAGATTTTGCATTTCCCGCTAAAAATATATGCAATATCGCAGGCTCATTTTTGACCAATGTGGGGTTCCTGTGCTCTTTGGCCCAGTCTCTCTCGTATACCGGTCGAGTTGATGTGCGAGTTTTGAATGATTGTGTGAGCGTTCCTTGTCTGTTTTGTCCTTCTTTCTATGTCTTTACTTGTATTTTCGACGTTTTCGAGATGCTGGAAGCATTATGAGGAAACTAAGCAATCTTCTTGAATGGAGAACTACCAAATTCTCCGCATGTTGCTAAACAATGTTTTCAATCTGACATGCTCGCATTTCGAAGCGTCTGTCCGATGTTCGTAGTTTTTGTAAGAATCTTGTATGTGTGTGCTTTTGTGAGAGATTGGATGTGTGTATATGTTTGTGTGAGATGTGTTGTAAATGTTTTAAATGTACAACTGTCTGTGATGATGATAAGGCGAATATGATTCAAATGATTCATTTCCTGAATCTGAGACAGTTGTTTCAACTAGAATGTCAGAGAAAATGCTGTTGGACTTATCAAACCTCCCAAAGCCTCGAGGTGGCTGCTGCAACCATTCCCAGGATAATGAAATGAACAAAAGACACAATAACCATGTTGGTGGTCTTGGCAAAAGAAAACCACCAACATGGCTGCCACAACAGGCGGTGGTCACCTCTGGAAGAGGTTCCAAACTGATAGATAGATTCCATAGGAGCCATGATCATTGGAAATCTCTTGGGAAGTGCTCTTTAGCATAGATAACAAGATGGTTGCTACAAAATCCATCTGTAAAGGAGCAAGGATGGCACAGTTGGTTAGTGTTCAGCCTTCTATGCAAGAGGTTCAAATTTGATTCCCAGTGACCTCATTTGATGAAGCATTCACCAACAGCCTCATGCTACTTAAGGCTACACAGAATGGAGAGGTTGAAACAATTAAGGTGACTGGAAATCGAAGTTGGAACCTCTAGCATCAGAAAGTTGTGCACTACCCAAGCTACACTAACTCCAATGAGTAAGCAAAGCAAATAAAGGCATCTTAGTCTGCTAGCTTCAATGTAAAGTTCCATAAAACACAATTTCACACTGAACATTCTTTCATCTTCTTTATGTAATACATTTTAAAAAGAATTTTCCTTTTTAAGAGAAAGAGAAACAAACAAAAAGGGTCATAGCCAGGGGAGGGACTGACCCAATATCTTTATAATGTCTTTGCTTCACAGTATACTTATGTTGTTTTAGCACATCATTTTTATTTCAATAGAGAATGAAATTGACAATCTTACCCCATATAATAATTTGTTGTACACCAGAAAAGAGTGATTACACCTACAAACCTCAACCTTCTAGTCTTCAAAATCTCTTCAAGTTTCCAACACAGAGCTTTGGTCACCCAGCTGCCCCCTCCCCTCCCCCCAAAAAATATATTTTTTGCCTTGCTACAGCCCTGACAAACAAATAATGAGGCAAGTAAATAAGGTCTACTGTCTGATTATCAATATTCTTGTTTTGTAACTGTAACAATATCTTGTAGTAATACCCCATAATCCTCCACCATCCTTGACGTGCAAAAACTGTTAATAGCAACTAATGGAAAATCATTTACAGTACTTTGGGGGGACCCTCAATTGACTAGTTTCAATTGCATTTCAATCAATGAAATTTTCTATGGGTAATATCCAGAGAAGTGAGTGTAAATGTCTGAGTAAGATCCTTTTAGCTTCATTAACAGAGCCAGAATGTGGTCAGTGCATAAACAGTCAGGGGTTGTTTGTGGAAGTTTATAACTTGAACTCTTGCTTGAGAGATCTTTAACCTTTAGCACTTATCTCCTTGAATGTTCAAAAAGTGTTATTATACTAATGCAGGAACAAAGTACTTTTGTAGCAATAATGACTGAGTTACATGCACTTTGTATTAGAGATAACAGACTGCGGTATTCGAACCCATGTACAACTAAATAATTTTCGCTGTGGCATGGGTGACACTACCTCCCATTCTTGCTTGTCATCATTGTACCTTTCCACAGTACTCTGTACTTCTCCATCATGGTCCCCTCCAAGGATGTAAATATCATCCCATACACATACCATCCCAGCTGAAATTCTGGGATATTGAAGACTGGACAGAATCTCCCACTGATCATTCTTGATACTGTAGATCTCACAGCTATCTAAACCTATACTGGTTTTATACTCTTTACATCCACCTGCTACATAGATATGATCCTTTCTGAGTACTGCTGATGCATTGTATCTTGGGACATGCATTGGTGTCAGGGAAATACAACTGTTTGAATGAGGATCAAACTTTATGCAGTTACTTTTGGCTGACTTGTTGATATCTATTCCACCAATTATGTAAAGTGAATGTGAATATGCAACAAAGCAAGCACAATGCACTTCTTTTAAAGGAGACGACTCCAGAATGCACCAAATATTTGTCATTGGAGAGTAACGATATATGTTGTTACTTGTCCTACTTGTACCCAGCACATACAAGTACCCATCAAGTGATGCTGCAGTTACCCATTTTTCTGCATTGGGGAGTGGTTTGACCTTTCTCCAATAGTTAGTAACTGGATCATACCTTTCAACATCTTCAAAAGGGATATCAAAATTAAAAACACCTTCAATACCATCATCCTCACTGGTACATGTGTCATCCCATCCTCCAACACGATACAAAAATCCACCGCAGAAAGCAGAACAGTTTCTATATCGCACCTTTCTCATTGATGTCAGCCTTCTCCATCTCTTCTCTTCTCTGGGGTCTGCTAAGAAGCAAATCACTGATGCTGTACTCTCATCAGTATCATCAACTCCACCACTGATGACAATGGCATCAACTTGATCATCAACACATTTACGTGGCTTCAGAGGAAGTGGTAATGAGTCGATGTTACTCAAATACTGGACTAAAAACTGTATGCATGTAGCATCTCCTATCACTAGTTCATCTTTCAGGATGACATTATCAATATATTGCCTTGATATGTTTTGAATTCGGACTTGACAAAAAAGACTCTTAAAATGTTTCTTTCTGGTTACAGGAGACTTCTTGACCCATTTCTTAATAGCTTCAAACACTAATTCTTCCTCATAAATAATTGTTTCTGCACTGGAAAAAAACTCTTCAATCTTATCAATCTCAAGATCTAGGAATTCGCCCAGGTCTATGAAATGGTTAAAATTTTCTTTGATGAATTCCTTGCATTTTTCCTCAATAGATGTAGAGTTATACTTCTCAGCATATTCTCTAGTTTTAATACAGTTCTCCAGATTCAAGTTATCACAAATACAGGAACTTGCTGCATTGCTGAGATTTTCAATTAGGAAGTAGCTAGCAGATGCCATCAAATCATAAGCATTGTCGGCAGTCACCTCAGTTGTGCCAGTATAAAGGTACTCTAGGACATTTTCCATCACTGAAGCTTTAACTTCCTACAAAAAAAGTTCATTTTCTATCATATTTGTAGCATAGTACAGAGAGAGGACAGAAATGCTTGTACCAAAATGCTTAAAAGATTTTATAAAAGCAACTTAATGAATGCTTTAATAATGTCTCTGTACTGTGAATAAAATATTGATAATTTACAATAACTTGATCTGTAAAAAGCTGAATATCTGTAAATGGTCGCTAAATGGTCATTGGGAGGCCATTGAATGGTTGTTGACTGGCATTCAAACAGCAACTGACCTAATGGTCAATTGATAGAGAAGCATGAGAACACTTGGCTATGTCTTGTATTCCTAAGTCTGCTTTTTGAGTGCTCTACATTTCCCATCCTGTGTTTATCACAGTACAGAGACATGCCCACATATTTTATATTGCTTTTTATAAAATATTTGAGAATAATGCACATGCTGATTGGCTGGTGACCATGTATATATCAGAGGAGAGAAACATGGCTCGCTCAACTTTAAATATATTTTATAAAAGCTAAGGCTATGCCTCGTGTTTCTTAGCTTGCTTTTCTCAGTGCTATGCATCTCACATTGTGTTTATATCACAATACAGAGATATGTGTGGCTATTTTATATTCCTCAAAAATAGAGATACTCACACATTTTAAATAGCTTAAATAAATATGCATGGCATCCCAGAGTTTATAAATGTAAGGAAAACCATTTTAATTGACATTCATCCACAAGCCCTGTATTGTACAGGGGCATAGCCAGACCTGAGCAAAAGCGGAGGCAATTTTCTTGAGATCAAGTTCCCACCAAAATATGCTAATTTCCCAAGGAAAGACGATTTGGGACAAAAGCACGTGGGAATCTGTCCAACATCGAGAAGCCATTAAAAACAAATGTGCAGATTATACTTGAGATAACGTTTAAATATTGTGAAGTAAATTAAAAGTAAAACTTTAAAGGGATATCATTGACATTATTCTTCAGATGACAGCTCAAATCATAAATTTTGAGGGGCGGCGATCCCCCCCACCCCCTCTGGTGCCCCCCTCGCTACGCCACTCAGAGTACTCGGGTTTCACAGCGTGCTCTACATCCCTGTGTAAACAATAAATAACTCCCAAATACCTTCAAAACTACTCTCGCTTCTTGCTTCTCTTTCATCTCTGAGGTAAAAAGACCATTAAAGAACGGACTTCCAACAGCAAGAACAATTCGATGTGCAGGAAATTCAACTCCTTCAGCAACTACAACGACATCACAAAGCGACTTTGCTTTTCGGAATGTATTCATTTGAATCATCAAATCTTTACAATATGACTCTGGAGCAGTGGTGTCCACGTTTTCCATTGTTTTACAAGCAGTTTTACTTGTTTTATAAGAAGATATTAAAAGAAAGAAGTATCAAACTTGACAAACACTTCAGAGAATGACCTCGCGCCGAATGACCGTGCGGGCTTCTTCTTCGCGCGCTCATTCGCGCATGGCAAATTGTATGCGCCCGCGCCACGCACAGGACGACCAAGGAATCCCAAACTCGAAACTCGAGGAATTATCAGATTATATTTTTTTTCGGAAAATAATAAACATAAACTCAAAAAATCGACAGAAATATCCATTCTTCTAGGAGCCAAGAGACCTGTGGTCCCCTATCTTGAATTTTTTGCCTTTATAGCAACTTTAGTTTATTTTTATTTACGTTGTTTAGTAGTTATCAGAAGCCATTAGGGATCAAGAACTGACATACTCATTACACTGTGCAATTAGTCTAATTATCGGTTTTATCAAATTTCCAAACAAATTTTGACAATGACGCGATAAAATTGAATGAGCCATCAATCAAAACAAGCGTAATTATGCAAGCGCATGCGCATTAGTGCCGGTCAATTGTTTTGCCGCCAGAGTTCGAATTGATTATGTTTTCAGCGTATCGTGTTAGAATAATATTTGATCAACTCACAAGCACATGAATTACCCCTCAAAAAGAAGCGTCCAAGCAAGGCATACAACCAATGACACACGCCGAAGTGCTGTACAAGAAGAAAAAGTTTATAATTCAGCCAGTGAAGCCCTCGATGCTTACATTGCTGCATTCGAGAAGCGAACCAACTTGTACACTCGAAGACCTTCCGACTTGCTAGCTCCTAAACCCAAGTTTTATTTCATGGATTCCCTAGAGAGAAGTTTGCTAGGAAGTCCAGGGAAATCTCCTGGTCAGAAGGTTGATGATTTAGTAGCCTGGGTCAACCAAACCTACAATCATAACGTGAATAGCAGTGTAGAGCCTTTTGGCGGCCTCTCTCGTACACCAAAGCGGGACCAGAGAAAGTGTAAGTAAATGTGATTTAGCTTCATCCGCGAATGAATCGCAGATTTTCAGCCTTCTGTTGTGTTTTCAAGAGGGCATAGATACTACCCAACATATTCTTTGTTGCTAAAAAATCTTTTGTTAAGAATCTATTGCTTTCTATGATCATGAAGCCTATTCGACTAATCTCGTTCTGTAAAACAATCGCATTTCCGTACAACAGCACACGATTGAAAGGTCGATGACACGGATCTTAAGCGTCCCTATCGATATCATAGATGTTTATTCCGCTTTTTTAACCGAAGTTTTTCTCCTTTAATCGCAAAATTAGCTTTTAAATGTGTCTCCTTTTGTCAGAGAATAACTTCTAGCAATTAGACCGCGAGCCTAGAGCTAAGTAGTACTCCACCATTGTAAAGACTGGTGATAAGTAGAATTTCACTAACGTAAACAAAGCTTTGGCTGCTTCCATTGACAGCAAATACTCCAAACAGAATTGAAAGCTGAAATTGGTACCCGAAAATTTTATAAAGACTGTATTTTTATTGATTTGCTACTAGCTAGAAAGAAAACGAATTGATTTCTGTTCCAACTGGGATTTCAAGAACCCGTCGACTATCAATTTAACACAGACAATAATTAAATTATTCAGGAGCTAATTACCCTAAAACTTCTTCCTCTTTGACCGATTATAATTAAACTTACCCCTTAAAATCTATTCTTGTGAAAATATTTCTAAAGAAAAGCTTTGGCTAGTTATATTTTTGATAAAAATCTATGCTATACATATGTACATTGCAGGGGCTTACAAAACAAGTATCCAACCAAGCGTCATTATAGCGTTGCTAAGCAAGGATCTGATGCACATGTTAATTTTTTTTCGTTGAATTGTGTTTATGTATTATAAAGTATTGCGAAATGTAGGAGTCCTGGAGTGTTAATTGTCAGATTGTATTCTTATGCAAAATATTTAATTTTAACATGTGAAATGTGAAATTGAATATTTGTAATTTATTCAAACGTGCAAAATTTGACTAGAAAATAACCTCAACTTAAATGATAGTAATCAGTAAGCTTGTCATCAAGATATCTAATATTTTATCACAATTTTATTTATGCAGAAGACTTACATATACTGTACTTACAGTCATTCTTTAAGAAAAAATAAGAATTGTAGGATTTTGTTCTTATATCTTTTTTACATTAATTGTAACAATGATACTCCCATAGCAACTAATTCTATTTTGAAATACATGTCTTACAACCTATCTTTTTATCTACAGCTTTAGAGTCAAGAGATAGAAGGTCCAGGGGAGCACAGCAATCATACTATCCACAAATGAGAAGTATCGAGATGGATGAGCTTTCATCCCTTCCATCTGCTAGTTCATCTGTGGTAGATTTGGACAGCAACGCAGGAACAGTTGCAACTGATGTCCTACTAAGCAGCTACAAGGGTGAAAAACCAGAAGGTAAAAGTGAGATTGATAAATTTCTCAGTTGGAATAATAAAAATCTTTTCAAGAATCTGGTTGTATAGCAGTTTCAATAAAATTTGAATAGGTACTGCCCAAGGTATATTAGCCGGCTGCAGTTTCATTTCTACTTGTGATATGAGATTTAGTTACAGTTTTACTGATTACCCAAAGCTGTATGTCGATTTTATTGTTTTTATGGCAAAGTTGTACAGTCACCATTTATTTCAATGATTACAGTACACCACCTGGCAATGTACCATATTGGGGGGAGGGGGAGTGGCAGGTATGGTAACTAGTGGTTAGAGGTGAAGGGTATTGTATGCACCCATAAATGACAGGTTTTCTAAAACAGGACACACAGATATAGGAGCCACAGTCTCCCCTCCCCCCTGAAGATCTTCTCCAAGATATTTATGCATGATTACACTCCATCAAAATATCATAAACAGACTAAGAATCCATGAAAATTAATTTGTATTATTTTCTTAGATAAATATTCAAGGTCAAATATATATTCCCCTATCAAGACAAGAAGTCCTGCATCCCCTCAAATACCTTCAAGATCTCCTCAAAGATCCAGTGGTAATTTTGAATATCCAAGAAGTTCTGTATCCCCTCAAACATCTGCAAGATCTCCTCAAAGATCTGGGGGTAATTTTGAATATCCCAGTTGGGTTTCCCATCTTGGAAAAGAATATCCTAGTTGGGTAGAAGATCTAGACAATACAGTACTCTCAAAACATTCTTCTAGAAGGTCAGTTGGTTTTTCAATTTGTGCAGAATATGCCTGGATAATTGTATAGTTTTTCAAGTAGGCAGCTGAGTGAAATAACCAAGGAATCCATCTTTGTGTGGTCCCCTCCTCTCTCCAGGACACCTGACATCACTTCACACTTGTTTTGATTTCTTTCCATGATCATTCTGTGTAGCTTTAAGTAGCTTTAAATACCCTTTAAATACCCTTAAAATGGAGCACTGATGGAATTAAGAAGGGGGTAAAGAGTGCACCATCAGCGTCCTGGGAGACCAGCTTAATTCTAGCTACAGTAAAGGACTCTATCTTTTTTAAAATGGGTTATAAAGATTTTTTATATTATATTTTTCAGTCCACAACCAAGATATCCTACCACTGGTAGATCAAGCTCTGATTCAAATCTACACAAACTTGATAGGGAATCAATGAAAAGTGTAGAAGAACTCAAATTGTCTGATCTCAAAATGAGATCTCCTTCTAAATCCAGAACTTCAAAGTCTCATCTTAGCCGAGTACAAGAATATGGTAAAGATTGGACAGACACGGCTAGTATGAATACTGATATTTTAGTGTCTCAATCAATATATGGTCATCGACCTGTCAATATGGGTGGAGATTTGCATAAGACTTTATACGAGGATTCAAAAGTTAATAGAATTAAAAAAGAGTCCACAAGAAAACTTAGGAAAAGTTCTGAGAAATCTAGATCAAGGGCACGTGAAAGAACACATGAAGGAACACGAGCCTCTCGTCATTCTAAAAGTGTTTCATATACCCCTGAACATAGCACCCGACCCCTCTCCCCCAGGGGATACCATAGTGTACCCCCTAAGTCACGGGAAGAGTTAGAGAGCAATGCTTCACCAAGCAGGTATAAAGACTACTCCCCTCTAAGATCTGGGGATCACAGACATTCACCTGAACGATTAGAAGTTAGACCTACACATTTTACTATGCCTGTAAGAAGCCCAAATTTTCAGAGCACTGAAATTCAAACTAGAGAAGAGCCAGCACCTTCAAGATCACAAGTCAGATATTCATCTCATCCATCAATGCAGACACCCTCTAAAAGTCGTAGCCAAGAGATGACACGGAGTCACGCAAGAAAACCTCTAAGCCCCAGTCACGTTAAGCGTTCAGTCACGCAATCTCCGAAATCAAGAGGACTAAAAGAGAATGGTGAGTCGTCAGATACTGATAGAGAAATGAGAAAGTCACCGACTGGTATTAGGATGGAGAAGATGTATCGAGAGCCTACTACAATGTATCCATGGAAAACAATGATACAGTCACGCGGTCAGAAATCTGTAGCGTTTAGCGATGATTACGAGTTCACTCCTGAGAAACCAGTGTATGAGTCAACACCAGCTGTTAGAACCCAAAGCACTGATAAAAGGAAGTACGTGACCAATCAAGGCCTATCGCGTGACCAAGGTTATGCTGACGTGACAGGACCCGAAGAATATGTCACGCAACGTGTCACGCATTACTTTCCTAAGAAATCACCAGGTCTAAAAAGTGCGCCTCCAAAACCTGTTTTCACAAGTACGGAAAGAACTCCAATCCAACACAAACCACCTATTGCACCACAAAGCTCACTCAGAAAAGGACATCGACGTAGTAGGACTATGCCTGATCTCAGAAAGATAGGATCCGAGTCACGTCACGCAAGGACAAGGCGGAGCTATGACGATGATATGTTGAGTATTGTCACGTCAGATACTGAGGTGTTGGTCACGCAGCCTCCTATGCCGATAGTCGATGTGAGCCCTTCTTTAACTACTGTATCTGACAGTAGTGATACAATAGTTGGGTCAGATACCGAGACAGAACGAGAGACCAGGCATACCAAGACACCAAGCCAGGAAGAAACCACGTTTGACTCCGCCATAAAACGAAGTGAAGGAGAGAAATTCTCACCTACGAGTGTGTTCGCATCCTCGAGTCCCTATGCGGCAGTGCGAGAAGAGTTACCTAAAAGATATCATCTCTGGAGATTGTAAGTTATTAATCAGCACGAAATCAATTCTGTCATCTCGAATATTACCGTACTCTGGTTACCAGAGCCGCTAGTCTCCTTCGCAGCCGTTTTAGGTCTTGTCACGCCAAACGAATCCTCCCCACAAACGGCGTTTGTGGGGAGGATTCGCGCGCGTGGCGTGACGAGACTTAAAACGATTGCGAAGGAGACTGCAGAGCCGTTGATTCTCCGCACTCTTAGGTTTTGTCGTGCATTTTTGTTGATGATATTTTGCGACGCTTTCTTAATGCTTTAGAGATGAAGACACCACAGCCCCTAACAGCTTTATCAGAAAGAAACATTTACCTGGCGAGAGGTCCAACATTATTTCGTCATTCTTAGAAGACTGCCTGAACATCGACGACAACAGCTTTGACCATAATAGTAACAAAGTAAGTTTTATTGTACCTTGCTAGACTAGCAAAGCGAGGCGAGAAAGTCCAGTACCTTGCTTGCTGGCTTGTATAGTAAAACCCGTCATGTAGTCCTCCTAATTTCTGCAAAACCATCTCATTTACCAGACCTAATTAAATTGTATACTTAGTTTATATACATAGGATTAGTCTCCATCCGTTGGAGTTTCGTGCGCCCACGATTCTCTCCCCCGATAGCTGGAGACTGAACCTATTTGAATACATTGAGTACTCTCCTTTAAGCCATCTATATACATTAGAGGGAGAGATGTATATTGGGTCTTCAATTTGTGCTTTAGAGGAAAGAAAGCCACGTTTAATACTCTAACAAAATCGTATACACTCGATCGTGCGTCTGTTTTAAAAACAGACTAGCCTACGTGGGTAGCGCTAGGGAAGGAGAGTATAGCGTCATCACGCATGCGTAAAGTACTTTTTTATACTTTTGTCAATGGGCTATTGCATTTTTTTATCCGCACTCCCCCTGTTGAGGACACATGGAATTCCAAGGGAGTAAGGGGTACTAAAACCCCCTCTGGAATTCCATGGGGCCTCAACTTCCATTTAAAATCCACTGGAAAGTCCTAGGGAGTAGGGTCTAAAATTCTTGAAAATGAATGGAAAATCCAAGGGAGTAGGGTCTAAAATTCATCAAAATGAATGGAAAAATCCAAGGGAGTAGGGATTATTTTGGAAAACATGTCCTCAACAGGGGGAGTGCAGATATAAAATGCAATAGCGCAATATCGATCCCAGAGACGTTCTTTCCTACTGTGCGTGCTCGTCGGAATAACATGCTCAGTTAAAAAGAACTGCTTTGTCAACGAGGTTGTATTTTTGATTTTTTAGGTTCATTCGTCTTCGTTTCATTCTCCTTCACGTCTGAGTGGCAAGGAACCAGCCCCTGGTCCCGTAGAAGCTTTAAAGAATATGTTATTTACAATGCAGGACATGGCACACCACGACGACGACGACGACGACGAGACACCGAGAGCGGTTGACTCCAAAAAGCAATTCCAGGTAGAAAACCTGGGCGTGGTCATAGAACTCACGCCAAGCTGTCACACGGGACAATTTGCAACGTACGATTTTTCGCGCAACGCTAAGTCGTAACGTACCACACAGAACGATTTTTAAGTGTATTTTTGGCTTCGGCAGTACATGTTGAGAGTACATGTCGAGAGTTTTGAAGGCAAAACTTTGCAGCGCAAAATGACGGATTAGACCCATGTTGTCGAGGCGCTGGGCGAAAAATCGTCGTTGCAAATTGTCTCACGTAACAGCTTTAGAGCTCATCTCTTTTTTTCTTGTGCATCTTTCTATAAGCAGACACCCCAGCATTTCGGACAACTCTGTCCGTATCTGAACTTCATTTTGTAATATGGACCCCAAGATAAGAGTAGGAAGGGTGTCCGACGTCGGTGATGGAGATTCGTGTGCGTGTCACAACATTTGTGTTGTATTGCGCTTGGAGTCTGTAACACTTGTAACTAATAATATTCTTCTGTATTTACAGAATCGTGTACCTGCTGACGATGTGGACAGTTTAAACGGTAAGACCAAGAAAAAAAAAAACTATTGTTTTTGCGTACGAAAAAGAAAGGGGCGACGATTAAAGAAGTATTGCAATTTGTTTGACTAATGCGCCACCCTCTTTCCCCATTCCTACATCGAACACGCACGTGTTTTTGTGGAGAAAAACTGCATCATAAATACCATGTACCTGACCAAATATCAAATAATTGTACTTAGATGATCAAAGTGATACTTCGTCACAGCTTTTCCATGGAGAAGAATCGTTGCAAAGGTATGATACAATTGAAATGTGTTTAACAAATAGATTCCATTTTAAAACCGTTCCTCTGTACTCTAATAGATGCACAGATGACGTCAGAACGTGGCGAGAACAAAAACTATACCACGAGACGAAGTCGAGTAGCGTGACTGTTGTTCTCACCACATTTTGACGTCTTTTGTGCATCTATTAGAGTACAGACGCACGGAAAAAATGGAATCTATTTGTTTTACATAATATTCATCGGAACATTTCAACCAATCAGAGCGCGCGTACGATTCAATGACGTCATGTGTGACGGTAATCGCACATGGTTATCGACCAATCAGAGCATACGTAATATACCAATTATTATATGAATTGTAACTGAATAGACTTTTCCCGAGAAACAATGACACTTTCCCCCATTCACTCCGTGCCCACTACCCCCCTCCCCCTTCAAAAAATTAGCAGAACCTCTATTAAGTGACCATGAGGAAAGGTCCAAGCAAACTTAATAGAGGTACCCCTGTCCCGGCCCCACCCATGTTCTCAAAACACATTAGCGTGTGGACGAGGTATTCAAATGTTTTTGTATTTCTTTAGGGCCTATCACCACCTACAACGATTAAAACGACTCGTTGGAAGTGAAGAGTCATCTGAGGCGTCAGAGTTGTAACTTACTTTTGTTCATATTCAAAAAAGAAGTATATTTTATTAGTAAAGATCTTTAAATTCAAGAATGGATTATTGGTGTTATCCAAAACACAGCAGTATGAAGAAAAACAGCGTTTCACCAATCCTACTCATTCCCTCCTCTCTGCTCTAAAAGCAAACAGGTCCATTTCCATGTTTTCATACAAAAAGAAGCGGGAGAGGGTAAAGAGCCTTGATCATACGCTTGATGAATACAATTATTAACAATGCCAAGATCCACTTGGGTTGGCTCAACGTAGGGGCGGATCCAGGGCTCAGACTGAGAGGGTTCACTTCACATTTTATATTGTACAAAACAGATACAGATTGTTAGTCGGGTAAGCGAAAAATACGGCTGTGTATTGTTCATTTCTTGATATTTTTCTTTCTCGACGTAAAATTGTTTTATTTTTAGGATGAGAAAGGGGGTTTCCGGCACCCAAGGAGCCCTCCTCTCTCCCCCCCACCCCCCACCCCCCCTCCGCGCCCCGATCCGCCCCAGGAGCGTTATGCCTTCTGTATTCATCTCAGTTAGAAGCGCGTGATTGCGTTAATTTCAAAAACCGAACATGCCTTTAACAAGATTCCAAATCGCATTAACACGTGCTAGGAAATCTTAGCTAGGATTAAAGATTCTATTATACCAATATTGATTCGTCCACGTACACAATATACACACACATATTAGTGCTCAAGATTAGCTCAATGACGCGCAATTCAACAATTAATATCCTTAGATTGGGTGAATTGTTTTTGCAGACGTCATTCAGTTTTATTTTAGGAGCTTTTTATATATGCAGTCACCTACTTCTCATCACGTACAAAAGGAGACAAGCGAGTAAATTAAACTAGTTTGGGTTGCGTCGGTGTATAAAGATATAACAAAGGATGGATCTCTTTATATAATTTGAGATATAACGCGCGCGCTGATTGGCTGGCTACCATGTTTATATCAGAGGACAGAGACGTGGCTCGCTGAAAAAACGTCGAAAATATTTCATAAAATCCCACTCACAACCTACTCGAAAAGCAAGAGAAACACTCGGCTACGCCTCGTGTTCCTAAGCTTGCTTGTTTTAAAACATGTTTTAAAACCTTACAACAGGTGTAAGCAAGTTGTAGGGTTGTTGCATGCGACAAATTGAAAGCAAAAATTGTACCGCGTAAATTGGCCTTAATGCTCTCTTTTTCATGCTTATATTAATCAATCTAGTCAGGAATGCTTTTTCGTTTAAGTATCCAAAGAAAACAAAAGAGGTATCCAGGCCTCCGGAAATAAGTGGCTCGCCTTCATACAAACAGGGCCTAAGCTAGTAGCGGAGTTCCATACACATAGAAAACTAACAAAGGCGAAAACTAAAGAAAAAAATCACGCCCGGCGTGCCAGCTCGCTGCTCGTCTGCCTTTTAGTGCGCGCGCAAAAATGCTTAAAATTTCAAATGTTTGGACAGCGCGCTCACTTACTACCAGCACGACGAGCTGAAAACGTAACTACAATCGAGTACAATCCATGCTTGAATATGCAGTAAATAAAAAGTGTGGATTGCTCCCATGCTACGGACGTATCTTACCTTTACCAACAGGATACGGAAAGCAGCCATGCAAACTGAATTCAATGTTCTTTTAGGACTTTCCGTAAGGTCAAAATCTTCCCAAAGTCCCTTTTCAATATAAATGGTATCGACTTTCATGCGGAAACGGTGTATATAAAAAATAATATAAGAAATCAGTCTGTAGTCTTGATTGTATATGTAGTTGCTTTTTCGGCGAACGGCGGGTGGGAGTACAACCTGTTTTAAAACGTGAAACCTTACACGTGGAAGCAATTTAAATCACGATAAAAACGCAATTACCTGCGATCAAAACAATTAATTACTAGATACAGACGGGAATATGTGATCATGTGCGTTTGTTGGGCGGGGAAATAGATAATGCGTAACGAGGGATTAGTGTAACCGCAAAGCAGTGTGATCGTAGGCGCAGTATCTTTGTGGTCTGGCTTTCTGAACAACTATTGAATAAGTAAAAGCCTTTGATGGCACCAAGCATTGAGCCACAAAAGAACAAAATATTATTAATGAAATTTCTCCGCCTATGATCGCTGTTTCTCTGGACAGGACACCTTTTAATTCCCAGCTCACGAGTACTTCTCGATCCTAAAAGGAAACACTAACAATACTTAATCAAAACTAATCAATACTTAATCCAAAAAAATCAAAAGTCCAAACCCATTAAAACTGAATTGAGTCAGTGCTCAACAAATTAGAATCATATTTCCATGGAAACAATTCTTACAAAATAACAAAGATCTATTAACGATATTAAGACTAATCCAACTGCACAGACACAAAGTGTATTTCTAAAGTATTGGCTTTATTATGTGCGAACAAGCTAATTCATAATAACTCAAAGGACCACGTAAAAGGCATCTCACTAGTCATTCACAGCCTTTATTATCTATTCTAAAGAATTGCCTGTACACCTATAATTTCACAGGTTGGGAATAAAGATCTATAAGTTTTTATCAAGAAAAAGAAGCATTTAACCCGTGCATATGTTTAGAAGATCGAAGTGATCCCATAGAGAGGTGAGAGGAGAGTTAATCGTAATTTAATTTTAACTCAAAATGAGTTTAGTACACTAGCTATGGGATATGACTATTTTTGCATGAGTAGCTTAGGTTCGTAGGACATCATAACTCATTCTTACATTGCCTCGATTTTCTTTACTTTACCTAGAAAAAAACTTGATTTCTCAGTTGTTAAAGATTGGGCCTTGTCCTCCTTGGCTAATGTGTTTCAAACAAATGATACATTTTTCCCAACGAAAATTCAGATGGGTAGATGAGCTCTTAGATTTTCTTTTGAAAGGTGTTGTCCGATCCCGTTAGTACTAGGATTTGTGTCCCATTTCATTAAAGTAAGGTACTATACTTCTATGAAAACCCTATATTCCAACGAGCAAAACCATGAATCAGATCAGAACGATTTCTGAAATCAGGGAAGCCAACACTTACCAGGAATAAATTTGAAAACGGGTCTTTCTCATCCCATTTTCACTGTCTACACTGAAAGGACATTTTCATAGACAAAGAAAAAAACGTTAAATTATGGACGGAAGTTCTATATACTAACCGTAACAAAAAAGATGTGTTTCAAGTTTACGCAGATAAATGTGGACGCCGGCTAGTAGGCTAGGCCTCAGCCCATTAGTACCTTCGATAAAATGCGAATTTAATGATAACTTTAACCTTTTTCGGTCTACACGAATAATATGCATTTAAAATGACGGCCTCGAACCTTATAAATGACAGATGTTAAGTGTTAATATCAGAATAAAGTACAGATAATTGGAATGTTTGGCTATTATTTTCAACTTCTCGTTTAAGCCATTTTCACACTATTTTTAAAACTAACGAGCAAAAAGGTTGTATAGAAAGTAACGCACTAATGTAATTCTTCTTATTAAGTTGCTTTTATACAGGAATATTGATTTAAGAGTGAGAAAATAACGAAAAATCTTAATGAAATTATTTCCATCACACGATTTGAAGTTGAAATTCGCGTGCGTTGATTGGTCGAGACAGAAGTCGCCATTTTGAAATTTACTTACACGAGATGGTGGACTCCCTAATGTACATTTTTGTGAATTTTTTATCAAATTTTCCGAAATTCCGCAACTGAATTATCTAAAAAACGATCAGATAATCAGATATCTCAGTGAAAAGGCTATAATCACTGAATTGAACTAAATAACACATCTAAAACATCGGTAATTTCAAATTTGAATAATTGAGGCTACAGGAGCCAGAAAAGAAATATTAGAAAATCAGAGAATTTATAACTTCTCTTCGAGGAATCTCAATTCCAACGCGCCAGTTAAAATCTTTCTCTACGGGTAATCATTTCAAATTCAATAATATTTCTTAATTTAATCCTTTTTTTAAAGCGATTTGTTAAGAAGGAAGATATTTAAATATAACATGTGGGAATTACGTGCCAGGCTTTGACTATGAACTATTTATGATTGCATATAAAACTATATTACTATCAAATCTCGCCTACTATGGTTGCGTTGGTTTTAGCAAGACCTGTATGCTTGGTATGACGTTATTTGCCGTTCTTACGCACCTGGTTCGCTTTAATTCAAAGCCACCTCTTGTTAGTAGGATCTAATTAACATTGACATGTGTTGGTCATTGCAGAGTCAATAGACTCTCCTTTTTTGATGTTTAGAGATGCTGCACACGTTGATTTGTGGTTCAGGTGAAATTGCTTTTTAAAAACCCAGCTTGTATCGATCGCACTTAGGAAAATAAACACATAGATACGCTAAAAACGCGGAGGTTTGTTTGCACGGCTTGAAAACGATGGAAAGCATGGTTTCAATGGTGACATCCCAAAGTAAAACACTCTAAAACAATCAAGAAAAATGACATTTAAAATCAAATGGTGTCATTTCGAAATGAAATGAGGAGAAAAATGAAAGGAAAAAAAGCGACGCGCGGAAATCCCAGCTGATAGCAAAAGGGCAGTGAGTGTCTGATTCCCGAAGGTGTTAGAAGAAAAGCTCTTATCTAGAGAATTGCCCCTGCAGTGGTTAATTGTTATCAGCTTCACGGCTTTACTCTAATTGGTTCCCCTAGATTGACACTCGTCACTGTTCGCCCACTATTCGTACATCTTAATAGGACAACCTGCTCATTGCTTTTTATTGTGCCTATTGCTATATAAACGAACACTGACTCTAAGTCAGTCCACACACAAAAAAGAGGTGGACAAACAGACTTTGTCCTCAAACTGACCTAACTTGGTTCCTCATAGATAGAACATATAGCTATAGGTAAGTATCCACAATTTCATAACCTAGCTCACTTGTAATATCAATTGATGTTGGAGAGCCGTAGGACTAGTTTAAGTTAGGCTTGTTCTTTTAAACTGAAACCTTAGATCAGGGTTAGGGCTAGAGTTTGAAACCCTAGTTTATCGAAGGCTCAGTCAGCTCAATTTTTTAATGTAGTTCACTGAAAGAAAAATTTTCATCAATTCTGAAATGGCCACACATGAGATCTTTTGTGGTCACTTCGAGAGCGAAGTTCTTCACACTAATATATAGCACTTCGATGAACAAGGCGGCACTCTTTCTTGGTGACTGGATAATGCCATGTTGTAGACTGATAAAAAGAACTCGTAGATATAAAGCTATCATAATTTATGACTTACCGTAACCTCGAGAACATAAAACATTTATTGCAATAGCGACTAAGCTATCTGTGATACCATGTGTAGTAACCAGGAAAACTGATCATGACCATGAAAAAGAGTTGAAGACAAAAGTACATGAATGCATTATTCATCTCTATCCTATTACTACACACTTTGATATCTAGGTAAGTGACATATTTTCAGAGCAGATCGAGGTATCTATCTATGTTAAAAGACTTTTTGACATAGAACGATTTAGAAATGTTTCTAGTGAAATGTTATCATAGACTGAGACGTTCCCTATGAAATACCAATAATTAAAAGAGGTTTTCTAATTGCATCGAAAGACGTTTCATGAACTAAAACTACAACGGTAACAGGAACGTTGCAAGGACTTTTTACAGCTAGAAGTATGTACAATCCTCGCTCGAGGTTTAATCCCGAATGTTTATCGTCACACCCTTTCAGCTCTATACTGAGAAAGATCAGATGCTCACTAGAAATATTGACTGATCAACAACAGAAAAGGAATTGTCATTTCATAATGCTTCTGAAGGTCTTAGGCTTGTCGTTTCTGCACATCCTATTGAAATTTAGGCAATTGAGTATCAAAGGAGCATGAAGTGTTAAAATTGGAGTCAGGGTTCATGATATTTTAGGATTTCATGGAGATATAGACTATGAGTGTGTTTGTTCGGATCCGTTTGTTCGTTCCAACTCTAAAGAGATCGACGTGAATAAATGTTGAGAGTTGTGCTTCCTTTTTTATCAAAGACCTCTGCTGTTTTCTGCTTTGCTCCACTCGTTTTTAGCGACTGAGATAAATATATATATACGAGTATTTTGTGTGAGTGAGCCGAGCTCTACGAAGATGTTCTTGCCTGACCTAACCTGAAGTGACCGCCTCAGTAAATGTAAGTCAGTTGAGTCTATAAGTAGTTAAGTCGATTCTTTTCACTGATTTTTAAAGGTTATTGAAGGTTTACTTCGAAAGGTTTGAAAGGTTTGTTGGCTGGTCCACTCACTGAGTGCCAAAGCTACTTTTCTCTCTCTCTTTCTTTCTCCAATCTGACTCGCACAATATTTTTTAGGATTATCATTATTATTATTTTGGATATGTATTCATTGTTTCTATGGTATTTTTGGATTTGATTTTTACTTGGTTCTGGACATGATAGGTAGTTTCAAAGTGTTTTGATGTAAAATTCAGGGCGTTTTGTCTACTTTGTCGGATACCCAATCACAACGCTCGGAAAACTGTATCAGATATTGCCATATGTCAGCGCGCGCGAGGCTAGAAAAAAGGCGGGAAAATGAAGAATAATTGACGGATATTTTAACGAAGGATGAATTAAACTACACTTGATTTGAAATGTTGTCTAAGTTAAAAACAATGCTTTTAATGTAGCTTTTATTAAAAGCAGCTTACACGCAAGCAATAACTTTTACCGGTGGACAAGAACTGTTCCGATTCTATCCTGGCAAATGTTTCATCTTTTTCAAGCCTATCAGTATCAAGAACACATATCAGTATTTATTTCTGCTTAACTGCAGTACCTAAACATTAAATAAAATATAGCCAAACAAATAAAAAGTCTTATTATCCTGGGCCACAAACTCGGCAACATTCTTCCACGATAATTACAAAATGAATATACACCCCAAAATATTTTGAAACTCTTTATTGCAACAAACTACGAGAAATTTAAGAAAGATCATTGTTTGCATTCAACATTTGAGAAGCGCAAAGCAAAACCAGCCTCGATAAGTAAGTATGAAAAATCCAGAGAAAAATTTGAACTTGTATTCTGTATCAAAACAAAGCGTATATCATACACAAGAATCAAGGAATTTTAAGTTCTATATTAAATATACGTCGGTATGATTTCAGTGTTATGATTGCAATCGGCAAATCAACCACATTAAAGAAAGCGCGAAGTCAAGAAATAAATTCCACCTATCGAGCAGGCAGATGAATTTAACACAATTTAACAAAAGATTTATTGATAATACGCCTTTTACGATACAGAAAATACTTGATTATTACATTCATAAATATCAAAGAAAGGTTTAAATGATAATATGCAGCGAAAAGAGTCGGTAAAAACCAGCTTTCAGTAGAGAAATACGAATTTTAGGAAATTATCACAAGTCTACTGCGCCTCGTGTAGTTTACTTGTTCCACAAAAAGAGCTCTTATGATATTTAGTAATTCCTCTTGCTTTTACCGGAACCAACATATACGGATTTCATCTA
Organism: Telmatactis stephensoni; assembly: GCA_029948255.1. Taxonomy (NCBI): domain Eukaryota; kingdom Metazoa; phylum Cnidaria; class Anthozoa; order Actiniaria; family Isophelliidae; genus Telmatactis; species Telmatactis stephensoni. The sequence goes on from JALIZF010001926.1 coordinate 718,678, forward strand.
ATCGTCTGCACCAAATATTCTAGCACAAAACGTTGATTAACAAGACAAACTTTCCTGATAATTGGCCCACTTAAGTTCGAGAATGCCATCAAAACTTGGCGTACAGAAATAGACACCCAAACTGTTGACTTGAAATTTCTCCAAGTCGGTAGATGAAAGTGATGAATGCTGTAATCAGTACGATTAAGTAGAAATCGTTTTCAAATACAAAAAGTTAAATTATATCTTTAAGGAAAAAGGTAAGGAAAAACAATTAACCTAAATTTGTGAGTAGTATATCCGATGGAAAAAAACGAGCTCGACCCTTTCAGTTCGTTCAGATTTTGCGTTGCTGGCAAATAAAATCAGCTAGCTTAGAAACTCGGCCAGACAAAAATTCGTGCCAATCAAAATGCAATTCTTAATGATAGATTCTTAATGAAAATACAAAAAGGAGAAATTTCAGTTGTGAAGTAATTACTCTCTAGGCTATGAGCTCGTTTGATGTGATTTGCACCTGGTACATTGTTAAAGAATGGCGTTGGATATGGTTACAAACGCCGCGCGAATCGGAAAAGATGATCTTTTGGCTTTAGATAAGAAAGAGCAAAGGAATTTGACTCCTACGAAAGGATTTATTGCAAAACAAACACCTTCCATATTTAACATCGTAATCTTCTCTGCAAATATTGGGTTTTTCTTCGTCTTACCAAATAAATCTCCTTTATCAATACTTTCTCTTCATGACAATATGATTTGTGAATACAATTTGAAATGATTTGAAATACAGAGAAAGTGATAAGAGTAGGCCATTAACAAACAACGTATTGTTCAGATTCACTCCACAGTTGTGAAGCAATTTCGAATTAATTGAAAAGATTGGAGTAAGTAATGACAACAGGTTAAACCTAAAGCTGATTTGTCACCGACGAAACCTAACAATAGGATTGTATATTCGAAATCCGAGTCTTTAACTTACGATAAACTCATGTTCTTTTGTCACAGCCATTTTGAGTGTTGAAAGTTGAGCAAAACAGGTGCAAAGCTAGGACGTTCAGAGAGAGAGAGAGATACTCACAGACTGAGAAGAAAGGACGCGGATGTCTACGAAAATAATACACAAACAATTTCGCTGAAGATCATAAACTTAATTCCTAATATTTCCGCGAGAAGGTGCTTCAGAATTTAAGGACAAATAGTGAAAATCAGGCTATACTCGAAAATTAAGAATATTAAATTCTTCCCCTTCACAACTAGACTTCTTATTTGGCTCATATCATTCAATTCTAAGAATCAGTCTAAAAGTATCATTTTCAGATAATATTCGAGAAAAAATTTAGGCTTTTCACTTGTCCCTTCACAGATTTACTCATTCTAGAATCAAGGCTTTTTTTCTATCGCTCCATAGAGTCGTGGCCTGATTCAATGAACTATGAGTGCAAATCAAACGTACGACCAAGGGAGATAAGTTATGATAAATAACCAAATCTGCCCTTTGAGACTTTAAATTTTGAAGAATTTTTCCCACATTTTTACAAATGTAGAACCAAATATGGGTGGGGATCGTTTTGATTGTTAGAGAAGCGCGCGGAAGAATTCATGGGTAAGAAGATTTTTTTCTTCTCAAAATCATCTAAAGATCGAAATAAGCTTCGTAACCCGATTAATTTTGTGAAGTCTCTACCAGTCAAAGATAAATGACAGAATCTGAATCAATACGCTTACTATATGCTCATAGCTGAGGTGAACCAATTGAAATGGCCAATTAAGATGCACTTTGTTGCACCGATAAAACCACCCTCGCTCAACCACAAAATCTTGAACTTAATTGACTTGTCAGATATATCAAACTTTTGGCTTTTATTATCAATTACAAGCTTTATTGGAATATGTGTGCAGTGACAATAGAGAATGGGTTATCACCGTGTTTAGATATTTCGAGTGTCCAATGAGAAATATTCAAGTGCATCAGTAGGGGATTGGCGATAATTGATTCAAGACGCTGTCAGTCAACAACTTGTAACTTTGCTAGTAGTCTATCGATGTTTTGAACAAAATTATACGACGGTGAGCTACCAACTTAAAAGGTAACTAGAAATATTAGGTTATAATGCCTCAGCGTGCGGCGTCCAATACAGTTCATTCGCGATCGCAACTTTTGTCAGGCAAATCGCGAAATATAACCAGCAATCGTAAACTTGTGATTATGTAGCAAAACTGGTAAACTCGACTGACTGCCATTTAGATTCGGCAATTGCACTTTATAGACCTTAGTATACGCCCGTTCTAAAACTTTCGGTCGAATAATTCACGAAATCGGCACAGCCTGATGGCCCATTTCAATTTTCCCTGTTTCTGACGAGCTAAGTCTCACGTAAAGGTGAAGGAATTTTATCACTTTCTCCCGCAGAGAATACGATAACAACACGATAAATCACTGTCTAGTTCAACTGAATCAATTTCTGATCGTTCACTTTTCTAAAAGATATAATGACAGATCACATGGGGTGCTGAAGGACCTACAACCAACGCTAAATGTTTATAATTACCTTTACCCGAGTTTGCGGGAATTTCTCAACCAGTAGAAACCAACAATAGAGTGTATTTATTATTATTAATAAAAGACAGTTTAGCGATGGAACCAAATTTCGGCATGTACATAGTTTATCCAGTAGGAAGAACAACAGTAGAATTACCAGCATATATTTCCATGTATCACAGATTATAAATATCTATCTCTGTGGAATCAGCTCTTAAATCATTTAAACTTTGGAAATGTGCGTTCGTTGTTTATAGAATATAGCTACAATTCATTGGTTTTTCGAAAATTTTCCACATTTTGACGTCATCTGTGCATCTATATTATAGTACAGGCAAATGGAATCTATTTGTTCATTGCCTCACAGACACTATTACAATTTCATATTTCTTCTTCTCCTTTTTCGAAAAAAAAATTTGAAAACGTGCGCGGACGTGCTGTATACAGATTTAGAGAAGTGTCCTCATCTATCTAGTGTTCTGATCAATCACCAAATTGTTCTAAATCTGTACACAACACACTAAGCAAGTTTCCTATTTCTTTTATAAAATACATTGTTTTCGAGCAAATTCAGTGTTCATTTACACTGACCAAAAATTCGAAAAGTGCGCACGCGTGCTGTGTGCATATTTAGAGTTCGCAGTATATACGCGTCTTTCGACCAAAGAGCGCGCGCGCGTTATATGATGGTAATTTTATAAGCTGTTTAAGTTATAGACCAAAAATGACGGCATTATGTTCGACAAAGTTCACTAAAATTGTACTCTTTTATTCTTACTCAACAGTAAAATGATCCCATTACTTCTCATAACAACACTAGCCTTCTTGGCCCCTCAACTGACTCACGCATCACCCTACAGTCGGATTCGCCGCTCCTTAGATCAACAGTGCCCACCTGGAGTATGGGGTTGTAAGAGAACCGTGGAGGAACAGCAGTGTCCACCTGGGGTGTGGGGCTGTAAAAGAACCGTGGAGCAACAAGGACAGTGCCCCCCTGGGGTGTGGGGATGTAAGCGCGACGAAGAAAAAGACGAACAACAGTGTCCCCCAGGGGTGTGGGGTTGTAAGCGAGGTTTACACAAATACTTCCCATATATGTGGCTTGGTGGTAAAAAGAAGCAAGTACAAGCAAAGAAAAAGGACACACGATCAATTGAAGAAGAGCAACAATGCCCACCAGGAGTCTGGGGCTGCAAGAGGGACAAAATTATGACCAAGTCCTCCGACGACCAACAATGCCCGCCAGGAGTCTGGGGCTGCAAGAGGGATAAAATTATGACCAAGTCCTCCGACGACCAACAATGTCCGCCAGGAGTATGGGGTTGCAAGAGAGAAATAGTGGAGACCACCGAACAGAACCAATGCCCACCAGGAGTCTGGGGATGTAAGAAAAATTCTATCGAAGTTAAAGATTCCGAGCAGCAATGTCCACCCGGGGTTTGGGGATGTAGAAAGAGAAGTGTAAACTAAAATGAAAATATTGTAAGAAAGCATATCCTCTCTAGTTTAAAATGAAGTAAACGAAACACTATCTCGATCAAAAAGGAGTTTATGAACAATTACTTTTTCTCTCATCTCAGTTAGTGGACGGAATCCAAAATGTGAAAATTGAAAAACCAACACAGGGTACCCAACACATTGATGCACAATAGATTTAATCAGATAGCCTTTTTGACGCTTGAACTAAAACAATTGTCAGTATGGAAAAAAATTGATTGAAAAATAAATATATATGTTCAAAGTGAACACTTGTTTTTTATATCGATATGAATAAGCTATTTTTTGTTAAGTTGCCATGTCGACCCGCATAGGTTAACACTCTCCGCATTTTATATTTTTATTCGCCATGGCCGGTCATCAAAACAATCACAAACTAGGTCGTGTTTAGACTGGAGTCGGTTCTACTGAGGGTATTTTCAATCTAGTGGAACCAGCCAGCCAGAGGAGCTACTAAATGGTACTGACTTCATTTCTTAAGACTGGTAAATGGTTAAGAACTGTCATGTACTATTTAGGAACTAGCTCCGTTTGACTGGCTGGTTCCACTAAATAGAATATACACTTATCAGTATTACGTGGCCGGTTAGAAATTCTAAAGCAATCTTGAATGTTTCTTGGCTATTGTTACAACAAAATTAAAGCTAGATCGACGTTCACGTTAAACACTACGGTTTTGATTGGAGTGCTGGGTAAGCGTGTAGCGGCAACAGAAATAGCTTTTAACGGCAAAAAAATGGCTGACGAAGACGTTTATAATCAAAAAAAAAGAAAGAAAGAAAGAAAAAAAGGAAAGGAAAGGAAAGGAAAGGAAAGGAAAGGAAAGGAAAGGAAAGGAAAGGAAAGGAAAGAAAAGGAAAGGAAAGAAAAAGAAAAAGAAAAAGAAAAAGGAAAGAAAAACCACAAAAAGGGTTTTGGAGGGACAATATATACGAGCGCACGACACCGGAGCAAAACTACTGCGCATGCGCGAGAATTTGCGGGACTACGCGCGTCCGCGTCGTGATCAAAGAAATCCCAAGCAATATTTTAAGAATTTTTTTCTGTAGATTTTCCTGCATCATATCTTTTAGTTAAATATTGAGCACGGGCGCATGCAAACCGGAAAGTAAGGTGCAAAATGCAGACGACAGATTTTACTACAAAGTCGTTAACCTTATTTTTGGGACTGAGCTAGGCTTCTGTGTGGCTTAAGTTTCGCCGGAAAAGTTTTGTTTGTTTGTTTGTCGAATGTTTTCATTGGGGAGGCGTTTCACAAGGCACGCATGCGTGGTAGATGCCGCGTGGTCCGAGCGCACCTTCTTAGCGACCTTCCGAGTAACCAAGTCCACAAAGCAATTTTCACTGGAGATGAAGGGAATTCTGAATCTCGGAGGAATCTGACTTGAGAATTCTAAATCTCTTTTTAATTATTTGACCATTATTTAGCCCTGTTGGACGGAAAGTGCGCAGCACTGGCATTTCTATGCAAAGATGCAGCAGGGCAAATGCAAATGTCCTAAAGAACGTGGGATCATTAAAAACATGGAGTCTATCAACATAAGATGTTTTGTTTGTTTTCATTCCCCCTGAGTAATATAATCTGAAGAACTGAATTGATTAATCGAAGTCACAACGTCTCAAACATATTCCGTTGATGATGTCTTGTTTGGGAGACATAAATAAACGATGCTTTTTAGTTACGCCGCGGTATTTGACCGAATCTAAGTTGGTACATTTGGAAATACCCTAGAAGTATTCATCATGGTGGTCTAGCGAGCCGATAAACAGGAAGTACTCGACAATGTAGTTAGTCTATATGCTCAGTTTACTTCGATGTAACCATAATATCAACTCAAAAACACTTCCACTATGCTATAAGCTTAGAGAGTAAAAATTTAAAACCACCTGACGTAGAAGGAATAGAAGTGATTGGCGCAATGCAAAGTCGGTTGCAGAAAACGATACAAAGCCTCGCCCCACGTGGTGGAGGTCCAAGCCACGCTCAAGTCACTTTTGATGAGTTTGATTGATGTGTTATTTCTCTCTCGTTTATCAGGGACCTCTACAGTTTTCTCCTTCGCCGCAAAAATCAACAAAGAAGACGAGTGTTTTCTGAAAAGAGATTCAAATCATGTTTTTCTATCGAAAATCAATATCTTCAACCACTCAACATGGATACACTTACAACCAAAACTTTAGTCTAACAATGTAAACCCAGCCGTTCATGCATGCATGTTTTGACGTCTTTAGTGAACTGAAACTTAAACAGCGTAACACACTCTGTTACGTTTGTGTCTGAACGATCCCAGGGGGGTTGGGGCACTTCTCAGTGCTGTTGGCGGGGTGTGAGGCCACTCCACATTTCTCAAGGAGATCTCCGTTCCTAATTTAAGAAAACAAAATCATATCTGAAAACTCGGTACATCTCTAATTAATCGCTTGGTGCATTTCTGATCACTCGGTGCATCACAGCCCTTTCAAAACCTTGTCACCATAGCCCGATGACAACCTAACAAGGCATGGCAATCCCTTATTCTGGGAACTCGGGCCATCAATTTTGGCACGGCTCCCGTAATTATCATCGTGTGAATATAGAGTTTGTTGGTCTGATAAGGGTGCAATACCTAAAATAATTAGACTGTGTGCCACGATTTATGGGTATCATCCATAAAAAAGTTACGCGGTGTAATTACATTTAATTTTACATTGGTTCGAAATATATACCCATGACCAAACTGCTCGAGCAGCATATCTTTTGAAGTCGTACATACACAGGTGTAGCTCATCTGTGGAATTGCCCCCTCCCCTTCTCCCCCCCACCCCACTCCCCCTCCCTTTCCCCGCCCATCCCGGGAGGTTTTCATATCTCGCTGCGGGACGATCTGGTTAGATCGTGCGACGACCTCACCACCAATTGCGCTTAGTGCATCTACTCGTCTCAACCAATATAAGACAGGCAAGTGGAAAACTTAACTACAAGATTGAAGACATCAGGAAAAAAGGTTTGAATTGTTTTGTTTTCACTATCGAACACAAAGTTAAAGACAAGAGCAAGTTTAATGACTCGATGTCGCAGAAAATGCAGTGCGTTTAAAAGTTCAAGCTTTTAACGGTTAATCAAAACGGTTTGAAACAAAGTTAAACAAAACTATACGGTTTAATTCATCGAGACAAAATATAATTAGCAAGAAAAATTCCCGTTGTTTTTCAATAAACCCTAAGGTTAGTTTTTCTTCAGTAGTGGATGCTAAATTTAGTTCTAATTAAATGATGTGTTTTGAGGAAATTTCCGGTTCTGAATCCTAAAAACTACCTCCCGTTGACTATTTTGACATGAATTAAGGCCAATTTACACGACACAACTTTTGTCTACAACTTCCACACGCAACTTGCTAACAACTTGAGTTGCGTCCAATTTACACGTGCACGACTTTGGTGCTTGCAACGGTACAAAGATGCGTACAGCTTGCCGATTTCCGCTTCATCTTCCACTAAAACAACGATGTACCTGCGATAGACAGCAACAGTAAGATGTAAAAAGCATATATTTTCATTCCCATTTCATCCGCTAAGTTCCCTTGTTCGACTAGAGTTTCACATTTTGAAATGACCTTTCAGGCAGTATTGGTGAAGAACATGCTCGAAAAATTGATTGGCTTTTCTTTTCTCTTCGTCTCTTAGTCGTTTTTAACCATTCTTTTTTATTTTCTTTTTATTGTAGTTTTCTTTACGTGGAGTCAGGATGATTAGTTGTAAATTTGTGTTCATTTTCCGCCCATTTTGAAGTCGAAAGTCTTCTCCGCACACCTCGCGATCGCTGCAGCAAAAAAATTCAAAATACACTACTTTTTTTGCCTTTTTTGGTTTCAATAGTCGTAGAGGTTTAAAACATGATTTGATTCCGTGTTGCATGCAAAAGTCGTTGGCAAGTTGTGGATTTACACGAAGTGATTCGTGTTATATTAATGACACGAGCCAGCGCGCAAAACATGCGACAGTTGTGCAGTATAAATTAGTCTTTAGCTGCGCTGCGAAAGAAAAAGGCTACTGATGAAAACTGGTCAAAAATGGAAAAGAGTTGAAACCTTTCTGAATCTCATACTATGATAGGGTCGAAATCAATTTGATAACCAAGTAGAAAATTGGAAGTAGACGACGTCATCTACTCAACCCTATTGTTCTTTTTACTTTTAAGCCAAAATTTCTTGGCGATAATTCACTTAAAATGCAGAATTTTAGGACAATGATTCTTGATATTCATTGTTTAATAGTTTTCGCTCGGAATAATAGAGTAGTTTTCGTTAACCCGTGAAACAAAGTATTCTAAGTTAGAGTGTAATAGATAAAAACAACAGGAAACAAAAGAATTAGAGTGAAGTAGTTATGAAAACCTCTCTAAAGCCTGGTTAGAACACGATTCGTGTTGTGGTAGTTTAGGAGTGCAACTACACTTGGACAGGGGTCTATTACCTGGAATAATGAAATAGAAAGTATTGGTTAAAACGCAGGTCTGGTTTTCACTAGCGACGCAAGCACAAGCGCAAGCAGCATAATGCTCCGTTTTCATTGAGATAACATGGACGCAAGCACAAGCAGCATAATGCTCCGTTTTCATTGAGATAACATGGACGCAAGCACAAGCGCAAGCAGCATAATGCTCCGTTTTCATTGAGATAACATGGGCGCAAGCACAAGCACACGAAAAAGGAAAATGTTTGATTCTTGTGCTTACACTTAGGTGTCGCGGTGAAAACCTGGCCTAAGTTTCCAATTTTGAAGTATTTTCATTAGAATTTCTGTAAGTATGAACCTAAAAGTTTAATGTTTTAATGGGACGATTATCAAGACTGTACTATCAATTTCCCTTTGTTCTTCATACAAATTGCGCCGACGTCACAACAACGGAAGTTAAAGAGCTGTACAAAACACTACAAAGAATACCGAGACACTATAATAATAATTGGTTATTATAAAATCACTCGGATAGTTCGGACAGGAAATGTACGTAGCAACAATGTGACAGGATTGAGGCCAAAAATGTGGCAGGTTTTGGATATTGGCAAGAGACCATAAATACTAAGAGAGCGAAACTCAGTATTGATGTCTGTGCGATGTTCGTGGTGACTAAGGCTATTTTTAGTAACTTCGCCATCGCGAGCGCAAGGCTCTCAAACAATAGAGTGATTTTTGACGTGCGCGCGGACGGGACCGTTTGCTTTCAATTTTTTAAGAGCCTTGCGCGCGCGATGGCGAAATTACTAAAAATAGCCTTAGTCGCCGCGAACATCACACAGACATCAATACTGAGTTTCGCTCTCTTAGTATTATGGTCTCTTGATATCGGATACTTTTGAAATTCACTCTAATACACAAAAACGTGAAAATCCACTATCACAGGAATACCACATTTTGCAAGGCAGAAGTAATCACAAGAATCAGTTACTGCACGAACAGAGAGAAAGGATTCGCTTTCTACGCAAGCTAGATGAAGATAAAACGATGATTATGCCCCACATTTGTATCTACATTTGCATCTATTTTTATTCTCCCAAAAGCCCATACAGCAATATATAAATGCGAAAGCCCCATAGGCAAATTCAAAATTGTTAGGAATAATAAATATGCTATACGTGTAATTAATTCATGAATTAAATTGTATGTACATCCAATCAAAACTGGCAAGTAATATGATTAATATATTGTTAAGTAATTGAATTGGCGTCGAAGGAAACAAAACTGTTACTATCAGTAGATAATAATTTCAAACAAAACTGTTACTATATCAGTAGATAATAATTTCAAAATATACCAGGAAGGAAATAATTAACGCTCTAAAAACTTGATCCTCTTCTAAACCTACTTAAGAAAATCAAACAAAGAAGAATTTGTGCGTACGTTTATCATTGCTTAACTATACCACACCCTTATTTCAGATCCCAAAATGACCTTGATCAAATGCTGTCTCCTCGCCGTTGTTGTCTGGGCCAGTATCTGGATAACAATAGTGAATGGGATATCTGTAACAAGAGAAAATCCAAAAGGAATGAAAACTTGGACATCAGGAGGGAAAAGTAAATGCCCGTCTGGAGTATGGATCTACACTCCAAGCCACGTGGAACCTTTCTCCACGAGGGCAACGCCTTACGTACGTCAACCACCGGAAACAACTTCACAAATGCAACGCAAAGGCCCATGCTTACCAAATGTTTTGATGTTCACGAAGAAAGACGTCAACATCTTATCATTTCGACGTATTTTGAGGAAACGAAGATGTTTGTCGACCGAGTGTGCACAGGGAATCAGGAAGAAGCGGCAACTGCGCAAAAATAACTGCCCAGTTGGAGTTTGGGGCTGTAAACCAAAACCAACTAAAAATCAAAAAAAGTCTTGACCGCGTGGTAATAAGGGAATGAAGAAATCTCGCCTTATGTGACTAGAAACATTATGCCAACAGTAAAACTAACAAGTAGTTTTAGAATCTTGAATAGCGAACAATCATAATTTTGCATACTGTGCTCAAGAACTCCTCGTAAACTTACAGATAAGATAAGAACTTCAATATATGTCAAAGATCTTGAATACATAGACGGGTATTATACCACTTTTTAAAAACATTTCACAAAAAAAGCTTCATGTAGATAAGAAAACTCTTAGACATTATCGGAAAATAATATCTTATATCTCATGTTATGTGTTGCAGTGATTAAAAATAAGAACTCGAAAACTTACAGATAAGAACTTAATCTTGCGCTCGCGATGGCGAAGTTACTAAAAATAGCCTTAGCCGCCACGAACATTGCACAGACATCAATACTGAGTTTCGCTCTCTTAGTATTATGGTCTCTTGTTATCACTCTTATATCCTCTTATAAAGATAAATGAAATATTCTCTTGAGATTTCACGTTTGAAGCTCTTGAGAGTTTGTAACAAAGTGTCTTTATTTTACGTCAGTAACTCGTAATAGTCAAAATTTTGCTAATAAAAAGGCTTGAGTCCACTGACTTTTACCATTCTTACAACTGCCTTCATAACTATAAGTAAGTCGAACACTGTTGGATTCACTATACAACGACGATCACTACAAGCTAGAATGAATCAATTAGCTTGGATTCGAAAAGATTGGAAAATGAATATCATTTCTTCGTTCTCAGTTCTTCTGATGGCAACGTATTTCATGCAAGTCAACGGTAACCCGCTTGTTGCCTTAAGGCGCATGCGCAATCGTATAAAGTACGGAATTAAAGTACGACGAAGTGCATCTGGCCGTCGGGCACAAACCTGGGGTTTTGAAATAAGTGAAAAACGTTCTGCACTTAGTGTTTCAAGGCAAAGCGATAAATGTCCCTCAGATTTTTCGAACTGCAGACCTATCCAAATACTTTTCAAGAAGCTTAGAGTAGCAAGACAGATCAATGGATGTCCACCAGGAATTTGGAACTGCAGACCAGTCCAGAAACTTTTCAAGAAACTCAGAGTAGCACGACAGATCAATGGGTGTCCACCAGGAATTTGGAACTGCAGACCAGTCCAGAAACTCTTCAAGAAACTTAGACTAGCACGACAGATCAATGGGTGTCCACCAGGAATTTGGAACTGCAGACCAGTCCAAAAACTCTTCAAGAAACTTAGACTAGCACGACAGATCAATGGATGTCCACCAGGAATTTGGAACTGCAGACCAGTCCAGAAACTTTTCAAGAAACTCAGAGTAGCACGACAGATCAATGGGTGTCCACCAGGAATTTGGAACTGCAGACCAGTCCAGAAACTCTTCAAGAAACTTAGACTAGCACGACAGATCAATGGATGTCCACCAGGAATTTGGAACTGCAGACCAGTCCAAAAGCTCTTCAAGAAACTCAGAGTAGCACGACAGATCAATGGATGTCCACCAGGAATTTGGAACTGCAGACCAGTCCTGAAGCTCTTCAAGAAACTCAGAGGAGCAAGACAGATCAATGGATGTCCACCAGGAATTTGGAACTGCAGACCAGTCCAGAAACTCTACAAGAAACGTAGACTAGCACGACAGGTCAATGGGTGTCCACCAGGAATTTGGAACTGCAGACCAGTCCAGAAACTCTTCAAGACACTAAGAGTAGCACGACAGATCAATGGATGTCCACCAGGAATTTGGAACTGCAGACCAGTCCAGAAACTCTCCAAGACACTTAGAGTAGCAAGACAGATCAATGGGTGTCCACCAGGAATTTGGAACTGCAGACCTATCCAAATACTTTTCAAGAAACTCAGAGTAGCAAGACAGATCAATGGATGTCCACCAGGAATTTGGAATTGCAGACCAGTCCAGAAACTCTTCAAGAAACTCAGAGTAGCACGACAGATCAATGGGTGTCCACCAGGAATTTGGAACTGCAGACCAGTCCAAAATAAATAATAAGTCTAGATATGAAAATGACACTCACTTGCAAATAAGTTGAATCTTTTTACCCATCTCGCACAAAAAAAAACGAACATTTTTCTACAAAGTGTACTGTAAATCTTGTAAAAATCAAATTTGGAATTCATTAATAATTTATTTATGGAAATGTATATACAAATAATAATAATAATAAGGAATGAATAGAGGTCTGTAGTACCATATAAATGGATAGTAACTTAATATTACAGACGTTTATCTTACTCCCCTCTGTCGGAGTACATTTAATCGAAAAAAATTAATACAAATATTTAACATTAATCGCGTATTTGGAAGTTGTAAATAGTTATTTAAAAACAAAATTTAAATAAAGTGGGGAGTCCGTGAAGGAAATTTATTGCTAATTTTTATGTATACCCTCAGAGTGGGAAAAGATATCCGGCTTTATATCGTTCTGGTCCTGGTTACCAGAAGGAGAAAACCTTTGGAGTTAGCCCTGGCAGGAGTTTTCTCTAGGAGTTTTTTACTAGTTCACTCTTGCACAATCGATGTTTTTTACTGGCTGAGTTAAGGAATGTAAACGGAGCTTTTATGCGAATATATATGCACAGTAAACGTACACTTATTCGTTTCTGTTTTCCAGGAGTTCTCCAGGAATTTGTTAAAAAATCCAGGACTTTCAAGGACTTTCCAGGAAGAAAATAAAAATCCAGGATTTTCCAGGATTTCCAGGAGGCGTATGACCCCTGCCTAGGTTAGCGCTAACCCACCTTCTAGCAACCGGGCCCTGGGTAGAAAAGACCCATGTGAACATAAAGGCTGGGACACACTAGGCGTCAGGTCGCTGCGACACGTCGCTTCGACGAAGCCACTTTTACTGATTTTGTCGCTGCGATCGTACGCACGAATTCAAACCACTTTGAATTCGTGCGACGTGTTGCAGCGAAAAAATTCTGTCGCGGCGACAAGATTTTCACAGAAATTCCACAGTACACACGAGGGGAATTGTCGCCGCGACGTGTCGCAGCGACCTGACGCCTAGTGTTTGCCGGCCTTAAGTGAGTTCTTGTCCGTAAACGTGGACCGACCCAAAAATCATGCAAACCCCCGTCCTTGAAGAACTCTGCTCGGGACATCGCCGTGCAAATGCACTCTCCATAAGAACACGTTTTCACTCCTATTTACATATTTCCAAGATTTAGTTCACTCCCACGTTTGTACCGAAGGCTCTGTATGTGATTTTCCGCCTTTAATAGGGGAGATAATGATCTTCAAACGAGGGTCTCAAATTTACGAACTTTTTATAGATAAAATATCCTTCTAACATCGACGAAACATCGAGTGAATTTAAAAAAGCGTCTCTATTTAGAAATAATACTAAAGCCTGATTAAGAAAGCTAAAAATTCACGCTAAAAACGCTAGTTTGAGCGTTCACCCAGTGGGGACTCGACCTTCCTGAGCATGCGCTCTAGAAACGTGTCTGCATTTTGTGACGGACGAAAACAATCTCGTACCCAGAGCCTGCGTTCCTCTTGGTCAGCGACCGAGAAACGAGAGGCTCTGGCCAATACAAATTTTTAGTCCGTTATTTGCGGACTTGGCTCAACTACGCATGTCACGCTCTATCTCTGACCAAGAGATCATAATACTAAGAGAGCGAAGCTCAGTATTGATGTCTGTGCCATGTTCGTGGCGGCTAAGGCTATTTTTAGTAACTTCGCCATCGCGCGCGCAAGGCTCTTAAACAATAGAATTCAAACGGTCCCGTCCGCGCGCACGTCAAAAAGCAAATTCTGTTGGTTGAGGGACTTGCGCGCGCGATGGCGAAGTTACTAAAAATAGCCTTAGCCGCCACGAACATGGCACAGACATCAATACTGAGCTTCGCTCTCTTAGTATTATGGTCTCTTGCTCTGACAGAAAATTGCTGATCGAGAGCTTATTTTTATGCACCGTAATTAGAAATATACTCAGAGGTAAAGAATGATATTTATGTGAGTCATTTGTGTGATTTATTTCACGTTTTGAAGTCTGTCAAGTGAATTTGAATCGATAGTCCAACGGCCCTCTTCGAAGCACGACCTTCAACGACCTACAGGCCGCAAATCTCCTATTATAACTGCACTAAATCTTATCGCTCGCTCATATCCTCTCGATATGAAGTAGTCTGACAATCTTTTTATATTCTGACAATGGTTCAGGCTACTCTGAACAATTTTACTTATCGAAAATCGATCTGGAAGTAATAATTTAGGATAATTCCGGGAAATGTCGATTCTCAAAATATGCGAAGAATGCAAAATTCAAACGCTCGTTCTATTGTTCTGTCAACCAATCAGAGTGCTCCAAATAACTGTATTGGCCAGAGCCTCTCGTTTCTCGGTCGCTGACCAAGAGGAACGCAGGCTCTGGGTACGAGATTGGGACGAAAACAACATCGGTTGCTTCTTCATGTATGACCCATGAAATGGCACTATTCAAGTTGCACAATAGTGTAACTTGAATAGTGCCATTTCAAGAATTCATACATGAAGTAGTAACCGAAACTTTGCCAAACTTAGTCTCACCACACATAAACACACGTAAAATAATATAATCTTTAATAAATCCTCCCATCGGGTTTTTTTGGTACAAAAGAAACAAATAATGTACAAATGCAAAATTAATAAATCAAAGGAAATTACATCTATTAATGGCAAATCTAAAATCCTTTAAAAACCCATCCGGATAAAAAAAAAACTTTTTCATTAATTATAATAGATAATTTCTCTGTACAAATTTACTATAATCATTTTTGAAATTAAATATTTTTCTATTACTACTTTAACAAATAAAAACCGATAAATATAAAATATCTTTACTAATAAATGACACGCTTCTATTTGGCTGGTTTTTGCGTGGTGCGAAGGCCTGCTTCAAAACTTTCCAAAAAGAATGTGACAGAGAAGATGAAGCAGTGGTCTTTTGAAAGAATTTTATCGCCTAAATGAACGCGTAGAGTGATCACACTTAATCCGTGAAAAAGTATTAATATGGCCTATATATTGACTGATCATTTAAATATGGACAAGACAAGTTGGCCCATCATATCACTAAATATTTATAAGACAGATCACGCACTTGTCCGATCATTTACCAGTAAATACGGACAAAGCAAATTGCCCCAGCATCTTGCTAAATATTTCGGGCTTACTGTATTGTGCGACGTTGAAAAGGTAACTTTGAACGGTTTTGCTAAGGAACGTAAACGATGACCATTAAAACCCACCAGCCAGTGCATCACCAACTACTGAATTTGGACAATACTAGGCGAGGTGTTCCCCAAGAATCACCCAAGATCCGCTCGTGGAAAAAGGATCTACTGTCTGTCTTTAATCTTTCCTCTTCATCCTTCTTTCAGTTCGCTACACGCTGGTCTCTTTATATGGCATCGTAGCAAACCCACAGTCGAATGGTGCGATCAAATGATCCTCGATCATATCTATCAGTTGTTTATATTCCATAAATGCACCTGATAATACCCTCCTCTCATCGGTATTTTCTTCTTGTTTTTCCTCTTTTTCTTTCTCTTCCTCTCTTTCTTTCTCTTCTTCTACTTTCTCTTTTGCTTTCTCCTCCGATTCTTCCTCTTCATCTGATTCTTCCTCTTCTTCTATACGACCCAAAGACTTTTTCTCTGCCACTTTTAGTGATGCTTTTCTTATTTCGGGGGCTTCGTTGTTGTTTGAGTTTTCAGAAATAATCTCAACTTCACAGTTTTCAACATCTACAATTTCATTTTCTTCGCAGACTTCTTCATGGCATTGCGAATCGTCAAGCTCCAATTCAGTTACCTGGCAATAACACAATTTATCAAATTTTAACCACTGAACTCAAATCATCATCATCGTCATCATAATTATTTATTTTAATAAGCCTTCAATGCCTTCTAGCACTTGCGCACTAATTGGGGGACACTGTACCCTCTCACCCAATATTTTATGCACACAACACTCAGCTCACTAGTTCGTTTTTACTGAGGGAGGAAAGACACAAAAGATAGGGATATCACATATAGTACCTTATTGAATACTAGGCGTAACAAATGCAAATCTCTCAGTAGTTGTTATAATCAATCTTTATTCTTTATAAGCTTAGTATCAGTACAAAAATAGAGAACCGTTATAAAATGCTTTAACAGTAAAAAATTGAATATTTTAAATTAAAATGTCAAATGTTTGAGTATATTTATACACGATTCGTTCTGCTGTACTCCACTTAAAATATGAGAGAGGTGTGAGCTTTATTCCTGATAGACATGGTGGTTTAAATTTAACAAATGGTTTCGGTTTTTCTAAAGGAAGTCTTAAGTTTAGATTCACTGAATAATATTTTATGATGGTACGTTATCAGGATAGAGTGAAAACAGTATATCCGTGAAATATTTGTAATACTAACTTGTGTAATTTTATGCAAATTCTATTGTTTTCTTTTGTTTAGTTAGCACTATTTTGTACTATTTAGTAATTTGTATTTCACGGATAGAGTTGCCACACTTAACCCGTGAAAAAGTACAAAATCTACTTTGTACTAAAAGTATAAAATCCTTTGTTTTCCATTGTTTATTAGTGCTATTTTGCAATATTTAGCTAGTACAATTTCATGGATTAAGTGCGATCACTCTATAATTGTTTACACTCCACTGAAAGAACGTTAACAAACAAACAAACAAACAAACAAACAAGCAAACAAACAAACAAACAATTGATTGGCTGTTTAAACAAAGCAACTTGTGAAAAGTTGTGAAAATGGTTTGGCACATTAGCATTACAATTTGTTTGTTGGTAAACATGAAGTATCATGTTAAGAAAATATTCATAATGCACTTTATTGGTCTAGCCGAATTATTAGCAAGCGATATAAAAATAAACCTCAAAAGATAAACATTAGAAGTTCTCCAGGAGCAGGTGCGGATCCAGGAATTGTTGAGGAGGAGGAGGTCGGGTCCAAACGTATATTTCATAAAAAATTCACTTCAAACCTTTGGCAAAACTAAACCTAGGATAAAACAATCAATTGAAACTCAGGTATGACATGGGTACGGACTTCCTCCGAACCTCGCCCTGGATCCGCCTCTGAGGAAGAAGAAAAGTAGACATTGAGATGGGGAGCCTTTTTGGTCCCCTTTGCATCAATGCCCTTTCTCAAATTTCCCACTGCCGAAGTTCCGAAGGCAATTAAAATAAAGGATGAACAAACGTGTTCTTTGAATTAGTTTGATTCAGCAAAATGACATGCGAACTGGGGCCTTGATTTTCACGCTTCTTCTTATGACAGCGCGAAGGAAGTGCGCGCTACGAACGTCCACAACCGTTTCAGTGAGTTCCTTGTGATGGCTTCAGTCAGAGCTCATGGATCAGCTAATCTGATTTCTCCCATTTGGATGTTGAAATTTACGGCTGGCATATCAGTGGTTAACTGAACATGGGGAACACCTTTCGCATCTCGTGTAGGTCCAGTAGCAACACTGTGATGTTTGATTTTTATCTCCGATTTGCACGTAACAGGTTCAGCAGGGTTGCTCCTGGCACGACCCTTTAACACTGGCGGGCCTTTCTCGCTCATAGGCTTGTGTCTTATTCGTCTTTTCTCAAAGATGTCCACCGGTGGAGATTCCTGGCCTTTATTCTGCACAGCGTTCATTTTAGAAGAAAGAACTTTTGTTAGAAAATCACGTCTTTTGTTCTTCTCTGTCGTAACAACCCAGACAAAGTCGTCTTTTTCATCGGCATGGTCCTCGGCGGGAGAGACCTTTTGAAGTGTCAAAGCGTACTGTGGAAAATCTGTCTCATCTGAATTAAACTCATGTTTGACAAATGTTTGCACAGTTCTTTGTTCTCGACTTTTTCTAGGTAGATCTTTTGTCCTCCTTTCTTCATTTTCGACTCTACTCGGGTTCTCCACCACTCCTATTCTTCTATCCCTCTGTTTTCTTGTGGAGGTTTCCGTGGTTTTACTACTTTCTGAAGGTTGTAAGGACGCTTGAATCACAAATGTATGTTCTTTGTCGATATCAGCTGTAGGAACATCGTCAGTGTTTTCTGTTATCTCTCGCCTGTGGACGACTTATGGGGGAGGCTTTTACATCAAAGGTTATTCTTTGATTTGGTTCATGTCTGTGACCATTTGAAATTGCTCGTGTTTCTTCTCTGTCATTTGAATGTTTCTGTGCTGAAGATTCACTTATATCTCTCGTGTTGCTCGGTTTTGTACTCTCAGAAGATCTTCGACGCCCTCCGGTACTGGAGTAGTTCTTTGATGTGGAAACCCGATTTTGTGGTGTCCTTTTCCGCGCCTCTCTGTTCCCATTTCAGCACTTCAGTCTTGGTAGAAGTTAAACGTCTAGTAATATTCTTCTTCTCTTTCCTCTCTTCAGGTAGTTTGGGGACACTTGGTCTTCTAACCCAAACTGAATCGTCGAGCCGCTTCGCGTGCACGATCTCGTTTGCCAGTGGAGCCGAAGTCTTTCGTGGTGCATCTCCATGGCCATCATCTTCTCCATCATGTGTGTGTCTTGCTTTTGCAGAGTGACCACTGACTGGCTGACTTCTGCTTCGTTGTCGATCATTGCTTGATGGGTTATTCAGTCTTTGATACGTCCCTGCCGCGTTGTGCTGTTTTGGTTGAGACTCATTTGATGCAGCTATTCGTTGTTCCCAGTTAATTCTTAAAGAGAGCTGGTCAGATTTTCGTCGAATCCGAGTACCTTCTGACGGTTCGCCTTCCTTTCGTCTGTGAATTTCTCCAGAAAACTTTCTCTTTGGCTTTTGGGAAGTCTTATCACTCTCCGTTGAAGATTTTGTAAACATTGATCTTAAACTTTGAAATTTACTTAAACGGTCCTTATTGTGCGATGTTTCTTTCTTTGAATTAACATCTTTAATCTTTCCGCTTGGCGGGTTGTTGGCCTGGGCAACTTTTCCAAAATTACTCTCGCTTGTCCTGACATTATGAACCTCTTTTCTATGTGTAGATGAGTGGGATTCATTGTCTTTTATTTCCATGTGAGTTGATGGAACAGGATAAACAGGTTCAACCGGTTTGTCTTTTTCAATAACCAGTAATTCGTGTTTCCGCGATCGTTCGTCATTGTTAACAACAACGGATGAATTGTTTAAAATGGATTCATCCCTAAGAAGTTCCAAGTTTTTATTCACATCTATCTCTTTATCTACATTCTCTCGCTTGCTCGAATCGCTGTTAATATCGTGAACAAGCTCTTCCGAGCGAATTTCCTTCTCGGGCAAGTGTTTATCAGAATTCTCGTGCGTTTCTTTATGTTTTTCTGTGGCAGTTTCAAGGTCTATTTTCATCGACTTGTCCTCGGTACTGTTTTCATTGTAATCTTTGTCGCTGTCGGGACTGAGTTGTGTATTAGGTGAGGGTTTGTTCAAGTCGTTTTCAACGTCTGAGCTGTTAGGACGCTGTGAACGGTTAGATGATATTAGTGTTAGAGGGTTAGTGTGATATTAGCTGCAGCAGTACCAATATATTACGGTCAGTTAAGCTGTAAGCTGTATAAACTAAATATGGTATCAAACATGCGTTATGACGTGTTTTGGTGATGTGACGTACCTTTTCATATTGTGTAGCTGTGACGTCTGGTGATGTATCATACTTAATGACATCATGCAATAGGTTGATGTGTCTGAACCAAAGGCTGACATGTGCTTTTGTGGTGATGTAATAGAGCAGATTTCGTATGACTGTGAAAACGGCACCGCACGGTCAGGGCACGGTTACGGCAAGAATTTCGAATGTTTTTGTATACTACACGGCACTAACATGGTCACGGCACGGCGCGGAACGGTTCACACTCATACGAAATCTGCTCTATCGTTCAACGACGTCGTTGTGGCAAAGTCGTATGACGTCATATTCTGTGACGTCATGCCGTGTATATCAGTATCGTTACGTGTTCCTTTGGAGTTGTCGTACTTATATATGCGTCACATGTATGAATGTGATGTGTTATGGTGTCACACAATGGGTAGTGACATCACGCAATCAAATGTGTTACGATATGTGTTCCCTTTGTTATGTGTTTGTATGGTGATGTGTTAGCGCAGTGTACACGGTATCATATTAGAGTGTTAAGGATGAACATCAGTGGTTAGCAGAGCACACAACGCTTGCATTATGAGGTGTGGTTATTCAATCGCTTGAAATTGAAATTAGTTTACTCGCAACCCTCCACTGACAGGTTTGTTATTGGACAGCGTAGGCAGAGTATATTTTCATAAAATTGACTCAAAAATTACAGTGTATCTACTAGTCGAATGCTAAGCGTTAACATTACCTGAAGGGGTCCGTTCTTTCTAGCAAGAAGAGCCAGTCGACTTATGGCAATCACTTTGTTCAATGATTTCTAGATAAGCAATATAATCATAGAAAATAGATACACATTATGATTGTAAAATTACGAAAGGCGGCAGGGAAGGAAGGAAGAGAGGAAGAGAGGAAGGAAGGAAGGAAGGATGGGAGGGAGGGAGGGAGGGAGGGAGGGAGGGAGGGAGGAAGGAAGGAAGGAAGGAAGGAAGGAAGGAAGGAAGGAAGGAAGGGAGGGAGGGAGGAAGGAGGAAGGAAGGAGGGGGGTGGGGGGTGGGAGAAGGGAGAGAAGCAAACAAGAAAGGAGACAAGAGGAAGGAAGATATTGCAAAAAGTTCCCGATTACCTGCCAGCGAGCACGTGCAGTGAAGGCTTTGAAGGCATCAGTTTTTATCATGGTAGATCTTCTTTTCTTTAATTCACTCTACATTTATTACAAAACAGTAAAGACATTAGCTTGAGAAAACGTTTGAAACCAGAGACCCAAAGAGGGCCGTGTATTTTCGCATTATTCAATTGTTTGAAAAATAAAGATCTAAGAGAGGCCACTTTACGGGTCTTCGTCTTATTTAAGGTTCGAGGACAGGGAAACATAAATCCCCTCCCCCCCCCCCCCCCCAAAAAAAAAAAAAAAGGAAACGCGTAATCCGTTATCGTTAATATCATCAGGCAATAGACTTGGATTGGATCCAAAAAATCGGATTCCGTTAATATGGAACACACCGAGACTTTCCTTGTTTTTTTATTATTCTTTTTTATGATTTATCTTACGAGCTGCGCAGCGGCGAGACGTTTACGTTTTGCTTTACTTAAAGACGGCTCGTAAAATAAATCGTAAAATAGAAGAAAACAAAAACAAAAAAAAAACAAGGAAAGCCTTTGGGACCAGGGTAGGTGTACGGGGGACTTCAAATTGTATTTGTAATGGCACTGAAGGTGCCTCCGCGGTTATCTGTATACAATAGAAGAGAAGATGTATTAAGAATAGGATACATGATAGTACCTTGGGACTGGGAGTTTCACTAGTAATAAAATTGTCACAAACATCATCATCTTCACTGCTTTGATCATCAAGCTCTTGCATCCACTCGTGATCTAAACATTCTCTTGCAGTTAATCGAACCCTGATCAATAGAAAGAACAAATTTACGACGTAAGACTTCCTTTCAATGAGCTGACACTGAGGATGAACGAAAGGAATAAAGAGAACACAAAGAGGAGACGTTCGTGTAAAGTGATTACTTGTTTTAAACGCCTGGCTCTCACTAGTGACCAAAGACGACGCAAGCGCAAGCCAACGTAAGGAAAAAACCTTCCGTTCTTCCGCTCTTTCGAGTGCAGCTTGCGTCGATACTGTTTCAAGTGAAAATAGCCATAGAGCATAAAGTAGTCGTAAAGCATCAAGTCACCGGGAAATGGCAGACAGAGAGGGTCACGCGACCTAGTTTTTTCGTGCCGACTGGTGCGAGAGAGTGACTTTTCATATTTACGGCGAAATGAACTTATCTTCAGGTTGAAACGGCAAGACGCGAAAACAAAGTTCACGTGATCCTCTGCGCCGTCCGCCATTTCTCTGTTGTTTCGCATTTGGAATTTCAGCTTTTACACTCTCAGCTGAGCGGCATTAAAGTGCGGCAGATGGCTGATCTTACCTAGGATTTTTGACCAACAGATTTGAAATATAGTCTTTAGCTGCTAAACTAATGTCACTGAAGTACTCCTCATCAAATTCATAGTCAACCATTGTTATATTACTGAATGTCTCGTTCATATCGTCACCGAGAAATGGAGAAGCACCGCTAAGCCTGGAACAACAAATAACACGGTAACTCGCCAAATAACAGGCTATACAGGGGCAGATTAATGGAAGGGGGCGCGCACTCCCTCCTGACGACTTTGGTCCCTTTTTGGAGGAGCAAGGATGGTACAGTTGGTTAGTGTGCGGCCTTCAGTGCGAGAGGTTCCGAGTTCAATCCCCAGTGACTTCACATCCTTGTTTAGCTTTAATTAGCTTTAAATACCCTTAAAACAGAGCATTGATGGATAGAGGGGGTAGAGGGCGCACCTTCGAATGCTTGATACATGAGCCTTTGGCTCGGGAGACTGGGCAACCACTCCCCGCGATTTCGAATGTAAAACATTAGCCTTAGCCTTTTTGCCTTCCTCTGGACAGTTTCCGATTATTACAACGCAGATTAATGGAAGGGGCGCACGCGGGGAAGGTCCCTTTTCGATTCCTCTAGACAGTTTCCGATTTTTATAACGGTTCACCCGTCCTGAAGGGTTGTCCTGGATCTGCCCATGCTATAAGAAATGCTCTTCTTTTCTCGCAGCAAACTCGGGGAAGTGTGAAAGATAGCTGTTTCCTAAGACTACTTTTCGTCATATTTCCACGTACACAGAACTAACATGAACTAAGCGGACCAAGGTTTGAATAATTAAACGCGGTCTACTATTTGAACTTGTGAGAGAAGTGAGAGATATGTGAAAAAATAGAATCGAAAGTTCTTTTATTCTAAAAAATCAGGAATTTTAATAACTGTGAACTGGTTGATGCTTGTTTATTCCAAGATCACTAAGTGTGCTTTGGGGCAAAGTAACAAATAAAGGAAGGATAAGCAAGAGTCAAGATAGCGTCCGTTTGTGATATACATCGGAATATTTCCGTTTCGGCAGAAATGTACTTACATTATATAAGTTAATACTCCAATTGCCCTGTGAATAACAATCAGAAAGCACTATTATCATTTAAGAAACTATTGGTAATAAGCTAAGCTTTTCAATAAAATGTGCTGATGAAATACTAGCGCATTTCCATCGATAAAAATGCATTCAAATGCGCATATTTTTATATCGTGTGGCAATCAGTTTACTTTTATCACTTGAACAGCCAACTGTACAGTCTGCTGGAATGACATTTAGGATATCTTCATGAAATACACATTATTCATTTTTATTTTGCAATCCTAATCAGAAAATCAGCTTACTATGAAAGAATGAATAAATGAATGAAATCTTTATCTATTCGCTGGGTAATCCCTTCAATATCCCATAGGTCCCCGTTATCAATGGCAACCCTTACCACATATCTGTTTCTGTTCCCACAGGCTCAAATGCAATGATTTCTGGTGCTAGAAGAAAAGAAAGACTGATGAATTGAATGATACAACAAAATAATACATCCTTACTCAATATAAACTGCCTATTTGGTGTGTTCTTTCCAGTGGCAGTGAGAGGGTCAAAGGGATTGTCAATTTTTGCTCCTACTCTCCCCCACCCTTTTTTGTGTGAAACGTGAATGGCTGATTCATTCTGACTTGAAACGTGATGTAAGGTCTAAAATCTTTTTGCGTCCACGTGAAAGCAACTTTTGATTTTTTGTGAACGTGAAAGAGATTTTTTAATTATCCGTGATGTGCAAAAAGACCAAATATTTTTGCACGATTTCATTTTGCAAAGGGCTATAGCGGACCCTGTTTGATTGCAGAAGATCTTCACGCAATAACCTCTTCTAGCAATTTCATAATTTTTGCTTGTTTTAACCAACTTTCAAAGTCTGTGTCATGCCATACAAAGTCTCACCATTTTGAATGGATAAGATATTGGCAGACCAAACAGGAGTGGATCCAGGACAATTCTTCAGGAGGGGGTGCAGTGAAATGGAAACTGTTCACAGCTACCAGAGGATATTGTGGAAAAGTATCGCAAAGAAAAGGGAAACATCATTTCAGAAAGGGGTGCACATCGCCCTGCACTT
Source organism: Telmatactis stephensoni (assembly GCA_029948255.1). Lineage (NCBI taxonomy): Eukaryota > Metazoa > Cnidaria > Anthozoa > Actiniaria > Isophelliidae > Telmatactis > Telmatactis stephensoni. Next base: position 743,181 of record JALIZF010001926.1, read on the forward strand.
CTCCCCTAACAGCACAACTCAGCATGGCATAGACATTTTTACTGTCTGCTTCCTGGCATATAACTTTTATGGTACTTTTGTTTTTTAGTAAATATCAACTTAAGTTGTCATTGGTGAAGATTCAACTTAAGTTCACTTTTTCAAAGGAGCTTATGTAATACATACCAACAAATTCAGGTGTTCCCATTATTTCCCTGACCATTTCTCCCTTGGACAATTTTCTTGCTAAACCAAAATCTATCAGTTTGATTTGAGTGGACCTTTCTTCTTTGAGGACTATGTTCTCTGGCTGAAAAATCAAAGAAAACTTTCAAATACAGTTGAACCAGGCTCGAGTCTACAGCAATCCAATAATCTATGACTTGGAAATCAGCACAGTCAAGGCATGGGACAATTACTAACAGCAGAAATGTTGAATAATTTTTATAGCTATTATGCCACTGAAACAGTCACGTTGCAGCGTGGTAAGTTGCCACTCATACAAAACCCATTCTATTCTGAAAACCACTAAGTTATAAGACAAAAAAAGCCCCAAAAGCCACATTATTTTCAAGACATATATTACAAATCAGGCATGGAACTTACAGCATTTATAGAGGAGCATACAAGTACATATCAATAGAAATATAAAACTTGAAGAGATGGAAAGTATGTACTATTTTTAGAGACACTTAGAAACCTTATTTGGAGGTTAATGGGTTAATAAGCAGGCTTGATAGGTTAATGGGTATTTCTTGGAAAGAGGAGTCCTTTATCACGAGAGAGAGAGAAAAATAATGCATTAATTCTAGCCTGATTTTATCCTTGCCCTCAAGAAAATTAACAAAGTGTAACTGACCATGTACTTTTTGTCACATGTATATCAGATATTCCAAAGATGATTAATGACTTACAACTCGGTGCATTCTATTCAACAATGGACTTAATTTCCTATATTCATTAGCTATAATTACACAATTTCCATTCATATAATTACACTGTTTGTTTGACAGAATTTGACATGAATTCTGACACAAAATAGAATGAAAATGCTCTACAAACATATGCCGTTATCAGTTTTTAAGCAAGAATAAGAAACATATTGTCTCTTCAGTGATAAATAGGGCTGTCTACAAATTATAGGTATATATTCTCAAAGGGAAATTTGATGTCATAAATATTGAGCCCTAAAACTGAAACAACACTATGACACATTTATTACAACTATGCACTGAGACCTTATGTCAACTCAGACAGGGAATATCCACCCTTTTTTTGCTTTCTCACATGTACATCACGAACAATTTGAAGCCATGTCAGACAAACAATACAAAACCAGACATCAACATGTACATCATGTTTGTTCAACATTCTCTTGTATGAATTAAATTTGACCATGAAAACAAGAATCAAAACATTGCAGCTCAGTACATCAAAAAAACAGCCCTCCTGTCGGGAATGTATAAAGATTAGCAAATTAGGAAGAAAATTTGAGCAGGTACTTCAGGCAAAATAGAGGTCTTTGGTTGAATGAACTATGAATAATTATTGACCACGAGGCTCCAAAGCTTATTCTATCTAAATATCACCAGTAGCACGGCTAATTAAGGGGAATTAGGTAGATGCCAGAAGTCCATGATTTGAGCAAATAACAGCATGACTACAAAAGATAACGAATCCTTTGATTCTATGAAGGTAAACATTGAATCAATTGTCTTGAGATCAATCCAAGCATGGAATAAACGTCCACTAATATTGGCCAAAAATTTGACACAAACATTTGAACTATTTGTATGAAGTTTGTAATATGATCTCATTCAAAAGTGAAAAAAGTCTCTAATTTTGTTTTCGGAAAGAAAATAATTGTTTTGGCTCGTAGACAAGGTCTCATGAAAAAATTATTTTTTCACCACATGCCAACCACAAATTGTTTTTAAGAGACTTAAGACTAAGCATTATTCTTTTAAGGTGAGATTTGAATTAAACCTAGTTGGTCTAAAGTAGTTCCAAGCAGTCTATGCGCTTCTGGAGGCATTCAAGCCGTCTTTGAAATGCGGTTTCTGGTCTGTGCAATGTAAATAAGTTACCGCAAATGTTTTGATGAATAAGTTGAGATTAAAATGCCAAGTAAATCACAGGTAGTTTGGTCTAGGTTATATTGAGCTTGCTGTACTAATGCTAATTCAATTTGTTGGCATCAAACTGGCTTTTTGAAATAATCAAATTTTTGACGGGGTTTTCACTTATTTCGGAAGGATATTTTAAATTCAATACAAACCTTGATATCGAGATGGACTATGCTTTTTGAATGCAAATATTCCACCGCTTCAATAACTTGCTTTAGAAATCCCACAGCTTCATCTTCAGTAAGGTATTCTTGTTCGCTCAAAAACTCAAACAGCTCACCGCCGGTTAATCTGAAAACAAGGAGTTGACGGATTAAGGCAATTATTCGATCTTCAGAAACGAACCTGTTTTAGGATTACTAATAAGTGTTAATTATAAATTACTAAACGTTCCAATTCTTAACAGATGATAATTTCAAAGACAATCACACTTTACAACATCTTTGAATAACAATCATTCTTAGTACTCACAGCTCTAGAACAAGGACGTATTCAAGCTGGGTTTCGAAAACTTCGTGTAGGCATATTATTCCCTTATGATCAATAGAGCGAAGTACATCTGCTTCGCGAAGGAATTGCTCCAGTGTCATGCCTTTCTTCAGAGCTTTAGAGCGCTTCTTCTTCATGTATTTTGCTGCAAAGGTTTGTCCTGTGGATTTTTCTTGGAGTTTTCTAACAACAGCAAACTGTCCACTAGAAATGTAATTTTAAATACAATATAATAAACACAGGTTCATTTAAGGTTGTCGTTACGAGTTATAACTCTAGCATAATCACAACAAAGTAAACAGCTAAAATGGAGTCCATTTTACCTTCCGATTTGCTCCCCAGCATCATAGAAATCACTAATATTGTCCTTACGAATGATCAATTCTTCACTCATTATGAAAATCTCTGCATCTACTGCACAACGTGTTAATACTAAACGTCGATTTAGATTTCCCGGTCCAAGTTGATATCTGTGACCTTGTCAAATTCTCATCATTTGTACACACATTACTTGATAATGATCTTCACGTAAAACAGCTTATATCGCATCCTAAAAAGGAACATCATAGATCCTAGAGTTTCTGTATCATTTGGCCAAGCAGCAATGAAGTTAAGCCAATATATAGCGTGGCCAAAACTTCATATTGAATATTTACACGTTAACCACGAACGTCATGCACTCACAATGGGGTCTACCCAAACGAGCCAATCAGATCACTGATATTGAAGCGCGGGATTTGATCGTCGCCTACACTCCTTTCTGGAAGTGTACTTGACGTATTTCCGGTTTTCAATTGATCTATAAATTTGAATACCTAATTTGCTGCAAAAATAGAATTTGATGGTCTTATAAATTGAACCAAAAATAGAGGGAAAACTCTTCGTTGAGGATGATTTCTTTTGGGGATTCTAGAGCCAGGACGATCAAATTAAAAATAAATTCTTCCTTTAACACTGAGGAAAAGTTTCTGAATAAAAAGTAGGAAGGTCCATTGAGACGCAAGCTACACGAGCAAGTATTCCTTTACTGACAAGGAAGAAGCGAATTACTGGACCTTGACAAGGAAAAAAGTAGTATTTTTTGTCTATAAAATTGGCATCTTTCAAGGAAAACTTGAACGTCTAGACGTAAAAAAATTGCCATGTTTTCCTTGTTCATTTTCCTTGCTGAAAAAAAGCTGGCGTGCCAGTTTTTTCCTTGTGAACGAAACGGACAACAACAAAAACTTGACAAGTATTTCGCCTTGCAATGCAAAAACTTGTATGTAGTCGATGTACACAAGCACGTTTTTCTTGACAAACAACGTGCTAAACTGAAAGAAAAGTTGTTCATCACTTTCGACGAAAGCACAAGCGATAGCAGCATAATACTCCGTTTTCATTGAGATAATCCCAAGATAATACGCAAGCACAAATGGAAGTAAATTGATCCTTGTGCCTTGTACTTATGCTTGCGTCGTAGTAAAAACCAAGCTTTGAAAAGTTCTCAACCTAAATGACTTCAATTCTATTTATACTTATATCTAAGCAGTTCCCAGAAGGAACTACTTCTAACATAGCATCGTTTCTCGCGAACGATTTTAAAGAATAAATCAAGGGGAGTGACCATATAATGGTAAGTATCACTATATTGCGTCGGCGTATATTTAGAGTCGGAAACTTCCTGTCATCTATGGTCTTTAAGTAACAGTGTACGTTAAAACCAGACAACTGCGGCGATTGTATCTTCCCCACATTAGGACGTCTTGGTTTTCAGACTGAAAGTACATCAACCTATGGATAACACATTTTTAAAATAAAATGGACAAACACTCTGTATTGAATCAAAGTTTCTGTGTAAAAAGATCTCACGCGTTTATCAATAGCCAAGAGAGGCTTCCAGTTTGCTTTTTTCCCCTAATAGAAATGTTATTACAATATAATTCAGGAAGCTTTTACGAAAAGAAAATCATATGTTTAATATAGAAGAAACAAACGTGGCAACTTTTGAAGTTTATGGGACATGAGTTGTTTCATGTTCAAACCAAAAAGATGGACCTTTTGCTGTCCTTGCAGGCTGGTGCAAGGGTTAGAGAGAGAGGCAGATAACATTACGCCTTTGACGGACGAGAGAGTCGATTACACGCACACCTAAATCCCAAACATTTTTCTCTGACACGGAATGTACCAAACTCTCCATGTTGTCCGGCGTTACGGTTCGCGCTCATGATTTCAGCACTGCGCGCGCATATCAGAACTTCGAATTCGACTCTGGTTGTGACGTCATAGTTGGTGGCTGACAACCGCGCAAGCGCAGACTAACGCGGCGGGGTAATATCATCATTCGAGAGAAATGAATAACTGAAAAACAAAAGAACAACGAAAGTCGGGACAGCTTTTTCGTCAGATGACGGAAATAGATGTTTAGTAAGAGCTGAACAATGATGAAAAATGTTAGACATATTTCTGAGGGAACTTTCTATGGTCTACGCGTTACTAACAAAGCCAAAAATGTCAGCTTGGATAAAAAACTACGGACACTAGAAGCCTGTAAGGATGCTCAGAACCACTGCTATAGGAAAGAGGAGAAAGACTTGATAAATACCCTGATGAGGCTTCAAAAAAGTAAAGAACACTATCACCATACAGACGAGTTAGTACGAAGGCATGTTGACCATACTGAGCACAAGCATCATGGCCGTCAACCTCAAAAAAGCTCATCTAATGCTAGTTTAGTAGCCCCATTAACCCCTGTGCCCAGCCTTGCTAAGATCAAAGTGCCCATCCAGATGCCTCAACACCCTGTACCTGAAACCATGGTAATGGGATCCGATATTCATCGTACAACCGGGTTTACCAACTGTGTGATATGCCGGTTACCTCGTAATTCCCAACTGAAAGGGACGGATATTTGTCGGTGTGAAAAGGGACCAGACAAAGGTACGCATCATATGCACCCTCCTGCTTGCCACGAAGACAAAAAAAGACCCGAGTACCTACATGCAAAGGAGAAGAAAGAGTTGTACGAGAAATTGCATCCTAGAAAAGATGATGAAGGCAAGGGTGAAGAAAAACGGGGCGAAACTGACCAAATGTTCCTGGAGAAGCTTCAAAGAGACATGCAGCACGTGATTGAAGCCCCGTTGCAGCTGAATAAGGAATACGGATACGACAGACACAGTCCACACATCTTTGACAAGGGACATTTACGACGGAGAAGAAGTAGTCTGGTTGACGAACGATTACGTAATCACAGAGGCAGCATCTTGGAAGAAGGACACTATGTAATACCAAGAGACCAAAGACGAATGACCAACGAAATGTACGAATCGCGTCAAAGAAACGATAGTTCAGGTGGCGAGTCGTGTTATTCAGTGGGCGAAATCAAGAGTCGTTCATCCACAATGGACGATCCAGTATTCTACCGCAAAACGTTTAGAATCACCCACTCAGCACAGTATCCACCATCACCACCAGAGAAACGACACTCAGACACGGGTCTTGGTAGTCCTGGTTTTTCTGCTCACGATGATTTCACACTTGCCTAGACTGACGGCGTGGAATCATGGTAATAGCACAGAGGCCTTCCACGGTCTTATTCACCCTGACAACATTATAAACCATCACCATTACCTTCCCTACGAGGCAGAGAGGGCACACAAACGTAATCACAAACATAATGGGGGTCACCATGACGACCGTCACCATGGTGACCACCATCGCCATGACGACCATCATCATCATGGTGACCATCGCCATGACGAACGCCATCACCATGGCGACCATCATCACCATGACGACTATCACCATGAGAGACCCCATTTACATGGTTACTACATCCATAAGTATGACCACACAGGAACCCGTCAGATAGCTCATATTCCATTGGGTGCGAATAGTCACATCGCGGAAATGATACACAAACAGTATGAGCCTAAGAGTAATCATTACTCGTTGCTAAGCAACTTACGTCAGCTGCTCAGTGTTTATCAGCGAATGGACGAGACAATGCCTAGATATCCCTGGCCAACTCCTCCGACCACAGAAGTAACAAAAGAAGAATTCCAAAAACTCAAAGACTGTAGGTAAGAAACCATACCAACAGATTAACATGGGGTTGGGCCCGGTCTTTCCAGGTCACCATGGCAACCATTCCACATTCCAACCCTGGCATGCACCCCTCACACTTAGTGGAGTAATCAGTGGAAACAGGAACCTACCTGAACAGTACTTACCGTGACAAGGGAGGGGAGGGTGGGCAAATGTTCAAGATCTAATTGTAGCATCCGCAACTATCATTAACAAGGCTTGATGGCATGCATTTCAAGCCTCGTGTAATCCTCCCGTGTCACCCCACCCAGGGGCGGATTTAGGGGAGGGGTGCAGGGGGTGCGCACCCCCTCCTGAGACGAATTTGAGTCCTATTTTCTCAACTTTTTTCCAAAATATCCTCTCGGCAGTTCCTCCTGAAGACGGTGCACCCCCTCCTGAAGACAATCCTGGATCCGCCCCTGCCAACTGCAGGTACCCGGGCGGGACCACTGGTTAGCATTGTTTTGATTTTAAACTAAATTATGTTTAGCCTCGTTTTGATAATGCACTCATAATGAATAATAATGAACCGTTTGGATGAAATTAATTTGTGCCAGATTCCACTTCCGCAACATTGTTCATAACACAGATGTCTACGACTGTAAAAAAGGAACCTCAAGGCATGGACTTAGTGTGATCCTGGGAAATCTTTGCGGAATGGAATTTGTATGGATACGAAAATAAAACCTACACACACCCACACACCCCGTTACGCAAGGTTGCGTGTTACGTATACGCAACCTTACGCGAGAATTTCACAACAATGAATTAAAATCTACTATATCAAAATACTTAGAATTTCGGGCAGCGTACCGCGTTTTACTCTAAAACAATTTATCCTTTTAGCAGCTAGGCTTATTTAAGTAATTCCAGGGTTGTGCAAACCCTTAGGCAAGCCTTTCCCAACCCAAGCACTCCTGGCTTTTCACGGACATTTCCGGGGTAGATCCAGGATTATCGTTCAGGCCGAGATGGAGCGTTATAGAAATGGGAAACCCTCCAAAGAATATTTTGAAATAGTATCAAGAAGAAAAGGGTCGAAAGTCATTTCAGGAGAGGGTGAACCTAACCCTGCACACCTCCTCAAATCCAACCTTGCTTTCGTGACATTTTTACAATTTCTCTGACCAAATAAAATTCCCTAACCTTGAAAAATTTTCAGACTTCCCTAACGTTTCACGGGAACCCTGAATTTAACCTTCTTTTGGTCTCTCTCTCTCTCTCTAGATACTTAAGACTTCCCAAGGGATCCGAAGAAACAACAATCGAAAGTCCAGTCTTTCACTAAGTTTAACAGTACCTATGGGGACGTTTGATGTGTGAGTTCGGTACATTGTGTAAAAATCTAGAGAACTGGTGCAATAAACTTTCAGAAATATGGACTTAAATTGTTTTGGGATAGTTAAGTAGCTAGGGCATTATGACCTAAATCAAGGGCTTTTGGAAAGTGAAGGGTATTTGCCTTGTGTATATCTCTACTTATACCTATATATAGTTATCACAAACATTGGTTCTTTTAAACATAAAGGCTGGTTCACACTAGCGTCGGAATCAGAATCGGAATCGTAAGAAAACGACAAAGAATTTAGGGATTAGAATACAAAAGAAAGGTGTTTTCTTTGTTCCTTCCTTTGTCTTTGATTATGCTTATGCTTGGTCTTATGCTTATTGCGATGCTTATGTCGATGTCTTATGTCACACGCTTGACTTAACTATTTTGTCTTTTCCTTTGTTTTCTGCTTCCGATTCCGAATCCGACGCTAGCAGAGCCATGAGCCATTTTGGTCTCAGCTTCTAGATTCAGTCATTTCGAAAGAGTCAATGCTTGTGGAAAAAGCTATATATGTCGTACAAAAAGTCGCTTAATTTAAAATGGGTGTGGGTCTGACTTAAAAGTTAACAGAATTACGTAGATTTACACCAAAGGGAACTTAACCGAGAACACACAATTAGTGGGAACAGTTTCATATATATATTTAATTGTCGAGGAGTACCATTTATTTATACCATTTATTATTATTCCATTTACGACACAGTATCGCTTACTGGTCCGTGCCTAACTCCCTATAATACGTCTTTGGGACGAACAGCAGTAGAAAAGCTGTTTTCGCTAGTATCCCATTTAAACAGAGCACACACAGTACTCTATTTCATTTCTCAACTGCTACCACTACCTCATAACAGCTAGTTCTGGGGTGCTTACCATTCAAACCAATCCATTCGGTTGGAAATTCGTTTGCAAATGATAAAAAAGAGCGGGAAACTTGACTTGCGACAAATTGTACACGCGTCTACCTAAGAAAAGAAAAAAACCGGAAAAAGTGGATTACCTCAATCAGAAGACCGAGTTTTCCGGAACTTTCTGATCGGAATGACACACATATCATTTGTTTTTCTAACCGAAATTCCCGGTTTTTTCGGATAAATAGTAATCACCCCAAGTCTCGAAGTGTATATTCTATAAAGTTCATAGACTGTGCGTACCTTGCAAGAATTCTACTCTATCATAAGTCAATGCTCTATCTATCTAGTCCAATCCCATGCGTCCTTGCCAAGACCTCCGTCCATATTGTCATCTTTTTAAAAGGATCAGTATTTCTGAAGAAAACGATGCATTCTAGAAATGAACAAAATGAAATAAGAATGGAGTGGATATCCGCTTAAGTGTATCTTCTGATATATAGCATCGTTATTCATTTACATCTACTACTCTTTTAACAAGGGCCGGGGAAGGCTGTAACTTTCCCGATATTTCAGTTACCTTCGATGATCATCTTTAGATTAGTACTGTTCTGTACACCAGGAGAACAACGTAGGACGAGTAGCCATTCTAAAACCTTTGATTAAACAATAATGGAAAGTGTAAAGGCCCAGGCACACGACTGATGCAACATTTCCTGAAACATTGTGCGCAACACAGTTGCACCGTGTGTCCACCCCTGTAATGTTGCGCGCAACACAGTTGCACCATGTGTCCACTCCTGCATAGATTGCGCACAACAGTTGCAGGTTTAGGACCGAGTTCTAATTCTGCAATTTGCGCGCAACATTGCTGAGGTGGACACACGGTGTAACTGCGAAGTTGCAGAAATTGTTGGAAGAAATGCTGTACCGTGTGTCCACTCCTGTAACATTTCGTGTAACATACTCAATGTTGCACCGTGTGTCCACCCCTGCATTTATTGCGCGCACCATTTACAGGTTTAGGACAGAGTTCTACTTCTGCAACATTTTATGTAACACTGCGCGCAACATTACAGGGGTGGACACACGGTACAACTGTGTTGCGCGCAACATTACAGGGGTGGACACACGGTACAACTGTGTTGCGCGCAACATTACAGGGGTGGACACACGGTACAACTGTGTTGCGCGCAACATTACAGGGGTGGACACACGGTAAAACTGTGTTGCGCGCGATGTTGAAGAAATAGTTGTATCGTGTGTCCGGGACTTAAGGTGCACAACACGGACAATGACACGCGGCGCGGTCCGTTTCACGCTCATAGAAGAACCATTCCATAAACAGCCGCTGGCTTTATATAATAATCATCATCATAATCATCATCATCTTCTTCACATCACCACCATTATTAGTCAATAAAATGCATCGCTCTACAGTCTATTTCCATCTATATCAATATATACCTTTCTTCATACCAAATGGACACAAGGTCACAAAAGGAAGGAAGACACAAAAAGATCACCATACAACACATAAAGTTTCAAAATGAAGTCTAGTGGTCTCCCTCTAAGACGGACATCCTGGGTCCGTCAGTTAACATCGCGGTCAAACGTCTTTGCATGCGCAAGATTTCGCGGACGTACACGCATCCGTCTTAATCATTTGCTCGCGCTTATGCTTATTAATATGTCGCTACTGTGAACCAGGACTTAGAGAGGTGACAGAGATGTCCATTTTAAGGGATGTTCCTGAATAACTACTGCTGTAAGAGCAGATTTTGTATGACTTGGAAAACGGCACGGTCACCGCACGTACGGTTACGGCAGGAATTTCGAATGCTTTTATAGACATTACGGTACTGACACGGTCACGGTACGGCGCGGTAAGTTTCCCATTCATACCGAATACCGCTCTAATACATGTACCTTATCTGTCATGGACTTCCATTGATCCACTTGCATCATATCAAAAAGTGTACAAGACAACAAGCGCAACAACTTGTCGGACGTTTTCTTGATTGCTTTCAAGACTTGACTATCTGCCGCTATTTTCTCTGATTTGTATTCGTGTGTAGAAGCCATGAATATCTCATTGATGTAACTAAGAGTTGTATTACTGCCAGAAAAGAACATTGCAATTCCGGACAGCAGGGAAAGACCATGACGTAATGACTAGAAAAGAAAGGAGAAATCATGAATAGTGTATTGTATTTTTATCATTATGACCACTAATTTTTATCTGTCATCATCATCATCATCATCATCATCATCATCATCATCATCCGCATCATCCGCATCATCAATATCAACATTACCGCAACAATATCATTCCACTTCAACAGTTGGGAGCAACGGTTAGCTTGGTAGGAATTGTCAGGTTGGGAGGAATCGTCAGGAAATGGGTACCCCATAATTTAATGACTTAATTCATGTGACTTTGGAAAAAGAATTTCAATATTAAAACTAACGAAACAAGATTTTTACTGTATTCCAGTTGTCTCAATGCTGTCCAACGTTAGTGCCAAGTGCAATACCTACACAATCTAATTGCCTATTGCATTCACATATCTACTGCTACCACACTGCACACAACATAATTGTATGGGTTCAACTGTTACCTCATCTGATGACTGCAACTGTTGATTACTGGTTTCTGCTACAATTCTTGTCTGGCTGATAACATCCATAAACCAAGCCAGTTGTTCATCGGTTTTAAGCTTGTTTGGAGTCTTTTAGTTTATATAAAGCCTTTAAAATCATCCATAACATCAGGTTGCCAGACTGTGAATCTCCTATAAAAGGAATCACCAGTTCAGTATATGATGGTGTCTATTTTAGAGGTAGAGAGTGAAGTTACAGACTAGGAAGTATCGGTGACAAATGTAGAAGCACTGCCTACTTTTTGCAACAACAACAACAACAAATTTGTTTCACATGGGGTAGTAATACGAGCAACATTTGCTCGCCACTTGAACGCAACAATGCTACGCGAAATGTTGCACCGATTTTGTTGCTCGTATTACCACACCTTGAGGGAAGTGTTAATCCAGAACTTGACTCACTTTTCTCAATAACTGTTTAAACAACATAGATATTAAAGGATACATAAGCGAAGAAAATAATGGAAGCGCGCGCGCAAATCAAAGAAAATTGAATGCTGTAAAAACTGTAATCGCACACGGTTCTTGAACAATCACAGCGCGCAATATACCATAGAAATTATAATAAAAGACTTGCCTTGATTGGTTGAATCTAGTAACCACATGACACAAACATTAAGCCATTTGATTTGCACTTGACCACTACTAACTAAATTACATCGGATTGACACAGATTTTAGATTGGGTGTCTGTAGAAAATGACAGAACATACAGTGTGAATTGATCAAAGTGACATGCATCATGCCATCATGTACATATTCACAAGGCATGTCCCAAGTCATGTGTGAGGAGGAAATTTCTGTTACAGCATTTACAATAGATCTTTGCTATAGATGAAGGTAAAGTGTAAAGGTAAACTGCAACCTTACCCTTGTGTTCTTGTCCAATTGAATAATAAAGAGTACTGTACCTGTGTTAGTGTATCAATCTTCTCCAGTGGACTTTGAGCCAGAGAGTAAGCAAGGGCTTCTAGTATACCAGGATGCTGTCAAGATAGGAATCCAGAAAGACAATTACATCTTGCCTAAACATATTAATTAATGGCACTAATTTACCATAAGACAGCTGTCAACAGGAAATGCTTCATAGATTTGTTTTACAGCAGTACACATCCAACCAAACACTGATGCTGGGGGATCCTTTTACTTGTAGGGCTGACAAAAGTCCATTCATAATTAGCTTGACATGAAGATGAGTCCTTTGAAGAAAATGAGATTTGACATAGGGAGACAAAAACAGATATATACAGTGTGTAGATGTGCAATAGGAAAAAGGGTGGGATGATGACGGGACAGCTTATAAGGCATTAGCCTGTTTCTTCTGTATGTTTACGAGGGTGCATCTGGCTCATAGAGGTGTGGGATGCAATGCAAATTAAATGTATATGTTTGAAATACACTGATGTATACCTTGGCAAGATCAAAGCCAGTGATTACAGGTCCTTTGAGAAATTCTTGAATTCTTGCTGATGGCGCCACGAATATCAGCTTTGAGAGAGACTTGTACAGCTCTTTCTGACAGTTTGGCTGAAGAAAAGACGAGAATATAAAATAAGAGAATCAAAACAGGAAAGAGTAGAAGAGGAAAATACTGCAATGGAACTATACCTCTAAGCCAGTGAAAAGTCCAGTACTGAGCCATGATGACAAGAATGACATGAGACTGGAGGAGGATTTGGCTTGAGTGACAGCAAATTGTAGACACAAACGACTTGTCTCATCCTCTAGAAATAATCAAGAATGACATAATCTGGCATTAGGTACATAGTTCCTCATTGCTTGCCTCCTGTATACCATTCTCCAAGTACAGATTGTTTTGATGTTACATGCATGGTCTTCACAAAAGAGCAAAATTTCAATTATATCTGTTTTCATATGAATGGGAAGACTATATCAGTGTTGTGATGTCTGCAAAAATGAAGGGCTTCCAGTGAAAATGGCCTAAGTGACCTTTCTGATGAATTGCACTCACATGGTCCAAATTAGTATCAATTAAATAGCCAAATATCAATGTATGGTTATTTTGGAAAACATCACTTGGGTCATTTTCACTGGCAACCCTTCAAATATTTGAAAATCTTGTCATAACCATGCATGCTGTGTAGTGATTGTGCCATTTTCCCAGTCATACAAAAACTACTCATGCAGGATACCAATGCAACCCCTCCCTACTCCACCCTCCTGTACACATTTTATGTACACACTTAGGGGGGAGGGGAGACCAGGTGTAACACAGGCTAAGTCTGCCCACCAAACAGATGAATATCTATTCTTACCAAATGCACTCCTCATGATAGGACCCAATACTGATGCCCAGTTAACAGGAGGGAGGTTGACTTGTGGACCCGTTATCATGGAATTGAGAACAACACTGACCACAGGGCTAGAGTACTGTAGATGAGGACCTTGAGAAAAACAATAACAGTTACAAGTTGCATCTTTGCTTTTTACATAAGACACTCTTAAGGCGTGGGAAAAAATTGTGCAAATGTTTTTGCAAAGTCCCATTGGTAGATGAGAGCAAAATTACTACTCCATGTGTACAGTACCAATTGAAACTTTTTGACACACAAACAATTAAAAGGATAGCATACCAAATAGGTCATACCAAAGCAATTGGCTGATTGTTCACCTGCTGTCAGCAAACAGTTGACCAAGTCACCCAACAGTCAGGCAATTCATATTAGTTACATTGGTTTAATAATAATAAATAATAATAATATTTATTACTTATAACGCGCATTTTCCATGTGGCTATGATCAAATGCGCAAAGAATGAAATGCGCATTTTCACTGCTTTTCATACCTTATAATGACAGTTGATTTGGTACGTTGTTCTTTTAATTAGTTTTACCACTCTACTCTTTACAACAAATATTTAACAGCTAAAGGTCTTGAAATGTTTATATTACTTAGTACACATACCTGTTTTACCAGCATCAACAAGGAAATCAAATACAGCACGTAAAACACTTGTGTCTGGTAAATAGTTGTAGTTGGCTGGGACTGGATGGTACATAATGGCAAATGAAAAAAATGACAATTTAATAAAACATTCACTCTAAGTATCCCGGTGCAATATAAGACTGAGTTTTACGAGTGCCCCACTCACCACCTCCAGGAAAGTTGGTGTTACCTTTTTACCCACTCCCCCCCCCCCCCCCCCATTAGTTGTCAATGCAATGACTAGGAACAGGACAACATTTTTGCTTCCATAAATTTTGAGAAGTTTTACAGCTGCAGTCCAATAAAATTTAAGTTCAATAAAATTGCTGTACTTGTTGTCATTAAGATTTTAAGTTGAATGATGGCTTACCACTAGTTTTGGATATAGGGCTTGAGGTGGCTGCAGAATATGTGTGACCCAGTAACCAGGCAATGTTTGATGCTAAGCCAATGTCTTGAGGAGATGACACAAACTAAAGGGTAGTCAAGCAGTAATTAAGTCAATCAAACTGAACTGAAGGTATAACTTCATCAACCTCATTATAAAATGATAACAATCTGGCCTTACACTCTTTAATGTCTTCAAGATACTCATTGCTTTTCCCTGGCCAACAGTTTCCAAATCAGCAGCTGTACTGTCAATCTACGTTAGACAAACAACAATATTCAAGGGAAGAAATCAAAAGTAAAGAAAGACAATTCCAGTAAAAACAAGGAGAGCTTTATTTTAGTACTATGACTGCACAAACAGAGTTTCCTCTGATCCTTCTCTGTGTTGGTTTCATCTTTGTTTAATGTTCAATGTGCATGTATACTGTACATGTCATGTAGCTCTGTGTAACAGTGGATGCCAGTTGCAGAGCCATAATAGGGAGAGGGTAGACTGCAAGGGGGCACCATTTTTTAGCTTTTGCAATTTGAAAACTTAGAAAATATTTTCATAACTGATGATGATCACTGGAGAGCGGTCGAAATATTAAAACAAGAAAACATGTCAACAATATTTCTTCTCGTCCTTACATTTATATTAGAAAATATTATTTATCAGCTAACCTGGAAGAAACCTTGCTCAGACCCAAGCAATCCCATGAGGCCATTAACCCCTGCAAGTTTCTGTGGACTTGAAACTTCCTTTAAGGCACAAAAAAATAGAATGTCTAAGGCACTGTTAAAGGCACTGGAATATTTATTCACAACATTACCTTGCTTTCTACCCATGTTTCCCAGATTTCACGTTGTTGTTTGACAGTTTCAGCCATTCCAGCATGTCCCCCAATGAGTAAGGCATGAAGAAGAAGACCAAGCGATAATGACACACCCACTGCCTGGAAGACATTAGCAACTACATATACTGTCGACTGCACGTACAGTAAATCACAGTGTTTGACAAACGTTGCTCTCAAAATCAAACATGCAAAGATATAGCAACCTGGGACTATGCATCTTTTTGACATTGTTCACAAGAAGTTCCACCCATGGCCAACAGGCAACCTCAAATAGTTGGCTGCCTATTTGTCAGGTAAGAAACGAATATCAAGCAACTGTCAGTTTTGACAGTCTGCTGATAGCAGATTTGGTAAGCTTACGTTATTTTACACTTTTACTGTTATCATAATACATTATACCATAAGGACAGAACTATTGGTACATTTACATATTAGATGTTTTCCAGGATGCAGATCAAATATGCACTGATAAAATGTATACCTCATTCTTTTCTATAGCCAGATTTTTTAATATCAAAACACACTGTAAAGCCTCTTCACCATTAATAATACCAGTGTGATAGGCATTGGCAGTCACAAGGGAAAAGCTGAATGAAAGTGTCTGAAATGAAACAAACATGATTGTCATATTTCCTATTAAAATTATCATATACCCCACTGGTCTAGGGTCAAATTAGTTCGTAAATGTCCATGGCAATTGTCAGTAGTAAAATATTAATTGCTCGTGTGATATATTAGGATGACTCACTTGCAATGCTTGACTTGGTTTTTCATTTTCATCGTTGTTGAGGATGGCCTTTAACTTTTGATGCATAGACAAGAGATGTACTCTAGAGTCTACAATGTTTTCTTTACAAAGAGATGACAAGGCAAGGCCTATTCCAAGAGATGCACCTTCCCTATATAACAATTTGGACGTGTTAATCAGATGATGATAATGATGATGATGATGTTGTTGATGATGATGATTGTGATGATGAAGAATACATCAAGTGATCAACTCACGTATTTTCAAGATCACAAGATAAAGCTGCAGTCTCCAGAACATCCAATGATGTTGTCATCATCATATATCCCTATCAGAAACATTGACACCTCTATTAACAAATGCAATGTCAAACTTAGAGGGAAATAATCACATTTCAATTGCAGCCAATGCATGGAAATAACAAAATGAACTTACTTCATTCCCTGCAAGTTCACTAAAAAGAAGAAAATTACATGTAATTAAGTCAATATCACAGAAAATGATTAGCACATGATATATAAATTTGATATAAATTTAATAATCACATTATTTTAGACTGGCAAAGGACTCAAGCAGTGCAAAGGGCAGTGCATCAAGGGGTGTTAAACTATACAATGCAAAAATGTTGCTGCAATGTTTGCAGTCAACCTGTCTTACAATGATTTTGTGCGATGCAGGGTGTTAAATACAGCTGACAATAGTTTATGCATCTTAAGGTAATGTTACACAAGATGATTTGCAACAACAATTTTCTGCACAACACTTGGTGAAATACAGAATTTTGCATAAGTTTTTAAAATTCAAATCAAACAATTGCAATGTGTTGCCTAAGTAAAAATGTCACTAAAAATCTTAGTTTTGTATGTTCAACAGCATAAACTTTACCAGCAACAATGTTGCACAGAAAATCATTGTTGCAAGTCGTCTCACGGTGTCTCACGTAACACCACCTTTATTCTGCATAACACTACTATGAAACCATTTGAAGAGAAAATTGCACTGTGTAACAGCACCTTTAACTTAGGGGGAATATCATATTTACCTGAAATGCTCTTCATAAAGTTTGCTCAACAACAAACCAAGTCCTAAACTACAGTGAACTTGAATCACAGCTGAACTACCAGCTCTGAAAAAAAGCACATCATCAGTCAACCACTACAGTCTAAATGAGCTAGTGTTAGTCACCCATCAAGACATCTCTTTGAGTAAACATTTTAGAGGGTGGGAAGGGAGGTTAGAGTGAGTGGTGCAGATGGAGGGAGGAGAGGCAGACTAATTGCGTCTTCCTCTAGAACAAGAGTTCTGCTAGGTTTTTCATTCATTTTTCTCTTTCCATTTTATAGTCAAAACAAGCAAATATTTACACTATAAAAGTGATTGGTAATAGTGAACAATCTGCACTGTATGGTAAGTGGTCAAGAAATGGTCGATAAGTGGTTGATAAGTGGTTGGTAAGTGGTTGATAAGTGGTTGGTAAGTGGTTGATAAGTGGTTGATAAGTGGTCAGTAAGTGGTTGATATGTGGTGGATAAGTGGTGTAAGATAACAGTAATAGGTGGTCAGTATGGTAAGGTAACAGTTAGGTAAGTAAGTGGCTGACAAACCAAGTTATCCACCACTTACTGTATGGTGCAGATTGTTCACTATAATTACTGATGGCGATCTTCACCTAAAGCTTCATTCAAAACAGTTGTTTGAGGAGCAAAAGAGGAAGGAAATTTGATCTTAATAGGCCATATGCACTAACAGGTCACATGACCCTATCTTCTCTAAATCGAGCAGCACCATCAAAATGAACTCCAAAAAGTGAAAGAGCACCTCGATATTAGTAAAAGTGCAAAGTTTCAGTTTATAAGATGAATAAGAGAAAAAATGACAGTAAATTTAAGATTGGAAATTTTCTTAAGATTCGTTCGGAAAAGCACGTTGGATGGCAAGCTCGTGCCATCCAACGCGCTTTTCCGAACGAATCTTAAGAAAATATTCAATCCTAAATTTGCTGTCATTTCTCCTGTATTACATCTTAGGAGCTGAAAATTTGCTGCTTTTACTAATATCGAGGTGCTCTTTCTATTTTTGGCGTTCATTTTGACGGTGCCACTTAATTTAGGGGAGATAGGGTCACGTGACCTGTTAGTGCATATGGCCTATTATTAAAATTAATACAAATTTATAGATGAAGCTTAGATAACAAGCTTTATTTTACCAGAAAATAAAAGTCCTGAATGCTTACTTGGGCTGTCCTGGTACTCTTTGTTTCAAGGCCTCATTAAAGACTTTGACTCTGTCAGGATCTAAAGTAACGAGAACTGGAACCATCTGAGACAGGGACAAAGCTGCACAAGCACGAGCCAGGAGGGAGCTTGCTGTAGATGTAGGAGAAGACACCTGGCACAGAAATCAGTAGCAATGGCAATGTGCATGAATGTATATGCAATTGAACTGTATGATTAAACATTTTCGCTAATTTTTTGACCTTTTTCAATGATGCTAATATTTCTTGAAAGACCCAATAACTTTGCAGGCCCATTAACTTACTGAATAAAGTTTATGGGTGCTTTTCAAAGCACACATTATTTTTTCAATTTCTATTATTATTTTTACAGGCAAGCTTATGGGTCCTCATGCACTCCCATAATTTTCCCAAAAAAATTAATGGTCTTTTGAGAAATGGTCTTATTAATTAATTAATGGTCTTTTGAGAAATGGGCTCTAGAATACTAATAACAATAATGACAAAATCAGACGTAAAACATACAATGTACTAAGAATAAAATGCATTGTATGTAGAGACTTTTGGTTTTTTTTTGCTTTCAAGATGTCATGAAAATAGGAGTACATGATATGAGTGATCACACTGTAATTAATATTTATTTAATATTTTTCCCCTTGTAATGTGTAGTTCCAGAAAATATCCAAACCCCCACCATGGAGAGAACTGGAAATTCTGGAGGGGAGGGGGGTCAGAAAAAGAACAACATTACAGAGTTTGTATGGAAGAAAAATGGAAGTTCCAGGGATAGGGGGGGTCAATTTACAAATTCCATTCATGGTGGGGTATGGATATTTTCTGGAACTACACAATAAAATACAATGTAGCTCTACCTGTTGACACCATGTGAGAGGAGCTGTCTGTGCTTTGTAATTACCATCAAGTACCACCATAAGAGTGTCTGCTATCATACACAACCACTCACGGGTACGATGACGTTCATCAACCCCATCACTTGATTGGTTATCAGAGGATTGTGATGAAATGTATGTTGATACTGCCACAGCAAGCCCTGCTAAGGCTAGAACTGAATTCCCTTGAACAGAAGGATTACCTCTACAAAGAAAAATTTAAAAAGTCTGTAGTTATATTCAGGAGCATTGTACAGAGTACATACAATAAAATTTGAAATTCAAGACTGCTGTCCTTTTTAATCTACAATGTAGATGAAGTAGAAGAAGTGAAAAAAAGTATCAAAATGAATGTGGTTGCCATGGTAGCTCACCGAGATGCTGATTGCAACTGTTCTGTTAATGTGTCACGTGTCCTGTAAAGAAAAATTAATTCAATTAATTCAAATAGCTGTTCTTACTATTGCCAGTTAATTAAAGGTACACTGTAGTAGACCCATTAAAAATAATGATGAAACAATTTTTGGGAGAAATATTTTTCTCTTAAAATATATAAAAACCTATATATAGAAAATAGCAGTCGATAAATTAAACTAGCTACAATGTGTAATAACTTAACTTATTGACTTACCACAACCATGCATTGTTCTGCTTCTCATCAGCTTCTTTTTTGTCTTGTATATGCCCACGACTAAATTGCATAGCAATTTCTTCTTTGCGACCCTAAGATACGCACATAATACAAATAATTTTGAGTATCAGTTTCTGATAATCATTTATAGAACAGCGATTATTAACATCATGTCATTCTGCAGAAATCAAACCATAATGATGATGATGATTCATGGTTACCATCATCATCATCACATCAATTTTCAACATACCAAAACACAAGCATGATAGAGTCTTGCCATAAACATTGTCCATCCTTGAGGTAATAGTAGATTTCTGTGCCATTCTGAAGGCTGTATAGGCACCTAGAAAACATTCAAAATATCTAATAAAGACATGCAAAGTCTGGCAAGTCCAATTGCTATGTGTACATTATTTTATTTGCAACTATGGTAAGTTGTAAAAACGTGAGTGCAGTAAGGATGTATTATACAATTGTAGATATGAAATGAGAAAATTCAATTGTCACAAACAAAGGAATCAAGATGAGGCTACATGTATGCATACCAAGGGCGGATGCATGGGTGCAGGGGGTGTGCACCGCCTCCTGAGATGGCTTTCAGTCCTTAAATTCTCTCAATATTTTTCAAAAATATCCTCTTGGCAGTTTCCAATTTATGTAATGGTGAACCCCTCCTGAAGATGGTGCACCCTCTCCTGAAGATAATCTTGGATCCACCCCTGCATACTGCTCAGTCATGTGTAACAGGACAAAAAATTTATGACATTTATGCAAGCCATGTAACCTAAAACTAATTTCTTTGCATTTGTCAGGTGATCAATGCAATCCTGGGACTTGACCATGTAGTTTTGCTCATACATGTACCTCATGAAGTAGTGAGTCTAGCATATGCCTGTAGCTCCTAGCACAATTCAAGTGATATCTACGAGCTCTTTTGCCTTCATGTTCCTCAAATGGGGGCTCATAACAGAACAGTAATCCAACTGCAAATACACATAAACAAAATGCTACCATGGATCTGTTAATCTTTGCTTCCTTTTAGAAATACATGTAATACAGATTATTGACAAAAGTATACTCTTAATATTTATGTGTATAATTATTAATTTTGAATGGATGAAGTAGGAATAGCCTCATATTGTTGGACTGCATAAAACCAAATCTACTTAAGTCTGCTTCTTTCAAATGAATTCAAAATTAACATGCACATATTAAATAATTATTAAGCATTACTGTAACTTTTTTACTTTTCTTTCAACTTAGTTACAGACCTGCAAGTCCAGTATTAAGGCCTGGTGTCTTTGACTTTTCATACTGAGATTCCAGGAAAGACGGAATACCAGTCAGTGATTGGTCACGTGACTTATTTGCACGTGTTGCATTATGGACTACTCCACGTGGAATGGTAGACGATTCTTGTCTTATGAGTGATGTTAGAAATCCCTGAAAATCTAATTCAAAATAATTCTAGTTGAATAAAATGTAGAGTACAGTGAGTATAGTAAACCTTACCCACTGCACTGCACACCTTACCCACTGCACTAGCTATACACCTTACCCAATGCACTGTACATCATACCCACTACACTGTACACCTTACCCACTGCACTATACACCTTACCCACTGCACTATACACCTTACCCACTGCACTGTACACCTTACCCACTGCACTGAACACCTTACCCACTGCACTGTACACCTTACCTACTGCACTGTCCACCTTACCCACTGTACTGTACACCTTACCCACTGCACTGTATACCTTACCCACTGCACTGTACACCTTACCCACTGCACTATACACCTTACCCACTGCACTGTACACCTTACCCACTGCACTGAACACCTTACCCACTGCACTGTACACCTTACCTACTGCACTGTCCACCTTACCCACTGTACTGTACACCTTACCCACTGCACTGTATACCTTACCCACTGCACTGTACACCTTACCCACTGCGCTCTCCACCTTACCCACTGCACTGAACACCTTACCCACTGCACTGTGCACCTTACCCACTGCACTGTGCACCTTACCCACTGCACTGTGCACCTTACCCACTGCACTGCACACCTTACCCACTGCACTAGCTATACACCTTACCCAATGCACTGTACATCATACCCACTACACTGTACACCTTACCCACTGCACTATACACCTTACCCACTGCACTGTACACCTTACCCACTGCACTGCACACCTTACCCACTGCACTGTACACCTTACCCATTGCACTACACACCTTCCAATGCACTGTACACCTTACCCACTGCACTTTACACCTTACCCACTGCACTGCACACCTTCCAATGCACTGTACACCTTACCCACTGCACTGTACACCTTACCTACTGCACTGTCCACCTTACCCACTGTACTGTACACCTTACCCACTGCACTGCACACCTTACTCACTGCACTGTGCACTAATTTACCCACTGCACTGTACACCTTACCCACTGTACTGTACACCTTGCCCACCACATTGTACACCTCACCCACTGCACTGTACACCTCACCCACTGCACTGTACACCTTACCCACTGTACTGTACACCTTACCCACTGCACTGCACACCTTACCCACTGCATTGTACACCTTACCCACTGCACTGTGCACCTTACCCACTGCACTGTACACCTTACCCACTGCACTGTACACCTTACCCACTGCACTGTGCACCTTACCCACTGCACTGTGCACCTTACCCACTGCACTGCACACCTTACCCACTGCACTGCACACCTTACCCACTGCACTGCACACCTTACCCACTGCACTGCACACCTTACCCACTGCACTGTGCACCTTACCCACTGCACTGTGCACCTTACCCACTGCACTGTGCACCTTACCCACTGCACTGTACACCTTACCCACTGCACTGTACACCTTACCCACTGCACTGTACACCTTACCCACTGCACTGCACACCTTACCCACTGCACTGTACACCTTACCCACTGCACTGCACACCTTACCCACTGCACTGCACACCTTACCCACTGCACTGTGCACCTTACCCACTGCACTGTGCACCTTACCCACTGCACTGTACACCTTACCCACTGCACTGTACACCTTACCCACTGCACTGTGCACCTTACCCACTGCACTGTGCACCTTACCCACTGCACTGTACACCTTACCCACTGCACTGTACACCTTACCCACTGCACTGTACACCTTACCCACTGCACTGCACACCTTACCCACTGCACTGCACACCTTACCCACTGCACTAGCTATACACCTTACCCAATGCACTGTACATCATACCCACTGCACTGTACACCTTACCCACTGCACTATACACCTTACCCACTGCACTGTGCACCTTACCCAATGCACTGTACATCATACCCACTACACTGTACACCTTACCCACTGCACTATACACCTTACCCACTGCACTGTACACCTTACCCACTGCACTGTACACCTTACCCACTGTACTGTACACCTTACCCACTGCACTGCACACCTTACCCACTGCATTGTACACCTTACCCACTGCACTGTGCACCTTACCCACTGCACTGTACACCTTACCCACTGCACTGTACACCTTACCCACTGCACTGTACACCTTACCCACTGCACTGCACACCTTACCCACTGCACTGCACACCTTACCCACTGCACTAGCTATACACCTTACCCAATGTACTGTACATCATACCCACTGCACTGCACACCTTACCCACTGCACTATACACCTTACCCACTGCACTGTGCACCTTACCCAATGCACTGTACATCATACCCACTACACTGTACACCTTACCCACTGCACTGTACACCTTACCCACTGCACTATACACCTTACCCACTGCACTGTACACCTTACCCATTGCACTACACACCTTACCCACTGCACTGCACACCTTCCAATGCACTGTACACCTTACCCACTGCACTGTACACCTTACCCACTGCACTGCACACCTTACCCACTGCACTGCACACCTTACCCACTGCACTAGCTATACACCTTACCCAATGCACTGTACATCATACCCACTACACTGTACACCTTACCCACTGCACTATACACCTTACCCACTGCACTGTACACCTTACCCACTGCACTGCACACCTTACCCACTGCACTGTACACCTTACCCATTGCACTACACACCTTACCCACTGCACTGCACACCTTCCAATGCACTGTACACCTTACCCACTGCACTGTACACCTTACCTACTGCACTGTCCACCTTACCCACTGTACTGTACACCTTACCCACTGCACTGCACACCTTACTCACTGCACTGTGCACTAATTTACCCACTGCACTGTACACCTTACCCACTGTACTGTACACCTTGCCCACCACATTGTACACCTCACCCACTGCACTGTACACCTCACCCACTGCACTGTACACCTTACCCACTGTACTGTACACCTTACCCACTGCACTGCACACCTTACCCACTGCATTGTACACCTTACCCACTACACTGTACACCTTACCCACTGCACTGCACACCTTACCCACTGCACTGTACACCTTACTGCACTGTACACCTTACCCACTACACTGTACACCTTACCCACTGCACTGTACACCTTCCCCACTGCACTATACACCTTACCCACTGCACTGCACACCTTACCCACTGCACTGTACACCTTACCCACTGCACTGCACACCTTACCCACTGCACTGTACACCTTACCCACTGCACTGCACACCTTACCCACTGCATTGTACACCTTACCCACTGCATTGTACACCTTACCCACTGCACTGCACACCTTACCCACTGCATTGTACACCTTACCCACTGCATTGTACACCTTACCAACTGCATTGTACACCTTACCCACTACACTGTACACCTTACCCACTGCACTGCACACCTTACCCACTGCACTGTACACCTTACCCACTGCACTGTACACCTTACCCAATGCCCTGTACACCTTACCCACTGCACTTTACACCTTACCCACTGCACTGCACACCTTACCCAATGCACTGTACACCTTACCCACTACACTTTACACCTTACCCACTGCACTGTACACCTTACCCACTGCACTGTACACCTTACCCACTGCACTATACACCTTACCCACTGCACTGTACACCTTACCCACTACACTGTACACCTTACCCACTGCACTGTACACCTTACCCAATGCACTGCACACCTTACCCACTGCACTGTACACCTCACCCACTGCACTGTACACCTTACCCAATGCCCTGTACACCTTACCCACTGCACTTTACACCTTACCCACTGCACTGCACACCTTACCCAATGCACTGTACACCTTACCCACTACACTTTACACCTTACCCACTGCACTGTACACCTTACCCACTGCACTGTACACCTTACCCACTGCACTATACACCTTACCCACTGCACTGTACACCTTACCCACTACACTGTACACCTTACCCACTGCACTGTACACCTTACCCAATGCACTGTACACCTTACCCAATGCACTGTACACCTTACCCACTGCACTTTACACCTTGCCATCTGCATCCTACACCTTTAGAGTGCAGTTGCTAAGGTACTTTGTAAGGCATTACCTTGTAATGTATCTTTGTGTAGTCCTGATAAAAGAGACATGTATACCACTCCAGGGGGTTTAGATGCATTGATAACATGCTCAAGTGCTTGCAAGTCTTCTTCAGTGCTGGCTTTTTTGGATGACATCATCTTCATCTTAATAGGGTTTCCAATCTAAGTTTAATGAACACAATTATCAATGTCCAATAATCTACATCAGCTGTCTACAGCAGTTTGTGTGGAGCAGACTGCACCATACCTGGGGCATGTCAGTGCGGTAATGTCTATAAAAACATTCAAAATTCTCTGCTGTAACTGTGCTATTTTTCAGGGGGGTGCAGCATTATAGAAATTGGAAACTATCCAGAGGATATTTTGGAAAAATGTAGAGAAGAAAAGGGCCCAAAGTCATCTCAGGAGGGGTGCGCACCCCCCTAAATCAGCCCCTGACATGACAATGCCATTTTCACAGTCATATAAATCTGCTTTACGTACACATTTGTGTCACTTACTTGCTCAGGAATATGATAAAGCTTGAAATCATCCACATCAAACTTTGAGAGAGCATTAAAAGCAGCACTAGTAACTGCTGGGACCTAGAAAGAGACAATTTGATAAATGAGGAATGAAGAGACTTTTGGTTGCTGTTGTCAGTGAATTAATCATTACCTCATGTTGTATTGTCTTCCAAAGGAACACGAGAACTTCTTTTTTGAAATCCTGCCAAAAGCGAGAAAAAAAATTAAGAAGAAGAAAGAATCCAAGTTACATTGTGTATACATACAGTCATTTGAACCTCCACTAATGGACCCTCTCAAAAGCAGACAGCAACCCTTGGTCCCTTCTCCTAACAAGCTCTACATTTTTATCCTCCCACAAGGAGACACCTCCCATAAGCAGACAGCAATTGGTCCCTTCTCTTAACAAACTCTACATTTTTAACCTCCCATAAGCAGACATGTCTTGTCAGCACTGACACCAATTCTGGTCCTGAGGGTGTCTACTTACATGAGATAATTTTGTAAAATGTACATTGGATGGACTCAAAGACAAAACAAATATTATAACGCAGCTATGTCAATAACAAAAGTCCTAGCCATCCATAAATTACAGTGGCACAAAATCTTTGGGGAATGTTAGATCAAAAATACAAAATGTATATTTACCTCATATTCTTGAGAGTCTGTTGCTAGACTTGGTACCAGGCCAAACAGTTCACACAAGGCCTTAACAACTGCAGGTCTTTTGTCTTGTGAAAGTTTGGCTGCAAGTACTCTCCATGCTGTACTCAAATCAACTACCTAAAAATACATATTTTATCAGCAGATTGTCTACAAGTACAGGTAAACTTTGTATATGTGAGATATCAGAGAAGAATCAAGCAGAAACAAGAAACAGGAGGGGAAAGGTGGAAGAATGAATGGAAAAAGGAATTAACAATACAATGTAAGAAAAAATAGGAAAGAAAAAAGCTGAAATAGGAGGAAAGGAAAAGTGGGAAGTGAATGGGAATGGAAAGGGAAGAAGGCTCTTACTAGGAAAAAAAGAGAGAATACAAGAAGGAGTGTAAAAGGGAAGAGTTTGAGAGAAATGAGAAAAGAAATATAGGATACAAAACTAAGGAATGATAGAATAAAATCCCCATATTCACAGTTTACATGACTGTATGAAAACTAGACCAATGATTACATGTATTCAAACTAAAACTTTCTTAGTACCTCAGCTTCACAAAGATGCTTGATTCCCTGTAGAGCAAGTGCTACTACAACAGAAGTAGAATCAGATTGCACTTGGTTAGCTTGTGTGTTCTTGTCAATGAGTGATGACAGTACAACAAGAAGATCAGCACCATGTTGAGAGGGCCTAACAAAGAAATACAACTACCTATTAATAATTCATGTGCACCTAATACATGTACAAATGTACATCCTCAGGAAAACAGTACATTGATCTGTGACATTATAAGCAGACAAAAATGTAAGAAGCCCTGTGAAGCTGTGCTGTAAAAACCATTTCCAAGCCCAGATTTAAGATGATGTTCTGAATGGAAGTTAGAACCTAACAAACCAATGAGTGACGTTCTTGTTATCATCACCATTTGAGAACACACACACGTAGCTGTGACTGCTGCTGACACCCAAGGTCCCTGAGGCTGCACAGGATAAAGGCGGTGTTACACGAGACAATTTTTAACAACAATTTTCAGCACAACGGCATTGCGTTAAAAATCTTTCTCGTGTAACATGACACTTGGAACGATTTTCCTTGCATTTTTTGCTTTGGCAACACGTTGCGAGTTTTTGAATCCAAGTCAGAAACTAACAACATAAAATATTGCAAGTTGTTGCAATGTTGTGTGGAAAATTGTCGTTAAAAATTGTCTCGTGCAACACTGCCTTAAGGAAGAATGTCAATGACAGATACAGTGTACAACAATTCATTTCCTCTTGCTTTATCATTGTTAACCTTTCTTTGCAGATATCCCTTATTGTAGCTGCTTTTGCAATCTGAAGCTCCATGAAGGTTTCCTCATCCTTGATATCTTGGTCATAAGTCAGGAGTGCTTTCTGAAGATGAGGGAAAATACGGCTCTGTTGGTGCCAAAGTTTCAGCAACAATCTCAGAGAAATTGGTCTCAGTGATGGAGAGACAGCAAGACTTTGAAGGGTTTTTAAGATGGGTCCAATTGTAATCTAGGGAGAAAATGGACATGTCAGAACAAATTAATTTGGTTAAAACACTTGTCGTGATTTATGCATGACTCTCAGTTAGTAGTCACCTTACCTTATGAGTAGCAAGATCAGGGATAGCATAAAGAATTTGAAGTTTTAAATCAGGGTCTGATTCCTGGCCAAGTTTACACAGAAACAGAGGTAAAAACCACAATGACTGAAAGATTAAAACCAAAAAAAATACACTTTATCTTCATTAAATGATGACAATGATCTTGAAGATGATGTTCATGATAATATATTCATTGATGAAGATGATTTTAAGTACAACAACATTACCAACCTGTGAAGGGGTTACTGCAGCAGCAGACTTCACCACACTAAGAACATCACCACAAGTAAGCTTATCAGCCTTTACAAGAAGAACTCCCAACATCAAAGAAATGTAAGATGGAACACAACTACAGGATGGCAGTGAAGACAACAATGACCTTAACCAAGTAATATTAGCTTTGTCATCCCTAGAGTTGTAGTAATGGAAAACGATTAGTTACAATAATTTATAATTGGACATTTGCAAGATGGTGTCATTTGACTACAACTACCATTGATTTTTATTCCTTTTTGAGAATAGTAGAACAATTGGCACTAATTATTTTACAAAAGAAAGTGGGCAAAGCATCCTTGGCTGGTAGTTGAGATCAAATGACACCATCGTGCAAATGTCCTATTGTGTACCTTTTCTGTGGTATTACAACACTTGAGGCACTTTCACCTTGCTCTAAATAATTAGATGGACAGGTATATTTTTTTCCTTACTTTTTTCCTTTTTTCTCCCTTTTTTCCTTTCCTTTTCTCTTTCATTCCCCCTTCCCTCCAGCTTTCCTTCCTAATTTTTTTTCTTCTTCTTGTCCCCTCTTCTTACTGTACCTGAGAATTCTCCCAACAGTTTCAGCACATGTTTTAATTTGTATCAACCACTGACCAGGCAGCACAGAGTGGTCCACCGTTGGCTTGGTTTCCTAGCAACAAGTCACAAATAAATATCGGATTTCAAAATCACACATTTGTAAATAATGTTCATAAAAGTAAACTCAGTTCTCCATGTGTACCTTGATGTTTTGTATATCTTGGTCTTGACTGAACGCATCTAGTTCAATGAAACACTTCGAAGCCATATGCTTAGCATTCTCACTATTTCCAAACTGTGCTGTACTTGAATGTGACGTTGATGACATGATTTGAAGTAAGGGAATAACAGCACCAAGGCTTGCAGTATGGATTTCCTGGTCCATTCTACAACTGCTTACAATATCTCTCCCTGTTGATTATATATTAAGTAAAGTATACTGTAAGTTAAAGTTCTCGAAGCAGAGAATTCATCCTCAATTTGCTCTTTCCTATTAGGTATTAAAAGTTACAAAGACCTATAGCTATACAGTGCATGTCTGAATCTAAGGGAAGTGAACACAAGGAATGAGTTTATAGCAATGAGATGAACAGCAAACCTCATGTGTACACAACACCTTATGTAGGAGGCTGTATCCACTAACCAACTACATTTAACAAATAGAACATCTTTTTCCATGCTATGTTCAGTAATACAGCATGCAGGAAGTGACGAAAGCACGAAAGAAGTGTAAGGAGAGCACAATCCGTAGGCGAGTGCTCTCCACACTTCTTGAGTGCTTTTGGCACTTCCTAAGTGCTGTATTACTGAACAGAGCACAGAAAAAGATGTTCTATTTGTTTTATTATATATTTTGAAGTAAATATTCAAGGGAAAAAGTTCGACTTTCTCCATACAAAAATTCAAAAGGTGCACGCGTGGTCGAGCTCGCGCTGCTGACATCAGAGCTGTGCTCCGTTATCTGATAAAGCACAGCTTTTAGCCAATCAGAGCGTGCGTATCAACAAGGGTATATAATAAATACATATAAGCCTCCTATGCTACTTGTACTATAATATACTTTAGGTCTGTTTAATAGCAAGGTTAATAGTCAAGTGAGTATAGTACATATACTTACATAAAGTTAATAGTTGGTATGCATAAAAGATAGGTGTTTCAACAAGAAGAACATTTAATGCCCAAACAGTTCTTGGCTTTGCAAAGACCTAAGTAAACATGAATTAATTATAAGCTATCAGTCAGAGTTCTATTGTATACTGTACATGATTGTAAGTACTTTTTTACAATTACAACAATTATATACCTTTGAGAACTGGCCTTGTACTCTCCTTAATAACAACAAAGTAGGCATTACATCAAAGCCACTTTGGAGTTTAGCCGACAATAAAGAGAGAAGATGATCCACAACATTCTCCATCAGATCACAAATAGATGCAGTGGTGGATGAGAGTTTGTTAGAGCCAAGAACCCACTGTGTAAATTGGTGAATCAAAATAGAAGAACTTCCAATGCTTTGTTGATCAACCTATTTTATTTCAAACAACAGAAAAAATTTACATTTATTTACAAGCAGGATAAGTTAATTTTAAAAAACTCAATTAGAATGAGCACATCCTATTTATGGCTGGTAAAATATATTGTTTACCTTGTAATACTGCATCAATGAAACTAGAAAATCCAAAATATTCTGACACCAACTTCCTTGTTGTTTTTCTGAAACTAATATATAACTGATGTTTCAAGAGCATTTATAAAAGGGAGGAAGCCAAAATGGAATAGTGAAGAAGAGGCAATTAATGCAAAAATGTTGGCAATATACACTATGATGTATTGCAATAAATTATGTACTGTTCATGATTGTGTATCTTTTCAAGAAAAGTAATTAAAAATAGAAAAAGGCCACAATAAGTAAAAATCTGACTCTGGTACCTTCAGTATTATGCATAAGTTCCATTTCAACAGTCTCTAAAAGACACAACTGTAACTGGTGCCTATAACAGTGATTTATGAGTCCTCTAGGATCACCCAGTACAAACGATAGAAATGGTTTAAGCATTTTGAAAATACTCTTGATGTTATGATTCTTGCAGCTGTAAACTCTGTTCATCAACAGGCCAACTTGATCCACAAGAAACTGACCACAGTCTGGTTGGTTTGTAATGATTGTGATAAATGGATGGGGATGGGTTCTGTAAAGCAAAACAAACTAAATATCACAAAGATGCAACCTTCTAACCTTAACTCTATATACAGACAATGCTATCATAGCAATGACTAATGCTGTTTGTGAGCCCTTCACTGTGCATGTCTTTAAAATAATTCTCAACTGACCTTTCACTGAACGACAACCTACACCAGAAAGATGATAATGGTGGCAAAGCTTTCATGCCTTTGGGTAGATGGTTGGTGGCTGGTGGTGGTGGTGGTGGTGGTGGTGAGGGGGGGGGGAGGGTGCAGCAATCACTTCAACATTGAAATACATGTACACGATTGTATGTATTGCACACATTTATTAAATGATAACATTACCTCATGCCATATGGACAATGGTACTCTCCATGTTGCTTTTCTATTATATATACCTCATGAATTAACAAACTGGTGATGGCCTGTATTATACTAGACTTGTTACTGCAAAAACGTAGAGAATAAAAAAATATTTTGTGCTTATCAGGTTGATTAGAATTTTAACTGCAACATCAAAATGTTAATTGACTTTTGCATCATGACATTGTAATACATGTACAGTGGTGGATTTTTTTTATTTTTTATTTTTTTGAGAAAATTTACTTTAGAAGGAAAAATAACCATTCTGATTCTATTTCACACACAATAGACCAGATAGTCATTCTAAAGTTACATTTTTGAGTGTGCATGCATGCCAAAAATAACCCAACCCAAAAAATTAATTGGCTCTTGTAATCTTGATGGCAGCCCCTCCCTTTCAAATTGTCTAGATCTGCTGCTGTACATGTTATATCATATGTACAGTAGATCTATAATGCCTTGCAGGCCATCAAGACTTGCAGAACAGAAAGGACTAACATGTACTACACATTGACTCAAGTAAAAGGACCTTTGCAGGGCCTTACATTGTACAACTTATAAATGCAAGTTAAGAAGCAAAGGTGACCAAGTGGTTAAAGGCATCCTGTCTGTCACCTCTGTGGCCCAAGGTTAAATTCCCAGATGGGCCATCACATCAGTGGCTTGAGATTGTTAGTTCATTCTTGCTTTGAATGATTTTTCTGTGGGTCGATCCTTCAGGTCTTCCTCCCCTCAGTATTAGTGTGTGTGTGTGAGAGTACAGTGTCCCCTACCAATTAGCTGCGCAAGTGCTAGTAGACATTGGACACTTCAATAAAAGAGTTGTTTATTATTTTAATGGAGGTTAATACATACAGTGCATAGTACGTATTGAGAGTGCTAAGTCCATAAGACATCTAACCTTGCAGATGGTAGAACATTAAGAAACCTTGTTAAAATATACTTCAAGTCTGCCTTTCCTTCTTGAACAAGATCCACCAAAGACATTGCACACTCTAGGCTGATGTTCAATAATGGATCACTACACTTATTCAATAATATTCTCAGCTCTGGAGTCTATAAAATAATAATTATATTTCATGACAATAATGCACCTATCAAAGTTAATCCAGTAAGGGGGAGTACAGGCAAAAAATATGGATTTGAAAGTGTTTGTAACTCCCTCAGTCAGTTATTTGATGGTGTCCCTATCCCCACCCCTTGCCCCCGCAGGCCTCGATTCGATAGGTGTATAACTATATACCTCTATTTTTGCATTTCTAAAATGATGATTAGCTTAAATAGAACTGTATGTTTGGTGAAAATGGGCAATGTGATATGTGGTACATGTTGTGTATAATATCAACAAGGTTTTAATATGCAAATTAAGTCATGTGCATAATAACAATATGCATGCAGTCTATTGTTATTGGTAATACCCTTCTCTCATTGGTTAGTTGGTGTATACACCTATTTCAAAAAAGGTTGTCACCGCTAAGAGCAATAGGCGATAGGTAATAGGTCATTCCAAGACAGCAAAGCACTATTGGTTTCTTAATTAAGCCATCCCAAATCTTTCTTTACACTCTTCCATCAAATATTTGGCAAATCATATGTAAATCAATTAGAAATCAATAGTGCTTTGCGGTCTTGGAATGACCTATTACCTATCGCCTATCGCTTTTAGCGGTGACAACCTTTTTTGAAATTTAGGTGTATGTGTCAGACACCTCCCAAGGATCATTCTCAGTCTCAAGTAGTTACAAAAGTGAGTGGCCTTCCCACTCACCCACCCACTTCTCCAATGTTCAGTGACCTGCTTCTACCCATGACACACCACAGGGCCTTTTGCTACTCCCCATATAATCTAATCTAATATTTTAACGATTACAAAGGAATAGTATAGTACTATCTGGTATAATCAGTCAGTCAGTCTGTCCATTATATATGTATGCTTGGAAGACTTAAATGTGTGTTTTTTGTTTGTCTGTATTTCTAGGGTCAACACGTGACGTTTGTGTTATGAGTGGGCACTCTAGACATCTGGTTTATTTGAGAAGAAGGACGTAGTGAAAGCTAGGAATAGTACCACACATACCTCAGGGGCTTTTTTCTGTAAGAGCATTACCATGTCCAAGCTTCTTTGAAACAGCACTACGCAAGCTGAAGGCGCCCTGTACAACAATTCAAGAAACCGCGCGCAATTTCACCACATATCAAAACAGAACTATTCTACACTTGAGAGCGAATTTGATCATAGTTTTAAATAGAAAATAACATTTAAAATGCTTTTAAAAAAGCACTATATATTTTCTTAATTAATAACAAATAAACTACCTGAGCTTGGACAAAAACGTTTGGAAAGCTCAATTTTCCTTTTCCCTCGTCCGCCATTTTGATTTCAATGTACCACAGGAATCCCAAGAAAACTCTTCCCCAGTCCCTGTCAAGACAGTTGGGTATTTTTCTCACTTTTCGCTTTCTTTCTCCTCGCCGTCCTTTTCATTTTATTTTCTCCTTTCATACAAAAGGGAAAAATTGCTTCATGGTATAAAATCAACACCATTCAGTGGTATATAAAAATGTTCACAGCCAAACATTTTCTATTTTCTTATGCTTGGGTCCATGTTATCTCAATGAAAAGGGAGCATTATGATGCTTGTGCTTGCGTCCATGTAATCTCAATAAAAACACAGGCAGCCCAGTGAAAAAGTGCGCGCGCTTGTTTAAATTTGCTTGTTATGCATGGGTTTCCTGTGGTAATATCCTCTCGATATCCCACGGGACGAGCACGCGCTTGTTGTGAATGGGTTTCCTGTGGCGATCCCACATATATATAAAAAAATTTTATTGCATTGCACATTGCATTGCATTTCACATTGCATTGCATTGCACAATTTGCTTGTTATGCATGGGTTTCCTGTGGTAATATCCTCCCGATATCCCACGGGACGAGCACGCGCTTGTTGTGAATGGGTTTCCTGTGGCGATCCCACATATGTATAAAAATATAATTGCATTGCACATTGCATTGCACATTGCATTGCACATTGCATTGCGCATTGCATTGCACATTGCACTGCACATTGCACTGCATTGCATGGCACATTGCATTACACATTGCATTGCATTGCACTGCACATTGCATTGCACATTGCATTACACATTGCACGCTGCACTGCACATTGCACTGCACATTGCATTGCACATTGCACAGCATTGCATTATAGACCTTTATGCCGTAACACTATTTTCCAACTTCGTATTAAGTTAGTGTTACAGCAAAAAGGTCTATTGAGATAACATGGACGCAGACGCACAGGCTCACATGCACACCACAATGGTCCGTTTTCACCGAGATAACATGCACGCAAGCACAACAAGCAAGCAGGAGAATTTTTGATCATTGTGCTTGCGCTTATGCTTGTGTCGTAGTGAAAACCAGGCCTTGGGAGACAGCTAGACGACGATTGTGACATTTTTATTAGTCTTCTTTAATATCTATCTTACATGCACGTTACTGCGATTGTCTAGATCTTCCAACTAACTACTTCTTACGCAAGGCTATCCTTTTGCAATGTCTAGCAAGGCAGGCCAAAACGTGAACAAACATTTTGGTGAACTCGATCAGATTGGACGGCGCCTTTTCCAACGTGATCAGTTAATTGCAAAAATCTTGCCAATTACGAAACCCGGTTGCCTGCTTGAACAACAAAGCTTGCTAGGAGTATTACTCAAAGATGTCAAGGCTAAGACTATTCCTATTTGATCACGTGGCACTGAAAAATTTTACAGTGGTACATTTTACATCCCTTGTTATTTCGATTACAGAAAGTTCTAATTGAATATAAGGCTGTTGCTGTGCATTTATTGGCCAGTAACCCATCACTCTCCTGTTATTTGGGACTTGCAGAAGAAGAAGAAGACATCGTTGGATGGCAAACTGAAACAAAAAAGAAATCTATAATTAAAGATAAGTTAAATCGAGAAATTGCATAAGTATTAGTAGGACGCAGATCACTTCAGCCTTTCACCTGTTGAGTCCCCAAAGGCTCGGTACTCGATCCTCTCCAGTTTCTGCTCTACTCCCAATGCGCATCATTGTAGATAACACAAGCTACCTGCGTAAATCCTTCAGTAAAATTATCTCAAGTATGTTAAGGCCTGGGTTGATGGCCAATCACGGCTAAAATCGATTTATTTTTCTTCTGTCCTTGTTTTCTGCTCAATCCTTACCAAAATTAGCATGAGTACAAAACTTCATGACCTTAACTTTTTAGGATGAAAAGTTTGGGTATTTGATGGTCACGTGACCACGAACCTCACTTCCATGATACCCAAAATTTTGAATTAAAATGGGGATATGGATATAATCTGTACTTGAAATGTTGTGGTATATTTTCACTTCTCCCGGTAAGACCTATATGACTGCGATTAGACAATTGAACTATCATTGCTCATTTAGGAGATATTACACAAAATAGGTCACGTGACCTGCTCGTTCAGTCAAACATAAGCAAATATCTCCTAAACGAGCAATGATAGTTCAATTGTCTAAACGCAGTCATATAGGTCTTACCGGTAGAGGTGAAAATATACCACAACATCTCAAGTACAGATTACATCCATGTCCCCATTTTAATTCAAAATTTGGGTATCAAGGAAGTGAGGTTCGTGGTCACGTGACCACCAAATCCCGAAAATTTTCATTCTAAAAAATTAGGGTCATGATGTCAGAAGCCAAAGAAGGTGTAGGTGAATTTCCACAAACACGACTTGGACTGGAATTTTTCGTCTCGTTGCAAACATCTGAAACAGAGAAAGACATCCGTAATTAGACAACTCGAGAAATGACATCAGTTGATACATACCACGCTTACCACGGTAGGACAGAGAACTACCTGTAAAATCTCTATCAACAGCTGCCAGTAGTGCGTGGATACCGAATCGATCGAGCAGGAATTTCTCGTTGTCGCTGCAGACATCTGAAAGGATGGCAAAATCAAAAACAAAATAGAGAAAGGAAAAGAAAAAGAAAAAGAAAAAGAAAAAGATTTTTAGAAATTTTATCAAAAATTAATATTTGCCTTTATTTAATTTTAGTTTTTTATATTTTAGTGTACTTTATATTATATTTTGTTTGTTTTATTGATTTTATTTTCAATTTTGAATTTATAAGACAAGAAAAGAAAAGTAATAAAAGTCAGAAGACTGGAAAAGAAATGAAGGAACAATAGTAATACAAAATCGAAGCGTTTTCCCTAGCCGTTGGAACTTCTTGTTCTAGTCTGAAATGATAAAAACACAAATCATTTGTCAGAAAGAATTGAGAATTCCACAAAAACAAATAGATACGACGTAACCAACACGTGATCCAAGACAGACACTATACTGGAATAACCTCTTTGACGTTAAGACAACTTTGAAAACAACTGAAAAACACTATAGAAGGAAATGTTAGTGTAGCTGGAAGAGATGTAGAGTTCAAATACTAAACCCAAGAAACAAAACTGGGTAGGAATCATGTCTTATAACATAGTCAAATACAAGAGAAATGTTATAGCGATCGAAGTGGAAGGTTTCTATCAATTCTATGTTTCATGGATTGAGTTTTTAGACTCTATGACGTTAGTAGTTCATGAAGTATGAAAATTCAATAGAAAGGAATGAATTAACAGTGAAAGGAAGAAAGAGCAACGTTGCAAACAAACATCTGAAACGAGAAAAAAAAACATGAGTATAATATAACCTGAAAAGGAAAACGAGTTAGTAT
This sequence comes from Telmatactis stephensoni, assembly GCA_029948255.1. Lineage (NCBI taxonomy): Eukaryota > Metazoa > Cnidaria > Anthozoa > Actiniaria > Isophelliidae > Telmatactis > Telmatactis stephensoni. The sequence continues at coordinate 780,799 of JALIZF010001926.1, forward strand.
AAAAACGTCGAAAACAACTAAAGATACAAAGAAAATATGTTAGTAAAAGCTGAAAGAGATGTAGAGTTCAAATACTAAACCCACGAAACAAAACTGGGTAGGAATCATGTCTTATAACATAGTCAAATACAAGAGAAAGTTATAGCGATCGAAGTGGAAGGTTTCTATCAATTCTAATGTTTCATGGATTGAGTTTTTAGACTCTGTGAGGTTAGTAGTTCATGAAGTATACGAAAATTCAATAGAAAGGAATGAATTAATAGTGAAAGGAAGAAAGAGCAACGTTGCAAACATCTGAAACAAGAAAACTGAATAATCATGAGTAACATTACATAACCTGAAAAGGAAAACGAGTTAGTAAAAACGTTGAAAACAACTGAAAGATAAAAGAAAATATGTTAGTAAAAGCTGAAAGAGATGTCGAGTTCAAATACTGCATACATGAAACTTTACTGGGTAATATACGGGAATCGCCACATAGCCATACGATCGAGACTATAGCCACATGAGAAAAATGGGGTGGAAATTTCGCAGGTTTTGTTTCGTGGCCCGAGTTTATGGAATCTATGGGTTATTAGTAAATCAAATAAGAAATACGATAAAGGAAGAATAAAAAAGGAAAGGAAGATGGAGAGCAATGTTGCAAACACCTGAAAGACAAAAAGGGAAATCGTAAGTAAACTAAAGAACAAAACGTGTTAGTGAAAGGTCGAAAACTATTGAAAGATAGTGAAGGAAAAATTAATATAAGCTGGAAGAGATGTAGAGTTCAAATACTGAACCTATGAAACATTACTGACTAGTCCAAAACAAACCGTTTCTAGAAATTAGAAAGATAGAATATTTAATTTTCTCAGTTTTGTGTCATGGGTTCAGTTTTCGAACTCTATATATTGTTAGAACTATAACATCGACTAATTCAAACAATGTATCAATGGAAGAAATATAATGAATGAATATGATAAATAACGTTAATACATGTATTACATACTGTTTATCAATGCTGCAAATCCCCACAAAACAAATGAAACAAAAACATTTTCCCACAATAAATAAACTGACAAAAATAAAAACTAACAGCCGTCAAGGCTCACTCCCATGAAAAGATACATTTTCCAAATTTAATTCATACAGAAATACAATTTTGAATATTTACAATGTTTACATATAACGTACACTATATATCTATGGTTCACACTCACTCATACACATTGCCGAAAACACACGTGTACATATATACTAAAGTTCCAGTTATTGTAAATAATTACAAATCATAATTTACAATAATACATAATAATGTACAGTAAATATCTATGATGTACACTCACTCACACACATTGCCAGATTCACATGTGTACAATAAAGTTATCATTATTGCGAAAAATACAAGTCATAATTTTCAATAATGATAATGTACAGTAAATATCTATGGTGCACGCTCACTCACACTCATTGCCGCAAACACATTTAACACTATAAATAACAATTTAACATTATCTATATATGTTAAATTCACATATCAGTGTTGCCCATACAGATTGATAAAAAGTAGTCATAATTAAAAATAGCCCAGCCCATTGGTTTTTGCGATGATAAAATCGTGGAACCATGCATTGTAATTCGGGTAAATATGTAATAAAGTCCCATGGTTTTGTGAAGTGATGATCTCGAGGTTGTGGACTCCTGTAGTTATCTGTATAGCCATAGTTCAGACCCACGGGTTTTGGCGGATGATGAAGTCTTGGAACCATTAAAATATAGCAGGTAAATGTATTATAAACCAATTCGTCTGGAGAAATCCAACTCATCAATTAAAGAAGTCCAACTCGTCAGAAAAAAATCCAACTCATCATTTAAAGTAAGAAATCCACTAACTCATCAGAAGAAATTCGACTCGTCTTTAAATGAGAAGTCAAATTTGATTGAAAAATGCCGAAAGTTGCTAGTTTAGTCATTGCCGGGAAGTCGTTGATGGTCCCGACTGGACCAGTGCCGGAAACACATACCTAGTCCTAGTCCTACTCCTATCCTAGGCAAAAACAAAACAAAAAACCCTAAAAGAAAAATGTAGAAGAAAAAAACTGAAGAAAACAAAAGAAAAAAAAAAGATTAAAAGTGAAGGGAAAATGTGTGCGTACGTTGTTAGTCGAATGAAAGGAGCTGGGATCACAGCGCAAGTTCTGCCATCCCCTCCGAAAATTTGACAAAAGTCAAGTGCGACACCTCATCTTTTGCCATGCATTATAATTATTCGTAGAACTACTGCCAATCAGCCGAAATTTTAATCCCTAGTTCCTTATCTAAAGCTACCACTAATTAAAAATGAAAAAGCTATGGTACTTGAACACTCGTCGTCGCAACCCAGTTCGGTTGTTCTTGGTAGACTTGGCTGAAACAAAAGGTGCAAATGCCATGGTGTCACTATTTGTGACAAACCATGTCATTTACGTTGGGTTAGGCCGGGCCAAAACAAATCTGATCAACACTAAATTTGGGTGGAGCTAATCTAGAGTACGACCATTACCGTCGGCACGCACAACAGTGGACTGGGGCGTGGGGGGAGGGGTGGGGATAGTCGGGAATGAAAACGTAAAAGTAGTTGTGCGTACCGACCGACGTTGCAGCCTGACCAGCGCTAACCTTAAGACCTACGTCGCCAGAAATCTAAGCGCCCTACGCGCGTTGTAGTAGACTGGCCAGTTAGCAACTATAATGGTTAAATTCTACATCTAAAGATCACGACACAGACTCAGACTACAAAGGAGGTCTCTCAATTTGAGAGTATATTGTCGATCAGGTCCAATGGCTCCATAGGTGATCCAGCGTTGTCTTCTCGTAGGCCTAAGCATTTATTGAAAGCTAACCTAAGCAGGTCAATTGCATCCGGCCCGAAATGCCGATCCAAAAGCTAATAGATCCGACCTAGTTACATGTGGTAGCTTGCTCTAATGCAACTCGTTTGGTCCATATGTATGAACTATGGATCCCTCCTAGTCCTAGCTAATGCTAAGTGAAATTCCCATACGTTTTGGGGTACTAGATGAAATGGACCCTCTCACTTGTGACTACAGGCCAAAACAAGAATGAAAACAATGCATCAGCAGCAACGTACACAGACAAGGTTACAAAACACCTCCAACACAGCCTACAGCCAACAGGCGCCCTACATGACACGCCATATTTGCAAGCAAACAGACGAGTGCAGGCCATGATGGGCGTCTGATTTCGCAGGCACAAAACAACGTTTATAAATATAAATATATAACAACACTGAACAAAAAAGCGATGATGACAATTTGATTCATCACAAGCAAAAAGAATCCATTTCTGAGTGTATTCTAATTCCTATCATTGAATAGGAATTATGTTGCGAGTTGCTTCTACATACACACACGTGCACACCCACACAAAACAAGCAGAACCTCGAGGAATTTAACAAATACAGCCAATAAGAGGCTAAATGGAAAAAAATTATCCTAGAATTTGGTTTACTCGAGGTCTGTTGTCATACTAAACCCTGTGGTCTTCATCTGTCGGTGCAGCAGCTAGAAAAAATAACAATTAATTTTTCAATAGTTGATTAAAACAAAAATCATTATTTTCAAGAGACCATAATACTAAGAAAGTGAAACTCAGTATTGATGTCTGTGCGATGTTCGCGGCGACTAAGGCTATTTTTAGTAATTTCACCATCGCGCGCGCAATTTAAGGTTCTCAAACAGTAGAATTTGATTGTCTAAGAGCCTTGCGCGCGCGATGGCGAAATTACTAAAAATAGCCTTAGCCGCCGCGAACATCGCACAGACATCAATACCGAGTTTCGCTCTCTTAGTATTATGTATCTTGATGTTTTTTAACTTCGCTGACATTGCCTAAAGATTTTGTAGCATTGCTCAGGGAGATCCAATCAGGCAATGATAGAGCACCAGTGTACAAAAACACCCCCATTTTCGCATCAAAATTATAGCAAATATTTCAATACTACAGCTACTATAGCCAATGCCAAAGAAACTGGACATATTTATATTGTGCGCTCGTGTTTTCCAACTCTCAGTTGTACACTTTCTCAGTCAAATTTAAAACAAAAACAGTAAATTTGATCCTAGATGGATTCCAAAAGAAAAGACTTAAAACCCCTATTCAAACTATATTTGCTAGATAGCTGAATTATTGTGAAGGAAACGTTGAATTACTGCTCGTACTTCTAGTCATCCAGCGCTTATATATTGCAAAATTCTACGAGAGCCTTTATCGAGGTCTTGAATTATACTGTATAGGAGAGTTTGGAGGTAATAAAAATTTTCTAGTAGATAAAGAAACGCAAATTTGTAATCTCAGAGCTCGAACTTTATAAAACGAGTAATATTCAGTAAAGCACATGGAACAGAAGAAGCGACGAGACAGTGGCATTTTAAAAATACACTTTTCTCGCTTTGAAAAAACTTTCTTGATACAAGAATATAAAACATTTTTCTTATGCAAGAATGACATCACTGTCTCTTTACAAAAACAACAAGAATTCAGAAGAAAACTCTAATAAATTAATAAAAATCTCAGAGTTCTACTTACCATAGGATTTGCTGCTTTGTGAAGTCGAACTCTCTCGCATAGAAATAAGTACATGATACACGTGATCAATTCATTGTTTTTCGACCAATCAAAACCAACAATTCCGTGTGGTGTTTTTCTAAACACTTTCTGATTGGTCAACTAACTTGTGAATTCCACTGAATTCCGTTCTTTTTGCCGTAACACTATTTTCCAACTTCGTGCATCTTGAAACAAAGAACTGCATTGTAGAATGTGCGGAATGTGCACTTCTTTTTCTAAAACTTCCCTTTGTCTTCCAATCAAGAACGCATAAAAATTAAGGCTCTGAGCGACAGAACTTGGAGCCATATAAATGTCTTCTTGATTGGAAGACAAAGGCAAGTTTTATTTTAAACAAAAGAAGTTCACATTCGGCACATTCTACGATGCAGTTTTTTGTTTCAAGATGCACGAAGTTGGAAAATAGTGTTACGGCAAAAAGGTCTACTGTATTCGAAATTCTCTACCAATGATATCGTAAAAAATCACTTCGTAATTCCTATCTAAAACTATATAAGAAGTCAGTACTGTTGAAGTTTTTCAGTGGAACCTCCATGAATACTACTTCAATTAATTAATCACGAGTATATACACTCGTTCTAAGCGATGTACACGATTCCTCTTTCTGAAGACTGAGAAAACCTCCATTAAACAGACCAGTTTCGTGTACGAAGACTTTACATGCACTTTATGGAGGTTTCTTTATCTGCGCACATTCAGTAAAACAAACAAACAAACAAACATACAAACAAACAAACTTACATATATACCGGTGCATACATGCATACAAACGAACGAACAAGCGAACAAATCAGTGAATGAATGAACGAACGAATGATTGGACGAACAAATGAATGATTGAATGAAAGAAAAAGAGCATAAATGAATGGACGTACGAACGAACAAATGAATGAATGAATGACATGTGAACATGATATTTCATTCACGTTTCATATGGATTTGTTTTGATGACCACTCCCAATATTCTTGGATGTATGTATGCACATGATCTGAAGCCATTGCTCACTTGATGGTCGTCTGTATGTACCTAGTTGCACAAACGTTTTGTAAACACGGACGTCATGCGTACGTTTTTGTTCGTGCGCGCGCCGTCATAGATGAAATCTAGAACGTGAGAAAGCCCCAACTGACGTTCTAGCGAGAATGGGAACCCTATCTATTACGGCACAGGTACGAACAAACGTGACGTCCGTGTTGACAAAAACACTTCGTGCCTAAGCTCCCTAATATTTTTGAAAACTGGTTGGGGATTCATTTGGTATTTGTTAAAAAAGAGCTAGCGGGAAACGTGATTTCCGACAAATGGTACACGCGTCTACTGGAAGAACCGAAAGAGCTGAGTTTTCCGGAACTTTCCGATCCGATCGGAATGACGCATACCAAATTTGTTTTCGAAAGTTTAAACTACTTTGGCTGCCACACACATTTCATTCCTTTATATATTATTTATACCATGCATTATAACTAATATTCTATTTATTACAAAACTAGCTATTACTTGTAAATATTATTTATTGTATATATATGTGTGAAATAAATGAAAAGTGAAAATTTTTCCCAAACCGAATTTCCGGGTAAATGGGGGTTTCCGGGTAAATGGTAAACATCCCAGATGAATATTTTCAAACGAGTTTCAAGTTTGACATCAAAAGCGGTTTTCCAATTTTAATATATATAAATTCGGCTATTCAGTGATTTTGAACCCCTACATAACCTTCGCATTAACCGAAATGATAAGTCTATAATGAGTCACACTTTGTTTCGTAGAGGCATAAATAAAATGTATTGTGTTTGGTGCAACTATGTTGTTCATTGGTAAAGACCTTGTCAGAAATATATTTGATATATCACCAGTTACTTCCACTTTGAACGTTTTGTCTTTGCAAGCATTAGCTACCTCAACCGCTATCGTTACGTCGAAGTAATTCCTTGTCACTTGAAATAAACACTTTTCGTAAAGATATTTGATCTCCGATTTGCATCCAAACATTGAATGTTTTACTAAAGAAGTCATTTCTTCAATGCTCAGAGCACGCGGTGAACTTGAATTACTCCGCGTGATGTTCCGATCACAAGTGCACAATTTTATATAAACCGACGAATCGGCGCAATCTTTGTAAATGTTGTATGTAGATTGACGTTCGTATGACTTTAAAACTCCTTTCCTATCCTCTACAGCTACCGCAACTTTGAAGATTTCTTCCTCATCGCGACCAAGATCGCTAGCCTTGGCATGAAGATTAAAGCGTACCAAGGAACCTGACTTGGTTTGTATAATGTTACGAAATGAAGTACCAATATAACGTTTACAATTCCCGAATCCTTTGATTTTCTTTCCTTCCGGACCTGAAAAAAGATCATACGGCGCACTGCTTAGTTCATACTACATCATTATACTTTTTCTAAGAAATTTGCTTGGAATACTTTTTATTTAACGAATATAAAACGCGCTCGCCAACATCTCTGTACTGTGTTGTAAATATGCTGTAAGATGATGTAGAACACAAGAAAAGCTAGCTTAGAAACTGAACATGAGGCGTAGCCGAGGGTTCCTTTTGCTTTTCGAGTGTTCTTCACCTTCCAGAGCGAGCCATATCTGTGTTGTCTGATATAAACACGGTCAGCCAATCAGCGCGTTATATCTTATATTAATCGACCAATAACATATATATTTATTATACAATTCTGCAAAAATCAATACAAATGATGTCGTTTTTATTGCCACTTTTGACTTTGATTAGCGCGCGGCTTTGCACCGGAAAGCCATTCAAATGTTACTAACATAATACGGTCTCATATTTTTCGCGTTCTTGTGCATATTACGTGCGTTCTTTTGAGAATTGAATAATAAAATATCATATCAAATATTTTGATAAAAGTGCGCGTGTTCGTGTATGTGTACAGTGATTAACATATTGGAGTAGCACTCAAGAAATGCAAGCCTAGGAAGACGAGGCGTGGCCGAGGTTTCTCTTGTTTTTTATATACGCTACGGTTTGTTTTTTGGCTTCAGGATCTTACTGCCTTAGACTCTATGATAAATTCTTTGGCGAACAGTTAAGACCCTATTTTTCCTCAAGCAGCCCGAGTAAACGCTAGTTTGTATTTTAGTCTAGCCCGAGTAAACGCTAATCTTACCATCAGAATATTGTTGTTGTATCATGTTGTTCAGTTTACCAAGAGCAAACTCAGCCATCCACAGGTGTTTAGGTGAATTATCTTCATATTTATCCTCAGCTCCAACACACTGGCATTTCACCAGTGGCATCAAAGGCACATCACTACATGTACGATTTGGTGGAATCTTTCCAAGTACTCCAGTTACTTTAGAATCGAGAGAATCGCGCTTATCTTTATCGTTAATCGACATGACGGCTCGATGGAAATCTAATACTGTAACTAGACGTTTTTGGTTACTCTGTATGGCTTCCATTTTCTCTTTCCCTAAGATTTCTGCTACTCCATCTGGTACAATCATAAATGATAAAGGATTATAACGCTCGTAATCTCCACTTATGGTCGAGAGAGCAAATGGCGTTCGTCGATGTCCATGATCACCGAAAAAGATTGTCCAAGTCAGAGGTTCTCTGTAAAACAAAATGATGTTTTTGTCGAGAAAAAAAGATGAGTGCATATATAGAGGATATTTATTACACGGTGGCGCGAAGATATGAATTTTATTTTCGAGCGGTGAAAACAATATTTTATGAGCGAGCGCAGCAAGGAAGTAAATTGTAATTTTTAACATGAAAAAATAAAATTCATATCTTCAAGCCAACATGTAATGTTCTTTTTATTATATGGACAAACTAAGGCAAACTAAAATAAAAACATAACTTTAATTTTAAACTGGTAGGAAAATTTTTTTTGGACGCACATGTACATCCGGGACATTTGGTACATAACTTTTTCATATCTTCACTAGTGAAAATATGGAAAATACAATTTTTTTAGTTTCCGGTAAAACATCTATTATCCATATAGACAGACAGCACCGTTAAGATTGATTAATTATCATTTTGAGAATGAAACATAAAAGGAAAACATGATCATTTTCCCGCGCATCCTTATAAAAATTTGCGATAGCCGAAATGCAAGGTGTCGTCCCGCAAGGTGTCGTCCCGCATTTGAGTCTATCTCTTTACAAGACGCGCGTCAAGCCCGCGAAATCTCGCGCATGCGCAGTCGTTTTGTCGCGGTGTCTGTCTTACCTGGCCATAGTGTAGATAAAGTCTGCTAGTACGCCATCTATGTTACCAATTCTTTTTCCAGTTTCCGAGTGACCAGTATTGATATGCAGGTATGAAACAAATGGTGCAGCGTTCTGGGTGATTCTCACGGATTTGGCAAACTCTCTTATGTAGCGCAGGAAGTAGGAACTATAGAATCTACCATTTAAACAAACTTTCTCGGGGTTTCCAAATGGATTGGTGATACGATACTGTTTGAGAACCTCGCACGAGAAAAAGGTGATACCAAAGTGATCTATCTGCTGATTACTGACACCTTCCTTGAACTTTGCCCATCTAAGGAAAATAGAGATAAAACAAAAATTCCGCTGTTGTTTTTTCGTTCTCTCCCTTGCTTCGAGGGTTTTTCTCCGGGTTTTCCTCCCTCCGTAAAAACGAACTAGTAAGTTGAGAGTTGTGTTCATAGAATATTACAATGTAGTGGTAGTGTGTGTGAGTCTAGTGTACCCAATTAGTGCGCAAGCGCTAGAAGACATTGGACACTGAAATAAACAGATTGTTGTTATCATTATTATCATGAATGTCACCTAAAATAGTAAATTAAAATGAATTATTATCACTATTATCAAACCTTTCTGGTGTTGGAGTTGAAGTTCCTGTTATTTTAATATTGGTTAGGAGTGTTCCCCAGTTATCATACCAACATAGATCTTCTTGGAATATTGTCTGGTAACCATATTTATGGAAATGGTCGTACATGACGTTGAATCCGATGACTGGTTTATTGACTTGTTTATTTCCATAAGCTTTATTTCCTGATGAAAACAAATAAAACAGTGAAAAGAAGAAGAAGAAGAAGAAGAAGAAGAAGATAATGATGATGATGATGATGGTGGTGGTGGCGGCGGTAGTGCATGGTGGTGTGGTGGTGGGTGGTGATGGGCGCTGATGTTACATATCCACAGTTAAGTCTATGCATAGGGCGTAGGCAAGCCCAAATCATCAGGGAAATGATTTTAGCATCGCCCAACCCTGACCCCTTCAGAGCCCCTTCAGATACTCTCTGTTACTGATCAAAGGTGCCAGACTGAAAGGTACAAGTTATCTTACCAACTACAAACCCAGAGAACATTGCTCGAATATTCTCAAAAGTACTGGTTCCAACGCTTTGAAAGAGTTCAAAGTCCAGGGCTGTCGCAGGGATTGAATTGCTGTAAATCAAATCTCGAAAGGCACCGATTGACTTCTTCATCATGCGATAGAAATGTGGTCGGGAAATGGAGTCCATTACTACAATATTCACGTTGATTTTCTTTTCAGAATTCGAAGTCTTCTTCAAGTAAAATTGAATTGGAAAAACAAGTGCTTGTAAGATACTACCACATTTGATAAAGCAATAAGTTTCTCCTTGTTTTTTTGCCTTTTCGACAAACTCCAGAGCTTTCTCAGTGCTGAAAGGCTCGATTGCGTTCCAGTCCGTTATGTATCCATGACTTAAATCTCGTTTGCCCATAAATATAGTAGCAGTTTTACACACTTTAGAGGAACAAAACAGTTTATTGCTTTCCGTTGTATTATCTTTGTTACCAAACCAGCAAATGTCACTCCATTCTGTGGTGCTACATTTTCTGTCTTCTGCGGGATCTCTCGGGCTTCCAAAGTAAGTGTTGATTTTTTTGCATTCCTTTGCGTCGGGTCTGTGAATAATGAATATGTATTGGGGAGTGATAAGAATGGGTGACCTCTAGCCGTTTATAATTTAAAAATAAAAGTTTGGGACATGGTAATGGCAAACAATACCCACACTTATTTTATGTTAGTAACTCGTGACAGTCAACTTCATGAGTTACTTAAAAACTCGAGGCAAACAGAACGCACTAAAGTTTTAGCCCCTCTCTCTTCTTGCAGATACATCAAAGCTACTGTATTTTACTTTGACACATTAATGCTTTGAACATGAAAAAATATTGTAATGCTTCAGCGCACGTCTTTCGAATTTCCTCCCCCCCCCCCCCCCCCCCACGTCAATGTTGATTGCTGGTGCGAGCGCTACCCGGGTAACGTTACAGGCCTCAACATTGACAAGGGGGGAGGGGGTTTTGTCACCGAGGATGCAGGATAGTGTACAACAAAGTGGTTATTTATAAGTGAAATGTGTTAGAATTTAGATGTGTGTGTCATTAATAAAGGCGCGGATTGTAGACGGATTACAGAAAAGTTGAAACATGCCCTAATGTATATTCAAGAGCTGGAGCATACAGATGCTCTCGTGGCTGGCCTGAATTCTCAGTCGTCCTGCCGGTCCTCGCTATAGCTCACTCGGTGTCTTCATTTACTCATTTACTTGTGTTGAAAGGTCCCACCTGCCGAGTGAGCGAGGACTTGAGCACTGAAAATTCAGGCTACTCTCAGCTACTCTCGTGGCATAACGGCAGGTATAATATCCTTACATGAATGGTTTGCATCCATTTGGTGTTTCCAATGTCTTGTTATGGGATTCTCCATGGAGGACTATCCTTAACTTGGTATAGTAGCAAGGATAAAGATCAGGATAATAAGCTAAAATAAAAGGGAAGATAAAACGACTCAAGCATATTCAGACTTGGGTTTTCTACCAATTACTCAAGAATTTTGTTTCTTAAATAATTCCTGTTGCTCTTAGAGATATTGCATCAATATCTTTATGGGAGCTGTAGATCACAAAATGTGACAGATTGAGACCAAGTATTTTGCATTTTCTTGGTCACGTGACTTTAAGGCAGGAAAAACGGGTTTTTTTTTGAAAACTGGGGGTTACAAAGCCTCTTATATAATGAAGGCTGCATGAAACTCACATCGTTTTAAAGATATTAAGGGCACATATATGAATTAGCCTTAGCATGTGGTGTATCAGTGTTGGGGAAGAAGACATTTGAGAAAGATTAATATGCAAATTAGGTCACGTGACCTATTTTCTAAAATATGTGAACTACTTTTCCAAACGGACTCGCTAATTTGGAAAGCCCTCGCTAAAACAAACAAGAAAACATGCAATTCATCATTATTGAAAACAATTGTTGTGTACCCCATTTTTAATTGAAATTTTTCAGTGAAAAATATGGTCGAGCAAGTCATGTGACACTTCAACAAAAGATCAACATTCATGAAAAAATATTCAGTTTATGGATATTAAATGAAAATTACCCAAATATGGAGATTTCCGCGTTGGATAAGTCGTGATGTTCATAAAACCTAAAATTCATACAAATTGATCAAAAACCACGCCTTAATATACTTGAGGATAAAACAAAAATCAACATTCATGAAAAATTTCAGTTTATGGATATTATTTAAATGAAAATTACCAAAATATGGAGATTTCCGCGTTGGATAAGTTGTGATGTTCATAAAACCTAAAATTCATACAAATCGATCAAAACCCAAGCCTTACAATACAATACGATACGATACGATACGATACAATAAAGGTTTATTCCATATGCAACTAAAAATTGTGTGACACAGATATGATAAAAGCTTAAAGCAATGGACGGAAGCATATGCACTGACTGCGCTGTTTACAGATCTTCAACCCGATCCGTGCTGAGCTGCATCCTCGTCATTCAGGCGCTGCAATGTAGATGATAAGCCCCTATCCACCCCCTAAATTAATCAAATTTTCGCAGATTCAGTGGTACATATTTCCTTACCTTCTGGTCGAATTCTTGTTTTACTAAGTTTAATGCTATATGATTTTGTCCATACAAAAAGTAAAATTATTCCTCCCACAGCTATATGAAGTAGAATGAACAAACTTCTCTGAAAATTAAAAAAACCCAAGACATTATTTAATTAAATGCACAAAAACAGCAAGATCTCCTGCCTGGTCGGTGAATTTTGAGTCATTTGCAGCACGTTCAGACTTTTCTTGTTGCTCGCTTTTGGCCTGCCATCTTTTCTTAAAACGTTTATTGTTTGATAGCTTCCCTTTTCTTTGCGAGAAGCTATTCACTATCACTCACTAAAGAGTTAATTCAGTAGCTTAGAATTGACTTTGTTCAACGGTTTGTGTTATACGTGCCTCGCTTTGCGCGCCGCTTTCAACGTTTAATTTACCTCGAGAACGCGTCTCTGTTAACAGCGACTAACGCTACTGGGTTAAAATAAATGGTTTTCTTTAGATTTAATCCTGGGTTAGCGCTAATCGTCTCTCGAACAACCCGGCGGGCCCAGATCATGTTCAGTCTCCCTCTATTAATACCCGTTAAAGTCGGCACCCTCTAGGGGACAAGAAGCGGGACAAGTCCTCGAATCTGCCAAAATTATTAATTACGCCACAACTGTGAAATGCTAATGTAAGTTAGTAGACAACTTTTTCAAAACAGGTTGTCGAACGAAAGTCCTAAAACCCAGGTGATTTGACCGAAAAGGAGTATGGGTAGTTGGAAAACAGTTATTTTATTCAGCTTTGGTTTTGATTTTTAACATGAACAAATTATGTTCTTTGGTGTACTATAAAGGAGAGACAAGTTAGATATGGATTGTCGTGCGGCCTCCACGGCCAGGGTTTGTACAGAAATTGAGAAACAAAATTCCACAGAGATATTGCCATGTTTTTTAATGACGTCTGTTCCAATTCCATGATCTCAAAATTGACAGGTTGTTACAGATCGACAGGCCGCCGGAGATTTCATGCTCGATCGACTTAAAATTTCAAAATCGGTCCTCATTTCTAACCTTAAGCTCAGATTTTCGCCATTTTTTTGCGAAAACCTTGGATTTTTTCCTAAATTTCATGGTGACTTTTACAAGCCTGGAATTGGAATCTTGAATTCCACTGAGGACTTTTCATGACTATTTCATGACAGTGTGAGCCCCAGGCTTCGTATTTTTTAATCATTTCTACCGTTTATTCCCTTTCAGGTGAATCGCGTATGTTTTGGGCTTTTTTACCCGAATTTGTTTGCAATTAGCCGGGTTAATACAGTACAACAGCCGCTACACAAAGCCGCACACACGTCCCAGTACTCTACACTCGACTGGCTAGTAAGATTTCAGCAAACAAGTGGGCTGGCTTGGACCGAAAAAGGTTCGAACTTGGATATCCTACTTAACAACTGCGCTGTCTAGGAAACGCCCTCGTGAGTCTGCAAGAACGTTGTGGCGAAGAGTGGCTCTACCAACAAAAACTAAAGAGCGCTAGCAGGACAGAAGTCCTAAATTTCTTCCTCCTAACAGATGTGGGCACTTTGATCATGAAACTTACCAAGTTGAAGACTCTACATAGACGCGACAACATATTGGCTGACGTTCTTAAAAGCGTTGTGGCTCATCGCATTGTTGTACTCCTCAGTGGACAATAAAGCACTATAAATACAAAAAAGATGTCGGCATTAAGTGACTCAAGCAAGTCTTTAGTTAATGAGCGTTTATCATGTAATTCTAAAAGTCACAGTACAGAAATATAGTTACCATACCTGGACAGAGCACGTCAAAATTAGTAAAACTGTGAAGTTTAAATGAAGTAACTTTAAAACTCACAAAGCTATGAATATTCCGAAATCGAAATTTTGTATGACTAAAACATTTGCTGGTAGGCAAGAGATGCCTACCAGTAAAGGTTTCTTACAAATTTACACTTTTCAAAAACTCATATTCTCGCGAGTTTTGGATTTAATTCCTTCAAACTTCACTGTCTTGCTAATTTTAACATGCTCTTTCCAGCTATAGGTAATTCTTTTCCTGTTTTACGAATTTAAAAATACTTGATAAAAGCTCATTATACAAGACATTTGTATAGCCAGCTGCACAAACACTGGCCCTTTTGACATCACTAACATACACTAATAATAATAGATTTTCATACGTTTTATCGATCTTATGAATGCGCTGCCTATTCGCCAAGGCCTGTCCCCAAAGCTATGATTCATCCGTAGAATTGATCCGTTTTCCTTTGATAACACGCGATATAGTGATATTACAACTAGCTAGGCCTTATATTTCGAGGCTGATAATACCGCTGCAAAATTGGACAACAGACGCGCAAACACAGGTTAGCCTCGAGTTAATGTAAATTATTCAAAAATACCAGTGAGAGAAAAGCATAAATTGTTGATAAAGAACAAACAAAAATCGAGGTTACTCCTATGGGTCTTTCTTAAAAAGGAGGCTAACCCTGTATTAAATGCGCCTTTTGTCAGGAAGCTCAGCGGATCTCTAGTAATTAGGAAACTGGACTATTGCCTTTTATGATTTTCTCTAGTAGATTTAAGGACCAGGTCAATTATATAAACCTATGCTTTAGACAATGTCTTAGGACGTACCCTGGGTTCCAGGGGTTTAGTTATCGTTATCATTATCAAGCGATTTTACCGTTCAGTTTTGGAGATTTTTGCCCTAAAAGATCGACCGCGTGACGACGTCAGCAAAATAAAAATTCTGCAAGTTCCAGTGCTGCGCATGCTCACGATCTTGAGCGCGCGTCGTGCGCTAAACTATAGTGAAGCTACCTTAAAATACTTAACTCACTAAAATTACTCAAAAACATATTCTCATATCAAGATCAATAAATGTACAGTTACTGGAAATCTGTCGCGTAAGACCTGTATGGAAATAAAGTATAGTCCACGGCACTAGTTAGCAAAATACCTGATAGACCTCGATTACTGTCCAGTACTATCAAGGCTGTCTCATAAACGATAGTGATAAAGATCAGTGGAATGATTTATGGTCTGCCTATTTCAGACGACGTACAGTCCATGTCCCGTTCTGAATTCAAAATCTATATAGTTCAAGTCATATTATTCGACTAGTTTTTGCGTCCTGAAAGTCTAGACCATTCTAAAACGAGCCACCTAGTTCCAAATTTCTTTAGAGGCCAAAAGTCCCGTATGAGTAGTCATAGCAACAATTCATTTGGTACATGAATGGCATGAACAACACCATAGTTTCTTTTGACTCTTTTCAAAAATGTTATTATCTTTAATTTCACAAGTGTACATGTCCCGCTGTTCCTTTTAATTATTTCAAGGAAAATATTAATGATACTCATGTCGATCAAAACTCACTAAATCAGAAGGACCCGCTATATAAACTGTGTCTGGTCGGCTTACGGCAGCACATCAACTAATTTTAGCTCACAGAAAGTAAGAATTTCGATAACCTATTAGAGGGTGTCTGGAACTGGAATGAATTTTTTGTCAGGCTCAGAATGATTGGCATATTCACAATCGTTTTCATATATAGCCACGTGTAAATAGGGTGATCACAGTTTGAGCCCGGCCTAAAGCCGTACCTACAAGAGCAAATTTTAATGAGCTTTTCTTATCCCTTGCGTGGCATTTTATATTTTAATCAAACAGGAATAAAAATATAATATTTGAAAAGAGTACACAAAAGTTAGCAAAAATTGAAATTTTGAGGTAGTTTCGATGAATAGACCCATTTCATTTATTCCCTCACTGGAGGACCAAACAATGGTTGTTCTCTCTGTTGGGAATTGATAACTTTTGTCATGCAAAAATTGTTCATTGTTTTCACCACTAGTCAGGGAATAAGTGAAATGGGTCTATAGCACCAAAAGTTACGGGCAGTCGAAATGATCGCTTTCCTTCCACCCAACGTTTCTATACAAAAAGCACAAACTTTAGCCGCCCATAACTTTGGTGCTATTCATCGAAACTACTACAAAATTTCAATTTTTGCTAACTTTGGTCTGCTCTTTTCAGTCAAATATTATATTTTTATTCCTGTTGGATAAAAAATCAATGAAATGTCACGCAAGGGGTGAGAAAAGCTCATTGACAAGTTTCTTTGACAAGTTTCCTTGCTCGAAAACATCACTTCTATTTAATACCGGCGTTTTCTTTGGCATGTTGTCCTTGTCAAGAAATACGCGCTAGTGCCGTACATCGACGACATACAGACAATTTTGCCTGCATGGCAAGTTCCCGAAATATACTTCAAGTTCCCGAAATCTACTTCAAGTTTTCCTTGTTGTCTATCTAAACGAGTAAATCCTTGCCATATGACAAGTTTTCTTCCACAAGGAAAAAAACTGGCACGCCGGTTTTTCAACAAAGCAACTTGACAAGCAACTGAAATGGTATTCTTTTCTCGTCGATGTCAAGGAAACTGACTTGCTCACGTTGATGTGGATTAACTTCAGCACTACGAAAGATTCTTTATTTACTTAGCTAGCCAAACTGGGTTTAACAAATGCAAACAGTCCTTCATTTTTCGACCATTTCTATCACTCTTTGTCAAGACTTAAGCAAACTTCAAAAGTGCCGCTGTCCTAATGAGAGCTTTGTTTGTTTAGACCACGTGATGCCGCAATACCAGGGATTTAGCTATACTGCTCGTACTACCGGCATGTCCGCATTAGTGGGGTACGTGTCCGCAAGAGTTCATCAGTTCATCAGAAAATATCGGGTAGACATCTATTTTTAAAGTATTTGAATATCACTCCAAAATGACAAAACAGTGATCAGGTGATTATCAGTTTTTTTTCTAGCCATAAAGAATATATAATTTCACTCCGACACAAGATTACGGTATATATTGTTGCTCACCGACTTTCAAGATATCCTAATAGGGCCGGATCATCAGAACGTTAAAACTACGTTTTAAATGCTAATGAGTTCTTGTGGGCACTGAGCCATTTCATGAAAGAAGCACAATTATAATTCACTTAAGACTGACCTTACGCGCGAGATAAATCCCATTTTCAATAAATTACACTTTTTTGACAAAGGCGTTCTATAATTCAGTCATCTAACACTTACATACATATGGTATCAAAACTAAGGGAGTGTTTACATGGCACTAGGATCATCCTAGCACTGGGATCATCCCAGCAGGCGAATCATCCTACCTGCTATACATTTATACTGCATTCTGTTTACATGGAAATTTGTGTCTTCACTTCGGGTACTAGAATCATCCTACTAAACAGAATGCAGTAAATGTATAGCAGGTAGGATGATTCGCCTGCTGGGATGATCCTAGTGCTAGGATGATCCTAGTGTCATGTAAACACCCCCTAACTTGCTAGTAGATGCCCGTTGTTGTTTCTATTTTCCTTTGTCGATCAGTTATCGTAATTTGCTGTGTTATTATGGTCCGAACATTGGTCGTTTCAACGTTCTAAGTGATACCAACAAAAGCGACAGCTATCAGCCAAAACAAAAGCGGTGGAAGTAGCGAAAAGACACACAGCAAAAGAGAGAGAAAGTTAAGGGGCCTCAGTTAATAGAACGAAACAGAACATATTAACCAGCTTTCACAATTCTCAATATGCATAGGTCTGATGCATTTAGTTTGAGGTGATCACTTTTGGGTTTGCTCCAGATAAGCATCGACTTTTGATAAAAGTTGGTTCACACTCTCCATAGTTTTCACAGCTTTTTCGCACATTTGTTTGTGTGCTTCTTGTGCCTCCTGTGCGATGGTCTTGCCTTTCTTTTTCTGTGATTTAGTAGGCTTATCATCATCAGTGCAACTACTACCACTATCAACCACTAATTCTGAGTTGATTTTACGCTTAACAGCTTCCCTCTTCCGTTGCGCCGGAGACAATTTCTTTGCATACTGCATCTTATTTACAAGTAAAGGCGGGGTTTCTGCTTGGCTGGTCGATCCATTTTAGAGCTGGACGACGACGCGGAACGCAAGGCTTCATTGACAATTCTTCTCATTCTATTACTTAACCGTTCTTCAGGCTGTGTGAAGTACAGGTTAACGACATGATGTTGTAGATTAGCATCTAAAGTACAACGCTTTGGCGAACAAAAGCGAATTGTTCTTGCCAGTCCGTTTCCCATGGCATGCAATGTATGCATCAATAAAGGTCTTTTCTTTCTCTCTAACAGTAGGGGTCCGCCGCTTGTCTCTACAAAGGAATAACACAAGTTCGCATCCTTTATAATTATGCTATCCAGTATCGAATGTATATATCATGTATATACACGGTTCTTCCTAAACAAGAAGGAGTAAAACTTAGCTCATTCTACCTGCACCCTCAACTGTCGGTATTTCTCTGGGTGTGGGTTTCCTCTTCAGTAACCCATGGCCGCCGTAACCTTGACATTCTGGTGTTAATCTGCTTTGAATCGTACAACAAAATACTAAAATTTTGATTCTCTGAAGAGATTTGTATTGGCTTGAAGAGTCCTTGAGTAGGCGGAACTGAATGTAGTTCCATAACGGGTCTAGATACGTTTGTAATTTTGCTTTTTCTTCGCTTCAAGGCACTTGTGGAATAGTTGTTTGTTCTGTGCCGTCAGACTTTCCGTGATGTAGATTCTTGCTTGCGAGAGTCGTTTGAGACCAGGTAGATCGGTTTTGGAGTGGATTCGTAGAGAGGTTCTTGATTTATAGATATTCCGGCATCGCGTGTATTCCTTCGGGCGAATCTGACAATGATATCGATGGCCCCGAAGCGGAACGGGTTTGTTTCAATCTGTGACTGAAGTATCATCATCTTCGATGTCAACATTCATAAGATAGCCAATATTCTTGACAATTTCGTCGGTTTTTTCATCTTCAGTGGTAGGGATGCCTTTTTAAAATTTATCTCGACTGATTCGCGACGGATGTAAATTGCTCAAGGGGTCGTTGATATCTTGTTTGCATTGAAAAAAGTTGATTGGTATGGTCTACAACGTGATCTCTACAAATATTGCTATTCTTTTGTACCATCTCGACAGTTGCCTCAAGTTTAGGTGATTCCTTAGCTTCAATTCTTCATAAGCTTTGGACATAAATTCTAACGAGGAGATCAATGGCTGAAGCTTCTTGTCGAGGGGACTATCGATCGGGCTGAGTGGAAGCAGAATAATTAGACTACCATTATTCATTATTCCCAGACATGTTTTCTCAAGAATGCATCATTTAACAGTTTCCCATTATTCCTTATTCTTTTTCTGCTATTCATTATTCTTTTTTCATCTTAGCTTGTCGTTATTCATTATTCCTCGGATTTCAAATGCAACTAATTCATTATTCCAAAGCATTCTCAAACCGTTATTCATTATTCATTATTCTGCTTCCTCTCACGATATCGAGCTTGGCATCTCTCTCATCCAATGCAGCTGACTTTCAGTAAGTTGACATCTTATAAACACATTACAATTCTACTAGTGCCAGAAAAAAACATTGAATACAACATACAAAAAGCGAATTTTAAGCGAGCTCACTAGAACATGACTTACCGTCCTTACAAAATAAATCGCCGCTGTTAGACAATTCCTGAAATCGTCCGGTACATTGTATACTCGATCGAATGACTAGAACAGTTTTAAATACCAAGAATTCTATTTAATACTCAATAAAGGAAAAATTAAAAGTAAGGGCAGCAACTGCGCTAGCTTTAACTGAAACATCAGGACATTTCGTCAATCATTCAGTCATGCGTTGGTCTCCCTCGCAGTCGTATTTAAACTTGTCATGCGTTTATGCCTCTTGATGCCTCAGTGTTCCATTCATGACGGCCGAAAACGCGTACAAAGCGGCAGGGACGACTGACTGTACTGTTTTTTTTTGCGAAATTATGACAGACTTGCTTTGTTGAAATCGGTTGTACTTTGGGCGAAACAGCGTTTGTGCTTGTACCAAACGGCCCAAAATGGAAAGTTGAAAATATCCAAAGTTTTACAATTAATATCAATTGTATCTAAAGATACGTCGAATATTGAAAGTATTTACCTGTTTGGCAACTTCCACTGAATTAAGAATGCTGTTTTTCTAAAATTACTACTAGGACCGAAACCGAGACATACACTGACAAATGTGTGCTTTAGCGTGACACTTTATTTGTGACTACGGCACGCAGTTGATGTAATATATTCATATAGATATAATACAAAACACATAATACAATAGAATGAAAGGCAATAGAAAATAGATTTTTTGAATACATTACATCAACCAGGTTTTCCCTATTTTGTAATGCCATCACCTTGGGTGTGACGATTCTTCCCAGATATTAATTATTAACCAATCGTAACGCAACCCAAATCTCTGGCGGCACGAGACATTGGTTGGGTTATCAGGCGATTAAAATTTTGACATCTGCGCTGTACTGGGGTTTCTTTCAAGTGGAGACTCTAATTTTCCATTTAGAATGAAACATTTGATTAACAGTACTAGCTACAGCATTCGAACAAGTACTATATAATTGCTACATAAATATACATTATGTTATTAATGTTACAGTTTCAATATATTTGCTATTTCACTTCGATTTGTGTTGTCATAGCGACGGTAAACAAAGATGGCTGAAATCAAATTTTCTAAAATATCTTTCGAACTCGAGCACAGGCAGCCCAAGCTCTTATTCTGTGGTATTGTATTACAACGAACGATAGATTGTTTTAGCTGAACATTAACGGTCATATTTTACATCCTTAAAATATTGTACTTGTGTGAATAAAATTGAGTTACCTTGATAACTTGTTGTGTCTTATATTAATTGGCCGAGTTTGAAGCCATTGCGAGCAAAACAAGGATAACTCAGTGAAACTGACTCACCCAAATGGCTTCAAACTCGGCCAATTAATATAAGACACAACAAGTTATCAAGGTAACTCAATTTTATTCACATAAGTACAATATTTTAAGGATGTAAAATATGACCGTTAATGTTCAGTTAAAACAAGCCGTTTTTGAATAAAACGCGAAAACATAAATAATGCAAAATTGCCAATTTCCTGTCCTTTATTCCAAATCACTTCAATCAAAGAGTTTCAATTCTATGTTATCTCCTTTGCCTTAGTATTTACTTTATTGCATAGCATGTGGGTGCCTGGAATT
The DNA here is from genome assembly GCA_029948255.1 of Telmatactis stephensoni. Classification (NCBI taxonomy): domain Eukaryota; kingdom Metazoa; phylum Cnidaria; class Anthozoa; order Actiniaria; family Isophelliidae; genus Telmatactis; species Telmatactis stephensoni. Next base: position 802,392 of record JALIZF010001926.1, read on the forward strand.
CTTTGAAATCAAGAGATATTTCAGAATAAATGATTTCAGCCTTATTTTAACTGACAAAAAACAAAACCTTGACCTCAGTTCATCTACTGACAGGAAAATCAATGTGATTAAACTAGGGTAAGCTTGTCACTCAATAAGCTAATCAATAAATTTCATTTTTTGTAATTGTTTGTAATTTATTCAAAAACGGCTTGATAACAAAAATTGTATTGTGCCTTAATTTCGTTGCCTTAGTGTGTAGTTTATTGCCCATATAGTCCCTTGTCTAGAGCTGCTCGAGTTTGAAAGATATTTTAGAAAATTTGATTTCAGCCATCTTTGTTTAACGATCAAAGAAAGTCTCAATGAATGACCGAAATATGAATGATAAAAAAGTCTGAATGAATGACCGATAAAAAGAGAGTTTGAATGAACGACAAAAAAAGTCTGAACGAAGGACCGATAGAAAAAAGTTTGAATGAATGATCAAAAAAAGTCTGAATGAATGACCGAAAGAGGAAAAGTTTGAATGAATGATCAAAGAAAGTCTGAATGAATGACCGATAGAGGAAAAGTTTGAATGAATGATCAAAGAAAGTCTGAATGAATGACCGATAGAAAAAAGTTTGAATGAATGATCAAAGAAAGTCTGAATGAATGACCGAAAGACTAAAAAGATTTTATGAATAATCAAAAAAATGTCTAAATGAATGATCTCTGAATGATATGCCGAAAAAAAGAGATCGAATGTTCGAAGTTTTTCCAGTTCATTATAAGTCATATTTACTATAATATTTGATATATAATATTTGATATATAATATACGATATTTTTTAATATTTGTATTTACTTAAACACCACTTTGTGTGGAGCGAGGGTCGATAGCACGTCTGTCCACCATAAGAATCATCATGGATTGATGGATGGATTGATGGATTGATGGATGGATGGATGGATGGATGGATGGATGGATGCTTGGATAGATGGATTGATGAATGCAGGATGGATGGTTAATACTAATAATGACCATTATACACCTTACAAATTAAAGAACACTGATGGCATCCTTCACAAACAATCCATCTGCAACATCATATACATCTCATACCAGGTATCAGCCACTTTTGAATGACATTTATATATATATAGATCAGTGTTATGCATTAAATTACAAATGAAATGTTTCCATTTTCATGCACTTATCTTATTTGCTATCAAAAAGGAATATCGGGATCAGCTGGGATCAGGGATCAAAATAAGAGAACATTTTGGATCAAGGATCAGAATTTTTGTCCAAAAAACGGGATCACGTGTGAAAAAACGTACCATGTCACGAACCTGGAAATACGGGCAACAAAATCGTGCATTGTTGCGTTGCAAGTAGCAGAACAAATGTTGTTCGTAGTACCACCAATTCTACTTTGTGCAACCAGGAAAATTTGTTGCGCACGAGGTGGAATACGAGCAGATTGCAACGCAACAATGTTGCGCGAAATGTTGCACGATTTTTGTTGCCCGTATTTCGATCTTCCCCTTATAATGATAACAGATAAAAATTGTGAAAACTAAGAGAATGCATTGGTGAAAACTGTCTCCGTTTGCAAGGGAAACACCTGTCTGGAAGAGTCTCACAGTCTCACAGCATTAATACTTTCAACCTAGCTTCATATGTACGATGCAGCAAATTTGCTTTAACCCCATTTTTTGCTTTTCTAAGAAATTTCTAAATAAAGATGACTACTTTTATTTATTTTCTTAAGTTTAACTTTGTCATACATACAACACAAGCATCACAATACAATACAATACAATACAATACAATACAATACAATACAATACAATACAATACAATACAATACAATACAATACAATACAATACAATACAATACAATACAATACAATACAATACAATACATTACAATACAATACAATACAATACAATACAATACAATACAATACAATGCAATGCAATGCAATGCAATACAACACAACACAACACAATACAACACAAATTGTAATATGTGTTTATTTAGTACCTGCATAGTTTGATTTTTTTACATGAAATGGTAATAACAGGAAGTTCGGTTCAAGCTATACCTATAAAAACCATAGTTTTAACCTAAGATTATTATCGTTTTACCTTTTTATATCATTACCCCTTGATTTCTCCCTCAATTTTACACATAAGTGCATGTTTGACCAGAAACTCATAAGCCAAGGGGGTTGAAAACCCACTAATGAGTTCTGGTTTGACTGCATTCAAATGTTTAACCTAAGATAGATAGCTAACATGGCTTACTTATACTATAGATTTCTATATCATTAATCCTAGATAAATAATATTACTGTTTATTTAAGTGTCCAAGTATTCTAGTGCTTGTGCACTAATAGTCCCCTTCACAGTTCTCTGTGCCATCTTGAAAGGTAGCCATGCCTTTGCATCGAAGCAAGACGAACAGTGAGCATGCAATGATGATAGAGACCTGTGAATAATTGTCCTAGGTGTTAAAAAAAGTATCTATCATTGTATGCTCACCGTTTGTGTCGCTTCGATGCAAAGGCATGGCTACCTTTCAAGATGGTGCAGAGAACTGTGAAGGGGACTATTGGGGTCACTGTACTCTCACACACACTAACTCTACATTAATATTTTGCAAATAATCACTTGATTTCTCCCTCATTCAATTTTACATATAAGTGCATGTTTGACTGCATTCAAATGTATTGCCAGGATTGAGTGTAAAGTGTTTACTAACATATCCTGCCTCCACACACAACATGAATGGATACTGCAAGAAAACAAGAATAGAAATTCAATTTACTACAGAATCTCTATGAGGCTACATTAAAATAAAAAATAAATAACTGTTTATTTAAGCATTTAAGTCTTCTAGCCCATGCGCACTAATTGGGGGACACTGTACTCTCACACACACTACCTCTACATTGACTGTTTTAAGCATTACTCTCAGCTCACATGTTATTTTTACGGAGGGAGGAAAACCGGAGAACCCAGAGAAAAAACCTCATGGCATGGTAGAGAACAACACATTAAACAAACTCAATTCACATACTGTATGATCCAGGCACTCAAGCTGGGACTCAACCCCATGAGACCATGGTGGTGAAAGGCCAGCTCTCAGACAACCATGCCACCCATTTTTTATTTTTTTTTCCAGTTACATTCATTGTAAAAATTGTTAATTGGCACAATTGTTTCTATGATATACACAGTCAATTTTACTGACACTGGTCCCCCCGCACCACTTTTACAAAGTTGCAGTTAAACTCCAGTACCTACTACCTGGAAATCAGTCAGACAAACTATATATGGCTCCCAGCAACATTGTTTAGGGTGGTTGGGGATACTATATAAAGGCACTAGAGTCCTTAATGTACCAAAACACCCTGAATATCACATCATGCCAACAAATAAAAGCAATGATTGTAGTTGCTGTGAAACTTGTTATTTAGCAAATTGGGTATTAGACTTTCTAAAAGTCAAAAAAAGAGGGAAAAAGTGGAAGGAATCACTATGTGTATAATCTCATAGGAGAATAAGAGTGGTCAAATTGTGGCAAGTCTTGCAGAGCCTACGTACCTCATCATCTCCAAAATCTGACATGGCTTTTGCTTTTGCTTGCCAAGGATTCCACACAACTTCAAATTAGTATTGAAAAAGAAAATAAAGTATAAAGTTGAGTTGCACTAAACTGGAGCTACATGTAGGTGCATTGCATGTAGGTCAAGCTGAGACTTTGCAAGATCTCGAGACAAGGAATATATATATATTTTAAACATGAGACAATTATCATCATCATCATCATCATCATCATCATCTAAGCACCCACCATCATCTTTCATCACACTATCTCCAGCAATGTTGGTGATTATTTATAATATTATAAAGTGACATTATTGGATACTTAAAGGTTAATGACATTACATAAATTGATTATATTTATCATTATCATCATTAATACCCTGTAAATAGCATCATCATCATCACTATCCCAATCATTAATGACATGATCATTTTGTAGTACAGTACCTGTGTCTGGGAAATTGACTTTGTGCAGGATAATTGTTTTACCTCCCACAGTGTTTGTTATTGTGTGTTCATCTGGTGTATTGGAATAAATTCTGCAAGAAAAATGTCTATTTAATAAAATAAAATAGAAGCAAAGAAAAATGAAGGTAGGAAGCAAAGACAAAATGAAAATAGAAAGCAAAGGAAAAATGAAGATAGGGTGAAAGGGAATAGGAAGAAAAGAGAATGAATGAATAGGAAACAAAAATGAATAGGAAAGGAAAATGGGAAAGGAAATGAGTAAAAGGGGGGAGAAAAGGATGAAAGAAAAAACAGGAAATAAATTATTGTACCTGTCAGTCTCACAACTATTGATCATAACAGGATCACAAGATTCTGTGAACTGCTGGCCTTGTTTTACCTGTAAGTAAAAACAGTTCAGTTCACTTTTTTTTTTTCAGTTCAGTTCACATTTATTCACTCAATACAAATTTTTTGATACAAAAATTAAAATATAATAATATAATACAATAGATATAATTTACAATAAATAATTAGTCATCATATAACAAAAAAAGTATAGGTATTTTTTTATAATATTGAGCTAGGGTCATCCTAATAGCAAAGCTAATCAAGAGGATGAACCTATTAATAGTATAATAAGGAAAATATTGATCAGACAAAGAGGGAAGCAAGACAACAAAAACTTCACTGGCAGTTCATCTTGTGAATTATTAAATAAATAAATAGATAAATATAAATAATAAATAGTCTTTTCACAGTAGCATATCCACTTAATGGTTCTTCATCTGCTGATACTCACACTCACTACCTCTACATTAGATATTTTGCATACAACTGATCAACTCACACGTAGAATTTTGAACATAATTTTGAGAATAAGCAAAATAAATATCTGTACTAAAAGCCAACCAATAGGTATTCCAACCTGCACAATTAATTCACAGCTTTGATAAACATTTATGATCATATTTTTGATGATATTTTTATCACTTTGGACATTATGCAATATTATTTGAGCAAAAACAAAGCAAAAAAGAAAAAACTGTTCCATATTCTCAGATTGGGCATTTCAGATTAACCAAATTATGACAAGTTTTGTATTAAAATAGGACGTTTATTATGAGAGCCCTCTTACAAATGATTACCTTGTCAATATATGTAAGTCCTTTAAAACCTGATACAGTTGCCTTAGTGACATCAGGAACACGGAAATATGTATGCAACAATGTGGTAAAGTCAAAAGGTTTATCATCTGTCAAGAATAACAATTATATACATGTATTAATCAATTAAATACATGTAGTGATGAGACTGTTCATTGTTACAACAATGCAAAGTTTACTAAGAGGTAATAACTGTCAGGGAATTAAACAAGATGATGGATATTTACGTGTAGACATGATGATTCCTGAATAGAATAAAGTGGTTAAAGAAATTGACCAGTGAAAGCTACTTGACTTTGTGTACAAATGGAAAATATTCCCCTCCTAGGCAAAGTCACCCTTTTCTCAAAAAAAAAAAAACTTAGATAATAGAATGTCTGGCCAAATATTGCTAGGGAGAGAACAACCTTAATGCAAATGAGTATTTTGACCAAAGTGGGGTTTGATCACACATTATGCAGGGTATTTTGACATAAACATCATACATCATATCAGAAATTCTGACACAATCAAACTGATTATAATTTTTATTTATAAGTTAGAAAGTCATGCATCCTGCATATATTTATTACATGCCATTTTTGGCCCAAATCACGTCACCCAAAACCCCTTCTTTGCTACCTTGTTGATACAAGTTATATCTTGTGTACCTCAATCAGAAACATATACATGCACACACACATACCTTTATTTTCAATTCTAAGACTGAGTGATAGCTCATTTTTTCCAACTGCAACAGTATATAAAAGCTTAAACCTAAAGATTATACATAAACAACACATCAATATTGCTTCTATTTTTACTATGTTACTAATGTAAATTATATGTTAATTTTCTCATACTTGTAATTCCACATTTGTCTAGAGCTTTCGTTGTCTTCAAGTACAAAGGTTGCACTGGCAGTGTCATTGTTTATCTGAAATTTTGAAAAAATGGAGAACCAATTATGTAAGACAGTGTCATTTACAATATTGAAGGCCGTACTAGTGAAAATGACTTAAGCGATGTTTTCCAAAATGACCAGACATTGATACAGACTGTATCTGGCTTAGAAAGAAAGACTATTGATACCAATTTGGACCACTGGAGTTAACTTTATCCATAGTTATTCATATTAACTATGCTTTTATCAGAAAGTCAATTAGGCTATTTTTATTAGAAGCGCCTTTCAATTGAGTACACTGGTGATTGTCAATGTTTCCTCAATAATTTTGTTGGGATTTTCTTCACTGTTATTAATAACCTCTGGTTCTTTAAAAAGTTCCCATTTACTGTTTCTTGCAAATCCATGTTGAGGACGACCAGCATCCCAAGGACCAAAGTTTGCTAAAAAAATTCAAAAGTCAATATCTAATTTAAATGCCTTGTCCATTTATTACAGTATTTGTTTGCAAGGTATAATACATGTACTTACGAAAAACTACAGGAATACCACCTCTAATAGCCTTTTTACCATCAAAAACTGCATTCTTACTGAAAATGTACAAGAATTCTTGAGTAAAGGTCTCTATGAACACAAGCAAGCTACACTGTACCATAAGAACAGACAACTGCTTCTGGGATTTCTGCAAAAGGTTTTGTTCCAATATTCACACTTTTCAAAAATTCATATTCTCACAAGTTTTGAATTTATTTCCTTCAAACTTTGCTGTTTTGCTATTTTTAACATGCTCTTTCCAGCTATGGTAATGATTTTATTTCTAGCAAGAACAACAGGAACCTCATCTATGACTGTCACAGCACAGTACATGCATGATCAAAAACCTATGAGTGACTTTCTTGTTGACAAAAACGTCTTAAGTGCTTAAGCTCCCTATTACACATGAAATACTGATAGTGCAGATTTTGTATGACTGTGAAAAAGACACAGCAACAGCACAATGACTTTATGCCCTTTTATGGTCATGGCAGGAATTTCAAATGTTTTTATAGACATGCATATCACAGTGTAGTCCAGTCCCAGACTCTCTTTCTTGCCGCTCCAGGACTCGCGGAGAAAAAGAGTCCAGTATAACTTGCATGCGCATGTGCAAAATGAGCCAATCAATTAATTAATTAGTATTTTGCGAGCTTGCAATATGCAAATGTCAGTGTTTGGTAGCAGTGGTAGTGATGCGTATCAAAAAATTCACAAATACGTCTTTCACAACTGTCCATCCGTAAATGGCCTGTAACTGCTCAAACTTTGGTAAAAGATTATAGTTGGTTTTTCCAAGTGCATAGCTCACTGAATCAACAAATGGCTTTCCGAAATGAGACTGATATCGTGTATACAAAACACTTTCTTCTTCAGCCATCTTGAATCATTAGATGACTTTAGGATTTGTAACCACGCGATCACCACATGGATGTGGTGATCGCGTGGTCACTAAACTGACATGCGCATGCAAGTTATACTGGACTCTCTTTCTCCGCGAGTCCTGGAGCGGCAAGAAAGAGAGTCTGGGACTGGACTAATCACAGTGCTGACATAGTCACAGCAAAACACCATTCATTTTACAATCATGGGAAACTGTTCTGTATATTTCTACCTGACAAATAGTAGTTCAGTATCTTTACACTTCCAAGATGTTACTGTAGCACCTGGTCAAATCAAGATTAGGATCAGGTCTGGTCACGTCTAGGGCTCAGTCCTCCCAACTTTTCAAACGAAAAGATACTTTACACACAATTTATAATTTTACAATAATAAAAAATTCACAAAATCATAAATAAGGAACTTTTAGACACATTTTTTCCTAGCCCATATCCACAAATTAATATAAATGGAACGTCCCAAGGGGCTAATAATATACTTAAAACTTTAATCAGACTGGACCAGTGAAAAATGATCAAAGGTCATTTCACAAAGATTTACAAAGTTGATTGACAAAAGTAACAAATGCGACAAACTTCCAATAATTTTAGAGTTACTTACCGTGGAGGTAAATCTGTGCGGAATCCCCATCAGTACTTTTAAGAAAAACAAACTCAGACATTTTGAAAACTTTAGAAACGTGGAACCCCTCATGGGGTAATCCGCTGAACAGTAGAACTTTGGACAAGTTATCCCGTGATGCATAGGGTGAAATTATTTGTTCTGCGCGGAAAAATACTTGCAGTATTTGAGATTTTAGGAAGAGGTTGATAATATCAATAACGTAGTCTTCGTATAACTGTGAGAAAACGGACTGTCACATCACGGCACGGCAGGAATTTGGATTTTTTAAAGACATCACGGCACTGACTTGTGTGATCCGTGATTTGACTCAAAATGAGTGCGTGACCCGTGAAAATATGCCAGATTTTGTCGTTAATTTCGTGACATCGAAATTTGAAAGCGTGATTCGTGAATTGACGAAAAATTGAAGCGTAATTCGTGATCAAGACCTCCCTTCCAGCCCTGTGACACGATCATGGTACCGCTATAATGGGAGTTATAATCACATCTTTTCTAGACTCCATATGAATGGCAAACGTTACAATACGGGTACTGTATGTACTATAACAGATTTTGTAGGAGTGTGAAACGTACCGCGCCGAGCCGTGACCGTGTCAGTTCCGTGATGTCTAGAGCAGATTTCGCGGTATGAGTGTGAAACGGACCGCACCGTGCCGTGACCGTGTCAGTGCCGTGTTGTCTATAAAAATATTCGAAATTCCTGCCGTAACCGTGCCGTGACCGTGTGGTGCTGTTTTCACAGTCATACGAAATCTACTCTATAAAAACATTCGAAATTCCTGCCGTAACCATGCATGCCGTGCCGTTACCGTGCCGTTACCGTGACGTTTTCACAGCCATACGAAATCTATTACATGAGACAGGGTGCCCCTATGTAGTAGGGATAACTCTTTTGTTTTGTGTCCCCCAGGGAAAAGAAAAAAAACCAAGGAAGTTATCCCTACTACATAGGGGCACCCTCAGTCTCATGTGAACGGGCCGTAAGATTTCCTCTGCACTGTATGTAACATCAGGACAAGCTGTGCGTAATAATAAACATTACCGCGACAGTACACGTTCGAACGTACGACTACAGTAAACTCCAGAATACAAAACTAAAAATACACACCCGTTTCTCCGTTGTATCAGAACCGCTTAAATTATGACTGGTAGCAGCGGAAGTGGGAGTGATATCGGAGAGCCTGTGTTAATGTGTTAATTAAAATGGATCGGGAAAGTACGGTTTTCGATTTAGCGAGGGGAAATTGACAAGAAACTGCTGTCAGTGGCCGAAATGAGACGGATTTCTCGTCTGTCATGAAGAAAGCTAGTGAAATAGCTTTTCTACCGTCAATAGAATTAATGATAATCTTAAGAAGGTTCGATCCCTCATAATTTTGATCAAAAATCACGATATAGCAAAAGTAAAAGGATATCACGGAAAAATCAATGTCAAAATTGCTTTTTATTTTAAAACTATTTTTAGCCATCTATTGTCAATTGTATTGTGGCCTCAGCAACACTTTTTTCCCTTTTTCACCGATTTACATGAACCTGAAGGTAGCCATATTTGCGAGTCTGTCTCGCTCTCGGAGTTAGGCGACGTGATAGGAGATCCTAGCTTGACCTTTAACTCTTCTGCCATTGTATGAAACACTTTATCTACATTGGTACGATCCTTGGCACTCGTTTCAATAAAAGACATTTTCATATCCTCGGCAAAGCTTTTGGCTGTTTGATAGTCCACTTCTCTTTTACCAACAATATCACACTTGTTTCCAACCAATAGAATATTGATTGTTTCGCGAGCGTTTTTCCCCACTTCTCCTAACCATCCTTCCAAGTGAATAAATGAGTCTCTGTCATTTACATCATATACCAAAATAACACCATGTGCACTTCGATAATACGCTGTTGTTAGCGTTCTAAAACGTTCTTGACCTGCTGTATCCCATATTTGTAGTTTGACTGTCTTCCCAGCGACTTTCACAGTACGAATTTTAAAGTCTACTCCGATAGTACTGATGTAACAATCACTAAAAGCATCGTCGGCAAAACGAAGCAAAAGACTTGATTTTCCAACTCCAGAATCACCGATCAAAAGCAACTTGAACAAATAGTCGTATTCTTGATTCATGTCTGAGAATTCTTGCATTTTATTATCTTGTATTTTGAATAAATTAGAGGCCTTTATCTGGATGCTGAAGCCAGGGAGCCAGTTGGTCGATGAAGCGAAAGCTCAAACTTTATCGGCCCAAACGTTTTTCTGAACCTTTTCAGTGAAACAGAGCGAAATTATTGAATCACTGACTCTGTTTGACAAGTCTCGCGACCCCGAGCTGTGCTGCTTTGTTCATAAACCTTCTGGTACCAGTTACGTGTGCGCTCCTTATTGTTTTGTGTTTTGAATATTCATTAAAAAAACAGGAAAACAATCACTACGTACAGGAACGAAACCAAAATTAGTGTCAAAGCTACGCTCTGTCGTCTAGAGCTAAATCCCGTTACTTTTGAATGCTTTAAAGTAACCAAGACTGGAGATTGATTTTCGTTTCTTTTTTCTTTATTTGACCAGTTTTTTTGATTTCTGTGATCGATTTTTAGATTTCCTTTCTTGAGATTTGAAACAACACTGTTAGTCTCTAGACAGGTTTACAAAAACTGAAAGTTCCTCAGTGATTCCAATATTATCATCCAACCACAGGGAACCCATTCCTAAGCATAATCCAGTGGTAAACTCGTGGATACGGGCGAATAGTTGATATTGTACTCGTGGATCATGGATATTCCGTTCGTGTTGAACGTTGTGATCCAATCCAAATTGAAACCAATTTACAATGATTTGTTAGGGGAAATTATGATTTCAGAGCTGGCCATAACTCCGATTCACCAAAATTGGATATATACACCTTAAGGAGCACTATTTTTAGTGACAGCATAATTTAGATCTCGCGAGTTCTTCAAAATCGTTAAATTTTGTACTCCCTAAAATTAGTGTTCTTGGGTATTTTTGGTTAATTGTACAGTAGAAATCGACATCCCCCCCCCACACACACACACAACACACACAAAAAGTTGCTAAAATAAGTAATCGCTAAATCTCCCATTAGAGAAATGGCTAAATATAGTAGTCGCTAAAAATAGTAACCTATCCAAATTAAGAATCAAAATTTGATACATAAAAAATGACCCTTTATGACGTCATTACTTCAAAACTCTACAAACACAAACTTCAATCTTTTCATCTTAGACACTCTGAATTCAACGTACGTCTTGAGACAGATGAACGTTGTGATAATATTGTCAAATTTACTGCCTTTGGTCAAGTAGATTTGCTGTGTCGGGACCGACTAGACTTTCCTTCGCTTCACTGGGCTGGGACAGAAATTAACTTGGTACCAGTTTGACCATTGACTCTGTCATAGTTGACGGTAAGTGTCTCTCATAGCTGCGTTTAATTTCATCTCTTCTTCACGAAGGAGCGTCGCTTAACGAGGCTAAACATGGCTGCGCATGCGTGGTGGACTAGGTAATTGAGAGACTTTGGGAGGAAACGTACTGGTCCTTTCCCTTTTGCTAATCCTCACTCCTTATGAATCCGCAACGCCAGGTATGAACAGAAAGGGCTGTGTCTTTACAGAAAAAACTGTCTTTGTCGTGAGCTGTACGTATGGGCTTGGAATTAGTATATATGATAGAGGGGAGCGCAGTTGTTGCAAATAAAAATCAGAGTAGCACGTAAAGACAACAGGAAAAGAGTAATGGAGGGGAAGCACAGCTGTTGCACATAAAAGTCAGAGTGCACGTAAAGACAAAAGGAAAAGAGGAGGCGGTGGAAGAGGATGATATTTGCGTTAATAAAAATTGTTGACGACGTGTAAGATATCATGCGGATAAGTAACGTGCACGGCACGCGCGGGCAAAACGTTGATCAAAACGCAAGTATAAGAGATTCTCTAAGTGTCTACCGTTCATATTTTGTAGAGGGTCTCAATGGGGTTAACCTTCAACCGCGTCACACGGCCGAAATTTTACTCCGTCACTCGTCAATTCAAATAAATCTTTTTTTTACCGTCACGCGTCAAAAAAGTTAACCGTCAAAGCCGGAAATCTCGCTGTTGGAGAACATTTCTTCCAACAAAGTGTGCGTATTTTAAAAGATATTGTACAATATTTGGTAAATAACTTTTTCATATCTTCACTAGTGAAAATATGGAAAATACGAGTGTTTTAGTTTCCGATAAAACACTAATATCCGTATATATAATAAAGATGACTATTATTCCAGGGATATTGTTTTTCTAAATAACAAAATTTTAAAGCTATAACGTAAAGAGTTTTTAGTTTTCTTCATTGAAGACCAGAATTTTAAGCCAAGAAAAATTAGAGTAGAGAAATAAAATCCATTAAAAACAGAAATAAAAGAAAAAAAGAAAATTTGTTGACGCAGGCAGGACTCGAACATGTTATCCAAAGCAAATTAGTATGCTAATTTTATGTAAAACCCAAAAAATCGGACCATGCATCCAGACAAATCGCTGAATCATCGCATGTTACGTATAGGATGGAGATTTCGGCCCCTTCCGCGCTATCCGGTAGAACACAGCGAGCTTCGCAGTCAAAGAGGGAGGAAACAGTCGGATCCTAGGCCGTGAGTAACTGCACCTTACCACTAGACTAACTGGTCTACTGAGGGATTTGGAGAACAAAATAACCTAGTGTATCCTGTGAATTGGCTGTGTATTGTTGTGCAAATTAAGCGATCCCGTGGCGCAGTTGGAAAACCCTTGGACTGTGAAGCAAGTGAGCAGATGTAAGAGCCGGGTTCGAAACCGGTTGAGACCAGGTTTTTTTCTTCTTTCTTTTCTTTTCTTTTCTTTTCTTTTCTTTTCTTTTCTTTTCTTTTCTTTTCTTTTCTTTTCTTTTCTTTTCTTTTCTTTTCTTTTCTTTTCTTTTTCATTTCTTTTCTTTTTTTTTCCTTTTTTTCTTTCTTCCTTTCTTTCTGGCTCAAAATCAAAATATTTAGTTGTTAATTAAGAGAGAGAAAGAGATATCACAGAAAAAAGAATATGATTATGAAAGAATAAATAGAAATAGTGGAAAAAACTAAGAAATCGTTAAATAGCTCGGAAAGTCGGGATTTTTATAAATCGATTTGACATTATTCAATTAAAGGTTCGTTTAGAGAGAAATGTAACGTGACTGTTTCTAATTAAGAAAGTACTAGTTAGCTCAATACGTGGCAAAGTTGTGAGAGAAGGGAAGGAGTTCGTTCGAACCTTCGAACCACCCAAGTGACGGGCCTGTTTTAAGTCGGTTAAAACTGTTAATAAATTCATAAAGGTCCGATACCAAGTTTGGCCAAAACTGATCCTTCGCTATATCGAATTTCGCCTTAACAGATTCCTCATTATTTTTCTAGTCAAAAACTAAACCGCATTATATGACCCACGACACATAACAGCTCATTTCGTTAAAATTAATCATTTATTACCACTTGTTAATATTTAATTGGCTTATTTTAACCGTCAAAACAGTAAGATTAACCGTCAATCGTCAAACTACCGAATTTTTACCGACAATCGTCAAAGTTATACTCCCTTTGAGACCCTCTTTGTAAACTTGCAGTATTCTGTGTACTTTAAATATCTTTAGTTTACACCTTCACAGTTTTTCTTACGCACCGAAAAAAAAAACAGCTTGAAAGGCAAACAAACATTTCCATGGATTCAATCCGTAAACCACAGGTAGCCCAAGCTGTACATCGATATACCCTGATAGAGGATTTCACGAATGATCTCATTTTGTAGAATAAGCAAATAGAACAACAATTTTAAGTCACAGTGCTGTTGTGTTGTTTTTCTGTGCAATTTTGTTTTGGGAAGTATACGCATGCGCAGCCGTTTTTCACGTATGTGCGTATTTGACCAATTGCGAGGGAGACTGGTATCTATTTGTGACGTGGAGCACTCGAAAATGAAGCTGAGGAACACGGGAGGTAGTCGAGTGTTTCTCTTACTTTCGAGTGCTCTAGCTACATCTTCCAGAGTCTTTTATCACAGTACAGAGACGCAGAAACTACTATTTTCACTATATTCTTTAAGGTGGCCCGTACCTATTGATTTGTTTGTTGGGCATGAATTTCAATCGCGTCCTTTTACATCAAAACCTTGTCCGATTTCTGAGAAATTTGCAGCCATTTGTCTCCAAGCCTTGAAATTTGTACCGGTAATTATTTTTCTGCGAATTAGATCAAGTAATTTGAGATATCAGACGATTTTTAAAAATGGCTTTTTGAGAAAAATTGGTCATAAATCCAAAATTCCAAGGTGAATTTTTTTCCTATTTCGTCAATCAAGTATAAAGGCACAGAGGACTACATACAACATGTATCGTGCCAATTGGTGCCTTGGAAGTTGCGATACAAAATTTGTGCTGCCTGTTACGACGCAAAATTATGTAGTCAAAACTACCGCCAAAATCTCAACAAAATTTTAAAAACAGCGAGAACTATATCTGCTGTAAGAAAGACAAATACCTATTGTAACTTGTAAACAAAATTTGGAGAGATGAGAAGCTAAACACCAATGTTATCCTCAAGCAAACTTGGGGAGTAATTTTTGTGACCACGAGGTGAGCGTTGCGAATTTGTATTACTTCGACTTCTACAAATTCTGTCGAATTGTTTCGTGAAATTTTCTCGGTATTGGATAGAACAAGATGTTAACATACCTGCTGCCAAGTGTCGTTGTGTTTGCTGCACTAGGTATAATTCAGTAAGCTTCAAAAGTAAGCAACTGCATCGAGTCGACGTTTGAGCTGCCAAGGTAAAGCCCTCATGGTTTGTTAATTTATTCAAAACAACACCTTACTATCTGTTGCAAAATTCCACACGGGATTTAGACTCAGAAGCAATTGTATTCAGAGAACTACTGTCTTTATTCCCAAAAGTCTGGATCCCGTGCGGAATTTTGCAACAGATAGTAAGGTGTCGTTTTGAATAAATTAACAAACCGTGAGGGTTTTACCTTGGCAGCTCAAACGTCGACTTGATGAAGTTGCTTACTTTTGAAGCTTAATGAATTATACCTAGTGCAGCAAACACAACGACACTTTGGCAACAGGTATGTTAACATCTTGTTCTATCCCATACCAAGAAAATTTCACGAAACAATTCGACAGAATTTGTAGAAGTCGAAGTAATACAAATGCGCAACGCTCGCCTCGTGGTCACAAAAGTTACTCCCCAAGTTTGCTTGAGGATAACATTGGCGTTTAGCTTCTCATCTCTCCAAATTTTGTTCACAAGTTACAATAGGTATTTGTCTTTCTTACAGCAGATATAGTTCTCGCTGTTTTTAAAATTTTGTTGAGATTTTGGCGGTAGTTTTGACTACATAATTTTGCGTCGTAACAGGCAGCACAAATTTTGTATCGCAACTTCCAAGGCACCAATTGGCACGATACATGTTGTATGTAGTCCTCTGTGCCTTTATACTTGATTGACGAAATAGGAAAAAAATTCACCTTGGAATTTTGGATTTATGACCAATTTTTCTCAAAAAGCCATTTTTAAAAATCGTCTGATATCTCAAATTACTTGATCTAATTCGCAGAAAAATAATTACCGGTACAAATTTCAAGGCTTGGAGACAAATGGCTGCAAATTTCTCAGAAATCGGACAAGGTTTTGATGTAAAAGGACGCGATTGAAATTCATGCCCAACAAACAAATCAATAGGTACGGGCCACCTTAAAAAGGAATGACTTCCAAAATGAAAAGAAAAAGTTTCATAGCGACTTTAATTCATAATGAAAACAAAAAGTTAATTGCAACAGCTTCAAAAGCACTCAGTTTTAAAAACACCTAATATTGGTCAATAAGATATGGGCAGTGGGTGAGAGGAAACGGACTTTGTAATTGTGGCGATACGTGGTATGATAAACAGGAGGGGGGTCGTTAGGGGGTATGGAAACCGCAAACAAAATTGAGAAGAAAAAAAAACGCAACAAAAATCGTCAAAAAAACCCAACCCGCAAACCGCGTACAAAATCTGAAATCAAAAACCGTAAAACCGCAGGTTAAAATAACAAATAACCGTAAAACCGCACCTAAAATAACGCAAAACCGCATCAAAAAACACGCAAAACCGCAAACCCTTACGTCCCCCTCAAACAGCGTTGTTCGGCTGTCAGTATATCCAAAGTTGTCGCAAGTTAGTTGTCTCAGATGTCCACTTAAACGTTTATATGAAGTTGTATGTCTAGATCAATTGTACATCACTTGAGCCTTGATTACTAACCCCCTAGGCTATTGATAAATGTTAACTGATCACTATAAACATGCACAATATCATGTAATAACTCACAGAAAGTGCATGTGGTCGACCTCAAAACGGGACGTAAACACTTTAAAATCGCTTAAAGGGATATAGTTTAGATATATAATCTTTTTCAAAACATGTCTTGGTTTTACTATTGTAAAGTGTTGTTCAAATGCATAACAAAATGTCGAGTTACGCCTAACAAATGCGGATGAGCAAACAACTCAGATGTGCAAATCTATTCAAAATGTTTGACATGATTTGGAATAGGAAGGAAACCCAAATTTTTGTCTGCGATTTCAAATGTCAAAAATGAAAAGCAAAAACGCATCATTATTCTATGAAAAATCTCCTCTTATATTGAAAAAAGAATGAGAGGACCACTTGGAAGAAAATTGGTTAAAATCGGAAAGTGATTATTCCTCGTTGGAGTACGTAATTTTATGAATATAGATGAATATACCGAACTATAAAGCTTTTTAAAATTCTGTATTTTAAGTAAATTATGACAGAGAATGTTGATCTTAAAGAAGAACAAACCACATGAAACAATAGGATTAGGTAAATATCGTCATCTATTCACAATTTAGGATGTATTTTTACTCATTTTGTTTGAATATTCCTAGTTGAGCGGGTAATTAATGATGAATATTATAACTGAATACAAAGAACAGCTCTTAAAATTTTGGTTAAAAAAGAACAATAAGATTAAGTAGATGACGTCAATGACCGTTATCCACTCAGAATTGGGATAAACAAATATTTAATAAATTTTACTCATCTCTTTTGAATATGAAGAAAATATGTTGCTTGGTGATTCTTGGGGCCATATAGATAGCTTCAAATACGTTTTAAGTAATTTTCAATTTTCACCCAAGTCACCCTCTAACGTTTTTCATTTCGGTTTGAGCGATTTGAACAGCCAAAACGGAACAAAAATTGACCATCTTTATGCACATTACACTCTTCTACTGTATGTGGCTGGTACAACCTGACCACAAACATGGCCGCCGCGCGTTGCTATGGAAGATGTGACGTCACGTGAAATCCCTCTATACGTCACCTGGCCATACAAACGGTAAAAGAGCTGTCAGATATCATCTTAAACCCTAAAGCACTTCTTTCTTCAATTGCGCACTTGTAAAGCTGCAGAGATAATAATTTTGTTTTTATCATTTTTCAATTGCTCTTAAATGAGGACGTTTTGAAATATCACCTGCTATGTTCATCAGTAGAATAGATATTTATCTTTGGTTAATTTACTTCAATAAAGTTAAAAGTTTTTTGTTTCTTTTACTGGCTTAATTTCATTTCTTACAAGACATGCGCAGATTTCTGTCAAATATTAATCCGCTGTTTTTGTTTTTTTCTTGTGCGTTTTTTAATATATTACTGAAATATACAACATATTTTGAGTTGCCATTACGCTGTAAAGAAGCCACTCGCGCTGGAGTGCGTTAACCATTTAAGAGGGGATTTTTTCAAGTTCGAGCAGTGAACGACAAAAACTCCTGAGTTGAAGAATAGCTGTTGTACAAAACTAAACTAATTTCTGTTAGAAAGTTTAAGTTGTTTGCAAGTAGTTCAGTTTATTGGCCAATCAGTTGAATGTTGAATCAAAGTGTAATCCAGAACGAAAATTTGGATTAAAACTCGCACGAAGGTCTAGTTTTTGGCGCTTTTCGCTATATTATTGCTCGTCATTGAAAAAATCTCCTCTTAAATAAATAACAAAATAAGGTTTGTGCCTTCAGTCGCTCATTTGCCATGACATTCTTTCCATTCAGCTTGAAAGTTGCTAAATTTGAAAAAATCTGAAAAATATATAGCAAATTTGTACACTGAATTCCAAAAACAATTTTTAAACACTCAGGCATTTTATCTTATTCAATTAAGATCAGTTTCTAACTGAGTGTTAATCCAAAGTAAAAATTTGAATTAAAACTTGCAAGAAGAGCTAGTTCTAGGAAATTTTAGACATATATTATTACTCGATACTGAAAAACATCTAAGAAATTGACATCCTTCCTGTATGCATGGGTTGTAGATTTAGAGTTTAGGGTTCCGGAATTGAGTGAGCGCCTTTTTCCAATAACTCAAAACACCTTAAGGCCCTCACTATTGTAAATTAATGTAAAATGTTACAAGTACTTAAAGTGCTAAGTAAGGAAAGAGTGAAAAACACTTGAACAAGTATCTCTTAGTACCATTAGCCACTTACGTGTTTAAACAGCTACAAGTTGATAACATGTTTCCTGAAAATATATAAATACAACTTAGTGAGCTGTTAAACAGAGAAGTGGACAGGCGTAGGAGGATCAGTCAAAAGTCGTCTTAACGTCCTTAGCTCGCTGTTTTTTAAACCATGTCTAACAGGCACATATTTTCCTTCTCCAAGAGGGGGTTTTACAAAATGCTTTTTCCCCAGTCTTTCGGCATCATTTCAGTTCAAATTTCTGTTGATATCAAACTATTTCACTGTGTTTTCCAACAGTGTTTGTCTGATAGTTTGTACTATACTCAACATCTTAGTCATCGCTGCAATTTATAAGAAACGTAGTCTACGTACTCCTTCTGCCTTACTGTTATGCAGCCTCAACGTGAAAGACCTTTTGGTTGTATCGCCCTTTCTACAGCCTCTTGCTATTTACAGGTCTGATCTTCTACATGAAGAAGGGTTCCTTCTGCGCCAAATTTGATCAACAAACGCTGCGCATAATCTTCATGTTCTTCTATCGTTCGGTGGCTTTACTGACGATGGTACTGATTTCCATCGACCGTTGGTTTGCGGTACGAAGACCGCACATTTATCGCACAGCCTTCAAAACGCGCCGTGTTGTGTTTTTGTTAGCTTTGCGTCTGGATTTACAGTATCATCACCACGAGTATCTATAACGCTACTCTCACATACACCCAAGGAAACCTCTTTGTACTGATTCAGTTTGGTCTCTGCATCCTTATTACTATAGTTATGCAAATTGACGTTTTTCGTAGTATCAAGAAGCATTTTCATACAACTATGCATTCAAACTCCCAGCAGCGTGAAGCGCGAATCGAGCGAAACATAGCCTTGGTTGTGGTCTATGTGATCATAGCCTTAGTTTTTTGCCATGTTCCAATCGTGGTCATCAAGGTAGCCAACAGGCAGTACTTTGTGCTGGCATCTTGCTGGTTGGAGCTATTGCTTTTGGTGAATGCGAATCGTTAACCCAATTATCTGGCTTAAGACCAATCCCTCGCTACGACGAACGGTTCTCAAGATCCTGAATGCATGGTGTCAATGCAGAGATGCTTAATCTGTCCGATTTAAGCCAGGGATTAGGAGATGGAAACTCGAACAGTATGCCACAAGGTCAGAGTTGAGTGAAAATGAAAAACCTTGCTAACATATAAAACACAGAAGAAAGCGAACTTTGAAAGTACAGTTGGTATTTATAGCCCTGGAAAGCCAATATCTCAGTATGTATATATTTATCCAGTGTACATATTTTCTGCTTGAATTGACATGCTAATGAAAACTAACATAAAACTGCAGGAAATTTCTCTTACATGTAAATATGACATCATCCAGGCATCTTTCTGCATGCATGTAATCACGAGAACAATTACTTCCAGTCCTGTCAGAGCAGTTACTGCTCAACAGCTAGTCAAAGAGACACTATGAATAATTTTGCTTCGATTTTATCTCTTATTCAGTTTAAGTTTACTGACGGTGGTGGGAATTAATACATTAAGAAAATAAATAAAAACAAAGCTACTGCACCTCCCTCTTGTTCTGTAGCTATTGTGTTGTTATTGATGTTGTAGATTGTAGCAATGATAGCGGTAGTGTTACGCACATGTGTTCATTATTCAACAGACATTTTGGTGATAAACATTTGGTTCTAAGACTTAATCATTTCGTACTACGTGGATGTATCCATGCCCCTTGCTTGGTCCTCTGCATGATATGAATTCAACAATTGGACAATCTACTGTTTCTAGAAATTAAAATGTCTAATACAAAGATATTAGCACTGATATCTTTTCATTATGACGTCGTAATAACGGAAAAAGTGTTTGCGGTTTCAGTTCATTATACTATGTTATCGTGCCTGCTGCTAATTTTCATTTATATGATATGCAAGAATGAACGGCGTATCTCTTTTTATATTTCAAACTAAGAAGATAGATGAAGAGATAGATGTCATCGAACTGTTAAATAAATAACATGATTTCAAAAGAAACCATTAAAACTAATTCTTTCAACGTCTTATTCTTAGGGTGGACTATAGTAGGTATGGGAATGCTTTACATGGGAGATAGACGTTAGAAAGGTAAGGAATGAAGGGATGATAGCCTATATTTATGGTATCTAAGCTAATGAATCTCACTAGAGTAGCCTAATTGTACACAACTGGTCGATAAGTACATTGAGCGGCGATCTCTTTTTCGTAAAGTAAGCCATCGATTTGAACGAGGACTTGCAAATATCAAACTGTCATATATAGATAATGAGATATCTCGTCATCCGTTCTTACTTTACCATCATCAACTGAACCAGTTGACAGCAATACTCTTTTTTTCCCATTTTCGTAACATCCTTGCACAAGTTAATTTACTGATACTCTACAAAGATTCGAAAAGAGTCTAAATACTAGTACTCTAATAACCGACAAAACAAGAAAATACTTCTAGAGCCGAACGAGACGTTTAAATAAATTGCATTTTACCGTAAACTGAAATTCTCACTCGGAATTCTCACAACAGGAATGCTCTTCGAACTCATCGAAGAGGCGTGACAGTACAGCTGTAATTGAAAAAGTTGGTTGACCACATAGTCAATTTTTATCGACTTAAAATTAAATGAATAATCGGACATCGCTAATTAATTTACATGGTAACTGATGAGCGTGAACGCCTAAAAGACCAAGTAGATTTATCAGAAATTTGACATCGTATCTATCCTGCAATCGAGTGGAAGGGGCAGATGGAATGAATGAATGAATAAATAATCGAAAGTCGCGTACATACATACATATATACATATACTTTATTTCACCTCGGATTTTTTAGTAGCTCACAGGTGTTGGCTAGTGTCTCCGAGAAAAAAAATGTTACAAATGTATTAAGATAAATATATTGACGAAGAAAAGTTGTTAGTCATAAACAACATTAGCATTTGTATATAAGTTAAATCATGTGATTACAGATTCACGAAACATTCTTATTGATTGTCTTTTGGTGTCTGGTAGTTTATTCCAAAGAACCACTGCTGCGTACTTGAAGGACTTTAGGCCATACTTGGTGGTCTTCACGCAGGTATCTTTAGGTTTTCCTCTCCCCTGTGGTTGTATATCCTGGTAGCAATACGCTTTCCAAACATCGATGATATGCATGCAGGAGCCATACATAAATGTGCATGGTTACTGGTGTGAGTAAACGTAAAAGACCTAGTGGATCAGTTTATTATAACTTTTTGGTCGGATCTCATCATCATCATCATCATCATCATCATCATCATCAATCCTCATCTATCTTGCAATCAATTAGAGGGAGTGGTTTTTCCAGTGATTGTTATTAGGATACATAGACAAAAATATATTCATGAATACATTTTAGGGGCCGCAATTCCCTTGTTAGGTGCTTCATATCCCTTCTTAGGTGCCGCAATTTTCTTGCTAAATAATACCATATAAGGAATACGTACGACAATCCCATCTCCAGATACTATCAGAGAAAGGCCCGGGACGAGGCAAAGGGTTCGTGGTACATCTCCAACACAATATTCATAAGGAATTTTCAAGGCCCAAAATTACGATTTTCATGGACCAGTTTTTTTTGGGATTTTTCTTTCTTAGCAATTTATAGGCACAAACACACATCATTTTTATGACCTTATTTTAACTATGACTTTAAAAAAGTTTTGTAGCTCGATAACATCAACTTTAGATGATTGATTGATTGAAACTTAATTAAAGTGTCTAAATAAACAGTGTCTAAATAAGCAGTTGAGGACTTTGAGCTCCAGCGTTGGCTTTGACATTCAACCTGTTTTTCGGAGTAAGCCTATTCAACAAGTTTTATCGACCTAAGGCAAAGAAACCTAACCTAGTTAAAGATCAATGCGTTGTATACCATTTTAAATGTGATCAGTGTGATGCTGATTATGTAGGTTATACTACAAGATTCTTGCATCAACGCATTCAAGAACATAAGTATTCTGCCATAGGTAAACACATTAAGTATGATCACGGTGAGGGCGTAGAAATTAATACACTATCTAAACAATTTCATATTCTTAGAAAATGTCTCACTAAGTTTGACTGCCTTTTGTATGAGATGTTTTTTATTAACGAGATAAAGCCCTCTCTTAATACGCAAAATGATTCTATTCAAGCTAAACTTTTTGTTTAGTTTTTGCAGTCCCTTAGGAATTACGGCATATTTTCGTGTTTTATTAGTATATAAGTCTAGTATTTGTTTATTTTCATTTGCTTGATGATGACTTACGTTAAGTCGAAACGTCGCTATAGTTTTTAATATTTTAAGCTTTTATTCTAGTATGTATAGTATTTTATCGCAATGTTTTATAGTAAAATAATATAGGTACAATATTAATAATAACGAAACGAATACAGTATATAATACTAGATACAATATAGGAGCAATATAATAATGAAATGAATACAGTATAGGTAATACTAGGTACAATATGAGTGCTCGCATTAAACCCGTGAACGATAAGTAGTCATTAAATAGCACTGAATAGCACGAAAGTCTTCGTTTTCTGTTGTTTAATTAGTGTTATTTAGTACTAATTAGTAGTATTTGTTTCATGGGTTTAGTGCAAGCACTCTCTACAAATTAATGGGTACTGTAAAACTGTTTAACGTTAGCCCTTCATCGCAGTATTACAGTCAAAACTCCCCATGTCGCGATCATCTGAAATGCCACGAGTCTGCTTACTAAAGGGAGGTGATCGCTAGGGTCCAACTATATGAGTGACTGAATGGAAAGCTTGGCTTTTGTATTTTGGAAAAAGGTAGTCGCTTATTCTGTGTCCTTCGGCGTTGGATTTTACGACAAAGAACAAAGAAGCAAAATACTAGCAGTACATGTAAGTACTATTTTTTACACGCACTTTACAAATTGCATTCTCTTGAAATTATTATGCAATTTACATTGATTTTTGCGATCGATGACAAGGGGAACTGTTAAATAAATCTACGCTTCTTGAACAAAAAAAGAAGAAGAAGAAGAAGAAGAAGAAGAAGAAGAAGAAGAAGAAGAAGAAGAAGAAAGAAAGGAAAAGAACTTGTTGTAGTCTCTGTACGTAAGATTCAGGTGATGTTGATTATGTGTTTCTCCGTTTCCATAGCAACATACCAATTTAGCATCTTAGCGCGTCAAATTGCTTCATAAACTGTCTACGGTTGTTGAACAAAAGAAGAAGAAAAAGAAAGGAAAAGAACTTGTTGCAGTCTCTTTGAGAGTCAAGTGATGCTGATTATGTGTTTCTCCGTTTCCATAGCAACATACCAATTTGACGTCTTAGTGCGTCATCAGGCATTACGTCATCGTACATCTACGTAATGACGTAACAACTCGGTAACAGAAGTTTTGATCATCGAAATAATTCGATATTATGTTAATACAACATAAATTAAACTGATATAATTGAATCAGTTGGGATTGTAAAATCAAGAGGAGAAAGAGTACGGAATTTAGTAGAAAAAAGATACTGAACTTTTGACGCGCTTCTTGCAATTACGTAAAATCTAAATACTCGAAATGAGAAGCTTGTTCCATGACGCATTTCAACAAACAACAGTGTGTATTGTTATATGTTGTATTACAAATTCAAAAGGGAATAAAAAATAAAGATAATGCCGATATAGACTGACAGAATAATTAACCTTTTTTTCAAATGAAAATCAAAAGTGAATAATACTAGCTTAATACTTGTAATAATGAGTACGCAGACTTAACCTAGTACGATCAACCAACTATTTACATTACAGCTTAGTTTTAATATTTCCATTGTGTTTTATTAATTCATCACGAAATGCATCCTGGAAGAAATCTTAGTGATAAGACTGCTGGATTACGTGGCCATTCAACATAAAATCCTTTAGAAAAACGTTTGAGCTTACACAAAGCGAAAACCGCATTCCTTAGAAAATTATTGCTGGAAAGACAATAGAGCGTGAAAACAGTATGTTTGGACATTAAATCAGCTCATGCCTTATTCATCAAGTTTAACGACCTCCAAACATCAAACTTTAAATCGAAAGCCCGTGCACCAAAAGGTGACGAAGGCCATAATTTGAATGCTTGTGAGCGAGGATTGAACGTTTCACAACCCAAGTTACACCGCGTTGGCCAAATAGAACGTAAAGTGCTTTAGTTAAAGAATCGGTAGGCTTATGAGAGTGATATCAACAACGTATTTGTAAAAAATTCATGTTTGAACACGAATCTGGAACACATCAACAATGTGTGTAAAAACAGAGAAAGGAAAGTCTTCTATTTAAGGTGAGTTTTTTAGCATTCTGTTAATATTATATAGTTGTCTTGGCTTTAATGAGTATTTGGACAGCACCAGCAGCAGATTGCTCAGTTCAGTTAACCAGTGATTTACAAACATTTGTGGAACATTTTTACTTGATTGCGTGCCGCAAAAAATGCCCCAAGTCACTGTAGTACGGAGTTTTTGGCGTGAAATCACTGTGATTAGGTTAGTTATTGAAATACTTTTAACTTTGGGTTTTACTCTAATAGCAAAAACTGATAATGAAAAGTGCAGACACTTGACGACACATCACCGAATTAATA
This sequence comes from Telmatactis stephensoni, assembly GCA_029948255.1. Lineage (NCBI taxonomy): Eukaryota > Metazoa > Cnidaria > Anthozoa > Actiniaria > Isophelliidae > Telmatactis > Telmatactis stephensoni. Next base: position 827,649 of record JALIZF010001926.1, read on the forward strand.
CAAAAGAGCTTGCAACAACCATTTGGTTTTATAAATGTGCACTGTGTACACAAACACTTGTGCAGTTTTATCTTTAGAGAAGTCGTAACGAAAACTCAAGTTAAACAAGAGGCCACTCCAACGATAACTAGACATTCAATCTTGCATGATGGTCAAATATTTCTAATTTACTTCAAAAACAAACAATATAATTTGTAGAAGACTACAGCATGCAGTACTACTAAAAAAGCAACCAAATTAAGAAGTACTTATTATCCAACCAGTTGATATCACAAACGTGAACTGCATGTTGCTTCAGTTTGTCCAGAAGTCGTAACGAAGCTCACTTAACTGAGACTACTTCATCGCGGTTAAGAGCTCAAATCTTTCTAATTGCTTGGAAAACAAACATATAAAGAAGCCAGTTTCTCAGTTGTTATTTGATGGATAACTTGTGGTTAGCTTACTATTTATTTGATGAGGAGTAACGTACTAGAGAACAACGTTTTGGCGGAAGTCGATCGATGTTTGATAATTCATCAAGAAAATGTGAATATATTTTAACTTTCGTCTATATGAATGAAAACTGACCACAGGAGAGCTTTATTCTTTCTTGAGCTTCATTTATAATTGATGAAGTTATAGATTTTAATGTTTTTTGAACCGCTGCTTGTGAAAGCATTTGCTTTTTGGTGCATGCTCGTTTTGCACCTGAATTCCTCTTTTCAGAAATTTAGTATTTATATTTGTTTCTAGTGTCAGTGCGTTCTTTAATTCCTGGTCAACGTAAACCACAAGCTTCTAAAACTGTTTAAAGGCAAGTTTAAGTCACCTATTCCAATTATAAAGAACTTAGCGGCTTTTGGCAAGCTCGAAAGGTGCGAAAATAGGTGAAAGTGTGAAAATGGCATTAAAGACTCACCACACACTATTATTACGTACCTTAGTACGAATTAAAAGCCTACCTGAAAAGCTAAGGATTTGGTGCTTCTTTAGTCCTTCTGTAAACAATCTATCAATTTACTAAACTATCATCCAGTGTATACACAGAGCTTGTGTAAATATATTCTTCTGGCTTAGGGATTTATTTTAGAGTATTTATCGAAGTGCGATCAATTACCGATGCAAAATAGCTCCAACTCATTAAATTGGGTCTTCCAATTTCTTTCCATTCTCAATGCAAATCGTACTCCCTCGATCTGGCATATGCAATGACTCACTAAGGTCAAAGTCAAAGCAAGCGTCTGCCTTGTGGAATGAAACAAAGTGGTTGTGTAATTAAGGCTGATCGTCTTCTTTAATGCTTCAATAACGAATTAAAGTGCATGAAAGTTGAAATGGTTTAGTCATGGCCCTTGAGGGGAGATTGCTCGGAGCTTACGAGAAGAAATAAAAATAGAAATTAAGCAATAAAAATGTAATCACGAAAAACAACATTGACAAACGATCCGTAAAACGTAATGCAATTGAAGTAGCTTGTTTTCGTTAAAAATCTTCAATCCTGCGTACTCATTTTTCAGTATTATGCACTTTAATCCAAATTAGTATGACTTAAAAGGAAAGGGTTTTAATTTTCATTCAGACCATTCATGGACACAGCAGGCGAGCTCTTGAGTTATCAACTTTAAAATTGCTCGCTCTTTTTCTCGTAAATCTTGCTTGTTATAAGAAAACCGTAACTCATGCAGTTTTGCTTGCCGGGCTCTTTGAGCTCCATCCGCAACCATGCTACTTTTCAGGGAGCCGAAAACTTTGTAAATCTCAGGACAAATTGTCTTCGGGGGATACGTAACGGTACCGTAGATAGAGATACCCGATAAGATTATGGAATGAGAAGGTGATTATTATCATTAAGAAAAAAGGCAGCCGCAGCGAAAACAGGAATTGCAAGGAACTAAAAGCGGTGAATCTTTCAATGTAACATAATTTTTTAGTGTGCCTTCTAGTTATCGGATCTACAAATCGTTATTTTTTTCTTAGATATACACCGTCAAACTGTCAGATTCAAGCAACCTTCTACAATGCAATCCCATGTGTGAATCAGAGCGAAATTGACGCCTAGCTTCTTCCACCAACTAATCGTACCATTAAGGAGAAAAGTGAATGACTAAGATTCGATCGTTCTACTTTGATCGTCTTAGAGGCTGAAGAGCTGAAGGACCGATTCTGGAACTGAGTTTCGTCATTGTACAACTAGCACTAAGAAATCTGGGAACCGAAATATCTTATCTTATTTATCCGGCAATATCTTAAATTCATTCTCAAAGTTCTTGAAATGTATAGTTGTAGATGTTAGGTGTGAGAAAGTGACGATGATTTTGAATCGAGAGATAAGGGATAAGGCATTTGTATTAGGCGTAAGATAATCTATTTGAATGTCGGAAAAGCTATTTGAATGCCAGAAAGACCATTTATAGGTTGAAAAGCCATTTGAATGTTACAGAAATGTTTTTAGTCCTAAGAAAACTACTAGAACGTCAGAAAAACCATTTAAGGGTTGTCCAAAAGCCATTTGAATATAATGTTACAGAAATGTTTTCGGCCTAATAGAAAATTGCCGGAGAAACCATTTATACCATTAAAAAGCCATTTGAATGCCACAGAAATGTTTTTATGCGTAAGAGAAACTATTAGAATGTCGGAGAAACCATTTAAAGGTTGAAAAGCCATTTCATTGTCATCGCGGAAATGTTTTAGGCGTAAGAAAAACTATTCCAATGTCGTCCGTAAACCATTTAAATCAGGTTAGAAAGGCCATTTGAATGATACAAACATTAATTTTGTGCTTTTTCTTAACTTCCAATCAGCCTTTCTTTCTCCATTCTTATTCTTTCACTTTCATTCATTATCCATTTCGTAAGGCGATTTGTATATGTGTACAGCAAGCCCTATAATCAGTCAAAAATTATGTATAGATTGTTTGATAAAGACTTCCTACGGTACTTATTAACACCACACGACAACTGAGGAAATGCTGCAAATCTCTTCCCATTTAAATCACTTATAGTGAGGTATATTTGCTATTTAAAGAAAAAGGAAATTAGCTGGTTTTTCGCCAATCACGTAATGTTTACTAATACCTATTCACAAACGTTATTTTTTTTATTTCAACCATATTGCTGATTTTTTTGTTTTTATCTTTCTTATTAGTGTCGTTCAAAACAATGTTACCACCTACGGCTTGATGCGTAGAAACAAATCACATAAATATGAAAAAAAAAAATTTGAACAGAATAGGCACACAAATTTACTCGCTCATAAATTAATATTGTTCCAAAACCACTCAATGATAAAAATAAAATAAAAAATAAAAAGCAAATTTTATTCCGATAGAATTATGATTCTCACAATTTTTTGGAAAAAAGAATATATTAGGTCCATTAATATGGGCAAAAATAAGATGCGTCTTATCTAAGGCGCCACTTAAAGCGCGAGCATTCCGTATAAACGCCACTTTGAGTCTAAGACTAAAACAGTTCTTAGAGAAGTTCCTCGATAGGGCTTGAATAAGGCGCGTCTTAGACTAAAAGTTCCGTTTATAGGTTGAGGTCTGCGTCTGATATAAGGCCTTGCATAAATACCCGTATTGTCACATAGTATCAAAAGTTGAAACGTGAAGTGCGCGTAACTACGCTTTTAAAGAAAAAGTAGTTTCCTGATGAACTTAGTTGCCATAGACAAGTAGACGCTCGAAAATATCCATGCAGGGAAAAAAATTGCACTAAAATTTGAAGCACATTCAGTTACCAAATTAAATTACTCGGAAGATAAAGAGAAAGAAATGGAAAAAAGAGAGAGAAAAACGATACGCTATTTTTACCCCACTTAATCACTAGTGCTTTGAAAGTGCCGTTAGCCACGGTAAACCAGCCCATTTTATTGTCTCTTAATGTACCTTGTGGTAACTTAGTAATTTCAAGTAAAAATTGATCATAATGGCATCGGTTTCAAGATGGAAGATTGGTTTTATAAGGTTGAAGGATAGCACTTAGAAGTACTCTCTGACTATCACGTAAAGCAAATTTACAGATAACTATGAAGACAAAATAGTCCTTCTCTTGTTTTGGGAACTTTGGGTTTTTCTAGATTGCATACGGAGATGCGTAGTTTAAAATACGCATCAAAGTTACGTAACACGTTCACGTAAACGTAGTCAGACGGCTAGACTTTCGCGTAAAGATTTTCTTATAACAATTATGTGATTGAGTTTTCGTTATTTCTTTTAAGATTGTTTCTTATCGCGAAACGTACTGAGTCTTGTCATAGAACCGCTTACTAAAGTATTAAAACGTAGATCACAACAATTCTTCAGATATGCTACTTCCGTCAAGTTGTTTTTAGGAATCCTTTTGTTAGCCAGAAATATTTTCTTCGACATGAATTTTGTAGTTCGTGATTTACGTCCCAGATAGGATGTCGTCACAGAAGGGAACCTCGAGACACAGTTGGCTCCGGTAAAAATATAGACAGCCGAATACAACTTATCATACAACTATTGTCACTTTCTTATCAACTACATCGCTTCGTTCCTTCCTTTATTCCTTTGCGGTTTAAAAAAGGCAAATTGTAATGTATTATAGATAAATGCTTTTAATTTGTTTTTCAGCTAAACCTTTATTGCCTCTAAAGGTTGTTTGTTAAGCTGTTGTACAAACACCTATGCCAAAAGGATGGTTTAACTGGGGTCGACAATTCGACTTTTATATCTTGAAAAATTGCTCGAAAGTTAGTTAGCATTTAATCGGCTGTTTTATGAACGTTTTAACTTTCCAAAAACCTCAACTGTGCCAAAACGACTCCATGTCTGAACCACTAAAAGGTCATCGCTTATTAAACTGTCCACCCTCATTAAAACTTACTTCGTTGTATGACGAACGAAGTTCACTTTTTTCCATACCAACTGAACTGTCACCATTAAAAATGCACAAGAGAAAATGAAGAATTTATCGACATCCAGACAGTGGGTTTAAGGAAAAAAAAAAAGCAATACTCATGAATAATGTAAGAGAGATGGCAAAAAATGATCCAATGACAAACGCTACGGGAGTTCATCAAGAGCGAAAAACCGCCCACCGTTACGATAATGATTATTTACTTGGTCTTCCAGTAATAACACAGTTCTTTCTTGCAACAAGCAGGGATTTTGCCAAAGCTCACAGAGTTGGCATTTACTATGAAAACAAGTTCTAAGTAGTCTCGAGTCGTGTGGTGGGTTTGCGGGTTTTTTCTCAGTCGCCAACACTGCTTTAGTTTACGTGAAATTTTCATTGAAAACTAAAAAAACAAACAGATAAAAATACATCTGCTTCCCTCAAGTTTGTCCCATACACTTTGGTGATAATATTGGCTGATTCTATCACAACGAAAGGGATTTGCGTGTGACGTTTTGCTCGGTCGCCTTGGCTGAATGACAACGGAATCGCTACCAGTTAGTTGGAGTGATTTGTTAACCCACACCGTAATAAGAGGTAAAACGATGGAAATAATAAGTGTTTTGTTGGCTTTTGTTGCATTTGAAAATGATATTAGAATTTGTTGTCCATATAGTTATTTCAAATGTAATGAATGAAGCTTTTAGAGAAAAAAGGTCAACATGATAGCCTTTAAAAGAACATCGTGATTTGTACAATTAACACTTCCTTGTGAAGTCTAGTAATTGAGCTTAATTTAGTTTTCAAAGCTTAAATCGGTGCCAAAGATAAATCATCGAGGCCAAGCGATGTGACTGGAGTTTTTCTTCTTTTCTTTTACAATGCAGTACAGTCATTCTCTAAAAGGTTGTCCAGATGAAAGGACGTTTAGTCGTTAATAAACATATTTGCATATATCAGATGAAGGAGCTTAAGCAGGAGACGTTTTTGTCAACGTGGACGCCACCGCAGTGTGCGTTCGTCTTCATCCGTTCGCCATTATTGATGAGGTGTCCGTTTTCGTTAAGCAGAAGGTCAGTTAAGGCTTTTTCATCTTGTACCAAAAACAGCAATCTCATCTATGACGGTGAACGGATGAGCGAAAACGCGCATTTGACGTCCGTGTTGACAAAAACGTCTCCTGCTTAAGCTCCCTATTTTCAATTTTCTCGCAGGAATTTCAATTCAAAATACCAAAGAATAGTGTATATGATATATCGTGTATAATGGATTGTAGTTTTGCAGCTAAAGTTAAAAAATTGAAAATGTGTTATATGCAACTGAATATGTTTATTAATGACCAAACGTCTTTTCATCTGGACAACTTTTTTGAGAATGACTGTAGAACTGATTATATTACTTACTAAATCAAATGCCTCAATTATGGTCACATGATCTCGATTTCATTCTTGATTTAGCCAAGAAGTCCTGTTGAACTGCAGCGATAACAATTGCTTAATTATTAACTTCATTTAGAGTTAAAAACAAACGTCTTTGTGTAAATATTTTCAATTGGCTTCAACTGGATAAAGTTTAACATCTTCATTCACTTTGAAACATTTGGAAGCGTGTGTGAGACGTAAGGTAGGATCTGTAAGAGTCAAAAGAGTAACTTGTAAGATAGTGTGTTTATCATTAGCGTATATGTGAAAAAATGTTGACGCAAATCTCAACGATATGATTATCTATAGTATTCGCGCAAGTTACAGCAATAATTTCCACCAAGATTTTTGCCACAGTGCGCGCATTCATCTAAAAGGCACATGCTACATTTTGCTAAGGTCTGGTTTTCACACTTAACGCAAGTAGCATAAATCTCCGTTTTGAATAACATACGCATAGACGTAAGCACAAGCGCAGACACAAGAAAAAGGAACATTTTTGATCCAAACGAGCTGTGCTGTAGGAATAAAACAATCATCTTGATTGTGAAAATGACATTTTTGAACCTTCTAGGTTTTACAAACATGTTTCGAAGTTGCACACGTCATTTTTGATCCTTGTGCTTGCTCTTATACTTGCGTCGTGTAGTGATACGCAGACTTAATGTAAAGTCTGGATAGCAGAGGTGTTAGAACCTACATACGTGTGATAACAACGAGATATTCCTATCAAAAAAGATCAGTCTTCAACTTATGACTAATCTCTTTTACATGCGCACTAATGCATATAAATTTGAGAACACATCTTTTTGTTACGGTTAAGTTCTTCCATCTACACTAAAACGATGTTTTTCTTTTATCTGAGGTGCAAAAAACAAAGAAAAAAGATGCGTTTTTCAAAGCCATCTGGATCATTTGTGTCATAACCTAGTTTGCAATTCAATCGATTCTCAAAAGGATCATCTTTCATAATTTTCAAATGTATTTTTTGTGGTGCAATTTTATTCTTGGTTCAATCTTTATTTCCTTTATTTTTGTGTGTGGTAATGTATAATAATGAGTATAAAACAAATAAAAGTAAATTTGAACCTAGGATAAAATTGAACCACAATGTATTCATTCTTTTCTTTCCTTTTCGTTCAGTGTGTACTGCCACTGATTGGCGAAGGAAAACAGGCCATCCTACCATGGTTGACTTGACCAAAACATGGCTAGTGTTTTGTATTCTCATTGTTCAAGGTAAGTATAAACTTTGTCATGCCTTGGAAAACGTAATTAATTTTTGATGATTCCATATAGATCGCTATCTCTATGCTCACTTAGTTTTTTCATAAGTATGTTTTGGCAAAAATTCAGACACTAAGATTATCGTGATATTCTAATGCCTTGTAAGTCTTCAAGGAAGCATCCTGTACCATCACAGCGGATGCAAACTCGCGCGTTGCGTAAATAGTCAACTTAATCTTCCTCAGCGATTCCCTCTGCTTTAATTACATTGTTATTCCACAATATATCCTTGGGCTAAAGATTAATAAGTGATTAGCACGATTTTTCTGAGAACGAATCTGATCTATAAAGACCCAATAATCTCATCGTGCAATTGACGATTAAGATCTAAACTAGCTTAAAAATTAATCGCTTTGACTTCCAAACGAGTTAACGATCATTGATCAGTGAATGGAGTTACTTGGCCATCAGGTATGCATGCTATTTCATATACTGCGACAACACGAAGTTAAATGATAATGGACTTCGTCGATTGTCATTCCACCTGCTGGATTAAGTAACTGCAAATGAAACAGGGTAGTTTGGCATGTTTAGAGGGAAGAGAAAGAAAGAAAGAGACAGACAGACAGACAGACAGACAGACAGACAGAAAGAAAGAAAGAAAGAAAAGGCATCATAGTAAAGAAAGGAAAAGAAAAGAAAAGAAAAGGAAAAGGAAGGAAAGAAAGAAAGGAAAAGGAAAGGAAAAGAATGGGAAGAAGAAGAAGAAGAAGAAGAAGAAGAAGAAGAAGAAGAAGAAGAAGAAGAAGAAGAAGAAGAAGAAGAAGAAGAAGACATTCTTAATTCTTAAAACCTTTCGGCTGTAACTTAGCGCGCAAATGCAAAACGAAAGATTTCCAAATTATCCAGGCTATGCCTTGAACTGAAAATCCAAAATATGGCGGCTGTACTACTCATATAAAAATTCTTGTTCTTAAATTAAAATAGCCACAAATGATTACGATTGCTATCGATTGGTGATGTCAACGGTAATTAACTTTCCAAATAGGTTCATGCCATCATCTCATTACTTACTGCTTATTAGTAAATATGTTTTTGGGGATTCAAAAACGAGTATACAATAAATAAAGAATGTTTTGTTTGTTCGGGCTAAGAACACGTAACCTTTGAATTCTTAAACTATACGAGTTACGATACATCCAATACTTTGGCATTTACAAACTACATATATTCTAAGGGTGTCGGCTTTGGACATGATTTCAAAAGTTTCTTTCCCTTTAATTTAATATACTGATCCTTATAAAATCCAACTATATGACTATTCCAAAACCCTATCTTCGTTTGATATATATTCTTTGCAGAAATAAACAAGTTACCTCTGATTTGGGCGAAGTTATATTTTCGTGATTTATATTTTCTTTTTTGCATGTTTCCAGAGCTTTTCATTCAACGTCTATTCTTCGCCTTTGAGTGCCTTGTTTTGTTCATTCGTTTTTCTATAGCTCTTTTCTTGATCTCACAATAAATTCCTTTATTTTTATCGTTTTTATAACTCATTCTTTACTATTTTTTGGAAGAGTTTTATGAGTACTTTGGCTGACATATTTACATTTTTCTCTATTTTCATTCTAATCTTTCTTTTTCTTTCTCTCTTTCTTCCTTCCTTCCTTCCTTCCTTTCTTTCTTTCTTTCTTTCTTTCTTTCTTTAGTCTGACTCTCTTTTTCAACTCAGGTTTTTTTTTTAATTTCGCCATCCTAACTTTCTCTCTTTGTAGTCTTTACTTTTCCTCATAAAACTCCAGTTTTTTAACGTTATTCTGTTGAAGATTTCCTTAGAAAAACATTATTTCTGCTAGGGTGTATATCTTTCTGGATGGGCAGTACTTTCTCCCCACCGCACACCAGACGGTAATTGAGACACAAAAGATACGCCCTTTAACTCAAAACTTTAATTACCCATGGTTTCTAGCCGCGCCGTCTTCTATCACCGGACACATTCTAGTAATTCAAAATTATCAATACACGTTTTCTCAAAACATGAATTTATCTGGTTGAATTTTCTTGACTTTCAAAATACGATGAAATAACATCAAATCTGCGAAGCCATGCTGTGTTGTAGCTGTTGCTCATAGAATTAGTGTACAGAACAGTGTGACAACAATTGAGACTTCCTGCAGTGATGAAATCCAATGTTTATCTCAATACGACCACTGGAATTTCAGTTGTGGCAGAAATAAAATTCCAGTGGTCGAGCTGAGATAAAAAACACGGGGAAAAGTAGTTTAGTTTATAGGGTGCGGCGCAGTTTACATGAGCGGTTTAATCGTCCCGGCTGATCGAGTTCGTCACGAAACGAGTTTTACACGATTTTCAGTGGACACAATTTACCCTAAGACTGGAAAATGACTTCATTCATGTTCATCATGAGCCTTGTGTACCCCTGTAGTTTGTTTCGTCCTCGTCTGAAACTTGTCGCGTGACCGACTCAGCCGAATCGAACGAAATTTCCCGTGTAAACACACCCAGGGTGCGTTCGAATGACCGTATTTCGGAATAATAATACCAGGAATAACACCCATAAATCGCTGCAGAGTGTTTACTTTGCACTATAAAATGAAACGACACTTTTTATTATATTTAGGGCATAGGAAGCATTTTTTCACATTCATATGCTGGAATAAGCGATATGAAGTGACTATTGCGTGCATTCCTTTTCCGGAATAGGGCCAATCGAGAGGCCAAATAAGGCCAATGGAATACGATTTTTTAAATATTTTATAGTCATCCAGGGCTCCATTTAAACAAGTTGGATTGTTGATCTCCAAATTCCTGACTTAAGACTGTCAATAGATGAATAAGTGAAAGCGTAAAGCTCATTAAGCAATTTGTTTACTAACAATGTTGCTCAATGCAAAGCCATCTTGAGGGTGTGGTGAGGGACCGTAACTGCCGAAAGCGTCATTCTTCTTATAACTACATCGAAATTGGTTGATAAAATCTCTGTACAGTCAAACCTCTCTGCAATGGCCACCCATGGGGATACTGTAAGTGATCCTGATGTGGAGAGCTGAGTTGTAAGGATTAGATTGTTTGTAGGGTGGAAAATGAAGGCCTTCAGTTTGTAGAGAGGTGTATCATTGTACAGAACACTCATTTCACTCGTTCGGTTCAAGATGCTTCTTTCAGGGTTGTCTGCTTAGAGTACATTGGTTTTCTGTAACCTGAAAGATCATTTATTTATTTAATATTTGATCAGGACTAGTAGTCAATGTGTTGAGTATTCTTTGATATTATATTTCAGGCATTGAGGCGAGCAAGAACGAACGTGCCTTACTCAAGAAACTTTTTGATCAGTACGACAAGTTTGAAAGACCTGTCTTGAATGATTCAAATAAAGTCACTGTAGTACTAGGAATGACCTTAAACCAGATCATCGATGTGGTAAGAACACAAGGAGATTCCTTTAAGATATGAAATCAAGAAAGCAGGTTGACAAGGGCTTTTGCGTGACCAGTGTGATTGCGTGACCAGTGTGACTGCGTGACCAGTGGGAGTGCACACGTGATCCGCGAATGAACCCGCGTGTGATGTGTGATTTGCTATTTTATAAAAATGTATCAGCGTGATTGCCGCTTGAGGCGTGATCGGCACACGCCTTTGTTACGCTGTGGAAGGTTCTTCATTTGACGCCTTTCTTCTTCTATATAGTACACGCCACATTAACTCGCATTATTCCTAGCGAAACCCTACATCTACAATTGTTGAAATGGTTAACGTTAGACACAAAATTGCGTTTTTGTGTTAACTGCATAGCTAGTCTACATGCAACAGAGTCACCAGCGCAAGTTGTTATTCTCATGTCGTCTGCAAATACATTATCTTTTTGATATTTATCTGTCTACTTTAACAGGATGAAAAGAATCAAATCCTCACGACAAGTGCTTGGGTTAGACAGGTAAAATAGATCAAAATATGAACATATTTGTATCCCTTGCCTTCACGCACACCAGCCTTTACTTTCTGCCTTGGGTTGCGTGAGGTCTCTACCTTCGAGGGAATAGTGCAGTGAAATTTAAATAACAAGAAATGTCTATCTAATAAGGATGTGATTGGGACAGAAGAAAAATGAAGTCATGACAGAGATATGCACGACAAAAATAAATGAGAAATATAAATCCCTCTTCTGTGATAAGCCATGTCTCAAAATATCAGTTAATTAGTTGTTGTTGATATAACTTGTTGCATATTTTCTTTGTAGACCTGGTACAACCCTTTTCTGTCTTGGAATGTTTCTGAGTTTGGTGGTTTAAGGACTATAAATGTTTCACCCAAAAGCGTCTGGCTGCCGGACATTGTGCTTTATGACAAGTATGTTATATAGGATAGGGTCGTCTTTCTAAAGACCGAAAACACCATGCAGCGTTTTCTCCAACATTGCACGCAACACAGTTGCACCGTGTGTCCACCCAAGTAATGTTGCGCGCAACGTAAGAGAAAAAGTTGTAAAAGTAGAACTCGATCGTAAACCTGCAGCTCTTGCACGCAACTGTTGTGGAAAACGTTGGGAGGAAATCCGCATCGTGTGTCCTTTATTCATTCTGTTGTCTTTGGCATCATCAACAGCAACATCATCATTATCATCATCATCATCATCATCATCATCATCACATTCACCACTATATAAATAGCATTGCCGCTAAAAAGCCACCGCTACAATTTCCATTCCCTATTCCACTTTTTAGCACGACGTTTCATGATCTGGTTCCATACATCACTACTTGTTCTACATAATAACCATTACTCTACCTTGTCTAGCCCTTTAAAAGAGATTCAGCTTTACTTTATCATAATTTCCCACTTTTCTCATAACTAGTGCCGACGAAGACCTATCCTTTAGTGGAAATCTCGACCGACTAAACACTCGAGTCGTGTTACATTCTAGTGGTCGCAACCAATGGCTAGCACCTGTGACGTTTAAGAGCAACTGTCCAATCAACGTCAAGGATTTCCCTTTTGATACACAGTTGTGTACGATGAAGTTTGGCTCGTGGACATACGATGGATTCAGGGTAGATCTTGTCAATGAGAGTAGCGCAGGTAAGGAGTAGTGTAGTCCCCCCTTCCCCCGACTTCGTTATCTCTTACTGCGCATACTCGAGATTGTTCCTTGTAAGGCAAAGGTCAATATTCAGTAGATTTTGTCATGACGCAGCAGCTCTCAATCTACGAAGGGCGCAAGGCCCAAAACTGGTTAGGTATTTGTAAGGAGAACAAACTAAAGAAAATTGATTCAGTACGCATATCTCGTGAACTCGATGACATCTCCCTCCACGTAGCCTAGCTAGTCTATATTTGTTAAGCTCCTGAAGGTAGCCTTTGGATGGGAGGAAATAGGTATAGAGACCGAGGGCACACTCTCTGGGACGGAGCGTTGTTAGAGGGAGAACATAAAAACGTATAGTATATTTGTTCCTCGGAGAAATACTTTGGTGAAGACAAACAGGCGTTAGATATCGTGTTCATCAAATAAAACGTAAAACATTATTCATATTCTATATCATATCACTCATTCATAAATCAAACATTAAATGTCGCTTGCCGCAATATAACTGTTGTTTTTATGATTTCTTCTAGCTGATCTTGGTAACTATCTACCAAGTGCTGAATGGAACCTTGTAAAAGTCCCTGCAAAGAGAAATGTCCTCAAGTATTTTTGCTGCGAAGAACCTTACCCCGATGTCACGTTTACATTCGTACTTAGCAGACGATCTTTGTTTTATATGATGAATCTTATCTTACCACTAGTTGTAATTACTGTATTGGTCAACGTCTCGTTTGTTTTGCCGGCTGAATCAGGTAAGACAACGTGAAAAGAGTAATTATCTCTGATTACCATCATAAATACAAATGAAAGCCAGGGAAAACCCTAGTGGGGAGCAGAAAGAGAGCCAAATCAGGGCACTACAGGGCATTACACTTGACTTGAATTTGTTAGTTCGTCCCCCGGTTTTCCTCCCTCAGTCGAAACGAAATAGTGAGCCGAGATTTGTATGTATAGAATATTAGAATGGTGTGGTAGGATGTGTGAGAGTTCAGTGTCCCCCAATTAGGTGCACAAGCACTAGAACACATTCGTCCATTCTATTATGATAAATGGATGTTCTTTTTTACAGGTGAACGAATTTCCTTGTCCATCACGAATCTTACTGGCAATGACAGTCTTCATGTTAGTCGTGGCTGAGACGATTCCCCCAACATCAGACGCAATTCCTCTTATCGCTAAATTCTACATGGCTGGAATGATAGAAATGGCTATAGCCTTGGTATGGACTTGTTATATCTTGAAATACTATCACTCGGATTGTATGGAGATGCCTAGCTGGGTACGCAAGTATATACTTGGCTATCTCGGGAATTTCTTTGGGATTCGAATGGAAAATCTTAAACGTTTCTCCGAGCATTCGAATATACGGCGTAATAACCCCAGTGGCCAAGACGAAGTGGTTTTTCATACGGATTCTCCGATGAGAAGAAACGCAAAGTGTAGGAAACACCACAAAAATAAACTACTTTCCAAACCAGACGTCGAGCAGTTTGATAATGGACGATCGATCATATGATCACTCAAGAAATGGCTATCTTCCTACACCGTTACAACCTCTCCATCATCTTTCGTCCACGAATTTGAATTCCATTCCCTTGGATTCGTCAAACAGGCCTTTGTATGATCTTGGGGAGAAAATCTTAGAGAAGGTGGAGACTTTGGTGGAGAACTCGGTGGTGGATGACAGGGTTAACATCCATAAAGAAGAATGGCGAATCGCTGCTATGGTGATGGATAAGGTGTCTTTATGGGTGTTTAGCATCACTGTTCTCGTGACCATTCTGGCCTGTTTTTTGCAGGCTCCAGCTTACGTACCATGACCAAACCAGCGGGTTGACTCGCTTGTTGATAACTAACCAAAGTGGTGGAGAACGCGTGCCTAGTTTCAAATGACTACTCGTTAGAAACCTGGAACAATTTAGTGTGAAACCCCCGACACTTGAAATTCAGTCAGGCATGTACAACAACATAACGATCTTGTACGACCCTAACTTGGGTGACTTTGCAACTGCATGTGTGAGGTGTAGAAACTAAAGCATATCGTATGCATATCCGCTGTATTCTTCCCTGATGAAAACAGTAACGTTAGCCCAGTGCAAATGTACCGATTAAGACTCATTTACGCCTGGTTCACACTAGCGACATAAGCATAAGCAACATACGCAGACTCAGTACTGCATTTATCACCGAGGTGTGAGAAAAGACAAGCACCGCTAATGAGTAGCACATTACTGAGTCTGCGTATGTTGCTTATGCTTATGTCACTAGTGAAAAGACAAGCACTGCTAATGAGCAGTACATTACTGAGTCCGTGTATGTTGCTTATGCTTATGCTTATGTGACTAGTGAAAAGACAAGCACTGCTAATGAGCAGTACATTACTGAGTCTGTGTATGTTGCTTGTGCTTATGTCATTAGTGCAAAGACAAGCACTGCTAATGAGTACATTACTGAGTCTCTGTATGTTGCTTGTGTTTATGCTTATGTCACTATATTGAAAAGACAGGCACTGCTCATGAGCAGTACATTACTGAGTCTACGTATGCTGCTTGTACTTATGCTCGTGTCAGTGAAAAGACAAGTTAAGCACTGTTAATATAATAAGCAGTTTATTACTGAGTCTGCGTATGTTGCTTACGCTTATGCTTGTGTCGCTAGTGTAAACCAGGCCTAAATTTGACATTTTTTAAAGTGGACAGTACATTAAGCCTGTTTCAGCCGTTAAAACCAGGGCTACATAAATACGTACGTATTGTAATCTACGGAAATTTAATCTGATGTTGAGTAGTCTAGCGTAAACGGGTCGTCAGCATACGCATCAAACACGATCAGTTACTTCACATCAGTGATAGTTCAATCCACGTGTAATCTACGGAAACCTGATATAGATTAGTTTAGCGTAAACGGATTAACGTACGTAAATGAACTCATGTAAAACAATATCCTTTTAAGATGAATTATTTACGTTGCGTTTACGTTAACCATTTACGTTATAATCATTATAATACCGATCATACACGAGGGATGCTTTGAAATTTTATTTTATGAATTTTATTTTTTTATAAAGCATAGCCATGGTAACTTGAACTACATGAATCCGTGTAATCAAAACATTCCGTAAATATGTAACAGTATGTGCGTGATTTTATAGATAGAAATTGTCAGTGTTACAATTGAAAGACTTCAGGCCCAGAACACGACACTACTAAACTCTGGCAATGACTTGCGCAGTGGATAAAATTGCTTGCCATGCAATCAAGCACTGAACAGCGAGCCGTGGCCGACAGTTTTCCTATACGTATATACAGTTGGATGCTACTTCTGTAATATTGCTCGCAAGCTTTAAATCATAATTAAGCGTTCCGCAAAGCTATTGTTGTAATTAATTGGAGCGTATTTTGCCCAATTATTTCTTGAGCGCTTTTTACGTAAATGCTGTACGGTGTATCTGGTCTTACTTTAGTGTTTGTAGTCATGTAGGATTTTTTGTTGAATTGAATGAATTTAGCATTTTGTTTGCAGTCAAGTTTAAGGTGATTCCTCTGTTTTGCATCACGCACTTCTACTGCGCATGACAAGAATTTCCATTCAAGTTATGATTAAAAGCGCTACAAAACTCAATTTGGAACATTTTTCTAATATTTGGTGCGATAAAAAGCAATTTTTTCACAACTTGCCCCATTCCTCTCTCGCACAATTTTTATCCCTATTATAATGATGCTTTACTAAATATTTCGCAAACGAACACGTGCATGTTGCTTTTTCAAAGTTTTTTCTACTGTTTCTACTAAATTACTGCTAACTTTGAGTCTTTGGAGTTTTTTCCGAGACCTGTCAGACTTAGCAACGAATTAGCCAGAATACATCGAACATTTGCGCGAAATCACTAAAATACCCTTGTCTTTGAAGCCAACTTTTTCCTAAACAAGCACGGTGATCCCACCTTTTTTTCTTAGCTACGAGACAAATAACTCAAAATATACAAAATATCAAATTTACAGCGATTTTTATCGAGAGAATCTTTCACAGAGGAAACACCTTATACAATTTTTTATAGATGTACTGCTCGTCTGCTTAGCTTACCGTTAGCTTGCAGCAGAGCCTACCTTTACCTGTTACCTTCCTCTAGAGAGAAATGGAAGGAAACATGGAGAAAGGTAAAGAAAGCCTCTGCTTTCAGGGTAAAAATAGCTTGACTGTTCAAGTCAATGTCATCTCTGCTAGGATGATGTCTATTTGACCACCCTTGAAACGACCACAATGTAGTTTATCGTATGTCCAAACAAACGCTGCAAATTATAACTCTGTTAACTTCAATCGCATGTTATGCTGGCCAATCAACATTGTGGTCGTTTGATACATATTGTGTTTAGATTGTATTCATTTATTGCATTATGTGTGTAATATTGTTTCAATTATCATTGTCGAATTCGTGAATTCATCTAAGGGAATAAAACACTTTTAAAAACTTTGCATCTATATCAATGTCTATTAACTAACACATGGGCAAGACAATGCTTTTTTAAGGAGAACGCAAAATCGTACAAAACGCTCGAGACTAATAAAACACTGCCTCCTCCACAGGAAACCCAAAAGCTTGGGAGAAAGGTTGCCTGTAGAGGAAGCTAATAAATCACAGCTAACCAACCAATCACGGGCGTAAAAGGCGTCTACAGGTTCACACGCGTGCAAAACCACTGAGCATGCGTGAATTTTCCAAAACAAAATTCCACAGAAGATCAAACCTAACAACATTGTGAATTAAAATTGTTGATATATATACTAATTTTACTACATGTGATCATTCGTGAAAACCTATAGATATCAGGTATAAATCAGGCATTTCAAATACAAAAATTGTACAGCTTGGGCTACCTGTGGTTTACCGAATGAATCTATGAAAATGTTCCTTGGCTTTCACGCTGTTTTTCTCGAAGTGAAGTGTAAGAAAAACTGTGAGAGTGTAAACTAAAGGCAGTTGAAGCACACGTAAAGTGCTGCGGGTTCACCAAACATATATGAGAATTAGTTCCTTATACTAGTTTCGGTTTGAACAACACTTTGCTCACGTGTGCTACATGTCTATTGTGAAGAATATGTGTACGAAGTCTTTTTTAGCTCTGCCACTTCGAATGTCATGGTTCCTATATGTTAAAATCCATTTCGTTGTATGATAAATTGGTGCATTAGCTTTTTGTGCCTTGTACGTACCCATGGCGACAATTCTAAAGTTGTCACAGACGCCCCAGGTAATCGATTAGAGCAGCGCCTATTATTGTACGGACGCTAAAGCAAAGTAAAGTAATAGGAAGCAACAGAAGGTCCAGGTTCGAATGCTCGAGAACTATTCAGCATCTTCTATGTATAGTGGGGAAAAAAATTAAAGAAACAGCTTCAAACGGCTCAGACACACGCAAATATATAAAAAGATGTTATTTTTTATTCCTAGGATTCGAACCTGGACCTGCTGAATAAAAAAGAAAATTCACTTTATTATGTGGTAAATATCTTTTCAGGTGTTTGCCCAACTAAACATAGTTCTATAAATAGTACTATAAATAGTTCTCAAGGATTCGAACCCGGACCATCTGTTCTTTTCTATTGCTTTACATTGTTTAGCATCCACGTAATAGGCGCTGCTCTAATTAATTGCCTGGGTGCCTGTGAAGTCATTTGTCCTTTTTACGTTGCATGAATTGTTAGCTATGGAATCCCTTAGTGAAAAATTAAGAGGGAAAATGCAGCTTTCCTCTTTTCCATTCTCCTCAAGACTCTTCTCCTCTCTAACAGACAGGACGCCCCATGTGCATATTGTTCATTACATAACGACTGCATAACGACTCTTTCGTCTTTGACAATTTGAAGCGATCAAAGTCGCAAAAGTTTCTATTTTATCTTTGGTCACTAACTTTTACTGAGCGTAAACTGCTGGGTAAAATAATCCACAGTCGGAGATGGACTTGAGCGCAGAAAGATGTACTCAGTTTACGATTAACCAAACTTTGTGGTTTCTAAACTGCTGTTAAACTGTCTTAAGTGCAGGGCACTCGATATGAAGATCGTTCTCCAACCTATGATTTTGGCAACATCTTTAATCTCGCTTGCCACGTATCCATTGTGCTTTCTGTAAAGACTGAACCATATTTCATCGCTGTAACATATTGCACGAAGTCGTTTGTTTGTCTGGAGAAAGAAAAACACGAAAGTAAGGGGGATGAAATCTTCTTTCTTAGTTCCTTTTTCTCGCAAGAATGGAAAACGTTTTCTTTACGCTTTCTTTTCTTTCTTTCCGTCTTTGTTTCTTTCTCTTTTTCTTTCTTTTTTCTTCTTATTTGTCTCAGTGTTTTTCATATTACTTTGTATTTCAGTCCTGTACAATTTTGAATCACGATTTTATTTATGATTCCATTGTTTCTGATCCACTCTCTGACCAATTTCGTCTTTTATTTTTTCCACTATTTTTCATATTTTGATTTCCCAAACTGTGTACAACGAATTACTCAATAGCAATGATAAGTCAGTAACAAACTGACGAAATTAATGAGCTCAGAGTTTTTTGAGTGCTCTCTTGAAAAAGTTTGAATCCAAATTAGAGTTCTTTCAAATATGTCCTCTATTCAAACAATTAAACACGATTTCCATAAAAGATAATAATAAACCACTTCTTGGGATCATGTTATGAGCTGTAAATGTCAAAGAGTTTTCCTTTTGCCTCCTACAGCGAAAGATGGCAGTAAGGTTGATTAACTACCTCTCGTACTTCCGAAATGCAATAAACAATATTGAAATATGGGGATCACTCTATTGACTTACAATAAAATATTAGATGAAAGCGAACAATATATTTTCGGTGGACACCTTTTATGTCTACAAAATATTTAATAGCATGGGAAAACTTGAAAGTCTGTCAACTTAGTATATTAAATAAATCTTGCTCGGAGATGTTTGGAAGGGGAAGTCGAAAAATCAACTCGTTAGCATATAAATACCACCTTATCGAAAAATAAATTAAAGATTAAATTGTACTGATATACTTAAAAAGGATTTAAGGAAAATCCTTGGCTTAAAGTAAAGAAAAACGGTTTTAGATTTTTAGCAGATTGAGTAAATAAATGAGTCTTTGTTGCAGTTTTATTTACAATGAAAGAAGGAGTTTATGACGGTCAATTCGCCGCAGAGAACTTTTGACATGCATGCAATTTGTCGGAGATCCTCGCTTGACTTATCCGATGAAAGGATTAAAATAACATTTTAATTTCATGCCTAGATTTTGGTTTTAGCGTAGAGATAATCATCACTAAAAGAAGATATAGTAAATCAGAACTTTGTGCTCAAACGATAATCTAACCTGAGCTAGACGACCGATCGTTTTAAGATCCAATTCAAGACAAATTCTTCTCGTCACATTATCTGGCAGATCCCCAAGAGATACTTTGCATGAAGAGGACAGCACAGCCCTAACGTGATCGAGGGTTTCATGTCCAAATACTCTGTCTATCTCCGCCTGCAGAGACTTGGCCTCCAAGAACTCTTGTAAGGAGAAAATTGATTGAGAAGGCGAGCGGTTGGTTCCAACACGCAAGTTGATATTCCATGACCGTAGAGTCAATTTCTTACTTCTATCAATAGTAAGATGATAAAAATCCTTGCTTGGAGCTGGCGCGGTTCCTTCTTTCACAAATATTATTTCACTCATTTTCACCTCTGAAGTGGAGTTTTACTTTTCTATCACCGATGCCTGGTTATAATTGGAGAGTCTTGCGGTATTTATGCCATTTGTGAACCGCTTAGAGACATCTTCTTAATGTATTTACAGTTTGAGCGCCAGCCTCGACGGCATCAATTCTCAAATGAGCAGTACTTTACTTGATGAGTGCCGGAAATGCGTGTACAATTTCACAATTTTTCCCACATTAAACATTATACAATACCCAATATACGAGGTACTAGAATAAACTAGATTACAAAAACCGATATTCGCGGATATCTTTATTTCATAAAGAATATTATTTTTTATAAAAAATGAGTTTATTTTAATAATGCTATATTTGTAGTTCTCATCAGTCGAAACTCGCCCTACGGCACTGGCGATCACCTAATACGGCCACCGCGCTTTTACAACCATAAATTACATTTATTTTTTTAAAACAAAGACCCGGTTATTCCGGCCAGTTGATTTTGGCTTACAGGCGACCGTATCACCGGGTTTCCATTTTAATTACATAAACACATTGTACTCTATTCCATTCCATTTAGTTTCTATCAACAAACAAAGTATTTAAGAAAGGAAGTCGGCATGTATATATCGGGTAGGAAATATCACAATATCCCTAAAGTAATAGAGGAAATGTATAGAGATAATGTTTCAGATGGCTCTTTTCGGCTTTTCACTTCTCTTAATTTCTTCTTCTTCTTCTTCTTTGTCAGATGTTTCATGTAATCACAGAATTCGTCAAATCCTTAGTTTAGCTTTTTTATATATTGTCTATTTTGTTTTCAATCGTTCCACTTTAAGCTCAAGTTAAATATGTCTGCTTGTGTTGATACAGCTGAAAAGATCTTTGTATACAGACTTTTTTCTGTCTTTCACAAAGGCTGGAATAGTCTCAAAAGGGTTCCGAAATCCCGGCGATTGCTTAGAGGCAGTCAACGCTAATCCTGGGTTAAAATGAATGGTTTTCTTTGAATTTTATCCTGGGTTAAAATGAATGGTTTTCTTTAGATTTAATCCTGGGTTAATGCTAATCATTTTTCGAACAACCGGGCCCTGATGTCTCACACTAAATGGCCACGGAAAAGAGATGTCACAAATAGAACATAATGCGAAGTTAAGTGAATTTTCATTATCTTTTACAATCAATGAACATCAAAGTAACCATTTTCACAATCTCGTCCCCACAGCGGTATCCGCCCGCTTACTGCACATGCTCGACGAGCATGCGCAGTTTTCAGAAACAGAAAGTTGCTCCTGCATGCGATTTAAAAGTAACATTAAATTATTACGAGTATGTTTTGTTATTGAATATTTTCCGTACTATCAAACAATGATATATTGATTTTAACCCCAATATATAATTAACCCGATAGAACCAACAAATGTCCCGAATCCCTTGACAGTTCGGGATTCCACTGACTCGCAAAATGTCTCCACTTGTACGTAACTGAAATAGTAAACCATTTTCACTACTAAATTCTCCCGCTCATTGTCTCGGCGTGATTAAGTTATGGGAGAACGAGATTTGACCGAGGCAATGAGCGAAACGCGGAGCGACGTACCTTATTTCATGAAATTTTCGCGACAAGATTGTTTCGCGATTTTGGAGGTCGAATGTTCGCGACAGAGACGCAAAGTGGCGAAAAATCAAATCGTAACTCACTTTAATTTCGCAATTTTCCGGTGAATAACGCTGCAAAACAGTTTTAATTTACACTGTATTGCATTATAGTTAAATGGTGCTTGGTCTAGAAATCAATATCAGGATCTAACCAAGGAAGTGTTTGCATAATTGAACGAAGAAAAAATTAAGGTGGCAGTGATGAGGACTAAGAAATTGTTCTTCAGAATCGCCAGACAGAACTTCAATTTACAACTATTGGATTGGAATGAACTACTTACTTGCTTTACTGTCTACTGACTATGGAATACAAAACGACGCGTGGGAATGTTATTACTCTGCTGAGACTTTGTGGAATTGCGGAATTTATGAGTTAAAATCGCGAAATTTGAGATATCCCGAGTCGCCAAAATTTCATGGGTGCGGCGTCGCCGAAGGGGAGGAGGGTGGGTCGAAGAAATCTTTGAAGAGGCCTCGATGGAGACTTTGTCGAAATGCTCTCGAAATGGACAGAATTAACTCTTATATGGGCCAATGAGAAAGCGTGGCAATGCAGAACATTCTAAGCAAACATTCCCGTGGGAAATAAGAATCAATAGTCACGCGTGGTGCGAATTTGCGGAGTTTTTTTAGTAGTGAAAATAGTAAACCATTTTCACTACTAAATTCTCCCGCTCATTGTCTCGGCGTGATTAAGTTATGGGAGAACGAGATTTGACCTCCGCTCACTCGCCGAAACTGCTACCACTACCTTCGATACTCATACCAAGTCATACGGTGTAGAAACCTGAAAGGAAGATGTTGATAAGAAATTATACCTCCTCCCAAAACTCAGAAAAAAAGAGAGCAAAATCAGATATGTTAAATCATCTAGGGAGCGTGAAACCGCCAACAAAGGTTCATTTGTGCAAGGAACCTAGGAATTTACACATGCAGAATACCTAGACACTCAGGATGGAGAACCACGACATGGTCCACCATTTTCACCTACGTTTCCTCTCTGTCACACACCTAGTGACTAGCAACATCGACTCGACTTGGAAGCGGGAGGCAATTTAGCCAACGAGACTGAGCTTGCCCCAGAGACAGTCTTCCTGTACACTGCAGCCGCTGGTGCGCAGGCATCGGGGCTAATGGATGAAGAAAGGAAATCGAGATATTTGCGCGGGTCTTTTTCGACTTCCGGGAGTCTTGCTTGTTGATTGAATTACGTCCCTAGTATTTGGAGAACGTGCCATTTTCCTAGAGAAAACTGAAAAGGGAATCAGTTATGGGCCTTCTGTTAGGGAGCGGTATGTCGGATGGAGTCCGTGATATTGCTATGGTTGTTGAAGGCGCAAAGACGAAGGCGATATTCGTACCAAGTCATACGGCGGAGAAACCTGAAAGAAGGGCGAGGGCAAGTCTTGGGAGATGCTGGCTCGTTACAATACCGTCTATTTGTTTGGACGTCGGCATCTGATCTCACATTGAATGAGGCGAAATCGAAGAAAAACGCAATGAATCGCAACTAAAATTAGCCCGGCAGTATCTACGTACAATCTGGAGAAGACTGAGCTCTATCCCGTTAATACCGAGTGGGACTTGAGGTTCAACAGCTTGACATGGAACAGACAACTACTAGACAGCCACATCTGCATGCTAGAGCAAGCTGCCAGTGTCAACAGGTGTCAACACTCAATGCACTGAAAACACCTCTGGGAAGCGAACAGTAGATCTCACTCTCAGCTGGACCTCGTTTCGCAAACACAGCCCAAATGTGGAAACCATAGTCTGCTGACTAGACATCAAGAATGGGAGGATCAGAACGACGAGCCACCAAGTGTATCCTTGATGGACCATTTTCGTGCACACTCGCTTACAGTTCCTCTAAAATTCCGACCTGGATACTACCAATGACTGGTACCACAAATAGAAAAATCTTTGCTA
The DNA here is from genome assembly GCA_029948255.1 of Telmatactis stephensoni. NCBI lineage: Eukaryota > Metazoa > Cnidaria > Anthozoa > Actiniaria > Isophelliidae > Telmatactis > Telmatactis stephensoni. The sequence continues at coordinate 851,515 of JALIZF010001926.1, forward strand.
ACGACCATGTGGCAAAATGAGCTTTCCATGCAAATTGGAGCTCTTGACACATAAAATAGTTTTGGCGCAGTGCAGCTTTGAAACTCCAGATCTTACAGAGGATGGATTGGCTCGTTGGCGCGTATGTCCCCAAAACATTGGAAAGCTGATATCTCGTTTAATATGAAGTAATACCGAATCAACTTAGAATGTTGAAAATACATGGCAAAATTAACTTTCCCTGCAAATTGGCGCACAAAATAGTTTTTGCGATGCGGCTTGGAAAAGGAGAGATTTCACAGAGAATTAGAGGCTCATTAGAGCTAGCACTCTAGCGTTCCAAGAAATGTAAAAGCTGGTATCTCGTTTAATATTACATGCAAAGAGCTAACAAATTCCTAGAATACCTATAGAAATGAGCTGGTTTATGTTTTGGACTCAGGTTCAAATTTGTCAGACATTAATCCGTTTGCTAATGAGCCCACAATTGCAAACAAAAATTTGCATAGACCGAAGTACGTTTGGATTGACCTGTGGCCTGGTACGAGTCACCAGCTAGCTCTTCAAGTTGCATAAACCTTGTTCGCACTCATGCGTGCTGCATGTTAATTTATAGCATGGAAGACTGACTGGGATTCCATTGAATTCTTAGGTATTATTCATGGACGAATGGAGAGTTAAATGACCACTCGATAGATGTGCCTTCAAGGACCCTCTCAGTGATTGGTGCTTGCCTAGCTGCGGTTTTCCTGCTATATAACATAGTTTTCCTAAAATTAACACTCGGCGAGCATGATTTCAAATGAGATAAATTACTGTTTCTTCGTATATTTCGTGGTCTGTCACGAATTGCAGACTGGATCTTCGCAGCGCATGCTTACACTCCTTACCGAACGGGTGTCGCACAAAGTGCATGCTCTGTATCCATCGATGACGGTCGGAAGGATCGTCAACAGTAAGCCGAAATGGAGTTCGATGGTCCATTAGGTGACGTCGAGACACAGGATTCCACGAAGAGCTCTTGGTATTGCAAGTCGAATGACCAATCAGCAATTTTTTTATATATATATTGTGACCGCTCCGAAGGTCTATAAAGGGTTGTTTCATACTGTTCGTGAAGTCTCTTAACTCATTTCTGTACATACAAACGCATACGCCCTTCGCGACATGCAGGCGTACGCTTAATTCAGAGATGTCGAGCATATGAACGGAGCTGGTGAGACCACGGCAACTACAAACGAGCTACAGAGAAACTACAGAGGAGAGCTAGCTGGACCACTTATTGTAACCTAACACTTACTTATGTATTCTTAAATGACATGGCATACAAAGATAATATTACATGGTCGCCACTGCAGTGAAAAGAAATGAAAGCCTCTTTGCAATTGATAAGAATTCTACCTCCTTAGGATTAACTAAGGAGAAAAATTAGACTGCATAGTATTCATTGGATTTCCTGACTGACTTATTCTGGGAGAGATGGGGGCTCCACTGTCAACAATTGGGACGTGCAAAGGCAGCAGCATTGTCATTATCATAAATATGCAAAATAAACTTACAGGTTGTCAGAGACAAATCAAATGTGCTTCCCTCTTCAGTTTCAGCAAGTAGTTATTTTCAAGCCGCGAGATCCACAATTGTTACCTTTCGGAAAACCCAGCCAGTATGTTCCTTCCTAGGTAGGTGTACCAACTACTCCGTCTAAACAGGCCAAGATTTAAAGAGGTACTTGGATGAAAATAAATTAAAATTGGAAATGACTTGAAACTTAGTAAAACCTATGTCGACTCCCAACAATCACCAAAGGCAACATTTTCTTTACATTCAAACGAGACGAATAGAAATTGTCAAGTATTTTAGCATTGACGTTGAAAGTAAGTGACGTCATTTCTCAACCCTATTGTTCTTTTGAGACTTAATATAAAAATTTCCCTTTGATAATAAGCTTGAAATGCAGATTTTGGGGCAGAGGGTAGCTAGTTATTTAACTACCCTCATCTTCAGATATATAATTAATAATTAGTTTCCAATTTTCATCGATTTTCATCAAAGAGGGCCTTTAAAAATAATTGTTTAAAGTGACCGAAATTCGCGTGGATCATCCAATTCACAGTACTGAGAGTCGTGTTACTCGGCTTGAGCATGAATTGAAATGTGAAATGTTTCCAACTTGGGCAGGATTGAAAGTGGTCCGGTTGGACAAGTGGGGTGACCTTCCCAGTTCATATCGTACGCGTATACACATCAAATATTGAGAGTTCCAAGGGTTCATATTTTCCTTCCAATACTGGACAAGTGACAAACAAACGGAACGAATGGACCAGACTTAGAAACGGAAAAGATCGAATTCCACGAACAAGCTAAGATCATTGAATTGCTATTACCAAATAGGTTCGGGCTATGAAAAGAAGAAAAAACTGCCTTAAGGGTTCGTTGAATTTTAAGCACTACAATGTTCGGACTATTAGAGAAGTATCCGAATAGGCTTAGAAGTGAAAGAAAACTAAATTAGAAACAAACGACTTTGGAACTCCTCGTGCGCAATACTGTTTTGTGGAAATTTCGTAGATGTGCACTTCTGACAAAATAATACTTTGGTACTGAGGAGTTAATTGGTCTTAATTAAGAAACCAAGGGAAGGCCCCCACCATCCAACCGGACCAGGAACCCGCCCAAAGGCAAGTTATAGGGTGAAAGTTTAGTTTACCCTTCTGGTCGCGGCGGAAAAAGTGGAGAGAGAGTCCCAGGCCAAGAAAAAACAAATCAAGCGGAAAAGAAAAACTTAATGTTCGAGACCAGAAAGTTATCTTCAAGTATCTTCAATTGGCAGCCATGGCTATAAATGAGTTACACCGCTTTGAACCCGAGAGAAATTGTCAAGCGATACCAGCGAAGCGAGGAAAGCTCAAGAAGGCCAAGGAGAAAAGCATACTATGATCACTTAGAGAACAAACTATTGAACTATGCCGACACACGGCCATATTCACTAGGAAGACACACAGGTATCTTTTCTATACCGACACACGGCCATATTTACTATGCCGACACACGGCCATATTTACTATGCCGACACACGGCCATATTTACTATGCCGACACACGGCCATATTTACTATGCTGACACACGGCCACATTTGCTATGCCGACACAGGGCCATATTGACTAAAATTATGCCGACACAGGGCCATATTCACTAGGAAGACACACAGCCATCTTTTCTATGCCGACACACGGCCATATTTACGTTGCCGACACGCGGCTACTTTGCAAACATATAGCTAACTGCCGACACACGGCTACTTTATTACGCGTGACCGATTCACTTTTGGATGCCAAACCTGCTGACACACGGCTACTTTATATACACGTAATCAAGTCACTTTTGGACGCCAAACTTACCGACACACGGCTATCCTGCCAACATATGGCTACACTGCCGAGCCACGGCTACTTTATCTACACGTGACCAATTACTTTTGGATGCCGAGCTTGCCGACACACGGTCACATTACTGTGCCGACACAAGGCCATATTTACTAAGCCGACACACGGCCAAATCACTATGCCGATACACGGCCAAATCACTATGCCGACACATGGTCTCGTATTCATTAGGCCGATACATAAATGAATTCTCTGTAGGGGAGATTTACCAACTATTCCGTCACGCACTAGCCAGACAAAATCACTTTCCGATGGTTAGCAAAATTAAATTGATGTGCTTACATGGAGCTACGCTGAGATAAATGCGTTTATATTTATTTCTTTAAAACAAACTATTAATTGTAATTATAATGGAATACTTTTAAACGAGAAATAAAACAACCAAACAAACAGACAACCTGCGACCCGAGGAATTTTGCAGAGTCGTGGCACGTGGCTACACCAAACGAAGTGATATAGACGGCTAATAATTTACCGTTAACCCAAAAAATTTATTCGCAATTTGCTAGGGTTGCACGAGCACGAGCATAAGATAAACTACATGGAACAAACTGAATAAATAAGAAGCCATACTAGAAAAACGCTTACTAGAAAAAACAGAACTAAAAGCGTATGCCGTGGTAAAAATACCTAAACGAAGCAAGGTGCGAGCATAAAGTAACGAATCCACAATTTTATGAAAATAAACCCCGAGGGAGGAGATGGCGCCCGGAATTCACTGAAGTAAACTTTGCAACGAGCGCGAATATGAATGCGAATGAAATAGCCTTAGACGAAAACAGCAAACTTATGGAAGCGCTAAGGCGAACCAGGGTCCCCCAAAACAACGTTAAATACTGAAGAGATACAATAAAATTTGTGAGAAAACACAACGAAACGAATTACACCGAAGCTTAGACTAAAAGTACCTGAAGTAGTCGTACAACATTTTAACTCCTGGAAGCACTGCTTCTATTGTTACCACACCGACTGGTTCTTAGTTTCGCTGTCGTATTTCGTTGAAGGCGAAGGAATGAGCTAAAGTCTTGAAGGGTTGAGAGGTAGGTTGCTTCGGCGACGCCAGGAAAAACCAAGAGAAGAAATCTTTGAAGAGGCCTTGATGGAGACTTTGTCGAAATGCTCTCGAAATGGACAGAATTAACTCTTATATGGGCCAATGAGAAAGCGTGGCAATGCAGAACATTCTAAGCAAACATTCCCGTGGGAAATAAGAATCAATAGTCACGCGTGGTGCGAATTTGCGGAGTTTTTTTAGTAGTGAAAATAGTGGGGCTCGGGACTTTCTTCTTTATTCCATCAACAAACAGAATGCCTCGTTCCCAGGGCCCTTTCCTTTCGCTTGGGGTCAGGCCTGTCCCCAAGCGAAGGGAAAGAGCCCTGCGTGGCCTGGGAATTAAAAAAAAAAAAAAAATCACACGATGTCTGTAATCCATTTAATTTAGCCACGAGATATTTAAAGCCATAAATTGAAAAAGATGTGCATTAATTTAAAATCCGTAAGAATTATTTACAAAATAACGGTGTATAACTGTTAGTGCTTTAAGACATTAATGAGCTGAGTACTTCCAATGAATGTTTGAGGAATAAGAAGAAAAATTAAAAATACCTCGATATCTGAAATCCATTCAGCCGCCTGACATTTAAGAAATAGATTGAAAAAGATATGCATAAATTAATAATATTATAATTTATCTGTATTTTCAAAATCAATAAATAATTGAAAAATAATTTTAAAAATGCAATCCAAGTATTAAAAAACCTAGAAGAAAAAAGAAAAAAAGAGAAAAAAAGAAGATAAAGAAGAAAAAAAGGAAGACAGTCGGTCTCGATGTGGATCGAACCTGCAACCCCTAAAAAGGCACCCCCCGGAACAGTGTAGCAATATATATGAATAATTGAAAAATAAATAAAAATGAAAATTAAATTATGGGACGATTCTCCCGAGACATTCTATGAAGCTGAGACATCGAATCGACTTACGTTACGGATAAAGATTTCGGCCCCATCCACGCTATCCCGGTGCTACATATAACAGTTGACTTAGCCCGAAGGCCAGGGAGGGAGACGATATCCGGACCCTAATCCATACCTTTAGATATCACCTTAGACCGCTGCGCTACCTAGACACTTAATATATTTAATGACTAATCGGGGTAGTCTATTCGGCGAAGTTTCATTGTAATGCTAGGCGTCCCCAGGGAAACAAATGAACCAATTAGAGTCCAGCTATCCAAAAATAGCTGTTTTGTAAATAAATAGAAAGAGAAAATAAAAGAATAAGTTTCCAGGGACATTTTTTAGTGCATCGTAGCTTGTCTGCATTGTTTTACTCCATCGAATGCTTCTGGAATGTCAATTTTCTTTGCCGTATGATCATTGCTGAAGGACTTTTTCTCTTTCAAGGATGAATCCTAAACTACAATCAGACGAAGACTTGAGACATCAGTTAGGTATTTTTAAAAGTGTTTTTAAAATTTGGGTTTATGCTTGAGTTTGATGACTCGAAGAACCCCACACTAGTTTATATGTATTTGCAAATAACTTCCAATTTCGAGATCTAATGTTCGCCCGATCAGAAATGGTTCGTAGTCTCCAAAAATGTCGATCTGTGTACAAGCGGCTTGCACGCGCATTCTTAGTATACACACAGGATATAATTGTACAAATAATTTCTTTCCTCGCGAATTAGGAAAAATATGTCACCGGATATTTTTTATGCGGTAAAGCAAAGAGACTTTCCGAATGTCATGATGTAATGAATCAGCGGTTTATGTCTTATGTAAGAAAATAATTATTGCTCTTAAATGATTCGTTCTTGTTCGTTTTATTTATTTTTGTCTAAATCTGAATTTGTTTATAATCAGATACTAAGAATTTTGGGATCCCTGTGTAGTAGTATTTTGCCTTCCCGTCAGTCACTGCTGTCATGATGTAATGAATCAGCGGTTTATGTCTTATGTAAGAGCATTATTATCGCTCCTCAGTGATTCGTTCTTGTTCGTTTTATTTCTTTTTCTAAATTTAATTTGTTTATAATGCTATGAATTTTGGGATCCCTGTGTAGTTGTATTTTGCCTTCCCGTCAGTCACTGCTGTCACGATATACTGAATCAGCGGTTTATGTCTTATGTACGAACATTATTATCGCTCCTCAGTGATTCGTTCGTTGTTCGTTTTATTTCTTTTTCTAAATCTAATTTGTTTACAATGCTATGAATTTCGGGATCCCTGTGTAGTTGTATTTTTGCCTTCCCATCGGTCATTGGAGTGACTTCATATTTATGTCTACAAATTCCTGTTTCTTGCGACTCCTTTTTGGAAAATGCTGGTCATCATCCACCACACTGTGTTCCGGAAATGCAGTAGGAAAATTTGCGACATGAACTTTAGCTGATCGAAATTGCATTCTCAGCGCTATTTGTCGGGCTGATCTAATACTCTCAGTTTCGTCTCGGGTTTTTCTCCAGCAACTGCACAACCATATTTTGTACTTTTGGCGAACAGTCTTAGTTAGACTTCCGTAAATGACAGGATTGACGCAGCTGTGTGAGGTAGCCACAAGTCTAGCGTAGACAACAAAGTTTATAAACTCCAGTGACATCGTTGCTCGTTCCCTTGGTGTCATCAGCTCGTATTGCACTCTAACCACAAAGATAGGCAACATAAACACTGCAAAGAGAACTACTATTACTGCGAGAGTTTTGATAACATCTAGGTTCTCCTTGCGGCCAACATCTGTCCGAATTGAACCTTGAATAGAAGCGATCCTGGGGATTCTTCGACGGTATAAATGGAATCCAAGTCGAAAATACGATGCAGCGATGATGAGAAGTGGAAGGGGGTACAAGACAGGAAGGCACGCTCTGCGATAGATTTGGAACAAGTATTCCTGGTGTGTGTTCAAAGGTACTGTACCACAAAACTTGAAGTTGTAGGACTTCCTAATGAGCATCAATGGCAAAACCGCAATAAAGGCCAGGAACCACACTATGATACATAAGATAACCGCAATCCTGAGCTTCATTGGTGTTGTCAAAGGATTTATAAGTACTCGACATCGATTAACTGCCATTAAAACAACTATGTAGATCGCTACGAAGTGGCACACGGTTGGCAACGTCTCAATGAATTTGCAGACGACATTAGACCAGTAAATATATCTCAAATTAACGTCGAGTTTCAAGGGGAATTTGACCATGACTATCAACCAGTCTGCAAAACAGAGGTTTATCACCATAACGTCCTGGTCAGTTTTCCTGGTTTTCTTGGTAAACAAGACAGTAAGGACGAGAATATTGGCAATAGTACCAACGACAAGTGTTACTCCATGGACGGCTAGGGTGATCTTACTGTCCAGTACTCCTTCCATAGGATAAACCAACTCTGACGTGTTGTTCATGTTGAACTGAAGGATCCTGAAGGCTTAGTGATCTGGAAAATCAAAGAGGCACCATATTAAATGAACGTCCCCATATTTTTTGGGGATAAACAATAAAACTATATGCATTACAAAAAATCTTACGGGTCTTGTCTGAACGATGTAAACGTCTACGAAGTAAACTAAATTTCCAACATGGTGTTCAGATATCATGAACATGTTTTCACATTGATCACAAGTACTGTTTAGTTATAGTAGCTGCCATCGATTTCTGCATGTGGAATTCAAATCTTGAAAAATCAAATATGTAAAGGTCGATTTACACCGTGCAACTTTTGCTACAACTGTTGCATGCAACTTGTTTACGACATATAGGAGGCAGCATGGCCGAGTGGTCAGAGCGTTGGTCTCGCAATCTGGCGGTCCCAGGTTCGATTCCCGCTCTGGCCACTAGCTGAGACTGAATTTGTTCCGATTTCGATTAGTTCAAATTCAGTTTCTCGGCCATGCTTGTAATATAGCCAACTGGTTTGCCTCCTTGCCAGTTAGGATTCTTAATCCATTTATGTTTGATTTATATGATTTAGTTAGGATTTGTAAATTGAGCTGAAAAGCCCTGCTGAGGGAGTCTCAATCATGTATGTATCTATGTATGTATCTATCTATGTATTTTAGCGGCTATTTCTACGCACGCAACTTTGCATGCAATAGTTGCAGGCGAGTTGTAGGCTTGATTTACACGACGCAAATCGTGCTGTATGTATGCCGTAAGCAAGTTGCATGCAACAGTTGTAGGCAAAAGTTGCACTGTGTAAATCGGCTTTAAAATAAACAAGTTTACCCTAAGAATGCATCGAGGTTATCGAGGTCTTCGTTAAATTCTAACTACAAAAGAATAGATGTGTTAAAATCATTTAACTGTACTCGTACAATGCTAGATTACAGGGATTAATAATACCGTTTGTTTGCAGCGTCTCGGTGTTCTAAAAGAAGGTACTTTTTCATCTAATCGACAAAATAAAGTGGTTCTCACAAATATGTTCGGAGGGCCGAGCAACTAAAAAATGAAAATTCAATATCATCCTTGAACTACAGTTGCTTACAAAGTTCTGAAGAATATTCCAATTATATACCTTATTAAAGCATTTCCAGTGTGATTCCGACATTGACTCAAGGTCGGGTTTAGGGAAAAAAGCACAATAGCGAGTTTCTAATAAAAACGTCACTCTCTGGTATTTGTTCTTGGCGTGTTTGGTTGATAAAGGTAGAATAAATAGTTTATATACTTACTAAACCAGCTGCTTTAGTATAAACATCGGCTATTTTGCATTGTCTTTTTAGCACGTTAATAATAAGTTCCTTAGCTAGACAAATGGCTGAAATAAACTGATGTAACATTGAGGTAATTGGCGGCTTCATTACCAAGAAACTAGGTTCATTACACCCCTAACTAAATGACAAATTAAAGAATTATCTTTCTGTGGTCTGTACCTTTTCTTATGCAAAACCCTTTTTTAATTTTTGTTTATTTAGATGTGAAAATGTAGACAAAATGAAATTTATGATTGATCATGTCACTAAAAAACAACTTCGTACATTTCGTTTTATTATATTCTCAAATTGTATTTCAACAGCTGCTTAAGTGTTAACTGATTGGCGGATTTCTAATTTTTCTATTGCCTAGTGAAAATGAAAGAAACATTTCTTGAAGTTTGACGTTTGGTACTAGAGCTTAAGTTTAATGGGAAACGACAGAAGTCAGAAAGGATCAGGTGACTTGCTTTTTTCGCGTCCAGCGAGGGTGAGTGACTTCACGTTTGCCAAAAACGCGAAATGTCATATTCATATATGTGCCAAACGCACAATGCAAGAAAAAGTGCTTTCTGCGGGAAAACGTGTCTAACAAAGAGAGCCGGTATTTTGTATTGGTTAGAATTATTTATTTTGTATTTCAGATAACTGTATTTGTAACAGTTGCATATTTTGTAATACAAATATCTTTGTAGAGTATGTAATATGAGCAGCCATTTGTAATGCTCGGTACCAAGGGGGCCAGAAGCTTTGATACACTCTCAGATTTTAATTGTGCGCCCGTCAGAACTCTCGATCCGCCCTTCGGGCCTCACACAGCAAAAACTCGAGAGTATGTCAAAGACTTTGGTCCTTGGGCACTTCATAGGAAATAGGGGCATGAAGAGAGACGATTTCCCTTGTGTGTACTGAACGTTTTTATTGAAAATTGTGTCCTGGGGGCAGGTCTCCTGAATTCAAACTGGTTCGAATTTTCCCCGTTACAAAATACAAACCAACATATAAAAAGGGATATTATAAAAAAATAATTCTCGAATGTAAATTAAGAACTTGTAACCTTAGCCTGAGACACGTCTCCCGAGTTGTGCACCCGAGAGACTTGTCCCGCTTCGTGTCCTCTAGTGTCTGCCGAGAGATATGTAGTGTTCTTTAGGCGAAAATCACATACGATATGATGAACGACGCAAAAAATGAATTTAAAACTTGTACGAAAAGAATGTCTTTAATGGTCCGGACTCACGCAACATTTTCTGCAACATACATCAAGCGCAACATGCAGTTGTACCGTGTGTCCATCCCTGCGGCTTTTGCGCGCAAGTAGCAGGCTTAAGGTCGCGTTCTACGTCAGCAGCTTTTTCTGCAACATTAATTGCGCGCAACATTGGAGGGGTGGATACATGGTGTAACTGTGTTGCGCGCAACATTGGAGGGGTGGATACACGGTGTAACTGTGTTGCGCGCAACATTTGAGTGGTGGATACACGGTGTAACTGTGTTGCGCGCAACATTGGAGGGGTGGATACAAGGTGTAACTGTGTTGCGCGCAACATTGGAGTGGTGGATACACGGTGTAACTCTGTTGCGCGCAACATTGGAGTGGTGGATACACGGTGTAACTGTGTTGCGCGCAACATTGGAGTGGTGGATACACGGTGTAACTGTGTTGCGCGCAACATTGGAGTGGTGGACACAAGGTGTAACTGTGTTGCGCGCAACATTGGAGGGGTGGATACAAGGTGTAACTGTGTTGCGCGCAACATTGGAGTGGTGGATACACGGTGTAACTGTGTTGCGCGCAACATTGGAGGGGTGGATACAAGGTGTAACTGTGTTGCGCGCAACATTGGAGTGGTGGATACACGGTGTAACTCTGTTGCGCGCAACATTGGAGTGGTGGATACACGGTGTAACTGTGTTGCGCGCAACATTGGAGTGGTGGATACACGGTGTAACTGTGTTGCGCGCAACATTGGAGTGGTGGACACAAGGTGTAACTGTGTTGCGCGCAACATTGGAGGGGTGGATACAAGGTGTAACTGTGTTGCGCGCAACATTGGAGGGGTGGATACAAGGTGTAACTGTGTTGCGCGCAACATTGGAGTGGTGGATACACGGTGTAACTCTGTTGCGCGCAACATTGGAGTGGTGGATACAAGGTGTAACTGTGTTGCGCGCAACATTGGAGTGGTGGATACACGGTGTAACTCTGTTGCGCGCGATGTTGTAGAAAATGCTGCGTCTTGTGTCCGGACCTTTTAAAGCTTTATGAATGGAATAGAATCTGGAGAATAAGAGTTTTTAGAGAAGAGACCTTAGTTGAGCTTATAAAACTACGAGAAACTCGTTCAGTAAAGGAGCCTGAATATCTAGCTTGTTTGGGGAAAGGGGAGAATGAAATGAGGAAAAAGGATGAGATTTTCCTTCGAGAACCTTGCGAAGTCAGAAGTCATATTGAACTTTTAAAGAATATATGAATGGCATAGGCCGGCGTACGATGTGTCGTCGGGAGGAGAGAGAGAGAAAGCTGTGAAAGAACCCCCCAAATGCTTTCTGCCGGACAGGTTCTTCGCTGAAGAATCAATTTCATAACTTATGACGCCAAAGAATACTTTTCCTGCTGTCGTAAATCTTTAGTTCCACTGAAAAAAATAAAAAAGTTGAACTATTAAGATAAAATGCGTGCAAACATCAAGATGTATATCTTATATATTATTAATACATATATGTCTACGAGTACGAGATATTGCGTGTGAGCATTATATGCAAAAAGTGAAAAATAATGAATGAAGTGGTAGTGAGTGTGAGTGCCAGCAGATGAAACGAGTTGTGAAAATGCTGCTGTGAAAAAACAATGATGACAACGACGATGATGTTGATGCTAATATGACGATGATAATGATTGTATCTTCAGTTAAATTGCATTGAAGCTTTAAATCAATAGACTACTTTTCGTACAAGTGTGAAACGGAACGCGCCGTACCGTGGTCGTGTCAGTTTCGTGTCATCTATAAAGGGGTACTTGGATGACAATCGATGAAAATTGAAAATGACTTGAAACTTGGTTCAATGTATCTATATGTGACCAATAGTCACCAAGCAATATATTTTCATCAAATTCCAAAGGTACAAATAAAAAGTTATCACGTATTTTAGCATCTACATTGTGTATCTATGACGTCATAAGTACAACCCTATTGTTCTTTTCGATCTTAAACCAAAATTTCTTGGTGATAATATGATTAAAATGCAGAATTTTTAGGATAGTAGGTTTTATATCTATCTATATTGGTCGTTAAATGAAGTCGACTTAGGAATTAACCACTTTCCAATTTTGACCTATTTTCGTCCAAGTACCCCTATAAACAACATTTGAAATTCCTACCGTAACCGTGCCGTGTGGTGTTTGCTGTTTTCCCACTCATATGAAAAGTACTATAAATATGTACTTACGAAAGCTTTGTAACGTAGACTGAATCCTCGTTTACCATTGTAATGATCGGAGTGAAACACTACTATGACCACGTGACCTTTAATATCTAAAACCTTGGGATGCATATATGAACCACAATGGCGACATCCTACTTGATTATATAACTTGTCTAAAAACATTAAATAGTCATATCTGTAGAGAGAAGATAGTTTGAATTTATTATACAGTAAACGAGCCAACTCGAAATTATGGAGTAAATTGTTCGAAATAGCGAAAGACGATGAAGTAGCGCCAACTGCATGAAACAAGGCTATATGCCCTGGATCAAATTCATTACGATTGCAGTACTAATAAAAAGCTATCATGCATATAACAAGCCCAACCCGAGTTCTTAGGGCTTCCCATTTCAAGTGTCTCCCATCTCAGTCCTGTTTCACTCCCCCTCCCCCCTGCGTCCACATACACGCGCGCCACGCCCTCGCCAAAAGAAAGAAGAAAACGAATTTTCCCATTACGACTACTCATTTAGGAGGCCCACCCACGTCCTTGCCTTCAATGCAACCCACAACATTCAACTTCGAATTTAACCTTCATTGCTATAAAGAGGTAAAGAGGTTCGATTGAAAGTAAGTAGTGATGGTGCAGTGGTTGAACAATGGCACTTAAGCCCAATTTCCACGACAACCTTTTTATGACACGACACCCCTGGCTAATTCTTGGCACATCGGCCTATCATTTTCGGGCAATCATTATTGTGTGAACAGAAACTTTATTCGGCTTATTCTGGACTTTCGTACCCAATCTTAAGATCGATAATCGGTCCTAGTACCAAAATTTAGGTGTACTGCGCCATAAAATGGTTGTCGTGTACGTAAATCGGCCTTTACTCTCTCTATTCTACCTACAGTTTTATTCTAAACAACCAGTTCAATACTTACGCACAATTCTGATCTAATTCTAGAAACATAGTTTCTATATGTATATTTATTACGTGGTATACTCTTGGTAGATGGATGATCCATTTACACTCAGCGTTTTCTGGGTAGGGACGCGGGAAATTAGGTGATTGAATTACACCCTCTTTAGACGTTAAAATACCTCCGCATTTTGCTGAAATCAATAAAAGAGGAATGGTATAATGTTAAACCTTTCTTTCGGAACTATAATTGTGCGCCCCCCCATAATTGGCAATAAATTAGTTTTTAACAGAGGGTGGGAGGAGGGTGGCTATATAGTTGAAAATATAGATACCAGTTCAAGATCGATATCAAACTCAACGTTTGATACGAGTTTCAAGCTTTGGAATCTATCACAGAGTTTGGTCAAGTCAAGCGTACCGCTACGTGACAAAATGCTCTTAAAAATTGAAACCAATTCTTCTCCACTGTTTTGAAGCCTTAGAGGGCGGGTATTTGTACGCTCTGGTTAAAGATGAAGGTACAATTGTGATGATAGGCTGCGGTATGTACTTACGTTGAGATGTAGTGAATAGTGTAGGAGGAGGAGAGGCTGTTTTTGGTACTGTAGTGCCTATAAAGTCAACAGCCATAAATTCACCTGTTATCTTCTATTCACACCAAAAAATAAACTCGGCACTTACGTGACCAATTTTATTCCAAAATGGATTTGTGTCAGTTTGGTTTATTTATGGTATTTTATTAATATCTCTCCATCAAACAAGTATGACTCCCCGACGCATATCGATGTTCGTAGTGAATTGCAAAAATTGCTTACTGGCTTATACCTATTGTATCAGGTGTAATCTTTGTGGCTACTTCGGTTGTCGGCTTCTTTGTTGAAATTGTGCTTTTGCGTGTTGTTGGCATCATAGTGGTAGCAGTCGACTTGGTCGATCGTGGTGTTGTTTCTGGAATGGAAAGTTTTATAGATCGTATAATCATGATCATTATTCTCAGCGATCATCATCATCATCATCATCATCATCATCATCATCATCATCACTATTACTGGTACGACGACAGTTTATAAGCCAGGATATAAATGTATATTTAAAGATTAATTAACGATCCAAATATTTGTAACCATTAGTTACTTGAAAAATAAATAATAAAATAAATATTGTAATTGACGTCACTCCCCTGACGGGGCTTTTCAGTGACAATCACTCTAGCCTGCGTTGCTGACGGTCTGTGGTCTTTCATTTTCCTCCGCTCCCAAAACAACCGCAGACCGCCAGCAACGCAGGCTACCATCACTACCACATTCGACATTTTATACATGCGCCACTCGACTCATATATTGATTTTTGTTGTGGAATCGAAAGAAAAACGGGAGGCCCCAGAGAAGACAAATTTGTGACAAGGGAGAGAACACACATCAAACAAACTCAATCAACGTATGGCTCGAGCAGGGAATTGAAACCGGGCCACAGAGGTGAAAAACGAGCGGTGAACTACCGCGCCACCCTTTTCCCCCAAACTTACGGCAATCTTTTTCGTCACTTTTATCGATACAGTCGTACTGTCCATCGCACTTCCAATGAAGAGGTATACATTGTGATTTGCGTCTACACGTAAACTGTTTAGCATCACAAGTGTGTAGTTCTAGGAATTAAAAGAAAGATGGTTCCATGTATTCATGAGGGAAATATAAAAGAAATCAGGGAACATTCTACCAAAAACCTATTTCCGACCTGTCATGTCGCAAAATAGGTAGATTTGGGAAACGCGACACGCATTGATGTCAGATGATAAATCGCTTATATCGCTTCGTTCATTACATGACGGTCGACCGTGACAACGCCACTTCAATTTTAGGATTACACAGTTGGTGTTTCATTTAAGACCCAACCTCCTTCAATATACAGGAGATTTCATGCGGTCCTACATGAAATACAGTCCGTTCCCATTTTACCACCATCGTTATTTTGAGCATTTTTCTTCGGCGCATGCGCAATTCTCTTTCGCGTCGTGTCGCGTTTGGCAAATCTGCCAAATAACTTTTATACCTACTTTGGACGCCCAAATAATGTTGATAGTTGTTTGGCAATGAGATAAAGGGATGAGAATACTTGAAATTGGTATTGGTCAGAACGAAATACTTATAAGACAAAGAACTATAGTACAGTAATCTACGCAAGGTTTTATTAACTCACCACAGTTTTCTTCATCGCTTCCATCTTTACAATCGTCATCTTCATCACATTTCCAGACAGACGGGATGCATTTACCACTTTGTTTACACTTAAACTGGTCATTTTTACAGGTTGGCACTGCACTGGCTAAGGAAATTAAGCAAATACCACAAAGGTACCCTTCATTCAGTTGAATTAACTACTGTAGCATATTATACAATTACATGATTTGATTTTTCCATATCTTAGTATTAAATTAGAAGGGCATATCGATGACACGATCAAACTGTGTTAGCAAACGTTTTCGGTTATCAGGGTATGATAATTTTCCATTACAAAATGTAATATAAGTATATAAACATTTTGTAATGGAAAGTTATCATACTCTGATGATGCTTCATTAAAACCGAAAACGTTTGGTAACGTTAACTCAGTAGTTGGATTGTGTTATCGATATGCCCTTCAATTACAATTTACGCGTTTTCTATTTCTTTAAAAACGGTTTGCTAGTCAGTAATCTGAGGTTCTATTTTTGAGAGCCATAGTCATATAAAAACAGTGCCCTTGGATCGTTATTGAAGGATTATGAATTTTCAATTATTTCTTGATACTTACTAATTGTAACAGGCGTGTGCTTGGCAGTAGTGACTGCTTTGGTAGTCTGTTGACTTGTTGAAAATGTGCTTTTTCGTGTTGTTGGCATCATAGTAGTAGTCACTTTAGTCGATGGTGTTGTTTCTGAAATGAAAGATTATGCGTGCAGATGTGACCAACTGTTCCACTACGCGTCCTGAATTTTCCACAGGAATCCCAATTCTCCAAAACTCCGAAAAGAACGCTAAGTTTTGCAGGTTAAGCGAGCTCTTGTCAACTTACTGCAGTTTTCTTCGTCGGTTCCATCATTACAGTCTTTTTCTCCATCACATCTCCAGGAAGTATGTACACACCTATTGTCCTTCTTGCACAAAATCTCGTACGGTCGACATGCCGGCACAGCTAAAGAAATATAGCTGATATTAGTACAGTAAAGTTAAAATGGCAGTTGGTAAAGAATAACTGATAAAAGCATTACAAAAACCTCGAACGCAGTTGTCCAATTTTAAAACTTTTACATACTTTTGTTTTGGACTGTACAATTGTTTTCGTCGTCTGCCAACGGACAATCTCTGTCTCCATCACACAGCCATTTTCGTAGAATGCACTGACTTCCCATTAAGACATTTGTACTCTTTAGCATCACAAATACTACTTACTGAAAACAATAATTGATGTATTGCAACTGTAATTGGCTGATTTATGGACTTCTACAGGACTATTTAGCCTGAAAAAGCAGTCGGATTTTGTGCGGTTTGAATAATTGGGATTCCTGTGGGATAATTACAGACGCGCGCGCGCGTCCGTAGTTATTCCACAGGAACCCCAAATCTCCAAAGCCCACAAAGAATGCCTGCTTTGCAGGATAATGTCTACATGGATAGTTTTATGAACGGAGGGAAATACCAGTACTGAGGGAAGGTGATTGGTGTACTGGGACCTCACGCGACGAAAAGGCCGACGCGAGCCCGTTGCTCTTACGTGCCGTGCCGTCGAGTTTTAAAGACGTAAAAACGTAAACTTGGAAATATCATAAAATCGGAAACTCGGAAAAATGGAATCTTTTTGTTCACCATTTTCACCTGATCAACTATGTACGCCTAGATCTGCCTAGATGATCCAGTTAAATGCAATTAAAGACGACACGATCACTTACTGGTGCAGTTTCGTTCATCACTACCATCTCCGCAGTCTTTATCACCATCACACACGAAATATTTACTGATACAGCTACCATTGGAACATCTAAATTGATCGTCAGAGCACGAAGTGTTAGCTGGAGAAACAAATATAGAAGTTATAAATGCCAGTTTATTTTGATCAGGTTTCGTCCCTCCCCCTTCTCTCTAATACCACACTCAAGAGTTCATCAAAGTAGGGAGCTTATAACGCGTTCCCGAATGGGCTATTTATCAAGTTTATATCAGAGGACAGAGACGTGGTTCGCTTAAAAACGTCGAAATATATTTTGTGAAAGCAATACAATTGCTTACAATACGATTGCATAATGTAAGATGTAGAGCACTGGAAATGTAAGGGAAACGCTCGACTACACCTCGTGTTCCTGGGCTTGCTTTTTTTGTGTTCTACATTTCCCTTTGTGTTTGTAGCATACCAAAAATAGAGAGACATGCGAGCGCGTTTTATATTGCTTAAAACAAGCCAGCTGAAGAAAAAAAAAGAAAGAAAGAAAGAAAGAAAGAAAGAAAGAGAGAAAGAAAGAAAGAAAGAAAGAAAAAAAGAAAGAAAGAAAGAAAGAAAGAACGAAAGAAAGAAAGAAAGAAAGAAAGAACGAAAGAAAGAACGAAAGAAAGAAAAAAACAATTCGCACAAATTTGTTGGGTTGTATGCAGTTGGAAAGAAAACCGCGCTTAAATTTTCATAGAAATCTTACATCTTCATTATAACGCGCACGCTGATTGGCTAGTTACCATGCACAACCACTAGTCGTTTCTTTACGTACATTCTGCAAGGGTCCACCTCTTAGTTATATATATTGGGGTATCAACACTGTGCAAGTACTTATAAATCAAAGATAACTCACGGCAATTCAATTCGTCGTCTCCATTCCTGCAGTCTTTGAATTTGTCACACAGCCATTTTCTTGGAATACATGGTCCCTGTGAACAACGATACATTCCAGGAGGACAAGTACGGTTGACTGAAACAAAATACTTTATTGAATATGCGCTATATGGTATTATGATCCTACTAAAGTCCTGATAATCCTTCGACTTCAAGGACAATTGTTTGAGACTGGCTTTCACAAATAAGTCAGCATTTCATTTCTGTATTCCTTTTTGTTCTAAAGAAAAAGCATCCTTTCTCTGAAAGGTTATAAAATCTTTTCGGCAAAAACCGGGAAAGATTAACTTTTCCCGCCACCTCTCAAACTCACGGACGCGTGCCGGCAATATGCTAATTAGGTTGTGTTTGTTTGTTTCTGACACTTTTACAGAAATCAGTAACAAATTGAAATTTTGCATATTGTAAATATTGGTCGTACCTTTTAGGGACAACAAAGGGAATTATGGTACACTTTAGAGGTGAAAATTAAAGTTCTCGACGATCATCCCAATACAAGGGACTTAGGAGAAAAATATACAATAATTTAGTTTTAGTTTTAGACAAATCAGTAGAGGGCTTACTGCATAATTTACAACTTACCACAATTTTGTTCATCGCTACCATCGGTGCAGTCTTTTTCTCCATCACATTGCCATCTGGCTGCAACACATTTCTTAGACTGAACGCATTGGAATTCATTTACTGAGCACGTTCGTTTACCTGGAATGGAGAAATCAAGGGTTTTATCGCTGGGAATCTTATTCGTGTTTTTTTTTTCGGGAAAGCTTATTTTTATGTAATAATATCGTCAATAAAAGTGAATTTAATATATAGTGCTCATGATGTGATGCAAAAATAATACGATATACGTATAAGCGCAAACACAAGGATCAAAAACGTGTGTTTCTTTGTGTGTGTTTGCGTCTATGTTATCTTAATGAAAACGGAGCATTATGCTGCTTACGCTTGTGCTTGCGTCCATGTTATCTCAATGAAAACGGAGCATTATGCTGCTTACGCTTGTGCTTGCGTCCATGTTATCTCAATGAAAACGGAGCATTATGCTGCTTACGCTTGTGCTTGCGTCCATGTTATCTCAATGAAAACGGAGCATTATGCTGCTTACGCTTGTGCTTGCGTCCATGTTATCTCAATGAAAACGGAGCATTATGCTGCTTGCGCTTGTGCTTGCGTCGCTAGTGAAAATCAGACCTGCGTTTTAACCAATACTTTCTATTTCATTATTCCAGATAATAGACCCCTGTCCAAGTATAGTTGCACTCCTAAACTACCACAACACGAATCGTGTTCTAGCCGTCTATCTACTTCGAAAAGACGCTTGTGATTGGCTGAATCAAGAAGGTTATGCTAACATCGTTTCTTATCGGATATTCGCTGGCGCCAACATGACGTGAGCGACTGGTTCCAAGTAAATATCCAATAGCAAGCATATTATATTAGCCAATCACAATCTTCTTTCCGAAATCAAAAAGGCAGTTTGATGTGTCGTTATGGCTGACATATCGTTTCAATAATGGACCCAAACAGTTTCGAACGGACACTTCCATACCATTCAACTCACCACAGTATTCTTCGTCACTCCCATCTTTACAGTCGTCATCTCCATCACATTTCCACACAGACGGGATGCATTTGCCACTCTGCTTACACTTAAACTGTTTAGGTGAACAGGCTCGAGCTGGATAAAAAATAAATAAACATTTCTGAATGCGTGTTTCTTTCACATAGATCGATCGATGTATTTAGTTTGTAAAAATCACCTGTAGTGACAGCAACATGCTTAGTGTTAGTAGTCATTGTAGAAGCCTTCGTAGATTTGATGGTTCTAACTACTGTCACCAACTTTCCAAGGGTTGAAGACTTCATAGTTGAGATAAATGTAGTAGTTTTAGTAGTTTTAAGAGGATTTCTTGTCGTACGTATTGTCTTAAAAGAGGTGCTTGCGCTTTTTGCTGTGGGTGATGTGATGGGTGTAATTTTCTCTACAGCTAACACAGAACGCTCGGTCGTCTCGTAAAGAATCTTTAAAGACGTTGACAATTTCAGTGAAGGTGGATGTGTTGCTATGAACTACTGCTCTTCTAGTGCTTGGAGTACTCGGGACTGTTGTTACCAGTTCATCTGTCTTTGTAGTCGATAATGTTGGCTTGGTTTTGTTCTGCTTGATGGTAGGCGTTCCAGTACTTTTCACTGTGCTTCTGGCTGAAATAATAACAGCTTTCAGTAACAGTGAAAGGTTCAAGGATCACAAGACGCACCCCGTCGGGACACCGCCGAGTGTACGGTTGACTGTTTACTCGGCGGGTTCCAACCATCCTAGGCTGAGCATACATGCGCTGTAGCGTTTTGCATTTTGTTAACGAACGAAAGGAACCCTAGTCATTGCGTATTGTAACAAAGATTCTGCTGCAGTCAGTTGTACTCATAACTAATTTGAAATAACTCTGTTTTCATCTGACTTTTTTGTTTTACATTATTAAGACGTTTCGACTCTCACTCGAAATCAGATAGACGGTTAGAACACGGTTCGTGTTGTGGTAGTTTAGGAGTGAAATTACACCTGGACAGGGGTCTATTACCTGGAATAATGAAATAGAAAGTATTGGCTATAACTGAAGCATTGAAATAACTCTCACTCGAGTGAGAGTCGAAACGTCTTAATTATGTAAAACAAAAAAGTCAGATGAAAACAGAGTTATTTCAAATTAGTTGAAAGGAACCCTGCTAATTATGACTCAGTCATCCAGCCTGCCAAGTAATAATTGGTTAAGAATCTGCATGTAAAACCCCAAATAGAGGTGTTTATTATATACCCTTGTCGATACGCGCGCTCTGATTGGCTAAAAGCTGTGATTTATCCGAGAACGGAGCACAGTTCTGATGTCAGCAGCACGAGCTCGACCGCGCGCGCGCACCTTTTGAATTTTTGTAGGAGAAAATCGAACTTTTTCCCTTGAATATTTACTTAAAAATATATAATAAAACAAATAGAACATCTTTTTTCGTGCTCCGTTCAGTAATACAGCACTTAGGACGTGCCGAGAGCACTCAAGAAGTGTGGAGAGCACTCGTCTAGCTACGGCTCGTGCTCTCCTTACACTTCTTTCGTGCTTTCGTCGCTTCCTGCGTGCTGTATTACTCGGAACTGAGCACGGAAAAAGCTGTTCTATTTGTTAAATAAATAGTGCCCTTCGCCGTTATTGGTTCTCAAGTCGCCTTAAAAGCATTTTACCCAGTCCGATGCGACGAAGTACCTTGACAATAGCTTCATAGAAACTATAAAAATTGGAAGTAGAAATAAAAACTACAGGAAATAATGCGAAAGTTTTCAACTTACGACAGTCTAATTCGTCACTGTTATCACCACAGTCGTTATCTCCATCACATTCCCATTGAGCAGGTATGCACTGAGAATTCTTGCAAAAAAACTGGTCAGACCTACAACTCCTTTTTATGCTTACTGCGGAAATAAAACAGATAGTGAAAATACAAACATCACTTCTTTATGATCACCTGTGCAATCTCATCCCCAGGGAGGGGGGGTTCGGATTTTAAAGGTATGATCGCCATATAGTTTTGGAAGTTAATATGGATTTTTTTTAGGAAAATGACACGGTTTCGTTCATATTTGCTTTACTTAGGAGTTACATGGTTTGATGTAGGGAGGATGCTTTGGTTCCTTATGATTTCTTCTCTTTGGCACTGTATACTCTAAGTACGTAGGTGGAATCCAAATGAATTGAGTTGATTTAGTTTATAGTAATTTAATTTTGCTTTCTTTTGTCAGCATGTATTTATAAATGTATGCTGACAGCTTTTAAGAACACTGTTTTGGGTTGCTCATCATCACAATCAGAAGGTCTATCATAACTATCCCCTCCCCCTCCCCCCTCTATACTTACCACATCCAGGTACAGTTTCATCACTACCATCATCACAATCAGAAAATCCATCACAAACCCATTTACGTGCGATGCATTTTCCATTTTTTCCGCACTGGAAATTCCCTGTTGCACAGGTTTTCATGTTTTCTGTATGGAAGAATGAGAATTCATGAGAATCGAGAATTGAAACTGGATTCTTATTAGAAAAGAAGATGGATCCCCACACTTGTTCCCACTACTCTAAACTAACGTAGATCTAAATTAGCACTGAACACCTGTAAAACGGACGGAAAGAGAGAGGGGGGAGGGGGGGGGGGCAGGGGCAGGCAGGCAGGGAGGGAGATCTAGAGAGGCAAATTGCCCGCCGTCGGACTCAAGTTTGTTAGTGAAATAATGACTATTACGGGCTCTCGACGTAAAGGATAAAAAACACTTTGGCTTTTCCCTTTGCTTTAAGAATTTCCATGGCCTCTGAGTTGCAGGGTACACTACACCTCTGTTTATACAAAGCGAAAGCGAGGGAACCCCCATGCCCCCGGCGTAGTCATGGTAACGGGCATATACTACTTGTTTATTTAAAATGATTACACTGTACTTTGTGCACTCACTACAATTCTCTTCATCGTCTCCATTCTTACAATCAGATGCTCCATCGCACAACCACCTAAGCGGTATGCATTCTCCTTCGCGACATCGATGTTCATCGGATTTGCAGGCAGTTGCTAAAATTTAAAGAAACAGGTGATCAATATAATAACAACTTTTTATTTAAGTGTCCAAATCATCTTGCGCTTGCGCACTAATGAGAGGACACTGGACTCTCTCACACACACTACCACTACATTCTAATTAAATATTCTATGCACACAACTCATTTAGCTCATTTTCGTTCTTACTGAGGGAGGAAAACCAGAGGACCCGGAGAGCAACCCTCCAAGCAAGGGACAGAACGAACTAAAAACCTCAAATCACGCAATAAATTTACGAACGCAATGAATGGATGAAATGGAACAAATTAAATGAATGAACATATGAGTGAGTTGGTTGCCCAAGGCGTCGGGAGAGGGAAAGGAAAACGGCAAGAAGAGCACAATTATTCAGACTTACAGCAGTTTTTTTCATCACTACCATCCATACAGTCTTTATCAGCGTCACACACCCAGCTTGCCCTAATACATTTACCGTTAGTGCACTGAAATTCCCCAGTCGAGCAAGAACGTATCTCTAGGAAAGGAAAACAGTAACATCGCTTTTACCAAAAACCACCATTAAGGCACCGGTACATGCTGCAACTTTTCTTGGACACTGCGCGCACCAGGAAGGAACAAACATGTACAAATGGTGCAGAGAAGGACAAATGGTGTTGTGCGCGGGTAGCGGTGCAGAAAAAAGGTACAGAAGTATAGAACTGAAGTATAAATCTTAACTTGAGGATACCATCAGTTAAAATCCCATCAGTTGACACTGGTTTCCATGGGAGATGTGAAATTTTTGATTATTGTGCTTGTGCTTGCTTGCGCCTGTATCGCTTGCTTGCGTCGAAATGAAAACAAGGCCTAAGATGGGACTAAGATGCAACTTAGAGAAGAATTATTTGTTAAGTAGCATCTTAGACTAAAAGTGCTATTTATACCGAGAGGTTTGTGTCTTATCTAAGTTGCTTCTAAGATATATAAGATGCGCCTTATTTTCGCAGGTTATCATCCTACTTACGACAGCCGATTTCATCGCTATTGTCATCACAGTCATCTTCAGTATCGCAGACCCACGTCATTGGAATACACAGTTCATTATTACACTTGAACTTATCTGCCTCGCACTTAAATCCTTGACCTGAAATAACAAAGTACTCATTTAGAACGTAATAAGACCAAATGTTGTGGTATGAATTAGATTTATTTGTGCGCGCAGACAAAATTACAACAGCAGTGTGGCAAAGGGCCTCTGCTTCCTATAAAATTAACGTGGCAGCGTATTGTGTCAAAATTTAGCGCATAATGGTGCGTAATTTGTACCCTCTTCCTTTTGTTTCGAAACTCAGTGACAACTTGTTATCCCTTCCCCTCATCCCTCCCCTCCCCTCACCCCTGTTTGCGTGTTCAAATGGCACGTTCCGGTGTACGTCGATCAGGTGGCACATACAGCACAATCTCACTATCGACGCAAGACGACGCAAAGCTCGTGTTCTCACGTGTAAAAGTAGCGACGCAAGCACAAGACGCAAGAGCAAAAGAACGGAAGGTTTTGTTTTTCTTGCTTCGTCTTGCGTTGTCTTGCTCGTCTTGCGTTGTCTTGCGTCGTCTTGCGTTGTCTTGCGTCCTCTTGCGTTGTCTTGCGTCGTCTTGCTTCTTCGTCTTGCGTCGTTTTGCGTCGTCTTGCGTCGTCTTTCTTCGTCTTGCGTTGTCTTGTCTCGTCTTGCGTTGTGTTGCGTCATCGTGCGTGGTATTGCTTGGTTTTCCGTTGTCTTGCGTCGTCTTGTGTTGTCTTGCTTCGTTAGCGTGAACCAGGCATTATATCGTGTTTTATCCCACACCATAGGAAATACAGTCAATCAGAAAGCAGGATATATATGTATATTCGGCGGTATTCAACTGTCTCTTCCCATAATGCATTGCCATTATTTGCTGTATTTTCTATGGTGTGGGCTTAGTGTAGGATAAAATAATTGTATGTATTTGCTGCCTGACGCATGAAATCAAATCAAAGCGATTTGAATTCATGCTGCGGGGACAAATTCTAATGTAAGTCAGGAATTTTGTGAGAAATTGTTTCCAATTTCAATTTGTGTATTAAAAACAGATAAGGAATTATTCAAATATGTATTTAAAAGTAAAAATATTATCACTTGCGAGAAAGGAAGTCCAGATATTTGCATGAAAAAAGAAAAGAAAAAAGGGAAAAAAGAAAGAAATTTGTAATGTCTAGAAATGCACCCATCAGAAACAATGTGGTGAGATATATGAATAATTATAATTAAAAATAAAAAAATAAAAATGAAATTTATCAGAAAAAATATTAAAAACACCAAACATTTAAAAACAGGTTCAAAAAGATGTAATTTTAACTTAAAGCTTGGGAGAGAAACGGAAAAAATGAAGAAAAAAGAAGTCAGAAAAGAACCCGGCGTCGATGAGGATCGAACCTACAACCCCTAAAAAGGCACCCCCCGGAACAGTGTAGCAATATATATGAATAATTGAAAAATAAAAAAAATTGAAAATTAAATTATGGGACGATTCTCCCGAGACATTCTATGAAGCTGAGACATCGAATCGACTTACGTTACGGATGAAGATTTCGGCCCCATCCACGCTATCCCGGTGCTACATATAACAGTTGACTTAGGCCCGAAGGCCAGGGAGGGAGACGATATCCGGACCCTAATCCATACCTTTAGATATCACCTTAGACCGCTGCGCTACCTAGACACTTAATATATTTAATGACTAATCGGGGTAGTCTATTCGGCGAAGTTTCATTGTAATGCTAATACTCCCCAGGGAAAGAAATGAACCAATCAGAGTCCAGCTATCCAAAAATAGCTGTTTTGTAAATAAATAGAAAGAGAAAATAAAAGAATAAGTTTTCAGGAACATCGGAGCTTGTCTGCATTGTTTTACTCTATCGACTTGTCCCAATTCCCCAAGGAGATAGAAGAACCAATCAAAATCTAGTCGACTGAAGAGGGATCAATAAATTTCCATGATTATTTTAAGTACAGCAAGCTTCAAGCCGTTACGTACGCTATTACTTATGGATTTTTATTTCCGTTCCAAAGTGAAATGATCGGCCTCACTGAAGATGTTCAGTTGGAATCCACGTTTCTTATTTCAGGAATAACCTAGAGCTAATCAGATTAAGACATCAGCAAAGGTAAGTTCTTTTATAAGTTAAGGTGATTTAAAATTTGGATTGATACTTTTAGCTTATCGTTTTAAAACAAAGCTCGTAGTTGTTTACATGTACGCGTTTGTTCTTCAATATTAACACCAAATTTGTTAGTTACATGGTCGATTTGAGTTTAATTGTGTAAGTAGACGAGAAAATAAATTATAACTGATCTCGTCAAAATATATCCCCGAAAACTCCACAGAGAACCTCGTAATGCAGAATGCCGAACTCGCGCAAGTTTTTATATTGTCGTATTTAAAATATTGGGAAATGCCATTTCTGCCTAGAAACTTAATAACACAAAAAAGTAAACCTTTTAAATCTTTAGAACCCTTCACTACCTCTCTGACTTTCTCATGCGACATGAACTGGGGCTATTGTTAATGGGGCTTGTTTCTTAATTTGTAGAAACCCCGAACACAAGATGTAATTTTTCCTGTAGCTTGTAACATTGTGCATAACATGCATCGTGCATGTGTCCGACCCTGCAACAGGTGCGCGCAACAGTTAGAGAAGTAGAATCGAGTTCTTTTTCTGAAATACTAACCATACTAACCTTGCAACAGATCGCGTAACGTTTTGCGCAACAGCTACAGAAGTACAACCGAGCTTTTTGTGGGACATTGCGCGCGCCTGTTGCAGGGGTTAACACACGTTCTGTTGCGCGCAACATTGCAATAACCTTGGACTACTTAAATTGCTATGAGTTGGATTTTGGTATTTCAAACCTTCGTGGCTACCATTTCCAGAGCTAATGCGCACATTCCAGATGGCGATTTCGACGAATTTTTAGTTCTTTTACTCAAGTTAGCATACGTCTGTTGTGGGCAGGGCCAGAGTTCAAACGTCGCCCGAACAAAAAATCTTACACATGGTCTTAATTAAAATGAAACACTTCATAGATAATAACAGTTTTCTGATAAACGTCTTTAAAGATCCGTATGCTTTTTGCTTGTGCTTGTCTACTGACACCTATCGTTTCCTTGACAGCCTAGATATGAGCATAGTCTGGATTTAAACCTTCTTCTCTGGATGGACTGGATGGAGAAGGTCGAAATATGGCACTATGTATTCTCTCATAATGATGCACTATTTTTAGCAAGCGGCGTTATTAAACGTTTGATAGATAAAAGCGGTTTTCTGAATTACGTCTTTAAAGATCCGACCTGAAAAGTGGTTTTCGTTTTCGTGACTGCCTAGATATGAACATAGTTCGAATTTTAACCCTTTTCGATCTCTGAATGGAGAAGGGTGAAATCCGAGTACCATGTATTATAACTGCTGCATTGTTTCTTTAGCAAGCGGCGTTATTAAACGTTTGATCTACTTACCATTTATATACAATATAGAACATAATGAGACTAATACAATTAGCAGTGTTGTTCGTCCACTTTGAAGCTCCATGTCCACGGACCTGAAAAATGTTCAACCAAAACGACATTAATATAAAAATCTGAAAGAAATATAAGGAACACTCCCCTATTCTGGGTCGATCTATTTCATTTATTTGCTTGTTTGTTTTTCTGCCTTTTTTCTTTCAATTTTCTCAAACGTACCTTTTCACCAGTGGAATCTAAAACCACGGGGTCTTAACTGATTACCCTTAGCTACGATATCGTTCGACAAGGACACCTTTTATCATTGCAATACTTGCACTTCATAACACAAGTTTATCGTTTCTTGATAATACTGAATCTTATCGCGACCTAAACATCTTAAAATCGCAAAGTCAAGTCCGATATAATTTGTTTTATCTTTTGTATGATATCTATTAGGGGTCAAAATTTTTCAAGCCATGCCCATATGATAAAAGATATTTTTGGAAAATCCCACAAACAGTCAAACCCACAGCCCCTGTCTTCCCCGCATCTTTAGAAAACCTGTTACAAACGTTTACCAAGCAAGTTAGGTTCTTACTTTACTCCGGCCATATTATTTCAACATTTCAAAACAAAACAAAACCAACCAACCAACCAAAATAAACAGCAACCAACCAACCAACCAACCAACCAACCAAATAAACAAAAGCGAAAACAAACCAACCAAACCAATTAAAAAAGTCTACACTCGTGAAACAGCGGACTTCAATTTTTCGAGCATGCGCGGCAAACGAGACTACATTCGACAGTCTATCAGAATTGTACCAAGTTTTAGAGCGGCTTTGCGGTCTGTTCCAGCATGTTTCATATTCTTGATATCATAATGGTTCTTCAAATTATGTACTTATGGTTAATAATTAGTACATTATCGATTTAACATCGAACCACATCCGTTGTACCTTTGTAGAGTGTTTATCACTGGATTGTTTTATCGCTTGTCAGTTGTCGTTATTTTTGTTAAGATTAATGATTAATATTAATTTAGCAAACTCGACACAGTTCACTGAACTGACTAATTGAGCACATTTGTACACATTACCACAAAGTTTTCATGGATATATTCTATGCACTCTATGTTGTAGCACTCTAGAACGTGATACTTGTAGCCATGCGGTTTGGCAAGATAATTGACCACAGCTCAGTGTAATGGCGCCATTCGTACCCTCTTGCGTCACTTCAATTAAATACTAATAATGGCTCATGCATTGCTGCATACCTCCGTGGAGGTTATCACTTATCGTGGTTAAAGTGATCCTTTCTAGCAATAACTTTGTTTTTGTAAAATAACGCATTGTTCCTCATATATTAAACAGATCAATCTAATTTAGGTCTCATCTCTTTTCATAAGGATTTAGAAATAGATATTGAAAGAACAACGTGGCTTTATCTGATCAATCAAGATTTGTACCAGAGGATGTTACGCGCATGTCTGCATGAAAAGCAGAGACAGTCTCCCATCAGCTGTACATGAAAAATGGTGCGCAAACGTGGGATAACGATGAATGCTTTAGGCATTTGGACAGTGTTAGGATTCTGCACATTTGCGCAAAGCAGTCGTCTGCAAAAAGGATATTTCCCCCTTAAGTTTAACATAAAAGCGTTAAGCCTGATACATACTTCAACGCAAGCATAAGGCCACACATAAGAAACAAAACTTTTCCATTTTCTTATGCTTATGACGTTAAGTTGCGTGTGTGAACCGGTAAAAAAACGCTCATGCTTATGCTTATGTCGTCGTGTGAACCGCGAGCCTTAAGGCTATGTTGGAACGGCGCTGTCATCGAAAGTGCATTCCCACAATGACCCGAGCCATTCATAAAGGTAACTAAAAATTACCCCAGTTAATATCAACAAGCGTAAGAACATCTTATTACAATAGAGCGACAAAAACATGAAGTCAATTAAAAATAACATGCAGTACTGATTACAAACATATGGGCTAAATAGCTGAATGGTCTGCAACATTTACACATGTCATAAGACTGAACATGTTTTAAAGGTCACTAACAAAACTCAGCGATACATTAACAGGTGACTTAAGGCACAGTTCAAACAGCGACCTTTCTCGTGTTCCTAATCCCCATTTGTCTCGACCTAAATGCTTAGGAACCATAATTGCGTCGCACTAGACCAATATGTACTCAATTCAATATCGTCTAGGATGGAGGTAATACGAATGCTTGACCGCCAAAAAAAATTTATAATGCTGTTTTCGTCTGTTTTATTGCACTAATATCTTTTAACTGGGTGTGGCATTTTAACGTCGGAATTAGCTCGCTCGTAGTCACTTACTGACAAATAGTAATTATACTTTTAAAGTAAAATGAGCATGTATCGAATTTGAAGATAATTTTAATGCTTCATGGGTGGCGAGAGTAGTATGTAGGGTGCCAGGCGTTCTAAGACTCTACTCGCCACACGCAACGAAAAACGATACTAAATTTATGAGTTCTAAAATGAGATCATCATTACAGCTTCTATAACTCAAAGATGTCTGTGATGTGATAGAGACATTGATGTGGCTGTGTCTGCGGCTCGCAGTGTACGTGGCATCACGTGACACGACGCGCGCTCCACTGCTCGAACTCGGACCGCCGTGTTGGATCGACGCCGGCTATAATTCAAACGTAAACATTTTTCGATCGTAACTTCGCCTGCTCCATAACAAAATGCGGTTAACTAAACCAAAATCAATATGCACAAAAGAGCTTGATGTTGATCGAGTTGGTAGACGTTTTGTTAGCGTTTTCGTCAGATTGGAAGAGATCCGCGTTGTGGTATCATGTCAGGTCTCGATCTAAAATACTCACGACCCTTTCTCACAAAATAATAATTGTTGCGCTGAATTATCAGAATTAATAAGTTTTTTTAAAAGCCTCGTACAATATAAAGTACTTAATCAGCTCGCAGCACTTTCTGTTAGAAACGACTAGTTAAAAAAAAAACGAATTCAGAGGTCGTTCTTTTGTTGAATAGCACATGATAAGTACATGATCGGTTCTCAAGTAAATACGTCATCCAACAAACCCATATGCTAACATTTGCTATCAGCAACAAAGTGTTTTTACAACCTCACGTAAGACTGAAAATACAACAAATGCTAGACAAATTGCTGGGTCAGTGTTGTTTACCAATCTTCACTGAAATAAAATCTTTAACCTACAAGATACTAACATTGTAGTACAGCCAAAGGGTCAGTCAAAGTCGAAAGACATAGTACGTATATGATCGTCATGGCCTGTTTTCAGTTGAATTACAGCATATTAAAGCAAATGTTTTGTTAGATATTGTTTCAGTCAACTCCAAGCCACTTCAATGCTTTTTTTATGATGATGAGTAATTAACTTCTTCTGCAGTAATCGTCCGGTTAACGTACTTGGACAGTTTAGCGACGGTCATTTTACGTGAGGTCGAGGGTCTAAGTCCTTGTTAGACCAACACCCAACACTCAAAGTCTATCAATAAGTGAGGTGCTGTAATTAAATGTGCAGATGGTTAGAGTCTTAGAACCCTTAAATCGTGGGCCAGGTTTTTTGCACTACACCACTGAAAAGAAACAGGAGTATCGCGATTCTGCCATCATTTTGAACGACAGATAATCAAAGTAATCAACATATAATCAATCAATAGTCAACGTTCATGAGTGACCCAAATTGATTGAGTACTGCATCAAAGTGGCTTTCTTCAAAATCATAAAAAGACAGAAATAATATATAAATAATATATATAAATAATATATCTGCGAGTGAAATGATCGAACACTATGAGATATTTTGGAAAAAAGTGGAGGAAACGTTATGTAAAATCTCTTGAGCGCGCGCTTGAAGGCATCATAGCGTTTGCGTGATAGCGTTCGCTTTTACTGAAAAACTTAATGCAGGTACGCTAGAGAATCTCGCCGTCAATCAATCAATCAATCAAAATGGTAAATCTTTTTCTTTTTCTTCACAAAAAGTCATTAGAATCACGATATAAAACTAAACGCAATTTCAAAATCACATTTAGTTCATAGAAGACGGTTTTCACCTTTTTGTTTTCACTTCCGGCCGATTTTTTTAATAAAACCGCTTTACCATGTAGATAATAGCTTCTATATAGCTTGAGGTCGGAGAAAGGTTCATTAGAAATAACATATCAATTAAGTTAAATGGACATCGCGACATGGGCTGGTATTACTTTGAAAGCTTTCTAACATTTACGTAGAAATGCACATAACCGCAAAATGTTTCACATATCTTCCATAACATTGCAAGCCAATGGGTACATGCAGTTTCAAGCCGTTTGGGTTATCGTGTGCTCGAAATCCTGACGTCTTGAGCCTGAACATGTAGCAAGATTGATTCAAAAGTAGTTACGCTACACTCTTCATAATCAGGTTTTCTGTAAACGGCGCAACAAATAAAATTTTTAAATTGCGGGTTCAAAAAATTTAAGATCACGGTTCCTTCTAAAACTTCACTGTCATCTCTGAAGTATACTACAATTGCGCGCGTATGTTTTCTTCTTTAAAACACTTCACTGATATCTCTGAAATGGTAGTCTACTACAGAGTGCCAACTAAATAGCTGTGTACCCTAGCCATGTACGCAGGCAACAGTCTAAACCTCTCGCCCAGCGGAGTCTTTATAAAATTTCAGTGCGCATGCGTATGAAACTCGATAGAATGCACTGTTATGAACTCATTTTAGATTCTTTGCATGCATGTTTGCAATTGTGTTATTTTGGTCAGGGATTCATTGACGTTTGACCCTAGTCGGTAAGAAGATTTTAAAATAGAAAATGTGTAGCTCTAAATCGGATTTCAAATGCAAATCATGACTGGGAATACACAGGAATGTGCGTGTGTGTGTATATGTAAGTCAGCTCATGCACCGCAATTGCGTTACATTTTCATTGAAAATTTTTAGCCGTGCCATAGTCATATATTCGTGTAAATTGGCGTATTATTGCTCATCAATACAATTATGAATTACAAGGATAAACCAATAGGAGAAAGATAAAATCGACAATATTA
Source organism: Telmatactis stephensoni (assembly GCA_029948255.1). Classification (NCBI taxonomy): domain Eukaryota; kingdom Metazoa; phylum Cnidaria; class Anthozoa; order Actiniaria; family Isophelliidae; genus Telmatactis; species Telmatactis stephensoni. Next base: position 884,000 of record JALIZF010001926.1, read on the forward strand.
TGTGACCAATTATCGTTCAATTTCTAACCTTCTCACTGAGTTTCAGCCGGCATCCATGGATACTACTGCACGCTATAAGCTCGTCAATTCATTCACAAGAAATTGTTACTAGTAATAAATGAGTTCTAATCGGTTTAAATAACCAAAGCTCACCATTGTTGAACACATACTAAAAGCACTAGATAATTATATCAGTAAATAAGACAACAAGACATACCTTGAAATTGAATGAAACACTGAAGGTGAATGAAAACCCTTACCAAAGCATCAAACTGATCTACGAAGGGAGAAAGTCTTTTTTCGTGAAGAGGTGTTGTTTGGCCTGGTTTATTACCGATCTGCAAATCCGCATAAGATACAAACCCAAGCTAATCACTTTCCTACGAAGGCTTACCGATCAATCATTTTGGACAGACGAAAACAGCCTGTTGGCGACAGGGGTCAAGGACTGATGTCTGTGGGTAACAACCCATGGATTTTATGTGAGCTTTGATTGTCGTCTATGTTTGAATGTCGTATAGCGAAATATGAGAATTATCTTTGCGATTTTACCGACGCCACCGGATAAGCAATTTCATCGTCTCATTAGAGCTACTTAAAGGGCTCATTTTATTTTTCCTTTACCACTACGACATGAAAGCTCCACGTGTACCTTATTGAGTTGCAGAATCCATCAAGCATTTCAAATACTCAAAGAACTGTAAAATTCAAACCAACCTGTGTTCATCGAAATTTTACTGATTTTGCTTACAAAATGCACTCCAAATGCACCGCATCAAGTGCGCTGACCTGCTGACCTGCAGCTAAATTCCCCTTGGCTGCTATGTATCATCTTTTTTCCACCATCTAAAAGTGGCTTTTGACTTGTTTGCTGCTATTACTAGTTCCCACTTTAACACGATGACATTAACAGCGTTCCACCAAGACTCGCTGACCCGACTTGAAGTGTTTGATTGAAAACCGCGGTATAGACAAAAAGCCTGAAGCTATAACGAGTTAAAACGTGCGTGCTTACTTACCCGCGACACATTTTCAATCTGGTTTTGCAGTTAAAAACCCATTTCTGTTACACCTTGTACATCGAACGTGGTAGATGAAGCAACGTGGTATATGGTTAAACTTGAGAGGAACTTCTTCGCTAACTCAAACCCCCCTGCTGTTAAACTGCATCTTTCTCAGTTCGAACTACGTATCTACTAGGTTCTTGTCTAGACATATTCGGATGATGTCTTCTTTTTTTCCTTCCACAATAAATCCTCATTTCCTACTTACAAGGCATTAATGCTGGCAGCACACCTGATAGTCTGTGTTACAGCCGAGCCAACAAGGGCTTGTACCAGTTGTACGACTAGGCCTACACACAGTGATTATAGATACGTCAAATTGAACAGCAGGTTGACAACGAGAATAAATATATAAATAAATAAATAAATAAATAAATAAATAAATTATAAATAAATAAATTATCGTAATCACTGTCCTTCTTGCTTACGAATGTTCAACGAAATGTGGAGAATTTATGGTAGATTTAAAAGATCTCAGCGTATCTTTCTTTCTATCTTTCTACATGAGCCCTTTCTTTCTTTCTTTCTTTCTTCCTTTCTTTCTTCCTCCCTCCCTCCCCCTTCCTCCCTTCTTTCCTTCCTTCCTTCTTTCTTTTCTTATTCAGTTTTTTGCGTTGCGTGTTTAATTTCTCGGGCATCGTGAGCGGTACCTGAGAAAAGAATATGTAGTTCTATTTGCTATTAAGTCGGATTATGAAGATTTCCTGACCTTTTCGTGCCACGAATTAATTACCAACTCTTCATCAAGCTACTCGAATTTGTTCCCATTATTACAACTGATGACAATAACGAGCTACGGGACAGACCGCACGGCTGTACGTGCAGACTCAGAATACTACTTTCGCTCTCTAGTATCATGGTCTTCTTGGTTCGGTATAAAACAACAACACAAGCGTCTCTACGACAAACGACATGAAATCTTTCACTCTTCATAGATCAGTTTAGCTTTGGTATTAAAGCTAAACGAGTAAAAGTGAAAATATGACCACGCTTCTATCTGGGCTGGTAAACAGGAAGGTTAGATTAAATGGTCATATTCCTTCTTCGGAAGCAGAGTGTTTACCCCGCGTGTCTGTACTTGTTGTGACAAAATGACCCTGGAGTCAGTGCCTGCCTCGGGACAATAGCCTTTATAGCCGTTGGACCTCCTTACCTGTGAAACCGGACCACCATTACCGGTCTATATATATTAGATCTACGAGATCGTTCACGAAACCAAACTCTTGTAACAGTGGTTCTTCTTTTAGGTTCAACAAAACTCACGCCAGGTCACGGCACTGAAGGCTTTTGAACAAATCGCAGGAACAGACCACATGCAGGGGAAACACCAGGGGGATAAAGCACACCGCAAAACACGTTGTAAAAGTCATAAAAAATGTAGTGCCGGTCAGCAAAAAGGCATTGAATATCGGGATTGAATAGTCGAAGCGCGAGAACTTATATCTTCCGCATTTACATGATTGTAAACACCGATCGAAAATGCCTCTTTTTTCAAAAATCGCTTACATGTCGAGCTAAAACCGCCGTAAAAATCGCCGGTGGTTCACACGCGCGATTTATAGTCGCAATAAAATCGCCGTTCAAATCGCCGCTCTACCGCCATGTTTTTACCGGATGTGACGCGGTATATTTCCCTGGTAATTAGCCTGCCACCGGCGCAGGTTATCCGGTTTTCTTAGGGTTGGTTTTCACATTTCACAAGCGACGGAAGCAGAAGCTGAAGGATCATACGCAGACTCAGTATGGCACGGTTTGTTTTTTCACACCTAGGAAGGGGAGAGGGAGGGGGACTGGGGAGGAGGGGGACCCCTCCCCAGGGCCGCTACGCAGGCTACACAGGCTACTGAAGGGGCTGTTACATGCTGAAACGTTTATCTGAAAGTTGTGTCGATCGCCGATGCGAGACGAGTTTCATAAGGGGTGTTACACGCTGAAATTTCGTCCTGAAACTTGTTCGCGACACAAGTTTCTGTTGCAGGAGTAGAAAGCAGTTCTACTTTTCATGAAAGTTTCAGCTAAATGACCATGTTACATGGTGCAGTGCGTTGTGAAGCTTGTTTCACAACGGCGATTGAGGCAAGTTTCAGCGTGTAACAGTTTGCGCGTATGTTGCGCGCTTCCGCTTCTGCTTGCGCTTTATGATTGCCCTATATTTGTTGTATTTCCGGTTCCGGTTATTTTCTGTCCACACAACCAAATTCAATTGAGTTTATACTGATTTTTATCAAAAATCATCGTAAGGTGTATTAAAATATTTTCTTAATCATAAATTACAGGAACCACAGGGTACCCGTGAAAGTGCCTGGTCACACCAGCGAAATAACAACACAACGGCAAGGTCACGCAAGCACAACACAACTAATATCAGTGTTTTAGGTCACCTGTGTAAACATCACAACATAACGACATAATAGGAGCATAAAAACATGGACATAACGACATAAAGAGAAAACTGATTCTTTATTTATGTCGTTGTGTCGATTTTCTTATATCGTTATGTCGCTAGACTTGTGCGAAGACCAGTAGATTGTTTCCCGCCAAAACCACCGACTAGTGAAGTTTGTCTACAGCTTCAGCTTCAATGAATATTATTTAGAAACAGGCTTAGGATATCAAAATATACTTCTAAATATGCAAACGTCTTCACTTTTGGAACCTCAGATTTAAACAAGAATAAGGTAGGTGTCTTAGTAAACCATACTACATTTGCAAAGTCAAACATTTCACAGGAGAAATACGATTCAGTTTGAACACGTTTTCAAAGCCCGTTTCAGCTCACTGGTCAGTTATGCAATAGAGTAAAACATAATTATTCCGGCACAATCTGACATATTAGAATGAACATTATTAAAAATATACATTATAATCCCCAAATAAGTATTGAATTATCATGACAAATACATATATAAAAGTTTCATTGTGAATCAGTGTCAAATTGTTTATGAAAAAGTTCTTCAAACTCACCTTATCTTTACGAGAATATCCAGTAATTAAGGATGGGCATGTATAGCCAGATGCCTTTTGTTTTAGCGTTTGTTTGGCGCTTATTTAGACCAGGTTTTGCTACAAAATCATTGTCATTTTATTGACTATTTGTCACCACTCTGAATGACGGCCATTTTGAAAACATCTGGTGAGGTGACGTCACAGTTCGCTGACTTCGATCGATGCGAGGCTGATTCACCTTCCGCTTTGAATGATGCATGAATGAATAAATGAATGAATAAAAAATTATAGTAAAGAAATGAATAAACGAATGGATATAAAATGAATGAATGGATGGATGAATGAGGGATAGGACGGATGGATAGATAGATGGATTGATGGACAAAACAATTCAAATACCGCAAACAGTTGTTTGAAGAAAGAACTAATTTAAAAGTTTTTAATAACATACTATATATTTTTAGATAACAATGTACGTAGTAGACTATAACAAAAGCCTTCCTTGTCACAAAAATGATTACATTTTAACTCATTAGTTTATGAGAGTTCAGTCCAGATTCCTCGACCTGGAATCCTAGCAGCTGATAGTCAAGCCTAAATCAACCATAAATCAAAACTTTGTGAGTTTTGCTAAGTATCATTGTAAAATAGGTCTAGCTAATTCTGCGTGCATGTACAAGATAAAAACGATTATACAGATCACATTATGCGTATATATAATATTATGGTCCACTTCCTTTGGGTGCCGGTGTTCCAATTATCTAAAAGACACAAAAACATTAACAACGTTGCTCTCATTCGACCCCCTACTCTTCACACCATATCACAAGTCGTCCAATCAGTAATATGGCATGACATGTTGGCGTTGGCGTGACGTGATATGACATGACGTGACATGTTGGTGTGACATGAAATGACGTGACATGTTGGTGTGACATGAAATGACGTGACATGTTGGTGTGACATGATATGACGTGACATGTTTGTGTGACATGTAGGCGTGACATGTCATTGACTTCCTGTCCCTATCACACTTTGCGCTCGTCCACTGACATGATAGATGCTAGCCTGTGCTTTTGATCAGGTTGTTTTGTCGTCCTTACCAGTCCAATGTAGCTAAGAGAGAACCCCTTTTTATTCGTATTATCATCTGATACAAAGACAACAGAAACTTCGTTTCCTCTGACAGGAATGATGTACGGTTGGCGATATGTACCACAGTGGCGAGGTCCAACTTGATTTCGCATTTTATCGACGATCATAACGTAGTCATAGCTGTAGTGGTAGCAAAAGATTGATTTTAATGGTAAGTTATATGAATATAAAATGAGGCCAGTCAAAGAAAATAGCGATTAAGAAAAAGAAGAGAAATAGGAAGAAGAAAGTGAAAAAGGATGAACGAAATGAAGGAAGGGAGGGAGGGAGGCAAGGAAAGAAGGAAGGACAGAAGGAAGGAGGTAAGAAGAAAGGAAGGAAGAAGAAGAAAAAGAAGCAGAAGAACAACAATATAACGAGAAAAAGAAAGAGAGAAAGAAAGAAGAAAGAAAGAGAAAGAATGAAGGAAAGAAAGAAAGAAAGAAAAACAAAAATAAGAAGTAGAACTGGTATTTAGTACTTACAAGCAATTGCGATCTTCTTCAAGGCGCATTGTATCAATTGTTATTTTAATCACATTGTAAAAGCTTGGGAGTTTGATGGTCCATTTCCGTCGAGTCTTTGGCGGGTATGCATTGGGGTAGTTTGGAGAAGTCAAAACACCTTGTGTGTTAGTAAGAATTACGCTGACCCCAGAGAGATTTGATTCACCTGAAAATGAGATGAACATCTTTTATGTTTTCCCCTGGCTCAAATCAATTTAATGCGTTAAGATTTTTCGCTTTATTTCATTTTATATGAAACAAAGCATCATGGAGTAAAGTGAAGTGGAATGTGTTTCTCCTAAAGTGTTTGTGCCTTGATCCCCTGCCCTCCCCCACTAACCTGCTACGGGCTAAATATTAGTGTTTAATGAAGAGTATTGTACAGAAACGACGAAAAATATAGAACAAAAGGAGGGAAACGAAAACCCACCACCACCACCAACAACAACAACTTTTTTTATCAATACATCATCAAAATGAATTACAAAAAAATAAACAAAAAAGTACGAGAACAAGAAAACGAGAGGACGCAAAGGGGGAGTAAGGTAGGAAAAAAGAAAGGAAGGAATTTAACGAAGAAAGAGAAAGAAAGAAAGAATATTTTCTTACAAAAGGGAAAAAAGAAAGAAGTTTTTTGTACTGTAGGAGGAATTTCAGTTGAGAAATATAAATTAAAGGTGCTCAAAGAGCTCATGTGGTTACTCCAATTTTTTAATATTTAGTTGCAAATAGTTGTACTCTGGCTACGGGAGTAGCTACAATCCCCGCCAATGGCGAAGTAGCTCGTGGATTGACCGAAATGACCACAGGAAGCCCAAACAATATATTTTAGTAAAATAACGAGTTTTCATTTGAAGACAAAAATCTAAATCAATAAATCAATAATTTTTTTAGCGAAAATAGAGTCATAAGCTATAAAAGAAAAAAAAATGTGTGAAAAAAAAGTGAAAAAAAAAATCAATCACCGTCGTGGCCGTGGCTCGAACCCTAGACCTTTCGCTTGGGAAGCCATGGTTTATCCACTCGACCATGCAGAAGTTACACGTTTTCGGAAAGTGAATTTTAGTATATTTATTGTCAGTGTGTTTACAATACAAATGCAAAAATGCTTCTTTCTAAAATGTCGCTATAAATATAAAAGAAATTGCTTCATAAAACACTAATCCAATAAACTAACTCAATATCCCTTTCTGTTGCTGTTTTCGGCTAGCGGACTCGATGGCGGCCTTCACGGCGCTCGGGACGGCGGCTTTCAGTCCTTTCAAAATGCCGAGTCTTCGTTTGTTTATCTTCTTTGACTCTTGTCAGTGATGATAGAGTACGAACACTAAAAGCTTGGTTGACTTTGATGTTGGAGTGAAAAAGATTTTTGTTGCTGGCTTCTCCTTTAATAACGTCTGTAATTTTTCGTGTGTATCAGTGGACATATATATGTTCCATGTTCAGTTTGTATCAATTCTAGAGCATGTGTTCTCCGACACGTTTATCTGCCTTTTAGTAACGACAGTAAAATTCATTGATTTTCCTTCTAGCTAGCTATTTTGAAACATATGTTTTCTGTGTTATCCAGAAGATGGGCATCGGAAGATCGGACCGATCTCGGAAAAGAGTCGGGCGTTCGGGTGTTACAGACTTCCACCCTTACATCGCGCCATAGCATAGTGGTACTCCGTCCTTTAGACGGGAGTAACCACAAAAAACTATTGAACAAAAGGGGAAAAACGAAAACCAACTACAACAAGAACATATTTCATCCATACATATGAAGTACAAGGAAATAAAACAAAATACGAGAAAAGAGAGAGGGAGCAAAGGGGAGGAACGAAGGGAAAAAGGAAGAAATAAAGAATCTGAAATAATTTTTCTTTTAAGAAAAAAGGGGAAAAAAGAAGGAAGACTTGTCAACTTACTTCGTATCGTAGGAGGAATTGTATGGGGTGTTGTAGGTGTGGATGCATGCACGCTTGCTGTAGAAAAGAAAGTCTTAGTTCCCTGATGAATGGATGTATATTAGATAAACGTATTGATAAAATACTTACTCGGGAGCGGGGGTGTCTGCACTGTATTAGTTCTCATATTTTCGGTGTATGATGGTCTAGAAGTTGTCATACCTGAAGCGAAAACAAGAAAACGAAGCATACAAATACTGTACAAACTTCAAACAGCTTGCAAGAAAATGCAAAGAATATACATATATGACAAAAGAGCGACTGGAGGCCTAAATTAAATCTCGATCGTTTTCGATTCTCCATGTTTTGCTTCTTATGATTCTTTGTTTCATCCTTTTGTTGCTGAAATGCTCTCTCATCTCAACGCTCCATAATTGTTTTTCAATTACATTGTTTGTAGTATTTACGAATTAAATCGTAATAATTAGCTTTCATACTTATAATTGCTCTTCCTCCTATGGTTAAATTATTACAGTATTATGCTATCTTAATCTTAATATATTTATATCTAGACAATATCATCCTAACCTACCTTGCCTAGCACTATGCTATTTGCAGGTTAGGTGAATACAAATTGTGATGATGCACAATGAGTACGTGAAATGCTGTTGCGGTGCGATATTGATGTCTCTCTCTCTCTCTCTCTCTCTCTCTCTCTCTCTCTCTCTCTCTCTCTCTCTCTCTCTCTCTCTCTCACACACACACTCAATGCTAAATTGCTTACCATTCTTCGACGTATCTCCTGGAATACAAACTTGATAATTATCCATCGTAGGGAACCTAGAACAATTAAGACGCTCTGGCCAGGAAAATCCATATTGCTTCATAATCCCTTCGCATCCAATTTTTGCCCTTTCGCAAAGAGATCGACAAGGGAGGATGTTTCCAAAGTCACGTGTGCACGCCGGAGCATAGACGGTACACAGGAATAGCCTTAAATATGGTGAGCACTGGATTTGGATCAGCGGTTGAAACTGGTGAACTTCTAATGCTGCTTCGTCTTGAGTCAAATGACTTAGGAAGTTTGGGTAAGACGTGAGGTTGTACTGAAGATGTTGACACAATGGTATCGTAAGTTTCTCACATCCACGGCGTTGAACTAAATTAAAAAAACAAAAACAAACTACAATATAACCATTGGCATTAATTCTAGTCAACAAAACTATACAGCTGGGAGTGACAATTCGATAATACAATTGTGCGTGTAATTAGCCCAAGCGAGACTTTTCACTCCCATATACTAAATCTCTTTTCGAAAATCCGTACGCATTCACAATTTAAAGATTCTAGAAAATAGCTTTAATTTGCGCAAAAAAAGCTACTTGGGCCCGAAACACTTACGGCTTAATGGGAGTAAAGGTAAAGCGTGACATTTAAAGTATTTGTCTTTTGTCTCTCTCCCAAGGTGATCTTCCAGGGCGTAAACAATACACCCTATCCCTCCCCCCAACACACACCCACCCTTTCAACGTAGAATCGCTTCTTGATTTTCCTGTCATTTAGTACCCTGGGTACCAGAGGCCCTGGTACCCAGGGTAGTCATTTAGAGCCTTAACTGTCAAAAATTTGAATGAGAACTTGCAGCTATTGTAGCGATGCAACCATCACAATGTCTGGCACCATCTTGAAAATGGCATAGAAATCTTGAATTTTGATACACAGGAGGCCCATTAGTAAAAACACAGGAAGCCCGCGCGAACAACACCGCAACTCGGATGAAATATACTGCACTAACCTGGGCGTCGTTTAATTGTGGTCTGCTTAACGCGGTTTATTGTTGGTTTTTTGGTGGTAGAAGAAATACTGACAACATCATCCAGGCATCTCTTCCTTGGAAGACTACCACATCGAAGAGAAGACGGCCATTTCAATTTTCGCCTTTTCATCGTCTTCTGACATTGCTTTTTGATTCTTCTGCACATTGACCTAGTAGGAAAAGAGATTAATAGATGTTTGTTTGCGGAATTCAGAATTATTTTACTTGTGATTCTCCCGATCTACTCCCTATACAGGTTGAAGGGTGTATAGCGTTATCGGTCGGATACATCATGAATAAAAGATAAGGATTTATGATTTATCCAACGGATGGCGCTATATCCACCCTTCGCGCAATCAAGGGGGCAGAGAGGCACTCAAGTTAAGCATTTAGATCAAACATCACAACGGTCCAAGAACGAAACCCTGAGGAACACCCAAGGACCGGAGTAGACCAAAGTTTATGTCGTTATTCTAAAGACTGGTTTTCACTTCAACGGAAGCAGAAGCGGAAGCAACATACGCAGACTCAGTAGTGTACTGCTCATTAGCAGCGCTTGTCTTTTCTCACACCTAGGTGAGAGAAATACTGAGATACTGAGTCTGCGTATGTTGCTTCCGCTTCTGCTTCCGTCGAAGTGAAAACCAGGCTTAAGTCATCGAGCTGCTGTTCTATATGCTCTTTTATGAAAGAACTTTGGGAATGTAACACTAGAATATATATTATATCAATCAATATTCAAAACCTTTTCTGGTCTCCTAAAAGTGATACTTCTACCAGATTCTTTCTCGGCTGGTGTAAAAAATCTTCTCACCTGCAAGGAATCTTGGAAACTTTGCAAGGTGGCGCATATATTCTACAAACAAATTCCTCCAGCAAAGATGAGCAGCCTGTATCAAGGATTGGTCTCCATTGTCTAAGGGCACGTCTGACTTGGTTTTGATTTGAATGTCGGAAAAAATTTGGAAGCCTTGTAAACCTGTAACCAACACTACTGCAGCTGCTGAGCACTAATTTCTCACACGCAGGATCGACTGTCGGGACTAAAAGGGATAACATAATTGAACTTATTTAATATCAACGACTTTTTGTTCATCTTGTACGCAACGAAAAACACTAATTTTGACTAGCCCACGATCATAGTGGATCAACTTGAATGTTCTAATAGGACGTACTCTAGAATTCCGCTAACACGAACCCTTTTAACTCGAAAACCTCGCTATCTCGAACACAAACCCATTTCCCTTGAGTCATTTTTCAGTCAATTACTATCGGTTATCTCGAACCCCCACTATCTCGAACACAAACCCATTTCCCTTGAGTCATTTTTCAGTCAATTACTATCGGTTATCTCGAACCCCCGCTATCTCGAACACCAACCCATTTCCCTTGATTCATTTTTTCAGTCAATTACTATCGGTTATCTCGAACCCCCACTATCTCGAACACAAACCCATTTCCCTCGAGTCATTTTTCAGTCAATTACTATCGATTATCTCGAACCCCCACTATCTTGAACACAAATCCACTTCCCTTGAGTCATTTTTTCAGTCAATTACTATCTTTTATCTCGAATCCCCGCTATTTCGACCAATATTTAGGTTCTCCATCTAACTTCATTAGTTGCGATAATAAATTGATTAATTGCAATTGATTGATGACAATCGAGCTTGTTATATTCTAGATCAAATTACTCAAATTACCTTGATTTGTGGTTTTGGTAATGTTCACGTATCCTAATAAGAGAAGAAGCAATGTAGCTTCACTGAAGTAAACTGGCTCACATAAACTTGGTTTTAAACCCAATAAAACACTCCTGAACACACTTCTTCGACCCCATTGGGCTCAACTCTCTGGCTCTCAATTCTTGCTGATGCGGGCACCTGAGTCATGAAGACAATTAGACAATAGCCAAAAACAAAGAACTTTGTATGAAACAACACCCTACAAGACCTGTAACTCTGAATACAATACACCCTGCAACACCACGAAAGGCCCATCTCTCTTACGTAGACGCAGCACTATTTTCTTGCTGCAATACCGTATTTACTCGAATAAGCGCCCCGGCGCTTATTAAATTTTTCACGTCTAAAGCGGGGCGCTTATTCGGGGGAGGCGCTTATTCGAGTAAATACGGTACTGCAGTTCTTCACCGTTTATTTTCAAAAAAGTAGTGTAAACGTATCCTGAGGACCAGAGGCTGAGATGTACAAACGCGAGAGCGAGAGAAAAACAGCCTCTGGTTCCAATGGTACTGTAAACGCAAAGGAAAAAAGAATTGGTTACCTTCAGTAGAGTTTGTGGGACGATGATTGTTTGTAGTGGGAGCAGGGCTTGTAGAAGAAAAACGTTTGGGATCTGAAAGAATGATACTATATTAAGATTACACTAATCTAGACAAAATAGAAAACGCATATGATTTCTACGTTTTTTTCACCCACGACTGCGTTACGTATAAGACGCGGCAAAATATACCGCGCATGCGTGCCTCCCAAGTCTTCCTCAATGTTGGCCTCAATGAAAACATTCGATAGTCAAACAAACAAAACTTTGCAGGCGAAGCTCAAGCCACAGAAGCAAAACTTAGTCCCCCCAAAATGAGGTCAAGGGCATTGCAGTATATTCTTTTGCCTGCCTTTCCCCCTGTGCTTTTCTATTTTCTTCCGCGCTCAAAATAAAGCGTAAAGATATGATATGGGAAAACCTAAGTAACTCTAAAAATATTACTTGTGATTCTTGTGATCAAGACGAGGACGTGCGTAATTTTAAAAGCCCGCGAAATCTGTCGTTGGTCCTGTTACAGCCGGTTTATTCTTATACCTATCCTTCGCGCAAATCATAGTTACTAACTATGCGCAAGAGACCATAATACTAAGAGAGCAAAATTCAGTATTGATGTCTGTGCGATGTTCGTGGCGCCTAAGGCTATTTTTAGTAATTTCGCCATCGCGCGCGCAAGGCTCTTAAACAATAGAATTCAAACTGTCCCGTCCGCGCGCACGTCAAAAATCAAATTCTATTGGATGATTGCCTTGCGCGCGCTATGGCGAAGTTACTAAAAATAGCCTTAGGCGCCACAAACATCGCACAGACATCAATACTGAGTTTCGTTCTCTTAGTATTATGGTCTCTTGCTATGCGCAAATGAACAATAAGACGTTATTGATAGAAAGGTTATCGACAGAAAAAGATGGGCACGGCCGCGGAGAAGCGTCGGAAGGGATCCAGTTTTTGTCCGGTATGTGAGAGTCGATATCCCGGCACCTTAATTTTCCCTCCATATTAAGTAATTAAAAGACGATTGAGACTACTCGCAGTCTAGGATATGTTGCACTATGCTCTAAAACGTAGTTTTCCAACCAAAAAACGTCCTCGCAGATTAAACATTTTATCAATAATTCATTTTCACAGTTGTTCCTCAGACGGTTTCCGTTTTAACCGGATGTGATATCAAGGCGTGTCCGTCGACGAATGCGCCAATGGAATGTCTTTTTAATGACTACCATATAAAACGTTACTCGACGCACGCAAATCCACACACATCTTAATATATACTGAGTCTACGAGTCAAATAGTTCTATGTTACTACTTAGAGAAGATTTTGTACAATAGTACGTGCGAGTTTGTCATACCACATGCAAATACCGCGACAATCTCAGTTCCATGCTGAGTATAAAACATTGGATGAGGGGCCGTGTCTTGACTTCAATATGTACCTTCATAGTTGCATAAAGTTCCGGCGTTTTTGGCGAAAACGATACCAACACTGTTAGCCTTTTTTACCGAGACAAAAAACAGCTGCAAAGAAGGCTATACCAATATCCGAGCCCAGATACCAATGTTGTGCAGACAGGACAAAATATCATCAAAATGTTGAGTCATCAAATCTCTTGTGTGGACTCTGAAGGAAATTCTCTTAGCTGTTTGTATACTGTTTCAACTTGTGAAAAGAAAGTTTGCAATTTAAAGGAAAACCACAATTTCCTGTTTCGGCATTATTTGCGCATCATTTTTCCTAGCCCAATGTTTTATAGACATCACGGCACCGACACGGTCATGGCACGACGCGTTCAGTTTCACACTACGAAAACTGCTCTAATTACACTGAACACTTACGGCAATATTTTTCGTCACTAGAATCTTCACAATCAGGATCTCCATCGCACAACCATGCCTTGTAGACACACTTTTTGCCGTCAGCACATTCAACCTCTTTATCAGAACAAAGGTTAACTTGGTCTGATTAAAAAGAAAAATAAGTAAAACTAGGTAAGAAAGACTTCATAAAAGAAAGAAAAGTTTAAGGAGAGAATATCACAATGACTATCAACCAAGATCAGCTAAAAAAGAAAAGAGAAAAAAGGCAGAGGGACGCACAAAGAAAACACGAAATACGAGGGAAATGTATGTGGGAAGGAAAAAGAAGAGAAGGAAAAAAGAGAGAGAAAATGGAAGAAAACAGTAAAAGAAGGAACACGAAAAGCTAGAGAGGGACAAAAAGAGAAGAAAGGATTGTAAGGGAAAGATAAGAACCTGAAAATACCTAATAAAAAATGACACAAATAACACACCTATACGAAATCTGGATGCAATAGCTTTGACGCTTTCTTACGTATCTGTCCCGTGCGGGCGTTACGCTTTCTTACGTATCTTCCCCGGATAATAATTCAAAAAATCTTACTCTGGGTGCCAGAGCTTTTGGCTCGCGTTGCGTGCGGGCGTTACGCTTTCTTACGTGTCTCCCACGGATAATAATTCAAGAAATCTTACTCTGGGTGCCAGAGCTTTGGTTCGCGTTCCTTGCGGGCGTTACGCTTTCTTACGTGTCTCCCCCGGATGATTATTTAAGAAACGTGACGCAAGCCACAGCTCTGTCACCAGGGTAATAAACCTACCAGAATAACCCTTGTGAATCATGATGGCAACAAGTGCAAACACAATAAATTGTATTTTACACATATCGATATCTTTGGTATACGGTATCCTTTGAATAAATAAAATGTTACAGTGTTGCTTTCCGTGATAGAAGATCTATATTTCATCAGGGATTATACAATATAAGATTGTATAATAATTGGTGTATTACGCCGCTCTGATTGGTCGAGAACCGTGTGTGATTACAGTACACACGCACAGATGACGTCATTGAATCTTACGCGCGCTCTGATTGGTTGTAATGTTTCGATGAATGTTATATAATTAAGGAATATAAAACGCGCGCGCATGTCTCTACTGTGATATAAACACGATGGAAGATGTAGAGCAAGAGAAAAGCGAGCTTAGGTTTCTCTTGCTTTTCGAGTGCCCTACATCTTCCAGAGTGTTTATATCCCAGTACAGAGACATAAGCGACCGTTTTATATTGCTTTTATAAAATACTTTCGACGTTTTTTGAGCGAGCCATGTCTCTGTCCTCTGATACCAATCAGCCAATCAGCGCGCGCGTTATATCTCAAACATTTTATAAAACAAAGTTTGTCTCTGATTTTTCCTTTTAATTGTAGATGTTTCGGGCCATTGACTCCGGCCTTCATCAGTAATTACAAAAGATTGCTTGCGCGAGAATTCAAACCTATTTTAGCGCGCGCGTGCTTAGTGCAGTGCGCGAGGATTTTTTAATGTTCTATAAATATCTGCAATTTGCAGACAGTCATTTCCAGCCTCTAAAAATAGTCTCTGGTGGTAGTTCTTTTCTTTATCCACTACTTCGATGTTATCAAAGTCAAATACGTGGTCAGTCTCATATGCATGCTGGGCGACCTTTGAATTCACATACTGTTTTGTTCTCACCACATTTTGACGTCATCTATGCGTCTATTATATTAGAGTACAAACGCACGGAAAAATATGGAATCTATTTGTTAAATACATGGATTTTGGTGCGTGTGTCTATTTTTGATATAGAAAACTCCCTCAATGTGGACACCCCTGTCAGCCTCTCTAAGACGGACTCAGTTGTCTGATCCTGGACTTTAAAATTGCCTCATTATCTGTAACAAAACCCCCTCTAAGGCGGATACCTCTCTAAGACGGACACCTCTCTAAGGTGGACACTAAGAGATGGTGTACGCCTTCAAAGGAGTTTACTGTTTTCTCTCGCTAAAAAAAGAGGTAATTAGAAACCCATCTACAGCTGGTTCTATCTTAAAATCGTCTAGCTTTGTGACGTCAAAATTGTTTTCTGGAGATCAGAGAGTTTTTCGACACTCCTTTTGACCTCTGTAAACGATATTCTCATCTGGAAAATCCAGGGCACAAATAACAAAATTCGTGCAATTTTTTCCTAGAGGGCTGACATACTACAAACATTCATAACCAAAATAATAATAATATAGCAATAATATAACAAATTGATAATTTGTATTAATTGATAATTCATAACATATTAATTTCGTATCCAGGTCGGGATATGCAAACTAGCCAGGGAAGGAACGTGCAGTGACTGCATGACCTTGTCAAAAACTCCAACAGGAAATACACTGTGGGTTTACAATCAAAACAAAGAAAACTATTCGCATACTGTGAACAGAAATTCCACAAAAACTCAACAAGTCTCTCCCACGCAATTGCAACAAAGAGAGAACTGATTTAGCCTGCTCTGTCCCTCATTTTATGTTAGTTCTGTCTCTAGAGTTAAAAACAAAATGAGGACAACTCTGAACAGCGAAATTTCCGCTAGTATGATTGGAAGCAAAAGTTTCTAATTCTAGGGTCATGCAACAACATTCTGCCCGACCGGAAGTCAAATCATCAACTTTACGACCGTGTCAAAGATGGAATCACAAAACCGCGAAAGAATAAAAAGTGTGCAGTCAATTAACTTAATGATATTTAGTAAGCAGATAAACCGTAGGAATGAAGGGCGCTATTATATTCCTTGAATAACGAAAAGAATCTATTTTTGATTCGCTCCCATGACATTATCGATAAATACAACATATCAGACTTCAACTGAGATTCAAAACGGCACTATTGTTTATTCATACAGTTTAAAAAGCTTATTGCTTTAAGACTTTATCGATAAGGCGTCATTGAAACCCTCAAACAGCAGGGACGTTTGATGCGATTTATGACTTAAAGTAATAGTTTCCTGAAATGTCTTAATGTTCTTACCTTATTAAAGTATGACTTTCGTTGTTTGGTTTGTCGTTCTTTTTCTCCCTGTAGCAGATTGCTTTACTAATTGAGCATGAACTACACGCTCGACAACAACTGTGTTAGAACTACTTACGTTGGTGATGAAAGACTATAGAGGATAAAATATCAGCCGAAAGTGTTAGGTAGGATGACAGTGAATGACATCACCATACCGGAAAGGGATAGGGCAGATAGGGAAGGGGAGGCAGGGATAAAGCGTACACTTCAGCTCTCCCCTTACTTGCGCACACAGCGCCTCACAGCGCGCGATGTTCGCAGACACCGGACACTTGATGCGCGAGATTTCGCGGGCTTACGCGCGTTCGTGTCTTGATCACAGGAATCCCAAGCAATATTTTCTTAATTTGTTTCTCTAGATTTTCCAGTATCATTTCTTTAAGCATAATTTTGAGCACGGGGGAAAACAGGACTGCCACAACAACCGACTAAACAACAACAACAACAACAACAACAGTGCCACGATAACAACAAGAAAAGGAACAGCAACTGAACAGCACTGACCAATGGCAAAACACAGCACGCACCAATTTACTTCGGCGACTGGACGTGGACAAAAGCAATCAACTTTTCCATCCCAAAAGATCAAACATGCCAAAAAGCAGCGAAAAGTTTGAAGTTTAATTATTCTTGTTTTTTTACTATTTACATGATTGCGTTAAAACGGCAGAACTATCCGTACCCTGGTCCCAGAGGCTTTCTTTTGTATTTTATAATTTTTTATATTTTGTATTTTTGTTATTTGTATATATTTATACGTCGAGAAAATATGTGTAATAAACACACTATTTACAGTTCATTTTTGTTCTTTTGTTACTATAACTGTTCTTTCTATCTCTTTTTCAATCCTACATCATACTAAATTAACACGAGCTGTTGCTGGAAAGTTGCAGAGGAATGATCACTCATTTCCTGGTCCACCAATTGCTTGAACCCTTATATGACATTTAAACATCGATAACAACGCCCTTCTGAAGTCTTTTAGCCTGAATAAGTAAACAATGGGATTTACTAGAGAGTTGGTTAGCTGAATCAATTCTGTTAGGAGTTCGATGTAGTGTTTTTCAGGCCCTGGAGGCATCATAGATGCAATATCCACTTCATGGTTGATAATAAATGGTAACCATGTAAAGAGTGACAGAACTGTGACGATCAATAAAGTAATTGCAAGATGTCTCTCTTGTCTTTCTCTTCTCTCTATTGATTCTGCTTGTTGATTCTGTTGATGGGCTTGATTCTGGGTTCTGATCTTAATGAATGCTGCAATGTAAGCTATGCTTATTAAAACAAGACAAAGAATACAAACTACATGCAGATTATCAAACCACAAGTCGTGGCTGTAAATATCGTAGTGAAGGACCAGACTTGGGATCACAGAAAACAGCAAAGACAATGCCCACGTAATGCCAAAAGCTTTAATATATGTCTTACTCTTTGTTGCGCGGTACGCGAATGGAAAAAAAGTAGCATAGACACGATCTAAACTAACGACTAGCAAGCAAAAGAGAGAAAGAATTAGTGTACTAGTATTGATAAGTCCTGCAACAATGTTTATACCACGATCTGGTAGCTTGACTGGTAGGAAATCGATTCCAATGTAGTCGAGATAAAACATAAACCATACCATGGAAAAGAAGCCAGTGGAACATGTCGGCCACGGCGAGGTTGATGAGGCAGTAGACTCCACGGCGAAGGAGTCGTCTGTTCTTGAAATATGTGACAA
The DNA here is from genome assembly GCA_029948255.1 of Telmatactis stephensoni. Lineage (NCBI taxonomy): Eukaryota > Metazoa > Cnidaria > Anthozoa > Actiniaria > Isophelliidae > Telmatactis > Telmatactis stephensoni. The sequence continues at coordinate 902,233 of JALIZF010001926.1, forward strand.
TGGTTGCAAAGTTTGAGATGAAGATCAGGAATGAAATTGCAACGAAACTTGTCAGCCATGCTATCAAGGAATTTCTTGATGGCCAATCTTCGTCGGAATGAGTTGCTTCTCCATGGTGACTTCCCAAACCTTGGGAGTGCATGCTTCGGTTAATATTCACTGAAGATGCTAGTTCTAACAGGGGATAGGAGATCCTGTGAGAAGCTACTTTTTGATATAGTGTGGCGAAAACAGTACTGGTCTGTTTTATAGGCGCGGCATCTTCCGTGCAGTTTTACATATAAAGAATTGTAAAGTTCTTATTGATAAGTAGGGTTTTAACTTTGCATTGAGACTTAATCAGTGTATACTTTTCCAGTGAGAAATAGTACAGTTGGGGAGAACTCGGATGCACGGAATTCATTTCGACTTTATGTGTCACAGATCGAGGAAACTGGTTCAATCCCTGCATGGGTAACGAAAGCATTGCCAAATAAGCGTGAGGAATAATTTAATGATGCATGGAAAATATCAGTTGGGCCTTGTGCAGGTTAACGTGTTTCAGAATATTCACCTTCAATTAGTGGCCAAGCTAAGTGAAATACCGTTTTTACAACACTTGACACTAATCTTCTTCTTCATTCTTCTTCATCCTTTCGCCATCATAGATGATATGTCCGTTTTCGTTAAGCAGGTCAGTTAAGGCTTTTTCATCTTCTACCAAGAACAACAACCTCATCTATAACGGCGAGTGGATGAACGAAAACGCGCGTGGGACGTCCGTGTTGATAAAAACGTCTCCTGCTTAAGCTCCCTAATAAGAGGACAGACACACTGCTGACGCGTTTCGACATGCGCGCTCGTCCTGTGGCCCCGTTTGATAAGGGTTTTTTAACTTTTATCTCAAATAATTGATGTAAAAAACAAATTGAAGACGATTTTGAGTAATAAGAGGACAACTCAAAACCATCTTCAGTTTGTTAAATTTATTCGTTTAAGCGCCGCCCCCAATTAAACGCTGCATTTGAAAGCAAAATTTTTAATAACTGCTGCACATATTCACATGTACAATACATACATCTTAAAAATTACAGTGAGAAATAGTACAGTTGGTTAGAAATGATGTACAAAATTCATTTGGACTTTATGTCCGGTCGTGGAAAGTTTGATCCCCGCTTGGGAAACGAAAGCATTGGCAAATAAACTAAATAATGAGTGACAAACAACAACTAGCCACTCTTGCGAGTTTTCATTCAAATTTTTGCTTAAGAGTAACACTCAAATTCTATTTTTACTGTCTTTGGAATTGCAAAGTTGTTATGCATTATTTTAATTCAAATTTAGCCGCAACCAAGTTGATTGTAAGAGTATATATGGCAAATTAATTGGCGACTAGCTATAGAGGCCTAAACCTCATTTTCGATCAGTTCAAGTTTGGAAGATGATTATAAGCATTCGAAAAGCAATATGGCTCGTGTTTCTTAGCTTGCTTTTTGTGCTCTACATCTCCCATCGTGTTTATATCACCGCAGTACATAGAGACGAAATAATTAAATGACAGTGAACAAATTCATTGATACGCCTACATTTCAGGAAGTCCTCAACAACAGATGATCATTTCTGGCAGAAATGACTTGATTTAAACCCATTTTAGGCTGTTTAGGTAGTGCTAATTGTGCTTTTGTTTCTCGTCGATGCGTTTAGTAGTGTTGCGAATGATGAAAAGAGCTTCGTGCACAGACCTTTTAAACCCTTATAAAGATAAGTGCGACAGCGTAAAAGGAAATAGAAGACTTAAAACCTTTTAGCACCTAACAAAGTCTTTTGAAGTCCAAGCAAAAAAAAAAAAAAAAAAAAAAAAAAATCGAAAAACTGTTCATGCATCCGGGATATATGAACGCGGCTGCCAGGCAACGGATCCAGCGGTAAATTCAAGATGGCGTCCACACAGTGTTGGAAATTTGATAAATCAATCTTCCAGTTAGAATGATTATAAATGCTTCAATTATTGTTTTAAATAATGAAAGACTCAATAATTATAAGCTATAATACTTGATTCGTCCATGCCATGTATCACCATCCAAGCAGAGCAGCAAAAACTGGACGAGTAGTAGCAAGAGATGTAAGCGAAAGTGAACATTCGTGCTTGACGACCACGTAGTTCTATGAAAATGATTTTTTTTAAACTTACACTTGTTTTTCTAGGGAATAAACTTTAGTCTTCACTATAGTCTACAAGCTCAAGCTTCACAGGTAAACGAAAGACCGTCTTCAAACCCCAAACAGGTAAGATATTCGGAACTGTAAATTTAAGTTATAACAGTGTTTTTTATAATACGGTAAGCTTATTTAGCTTATGCGTTTTTTATGCTTATGTAGTTGTAATGAATTGATTTTGTTATCAACATAGAAATGACTATTACCAATAAAATGGTCTCGAATCATAAAATATAAGATAATTGACAGTAATTAGTATTTATTCCACATTCTCAGTAAGATAAGTCACATCGACCACATACTGTGTTTCAACTGCAGCACTGTAAAACTCTTAATTTGAGAACTTTTTTAGTCTTCAGAGTTTAAACACAATGAATTAACAACATCAGGAAGACCAGTTTCTGGCTCGACTTCTGGTGTTAGTAAGAGTTCAAAATTTGGTCTTATTAAGTCACCCTCTCTCGACAATGACAAAGGACGAGGATTAGAGTCCAGACCACCATCTGTGCTGCGTAAGTGTATTATATATTGTTGCCAGGCAATTTGTCTAACTATGAAATATCCAGTGTTGCACCATGTTACATTGTATATTTCATCATTTTGAGCGAAAATCATTGGATTGTGACTTATAGAATTTTCCTATCTTTGGTGAGATTTTTGTTTTTCCTGACCCATCAGTCATTTTTGGGTTGGGGCTTATTCTCATCAGGTAAAAGTATAGAACAACTATTGGCAGTTTGTTGGCAAGTGGGCTATTGGTGGACTGTTAGTAAACTGGCAGTAAATTGTGAAGTGACTGCTGCTTGGAAATTGATTGACAGTTAGCCAACAGCAGATTTAGTACATTGTTCTATACTCTTCTAATCAACTAATGATTTACTTGAAATTGCATTTATAAGCTCTGCCCCTAAGGATGAAACAGATTTGGTTTGCAATACAACAATTTCACTGTATATATTAATGTTATCAATTTTTGTCACTACAGTACTACCCTAGACCTACAGTGACATTTGGGAAAATATGGCATTGGTAACCCAAATAGCATATCCATTATTTCATTTTCCCATTTTTGAACAGCATTAAAATGGGATTTTTTCACCATATTCTTTTGTATTTCTACAGAGTACTCTCATTCAGTCCCTGATACATCCCAAGATCCTCGACAGAGTTATGCCACTCCTTCCTTCCGTGAACTTCACAAAGTTCAGAGGCAGATTTTCAATCCTACAACCTCAGCCGTACCAGAAAATTCCACCACAGCATCTGCAACACAAAATCAAAACAGTCTACAGTTATCTGAAGATGATGCAGATAATTATCAGATAAGACAGTCATTAAGTGCTGGTGCACCAGCAAGGGTTGGTGATAAGGGCCAGGTTTTCCTTCCAGGTAAGCAGTAGTACAGCTGAAGCGTTACCCCTGAAAATGGCTAAAGTAATTTTTTCTCAAATAGTGTTAAACAATATCAGTGGATTTTCCCCAATGCCCCTCACATGAAAATGCACAAAATAGTCACTTACGTAGGCCTTTTTCATTGGTGCACCTTCAGTTTTTAAATATTCTCAATTAAAACTACTGTTACATGGTGCAATATTTTCTACAACTTGTTTTGCAATGGCATTGCAAAGCAAGTTGCACAAACCATTGCAAATGGACCATTGGGCATTACACAGTGCAACACTGAAAAACAGTGCTGCAATCATCTTCTTGCAGTGATTTTCAAATTGCAATGAATTGTGATGAATCCAAATTTTGTGAGACTCTGATTATTAGGTTGCATTCACCATGTGTCTAATTGGTTTACAGGGTGTCTAATTGGTTTACAGGGCCCAATTTCATGTCACAAGCAAAAATGATATTTTCTCTAAGTAGCATGCTTTGATTCATTTTTAAGTTTTTGAAGTTTTTTTTCCAAAATATAATATTCTCATTCATTTAAAATGATTTTACTTTTGCATGTTGTTCAACTTAATTTTAGCTTTGTGCAAATACGAATAATTTATTTTATTCTCATGATTTTATACTCACAAAAATGAAAATTAATACACCATAGGCTACAGGTATACACTTTTTCAAAAATATAGTATTCATTTAAAATGATTTTACTTTTGCATGTTTTTTGACTTTTTTTGCATTGCATAAATATGAATAATTCATTGATTTTATACTTCATGACTCAATAGACCATTATCACAATAATAGATATTATACACTGTAGGCTACTGATATACACTTGTTTAGCTTCAAACCTCACACTTTTGGGAATTAGCATAATCTTTAAACAAAACATAACATGTAAATAAGCAATATGTACTGTAAGTGATGTTTTGTTGGTTCATTGTTGTTCACCTACAGTGTTTTCAGTTACTAGGAGATTGTTGAAATTAGAACAGAAAAAATATAGAATTTGTAAAGAATTTTTACATGGGTGACAATTCTAAAAAGTGTGTCAAAGGTTTTTGCTTCAAAATGGACGGACGTTATGTTAACCCAGTCATGTATAAGATGGTAAACCCAGGCAAATATGTAGGTAAGGGATTGAAAAATTATTTTTTGATTTATGTACATATAATATAACATTTTTAAAAGGTGTGCCGTATATTATTGAGTTTCTTAATTCTCTCACAAGATTTTTTAAAAGATATGGTATTCTTTTCATAAACCCACACAAAATTCATACAAAACTTAAATCCAAATCCTAATTAGGATCTAAAAATGCCATGTACTGGATAGATGATTTTTATTGTGGAAGGCAAGAAGATAATTTCAAGGATATTTGCAAATATTTAATGCAAGTTGAAGTACAAAATGAGGTTTACTTGTGCACATGTTTATATTTTTGGTAACTGAATTTTTTGGCTATTTATATTATATGATCATATGTAATTTTAAACATATGAATACAGGTATAAAATATTTAAACTGAAAAATATGATACTGCATAATATATTGTATGTACAGAGTACTTGAAGATAAGTATTTTCTTCAGCTCAAATATTCTGATTTCTTCAATTGATATTTTTAACTTAAAATCTGAAAATATTTCTTTGTGCTGAAATGCTAATAAATCGTTTGTTTTTGAACCTGAGCATCTCAGGACTTTATTATATACATGTTTTAACTTCCAAGATTTGTACTGTATATGTGTTCTTTTAAATTTTTTCTTATTACAAGTGCATGTAGGGTTTTTCCTATGACATCTGCACTTGTATATATAACATGTAAGCAGTCTTTTTAATTACACAAAAATTATCTCTACCTCTAATTGTAAGTATTTAATTACAAGTGCTTTATTTTTAGAGCCAGAACTTATCAAAATCTCTCAAAATATCTATATTGTACATTTTAAATTTATATTTTACTGAAATTGAAAAAGCCATAATTTCAGTACAATTGAAATTTTTCTCTTTTGTAGAAATTCTAGCTGATAGGGCTTTTAACAGCTCATTAGTACGCTTTGTAGTTTCCTATTAGTTGTATATTTGCTGTTAACATTTGTTATAAATATAAAGGGCATTTAACACACATAGTTTGAACCTTAATGATTACCCTTCAAGTATAAATATATTCAAAAATACTGAAAATTGACAATGGGAATTTGTAATCTTAGACCAAAATTTTGTTCTTCGATGAAAAGAAAAATAATGATTTGTCTTATAAATTTTATGTCATCAGTGTTACAGCTAATATTGTTTGTCTGCTGTATATCATAATTCCCAGTTTGTAGTTCTGTCTCAAATTATCCACTTCATATCTTCAATTATCGAGTTTTTGGGAAAAAATTATACATTGTATATACGACAATATAGCTAATAATGATGTGTCAAAAATTTATCATCTTGTCTGGGAAAATGTGCACTATTAACAGTAACATATCATTCACTTCTCTTCCTTTTTTCTTTAATGGTGTTTCTCTTCCTTTCTTTCGTTGAATATTTTTCTATTTTGTCAAAATATACACCGTAGAGGACGGTCAGTCTGAATGGTGAGATTGACCATGAGATGAAATGGATTTTTTTACTTTTTACTAACATTTTTACAAAATGCTGTACGAAAATGCTCGCCGGATTCTAACTCAAAGCTCATACATGTAATATTATTCAATATTACGGCAGACCGCTTCGTTCAGCTTTGTATACTATATACTAGCTATTTCAATTAGCGTTGTCACTGGAAAAAGCCTAAAGGCTAAAGCCTTTCAAATATCTTTTGTGTACTATAAACAAACTTCTCTGTAGGCTATCTAAAAAGGAATATGTGTCCAAGTTGTAGAGTTTGCAAGCATACAGTGAGTTTCTTATTGTAATAATGTCATAATACCAGAAAAAAATTCCTGATTCCGCTCTCAAAGATTTAGGATTAGGCTTTTTTCAGCGACAACGTAAATTGAATTAGCTATATATCAAAATTTACATCTCCGAATGTCAACGTTTTTTTGAATAGGTATAAAAAATTCAGAGCAAAATTTTAGTATCACTAAAAGAAGCAATTAAATGTGTCTATTAATTCGAGAACGATAAAATCTACCTTTCTTACTTGTTAAAATTGTTTTATATCAATACGATGTAGAGATCTTCTCAGTGTGTTCCCACATCCAAGACGAAATCTCGCTTTCTAATTGTATTATGAGAGACGCATGTGCTTTGGGTCAAGCATTTGCTAAAATGAGTTGGTTTTGTCCGACAAAGATTAACGATGACTACATGCGTTCGTCTATAGTCTTGTGCGTGAGTTTCTGTCACCTCTTTGAGTGTTTATGTATTATTAATTACTTCACTTACCATCCTTTGTGCGCTGTATTTGAATAATGCACATCAAGCGATATTAGTGAGACCATATTACCATCTTCAAACAAGTTTAACTAGTATCAAAATCCAATATCAAAATCAGTGTAACTTTATCACCTGTGTGTGTTTAGTTTTGGATGTATTTGTCTTACTTTCTTGTAACTGTGTGAAGTTTATGTTCTTTGTTACTATGTTCTATTTCCCCGCTTGTTCGACTGTTCCTTCATTAATCGGCGATCGAGGTAAGGTTTCTGAACTATTCTTTTCTTCTGCAGCCATAGCACGAGAAATTATAAGTTAAAAATATTGGTTAAGTAGTAAATTTATCATTATCAAAGTCATGCAGAATATATTTTATTTCTCTCTGTAAATACTTAAACTAATATGATAAAAACTTGGAACGGAATCATTTAGTGTATTTGAATCTCGGGTACTTTAGTCTGTCGATTTCTTTTAAAAGTTTTTATACTTAACTAAGTTAACAGGCTACCATAGACGAGCCAATCAAGAGGTTCGTAAACATGTTTTAAATATATACTTGCCATTTATCCGTGCGTCTGCTGGTACTCTAATAGATGCACATATGATATCAAAAGGTGGGGTGAACAAAAAAGTACGACACCGTCACGAGACAATGTCGTGACGTGACTTGTTCTCACCACATTTTGACGTCTTCAGTGTATCTATTAGATTACAGAGTAGACCCACAGGGATTGAAATGGAATCTATATAATATTGAGCGAAATATTTCATCCAATCAGAGCGCGCGTAATATTTTGTGACGTCATCCGTGCACTATACTGTAAGCACACACGGTTCTCGACCAATCAGAGCGCGCGTAATATACCAGTTTTATATAAGCACTGAAGGAGAGTGGGATAAATACTAAAAGGAAGAACTTTTTATAGAAATATCTCTTTTATGACCCATTTGAAGTGCATGGTCATACTTAGGACAGTTTCCACCAAGGAAGCTAGGATGGCTTAGTTGATTAGCGCACTGCCTTCCAAGGGACTCATAGTTAGACTCTCGTGGCCGTAGTTTTCACACCCTTGTTTCAAGTTCCTTCTTATCCAACTCAGTTTCGACACCTCTCTGAATAAACAGACAAGACGCTATAATAGCGTTTACTCGGGCTAAGAGGAAGCCTGAGTAACAAAGGCTGCTTGCAAACGCCATCTGGGTAATTTTGCACACTTGCTCGTTTGACGACCAAAACACACATCTAGATTCGGTCTATCACAGGTAGCCCGAGTAACAAGCTTGCTTGCAAAGGCCATCTGGGTAATTTTGCACACTTGCTCGTTTGACGACCAAAACACACATCTAGATTCGGTCTATCACAGGTAGCCCGAGTAACAAGCTTGCTTGCAAAGGCCATCTGGGTAATTTTGCACACTTGCTCGTTTGACGACCAAAACACACATCTAGATTCGGTCTATCACAGGTAGCCCGAGTAACAAGCTTGCTTGCAAAGGCCATCTGGGTAATTTTACACACTTGCTTGTTTGACGACCACAACACAGATCTAGACTCGGTCTCCCCCAGGTAGCCCGAGTACTATCGTAGCAGTACTTGAAGTATTCACTATTTGTTCACAGGGGATCGAGTTGTTTTTGCCGAGTCTCCATCAGCACCTGGTGTCCCTATAGTTTACCGATTACCTGAAGAGAGACAAGCTAATCCTGACAGACTCAATTTAGACAGGTAATAAAACTGACCCCCTGTCTACCCCCTATGAGTCACGTCCAGGATGGACTAACAAGTGACAAAAAGGCGTTGTCTCTGTAGATGTGTGTTCTGTGTTTCCACGATCTGATTCGCCTGAAGAAATATCTGCCTATGATGGAGTTGTTCTTGTATGTTGTTGTTGTTTGTTTGTTTGTTTGTTGTTATCGTTGTTGTTGTAGTTATTCGTCGTTATTATTGCTGTGTTTTGTCTTCTGAAACGAAACTTGAGTTTTCAAAATTATCACTACAGGAGCGTTTTCAAACCTTTGCATTTTGTTTGCACAACAAACGGAAACGCCTTGTGTTCACAAAACGTTTGTGCTTTACTGAAAACGTTGGAACGTATCAGCATGAATGGATTATGTAGACCTTTTTCCTTGACCCTTCTTTCATTCCACCTCCACTTCCAATCCCCCTCCCCTCCCCTTTACTTTTGCCACTGAAGTTTCTCGGTATGAATGGTCCAGAAGATGTGCTGTTGTTGAAGGTTCTGCACAGCATTGTGTGACAAATATTCCCCTCCCTCCCCTTCCTCAATATACTTTTGACGGACTTTTCTTTATTTCAGGCGACGCCTTACCGTCTGCCCAATGCTAGAAGGAGAAGACAATTTAAGACTTTTGAACTTCCAACACAACCTTATCAACAAAATCCAACATTTATCTAATCTTAGAAGGCTTATATTTCTGGATATTTACGACAATCAAATAGAGGAGATATCTGGGCTGAATGCTTTGAGGTCTTTAAGAGTTTTAATGTTAGGGAAAAATAGGTAAGTCAGCGAATCTTAAAGTTTTAAGGTTAAGTTGAAACTCATTCTCAGTATGCCCGCAAATACACATATAGTCAATTGAAAAAACGTTGTCAGGTCTAAAAACATAGAACATAGAAGCTGAGACCGAAATGGTGCTTGGGATGTGAATAATTACATTCTGATATATTCATTTACGCTGTGCCTTCGATGCAAAATGCTGAAAGCGTATGCAGGACCTGCGTTGGCGGGCCGTTTGACTTCGAATTTTTATCGGTTGCAGCGTGAATGAATAAATCAGAATATAATTATTCACCGATCCTTTCCACTGTTTTCGCTTTCCTCGGCTTACGTTTGCCCGCCAATATCACGTGACTGAAAAACCTCAATACATTCTTACTTTGTTGCTGAATAATAATTGCAAGTTTATTCTTTTAGTTTCGCTCAGACACCTCCCAATGGGCGGCTCATTGTAAAAACCAACAACTTAATGTTTTAAAGCCTTAATAATTTTTGTCCTTTTTCCAGAATAAAGAAAATTGAAAATCTAGACTCGTTAACAAAATTAGATGTTCTTGATTTACATGGCAATAGAGTAAGTACTCTCGACAACCTTCCACCACCCCTCCCCTAACTGTACACAGGCTATTTACACAGGGTAACCACGACTGATTCCATAACTCGGTGTGTTCGCTCTTTGGGCTACCTGTGGGGTACCTTGTACATCGGTCTTCACGAACTCGGTACCGCAGTCAAATAACGTGCGTACGCGTCTTGACCACAGGAATCCCAAGCAATATTTTTAGAAATTTCTTCTTTAGATTTTCCCGTATCGTATCTTTGAGCTTAATTTCAAGCACGGGTGAAAAACAGGAAAATACCAAGCGAAAAAGGAAGGCAATAGAGTGTACTACATAGTCCTTAACTTAATTTTTGGCGACTGTGTTTGACTTCTATGGCTTGAGTTTCGCTGGCAAAGTTTTGTTTGTTTGACTGTCGAATGTTTTCATTGAGGCCAACATTGAGGAGGACTGGGGAGGCACGCATGCGCGGTATATTTTACCGCGGTGACATGTAACCTGCGTGTTATTTAAATCTTCTTCTAGTTCCTTAGTTATTAATCTAACAGATACTCTTTTATTTATGCAAAGATAAGTAAAATAGAGAACCTGAACCACCTCAAGGAGCTACGGGTTCTAAACCTGGCTGGCAACGATATCCAACATGTAGTCAATATCAGTGGAATGATGGCTTTAGCTGAGTTAAACTTGAGAAGAAATAAAATATGTATTGTCGTAAGTATGTCTGTGTTTCTATATTTAGATATCCATGCGTTTTTTGTATATTCTTTATCATTAGGCTAGGAGTCATAACCGAGACACGCGCGCGTCATGTGATGTAATATGTTTCACCACATTGAGCTATTTTTAGAACAGCTTTGTGGTCGCCAGCCACTTGGGTACGTACTTGGTGTATGCAACACCAATTGTCTCAATATACAATCTATATGATACACTTGGTGTTGCATACAATTGGTGTTCCATACACCAAGTACTTACCTCCACTTGCGCGCGCTTAAAATCTTTGGAAACATTCTCTACCAGCGTGAACTGAAGTCATTCGTAATAAGGAAGAGACCGAAAATGAGTTCTGAAAATAGCCCAAGTGTGGGATATCATGTGACATTGGTTACCAAAGGATTATAAAGGAGCGCGCAGAATCATAGTCTCCTTGTACGTTCTCCGGGTATCCTCCATTGATCGTTATGTCCATTTTTTATCAACACATACATTTCTCTACCATACTATTTATTAAGCCAGCTTTACATACGCTTACAGTTCATACACTGTAAGTTTGAGGCCTACCTCCTCCAATTCGTCTATTCGTTCTTCCATCTATTTGTACCTTTTGTGTTTGTTTGTCAGGATGAAATTGATCGGCTAAGTAATTTACAGCGGTTATTTCTAAGTTTCAATTCGATTACAAGGTGAGTGAAAGTGTTTTTACATGTATTTGTTGTTGAAGTGTTTTGGAGATGGAGGCGTTGTGGCTTCAGTTATAGTGTTATTCAAGTTGTTGGTTGTAGACGTAAGTGTTTTTTTTTTCACTCCTTGAACTTTGATAACCCATAAAAAATAACGGAAACATTGATTAATTACCTGAGACAACGTTTTCACAAATGATATTTTGGGATCACTTTTGATATATTTAGCAGAGTTATCCGATCTATTTCTTTTGTCTTGGAACTTTATAAAACAATATGAATTATATCATAAAAAACACTTTTAGAAAATATATACTTTATCGAGGATAAAGTGAAAAATTCAAAACGCGCCGTATCGATTTGCCTACATAGATGTCATAGTAGTGGAGTAATCGGTGTTGTTGATGGAAACTTGTAATGGAGTCGCTGCTGGTTGTTGTGTTGGTGATGGCATCAATGTTAATATTGTAGTAAAGAATTATATATTGTGATTTTCTGACTTCCTAGTTCCTCGTTTAGGGAACTTTGGGAAAAGCAGAGAGGGAACATAAAGGAAGGGTAGGGAAGGGAAAGGTGACCCCACTCCCCCCCGTATCTCGCACGTCCACAATTTTCACACAGGAATCCCAAATCGCAGCAGTAACTGACCTTGTTCATTTATATTTGTCTAGTTTTGATGACATTATGTGTTTGGCACGATCCACGTCAATCATCGAATTATCCCTGGATGGGAATCCTTTTTCTGGTGAAGTCACATATAAACAGACCCTACTGAAAAACGTTACTTCAATTAGACAACTAGATATGAAGAGAATTACGGTACGTAACACTTACGTAGTCTGTACTTTTACGTATGTTGGTAGGAAACAAGTTACGTTACGGAAGACTACGCAACAGAGCATTGCCGGTTTTTCACGTAGTTTGTATTGTAACGCATTGGTATGAAAGGAGTTGCGTTACGGAAGACACTAACGAAGACTTCGTACGGTACGAAACACTTCGTCACGTAGTTTGTATAAAGGGAGTTGCGTTACAGAACAGTACGTACGCAACACTTCATGCGGCTCTGTACTGTGCGTTATGATAGACTACGTACGTTGTGTAAAACTTCGTCAAGTAGTCTGTACTGTAACGTATTGGTAAGGACTTGCGTTATGGAAGACTACGGTACGGTACGTAACACTTCGGCACGTAGTTTGTAGTGTAACGTATTGGTACGAAACAAGTTGCGTTATGACTACGTACAGACCATAGCACTATCTTTATGTGCTCTAGGAGGAAGAACGTAGAATAGCAACGGTTATGGCGAAAAAAGAAGAAGAAAAGAAAAAAGAAGTGAATAAGATGGCTCTATTGAAGGTAAAATACCATTCTTTTTGTCTTTTACATAGATTTCTCGATGTCTTTGCATTGGGAAATTTCCTAAATCACTATTTGATGGGAATGAGTATGACGGGAAAACTTTCACTCCACAAAAATCTGATTCTCTCTCCCTTTTGTTGTTATACATATTTTCTGTGCTCGTTCTTTATTCTTGGTTCAATATGAAAATGCCACAGATGTGCACTTGTTACGCGATAGGAAACAAGTCTTGCTTCTCACTAGAACTACAACTATCTGTATTATTCTGTACTTTTCTTTCAATGAGCATATCGTATGCAGTTCTTCTGCAAGAAGAGCAGCTGGCAACTGTCAGAAAGATGGAAGTGAAACATCAAGAAAATGTTTCCCCTAGCCTTTTCTTACTACTTTTTAGCTGCTTGTAGTTCTCCGTGCTATAGCCGTCTTTCTGGTTTTTAATCAATTGTTGGTGCAAAAGAAAGAGTCCTTTTACTTTATCACTCAGAAATCCAGATCATCGTCGTCATCATCATCATCATCATCTTTAATTGTACTAATTAAGAGAAACCTAACTGGTATTACACTAGCATAAATTCAGCGAATGGACAAGTTGTTCTGTGTATCGTGATAAACGTATTTCTTGCTGTTTTTCATTTCTTTCTCTTTTCATAAGTTATCTCTCTATCTCCTTTCATTCTTCCAATCTTGACAGCACTTCGATGGTATATCATCGCTCCTGACTCGAGCACAAATTCAGGTACAGCATGCTGATGCATGGTCTCTAGTTTCCCTCGGTCACTCCTCAGACAGGGTGACCGAAAACGTTTCCTACGCTGATACTTGCGATAACGTGCATGCTTTCTGAATATCGTCATTAAATTCAGTAGAATCGATTTCCAGCCGTGAAACGTCTGCTAAATAAAGGTTTTACCAATAAATTCTTGCATGGTTTGTAGTAGTCCTTGATCAATGCTAACACAGGGTGACCATGACTTGTGAATTTTTAATTTTCTTAAAATTCTTTTACAGGAAAAACGCCGCATTGCAATATCAAACGCTCAGAAACAATGGGAAATAAGCCAATCAAAGAATTCCAGAGAGAAGTAAGTTAAGATTTTGATACCGTAGTATTGCTATAACCCCAGCACTTTTTATGGAAGATTTTCCTTGTGGATTCCCTGTGGTAAATGGCCATTTTTCACTTCTTCGTTCCCATTTTCTCTCATCTACATTCATCCCTAAAACAGGGATACCAAAGCCTACAGATACCTTACCTACAGTGCCTTGCGTTCATTGTTATAAATGTTATAAATAAAGGCTAGGAGACACGGTGCAACTTTTCCCGAAAAATTTGCCGAAACACTGCCTGCGGGCAACACAGTTGCACCTTGTGTCCACGTCTGAAACATCTCGTGCAATGTTGCGCGCAACAGTTCTGGATAGTTGCAGAAGTAGAACTCGATCCTACTTCTGCGGCTGTTGTGCGCAAAGTTTCGCGAAACATTGGAATGGTGGACACACGCTGCAGCATTGTGTTGCGCGCGATGTTTCAGCAAATGTTTCAAGAAATGTTGCAATGTGTCCGGGCCTTAACTGTTGGCATTTATTTCGTTCTTTAGTAGTCCTCAGACCCTTTCTGGTGTCATCAATGAACCAACATTGTAAGTGATTCTATAGCAATACTTTATGATTTACTACATATAATGTATTTTTTTGGGGGACAAAACAACGAAGCTGTCATTATCTCCACAAAATGGAGCAGATTTTGTATGAGGGTGAAAGGCACCGCGCCGTGCCATGGCCGTGCCAGTGCCGTGTTGTCTTAAAAAACATTCGAAATTCCTGCCGTAACCATGCCGTGACCGTGACGGCGCCGTTTGGACAGTCATACGAAATCTATTAATGCTCTGTTAATCACTGCAAGTGGTCCATACTCCTCAGACTATTATTATTCCTTGTTGATAAGTTGGAGGAAGGAACCCTCTGAGAGCGCGGTGTTTGTGACCCATATGAATTGAACATGTGAGTAGAGGTTACTTAGAATCTTTGCTTGTAGGGTATATGAATTTCTCGGTTTTGTGTGTTGGCTCTATAGTGTGAGGTTGACAAGAGCATATCTTCGCCTTTATATTATCCAATGACAAGTTTCCTATAACAGAAACAAACAAACAAACAAACAAACAAACAAACAAACAAACAAAAACGCTCTTCAGTGGATTTGTAGAAATATTTCTCATCCTAATATCTATGTATTTTCTGAAAATAGATTATTCCATTATGCGAGCTTCAGGGCTGAGCGCCACACGACTATTTACAGGAATGTCACAAGATGTTTGTAATCGTTAAAAATAGTCAGGAAACATTCTGAATAAAGTGCGCGCGCAAAATAATGATGCGCGAAGGATATAACATATTACACAAACAATACAGAAAGAGACAATGACAAAAACTAGTAAGTAAACTAGTTTGGGCTGCACTGGTGTGTAAAGATACAGCAAGGAATGAATGGAAATGTGTAACACAGTTGAAAACGAAAGTAATTACATTACTGACTGGGAGCCTTGACCCTTGTCGGGATTACAGATTTCCGTCCATTCTTTTCTGATTATTATCATTGACCAAGATAATGTCGTTTCTGCTCAAAATTCCCCATTAGCGATATGTACTTCATATTATCTGTTGCATTCCTTAAATGCTTAAATATGTTGTCCAGGTGCCCTTGGGTTGTATTAAATTTGCAATAATCTTGATAGAGTGCGTTGTGTTAACTAATCTAACATAAGCGGACAGAGCCACTTTAAATCGTCTCTCACATTTCGTTTTTCGTATCAAATCATTGCATATTCAATTAAGAAGAATTCCAGATTCCAGCCTGGAACTACTGCACTAATCACATTTGCGGTTCTAAATTGTCACGGAAGATCAATAGAGTTGCATTACACTTAGCTTTGTCACGCAATTCTGTCACGTTGCGCTCCAAAGTGGCGTATCTTTCAAAATTGGCCCGCGTGGTAAACTAATTGTTTCATTATCAATAACTGAATGACCACAGGTTAAGTACCTCAAAGGGTTCCAATTAACTACACGCTTGAATAATAATTGACTGAAATCGGTTCGTTTGAAAATTCGACCTTCCATTTAAGTATCTAGATAACCTGTTAATGTTGATAAACTTTGATTTTGCTTCGAGACTTAATTCTGCAAGAATGTGTCTAAAAATCTTATAAAAACTAGGCGCATGTCTGATTTCAGTCGATCTGGATAACTTGAATATGTGTTAACTCCAGGTAGCTGGTAAAAATAGCGACCCATTTTGCTTTTCAATTTTTCGTGATTGTTTCCTTGGACGCCCTCTGTCGTCTCCATGTGATACCAATTAATCTGTAATTTAGATATGAAGCTTTGTTTAAATCGAGGAAATCCTACTTGTTTTTTACTTTGTGATTTTCAGTGTTTCCCCTACTCACTCAATCCACTGAAGTAATGTGAATTTGCATTGTTTCGATCACATACCTTTGCCCACTGGCAAACTTTGGCTAAAGTTATGGAAAGACTTCATCGATCGTCTAGATCATCTTTCGTCGCAATCTTTTCATTGAGATTTTTGATAATTCCGTGATGAATATTTGTCTGTGCTTCATGTAGTCATGTAGATACTCTAGCGTGTCACGTTTACTAGCGAGACATCGCGTGACTGCTAAGAGCGTGACGATCTTGTCTCCATATAATCCTTAGAATTCATGTACATGCAATCATGCAAGGTGCTTTTATAATGATTTACAGACCTAATAAAATGTATCGTATTGCGAAATATTAACATGAACAATGTTGGGCTACTCCGGGACCTAAAACGTCGATGGGACGTAAGACAACTATGAGCGATTTAAGGCGTATTTGTGCGCTTTAAGGCGACTTTGTGCGCTTTAAGGCGACTTTGTGCGACTTAAGGCGACTTTAGGGCCGGAGTAGGCCTAGGGATCGAGGGTTCTGGAGGCGTATTTGAGTCATGGCGACTTAAGCAAAAATTGTCCAAAACGTCGATGGGACTTTGTGCGATTTGAGGCGACTTTGTGCGACTTAAGACGACTTTAGGGCCTGGGATAGGCCCAATGTGGCCTATCTACTGCCTTCGCAAATGGCAGTGGGTGGAGAGCGCTGCCCCTCCCCCCTCCCCCCTTCCCCCTTTGGTGTTGAATAGGGTAGAAGAATGATTTGGAATTATTCGTACCTGCAAGGCCCGTTTTTATTCATGTTATTTCTATTGAACTTTTTTTTTCTAGTTCGATTGATGGATCGCTAAGTATATGCCATCTAGCAGAGCTTGATGGCGAGACGCTCTACCTGTACGGACCAGGATCGCTGGACGCACTGGATAGGAATTGGGGAACACAGGCTGTGAATGGTGTCTCTGTCATCTCGATAAAGTTTATCGACTATGACAGTATTGTGCCACACTTTCATAAAATTTGCGCTCGATTTCCCGCTCTAGTTGTGAGTATTTTATTTATCGTGACTTTCCCTTTATGGATATAGTAATAATTAGTAAATAACATCAACAATCGTTTCCGAGGTTTGGTAACTGGGTCCCTTCGTGCATTGTACAAAATCGGAAAAGCTGATTGGCTCATCAGCATGCTGTTATGGTCTCTAACGCATGATTTTCATGGCTATCGTCTCATGCAATATTCGAATTCCTCGTTTAATCTAACAATACGTGTAAATCACTTACAACAGTATTCGTGCAGTGTACAAAATCCTAGAAGCTGATTGGCTCATCAGCGTGCTGTTATGCTGTATAATGCATGATTTTCATGTTTTGCCAGTAAACCACTTAACACGAGCCTCGAATACTTTGAAGTGTCAAAAGATTATATAAGTATCATTTCATTAAAAGTTCCATTGCATCTTCAGGGATTAATATTCACGGAAACAAGTATTCACAGTCTACAGCAGATTAATGCTTTATCTACTCTACGTAAACTCGATACCTTAACAATCAACTATGAGGGCAATCCTGTTACTAACTACACACTATGGAAACCATATACACTGTTTAGATTGTCACATTTCTCACTGAGGAAGATAAATGATGTCGAGGTAAAACCTTTCGTGCCTTCCTTTGATTTGTTATCTTGTATTGTTTAGATTATGTGATCTTGAGCTCTTTGGCGCTGAAATGCATTTGTGTGAACAACTTGATTATGTACTTGTCGGTGTATTTGTGGGACACTTCGGCAAAATGTACTACGCATGCGTGTCTTATGAAACTCTTCCCGAATGAAATGAAATGAAGTTAAGGACTTTGTAATACATTTCCTGCCTTTTTCACCTAGTACTTTTCTAAAAATTCTAAAAATTTTGCTTCTTGTACACGCGTTAGTCCGAGAAATCTCGCGCATGCGCAGTCCTTTTGCCGCGGTGTCTACTTGTGGACGTCGGCGATGATGATGATGATGGTGGTGGTAGTAGTGTTTTTTGTTCTTAGTTTCTTATATATATTGCAAAATTTGGCATCTGGCTGCCATGTATGTATTGGCTGAAAGTATTGATGATGGATGTGGAGATGTTTTTGGTGGTGGTAGTAACTGTTATGTCAGATGTTGTTGTTGTAAGTCACTAGATTTGTTAGGTTTTCATTGATGATTTTCTTAGTTTCAGTTTATAGGGAATATTCTCTTCAAATTTCCTGTTACTGTTTCTCTATACAGGTTACAGCAGAAGATACTGTAATAGCAGAGAAATTATTTGGTAATCTAGCCCATGTAACTACATCGCAGCTACCCCAATCAAGACTGCTCACTCTGTTAGGCGACTCTAGGTAATATACTGTAGAGAAATTGCTATTTCTTACTCGGGGATATTGAAATAGTGGAGGAGAAACTTTGTTGGTCAGTATCATTCAACTCTCATCCATGTAGCTCAGTGTAGATTTAAATTCCTGAAGGAGTAATGTTTTAGGGACGGGCTAGAAGATATGGCATCTGCCAAATTGCCCACTTTTGGTTAAAGGGGCACGGACGTTGAAATAATCTCTAAACATTTTCCAATTTAGCACGGACACAGTTTAAAATTCCCTCAAACCTGCTCTCAATTGTTTCTTTTTTTGTTTTTAGGAGAAAGAACAACGATGATAAATCAAAGAAGACAGAAGGAAAACATGAGCGGTACTGTTTTATTCTTTTCCCCTCCAACCTGTATTTTTCATTTTTTTATTCCATTTTCCTCAACTATTTGAAATTACTCATTCCATTTCACGCACGCGCACTGCAAGCTTGCTTTCCAAAAACTTCATTAGTTTGTTTTCTCCTTCTTACTAATTCTAACTTGATTTCTCAGGACTTCATCGACCGAGTCTGTTGGTCGAGCAGGACTACAGTACTGGCCTGCAAACTTTAATTCCAAGAAAACTGAGGTAAAACATGAAACATTTTGTGACCTGCTGTTGTATTTGCTTACAGTGCGGTCATTCTACAATTACTCCCCTCCCTCCACCCCTCAGGTATTCGGTGCTGGCCTGCAAGCTGCAGTGCAGCGGTCGTTTATAAACGTTTTGCTAAGGATTTCTTTTTTACCATAAAAGAAGTACAGGGGCCGGTTGTTCGAAAGACGATCGATTAGCGTTAGCCCAGGATTAAATCTAAAGAAGCCATTCATTTTAACCCAGGATTAACGTTAACCGCCTTTCGAACAACCGGGCCCAGGAGCACAACTTTTACAGCTCAAACCCCAAAAGTATGACCAGCTATAATGTATTCACATTCTTTTGAAAGGGCAATCATCCAATCAGCATTGGATTCTCTAATTTGTCATCTTATCTCTTATATGAACGCTAACTGGAGGTTGGCGAGACAAAAGTATGCGAATACATTAACCATTAACACTGGTCCGACAGTTTTGAGCTTTGCACTGAAAAACAAACGGGAAGGAAGAATTACAATTGCGACAACTATTAATTTTTTTGGTCAAAGAATGTAATGTTTCTGTGTTTTTCCCTAGGAAGCAGAAATGAGAAAGACGTTTTCTCAGAACTTCATCAAAGAAGTAGAACAAGAAGGACTGTTACTTGAACGCAAACGAAAAAAGCTTGACTCGTTTTTACCAAGCTTTTTCAGCGATCTCATCAAAAAGTCGGTACAAGAAATGGTGAACCTGGATGACTTGATGTTAAATTCCCTTGAGCAACTGCGCCATAGGAAGTAAGATGATCCGTGAAGCAAAGAGTTCATATCCCGCGGACAAATCTTTTGAGCATTCCATTGTTTCAATGGCAAAATCGCGCTGGCCAATCTCCATCGAAGCCCAGGGTTATCCAGACCTATCAACTCACTCTTAAGATGAGTTCGTCTCGAAAATGCGTTCAATAATGTCTGGAATTTTTTGCTAATGAAGGCTGGACTTCTTTCAGGTTGACTACTATTTACAATTTACTAGAGTCACTAGATGCACTCTGATCCACTTAAGCTTTTATCATGGTGAGGATTTTTGAGATATCAAGGAAGATAATGCTTAACCTTAAGGAGATAAGTGGTCGATGGAAATCTCTTTTACAGAAAGTCTTAAAATAGATACTATTGGATAACTAATCGACGATTCTCCATACTTTTGCAAATAATCATTTGACAAGCACGTTCCCGCCATTTTGACAGGTCGTGTTGAAAGTTGAATGATTACATTAAAGGGAAAATGATTTACATTCCATCTAGATCCTGGAAACCCCTAAGGCCTAGTTCAGACGTCGTACTTTCCATATGCCGTACTTAATTCAGATTGTATTCTAAACCATATTATTTGATTGGCATGGTGTGCTGAGTTCCTAGGCCATTGTAAATGAACCAGCAGCTCTAAATTGAGTCAGACGCCGAAATTTCCTTGTATTACACTGGTGGTGTCCACTGGTGGTGTCCACTGGTGGTATTCATCGGTGGTGTCCATAGGTGGTTTCCACTGGTGGTATTCATCGGTGGTGTCCACTGGTAGTGTCCATTGGTGATGTCCTTTAGTGGTGTCTATTGTTGGTGTCCACTTGTGGTGTCCATTGGCTGTGTCCATTGGCTGTGTCCACTGGTAATGTCCATTGGCTGTGTCCATTGGCTGTGTCCACTGGTGGTGTCCATTGGTGGTGTACATTGGTGGTGTACATTGGTGGTGTCCATCGGTGGTGTCCATCGGTGGTGTCCACTGGTGGTGTCCACTGGTAGTGTCCATTGGTGATGTCCTTTAGTGGTGTCCATTGGCTGTGTCCACTGGTGGTGTCCATTGGCTGTGTCCATTGGCTGTGTCCACTGGTAGTGTCCATTGGCTGTGTCCATTGGCTGTGTCCACTGGTGGTGTCCATTGGCTGTGTCCATTGGCTGTGTCCACTGGTGGTGTCCATTGGCTGTGTCCATTGGCTGTGTCCACTGGTGGTGTCCATCGGTGGTGTCCATTGGTGGTGCCCACTGGTGGTGTCCACTGGTAGTGTCCATTGGTGATGTCCTTTAGTGGTGTCCATTGGCTGTGTCCACTGGTGGTGTCCATTGGCTGTGTCCATTGGCTGTGTCCACTGGTGGTGTCCATTGGTGGTGTCCATTGGTGGTGTCCACTGGCTGGTACGGCGTCTAAACTAGGCCTTAGTATCAAATGATCACCCTGGTTTGCTTCGCTCTTTAAAAAAAGTGTATGAATTTATTTATATTTTGTGAGAAATATATCGTATAAAATCGCAGCAAGTGCACACATGTCAATAAAAAAATATTTGAGGATATTTTACCAAGTGATTTTTAACGCTGTAACGACACATTAACATTTTGCTGCATGAGTCAACTTTTAATAGAAGACACAACGTATTATCCTTCATAGACCGTCACTTCAGATCAAGTTCTACTTTATAGATACAAAGCAGGACAGGTGGATATTTTCCGAAACTGGGACAGGATTCACACAATCATGAAAAAGTCATGTAAAGTCCTGGAATTTAAATTCCAGGCCTGGAAAGGTCATGCACGGGATATGTGAAGAAATATTAAGGTCATTGGAACGACATGGAATTTCATATTTTGTCCAAAAATGTTTAGAAATGAGGACATTTTGACATTTTCTTTTGAGCATGAAAATATCTGGCTTGTTGGTGTGTAACAACTGTCGATTTTGAGATCATGGAATATGGATCAAAAGTCATGAAACTGCTGCGTTTTGCGTGAATACTGAGACCCACATGTGATGTGTAATTGGATCTTTTGTAATTTGGGGAGCGTTTGGAAGAAGTAGAAGGAAACTTTATTTAAGCAGGGTACCCATGGTCATTCAGCTACATATAGCTGGTATCCAGAGGGGCCCTGTAAATCATCATTTCATCTATATTGCAGCCTAATTGCTGTAATACAAAGATGGGGCTCAACATGGTCAGGTTAATTGAAGACTTGTAAATGGCGCACTATGCTGCACCCAGACAACCGGCCATGTCGGACCATGGTGCACAGCTCAAGATTGAAGGAGGGAGGAAAACCGGAGTACCTGGAGAAAAGCCCTCGTGGCAAGGAAGAGACCAACTAACTTATGGTCGAGAGCCCTAACCGGGACTCGAACCCGGACCATAGAGGCTGAACTGGAGGTGAGCGGTGAACCAAATGTATTGATGTGAATGAATAAAAATTTGGCTCGCCATTGATGTGTGATTGTGCTAAACTTTTCTGCGAGATACCCCCTGCCCATTGCTATCCTGATCAGTTGTAATGTACTTCTAATTGCACCCCTCTTGAACTTGCACACGTGCAGTCGTGATAACAGAGCAACCTTTCAAGTAGGTGATTAAGTTCATGCATGGGTCTGAAAAAGCTAATGACCTTGTAACTCTCTCATCAAAGCTCTATGGGTTTCATCGATCTCCTCTGCTGTGGACAATTTCGTCGGAAAAACCCGATAACTTTACGGGCCCATTACCTTACGGGAAAATTACGGGAGTGCGCGAATACCCGCAAACGTCCCACTTGTCTGTAAAATCATAGAAATGGAATTCAACAATGTGCGTTTCGAAAACTCTATCGGATAAGATATCGGGTCTAGAGAAATGAGTACTTCCGTGATTTATCCTCATTTAGTATCTTGTAAATCACACACTCGTCAAACTTTTAAGGGATAGTTGAATTGACTTTTAAACTCATTGACTTATTAATGGCAGTTCATTTTCGAACGGAAATGAAAGGCAACTGGAAGTTTTAGGTAGGCTCAGATTTCAGCCGTCAGGGATTCGTGCGCCCGCGATACTCATCCCCGCTGAAATCTGAGCCTAAGTTTTAGGGTGATTAATCGAGGATCTTTCCATGGATTGCGTGCTAAAGTCATTTTTACAAGCCATTTTATTGCACGGCATCCCTAAATCTTGGCACGTGGACCGACTATTTGGGGAACGGCACACCTGTTAGAACAACAAATTTTCTGATCACACGCCAAAACCGCGTGCCCAGAATTCAGGGTCACCTATACCCCTTTGCAAAATGAAATCACGAAAAAATATTTGGTCTTTTCACGCATCAATCAAAAAATCTCTTTCATGTTCACATAAAGTCAAAATTTGCTTTCACGTGGACGCAAAAAGATTTTATACCTTAAATCACGTTAAGGTATAGGAAACCTTGAGAATTGCCATAAAGTTTCATGGTCGTGTAAATCGGGAACAGGTTGCCCTTCAAACACGTTCACACCTAGTATCGATACCAAATCTGTAAAAGTGCTAGACCAGTGTACGTCCTTCCTTGTCATTTGCGGGGACGTGTACTTCCTTCCTTGTTTATTGAAACTCTCCAAAAACATGTTAACACCGAGTATCGATATTTCGATGGCTTTCATGACGGGCTGATCAAGTTATTTTTAGTCTTGAAATAAAGCCAAACTACCTACCAGACAGGAGGAACACTAGGCGCGTTCTTCTTCTCAGGAATAAACGGTTTTTGTTCGTAAAAAATATTTTTAAAAACTGATGTGCGTAAACTAGTACTTTGGGTACATTTCCAAACTGAGTACCGTTAGATGTACCGATAGACTTCCTGGGGTTTTTCTCGTCGAATTTGAGCTGCAAAGCGGCGAGTGAGCTGCAGCAGTAAGGCGGGAAAGCTTTCTAGTTGCTTCGCAGCCTACTGTTAATGGTCGTTAATTTGCCGCTTTGGCAGCTCAAAATTCGAGGAGGAAAAAGAAGAACGAAGTTTTGGGCGAGGCGATGTGAGACGTCAGTAAGGAACTAATGAAGTGTGAATGTTCAATTCAGGATAAGGAGTTGACCACACCGCTTCCGGACTTTACCCGTTGTTTCAGCTCATTTAATATTCCAAACCCATTTGATTGATATCTTTGTTGTTACTGTTGTGATTTATTTGAAAAATATATATTTAGAATAGGACGAAGACCTTTTTAGGTGTTATCTCTTGAAGGTTATTTTACTATGAAACAAATTATCCAAAGGGCAAATGAAATCATCTATTGGAATCATTGTCACAAATCCGTTACAAAACATCCCCCACACAAGGAAAGAGGAGGAATTTGTTGACAGTAAGTATTTGGTCCCATTCCTTGCGTGATCCTGAAATTCTTGACATTTACATCAAACACGGTGCTTGACAATCACCATCGATGAGTTCTGGTACAGTTAAATCCATTTAGCGGTCACTGAAAGCTCTTGGGATGGGCATAGATCAGATTTCATCATAACACATTCTAGGGGTCATCGAGGTTGCGCCTTGTCTACATGATCATCATACTCCACTTTGAATGCCAAGAATTTCGATTTCTTACCGTAGTGATCGAATGACGGACTGAGAGCATTGTGTAGTTCTACCAACATGGCTGCGCTATGAGGATTTGCGGGGTTTTCTCACTTGGCTTTCCCCTCTGCGTGGTGGATCTTCACAGTGGTTGATTTGAATCACGTATATCACCCATCGACCATCGATACTTGAAGTAACGCTCAGTCATTTCATCTCGAGATTCAACTGGTGTTTTAGCACAGTCGTGTTGAATTGTCTTGGAGGATGTCTCCATTGAGATATTTTACGAACAATCTATATTTATTATGGTATTTACTGCTTTTAAGCAAACTTATCGACTTGGCCCACTTCTGCATTTCTCTCAGTACTGAAGTGTATGCCTTTATCTTGAATAGGTTTATGACAAATAGTCTTCTAACTGTGTTGGTGAGTACAGAAACTCATGGAGGATTTTCTAAAGAGGTGAGTGATCATTTGACCACGTGTGGATGGTTTATGGTAGTGTATTCTTATCGCCTGTAGGACTTCAATCATTTTATCAAAGGTAAACTTGTTTCTGTCTGGTGTTTTCAATTACCTCCTGGTGCTTTGCCTTTCATTACGCCAAGTTTGCTGAAAGAAACCTTTCTATCCAAAGAAAAGACAATTGCCACAAAATTTTTGACTTATCTTTTACTCTGATGAATTCAACCGCATAATTTCTGTTGATGGTTTCCGTGTTAAACTTCATGGTTAGGGTTAGATGATAATACTTTTCATAAAATCTACAGATATTACTTGAGACCACTAATTTATTTTCCATTTATTTCAATGATTTGATTGTTTAGTGATTTTTTTGTACATACTAAATAAAGTAACCTTTATCACTGTTTAATTACATGCTAAATACTCCCTCTGCCTAATCGACTCGCAATCCGAGTAGCACGACTGAAACGTTAAACCAATTCTCTGAAATTAAAAACTCTCTATCTAGAGCTACAATTTATACAGATTCATGATCAGGTCCATTCGTTCCTACAGTGCTCAGAGGTCACTGTATTGCACTGATATTTGATTATTCAGCCTGTCTGTAAACCCACCGGGAAAACCACCTAAGAAGATAGCTGAAGAGCTGCTCTTGTCATCTTTTTTAATGAGTGATTTGAAATGCAAGCGTAAATAAACGTTTGTGTTCTCTCAGAACGGGCTCAAGGCGTTACCGAATATCAAGTGGACATTTATCTAAAAGCTCTTTCGTTGTTGACATATGCAGTAGAGTTATTTTTGTATCCGTGTTGTTCTGTCTTGTCTGGAGTAAAAGGAGCAAAGATGGTGATCCTTCTACAACGACCTTCTGTCATTTAACAGCTTTTTGATTCAGCACGTAAACTGAGAGATAGCAGAACTTGTATCAGATGCTTGGCAGTGAGCAAAAATGAACCTGCCTGGCCTCCTAAGTTAACCACAAAATGTTATGGTCAGAAACTTGTTCATCGCTTCCTGAGTCAGGAAAAGATCTGTTTGCTAAATGTATTGATGTTGTTCAGGGATAGTTGTTTTGTCTGATGTATATGTTAATATTGTATGGATGGTTGTTTTTGAGACTGGGAAATAGTTTTGAGAGAATTTGTTGGGAAAAGTTCGAAATATGTAGATCCTTCTTTTCTTTTCTTTTCTTTTCTTTTCTTTTCTTTCTTTCCTTTCCTTTCCTTTCCTTTATTTTTCTTCTTTCTTCTCTTCTCTTCTCTTCTCTTTTCTTTTCTTTTCTTTTTCTCAGGTCATTTTTGTGTTTGCCATCCTGATTCTGTTTATTAACAGTGTAAATTCGAGTCATAAAATCCACTGAGTTTCACTCTGTTTTTTTTCAATATCTGCATAAATTCCTCGATTAAGAAACTTGCGAAACTTTTTTGAGCTTATATTATAATCCAGACAATGTTTTGCTACCTGGACAGTCACTAACGACTGGGCGGAAAAGATTTGAAAACATAAACATAACCAAATCACTTAAAAGTGATTGCGCCAGTAATTATATCAAATCAGGAATAAATCGAGAAACCATGTGTGGGGTCATTCAACTTACAGAATCGAATTTAAGAGAAGAAAAGTGGTCATTTTATCAACAATAGATGTGGCTATATTTATAGGGTTTATCTCCTCGTCTATTTTGCGAAAAGTCGTGACAGGTGATTGTCAATGACCGAGATAACTTATTGTAACGCAGATTACATACTCTTACCTCGAAAGGTAGGGCCATGACATTAGGCGTTTCGTTATTGGACGTAGATTGGCAGCTACCTACTGTTCCACCTGACATTTTTCTTTTCCATTGTCTTCTTTTCTCTACTCTTCCATTTTCTTCTCTTTCATTTCCTTCTCTTCTCTTCTCTTCTCTTCTCTCTTCTCTTCTCTTCTCTTCTCTTCTCTTCTCTTCTCTTCTCTTCTCTTCTCTTCTCTTCTCTTCTCTTCTCTTCTCTTCTCTTCTCTTCTCTTCTCTTCTCTTCTCTTCTCTTCTCTTCTCTTCTCTTCTCTTCTCTTCTCTTTTCTCTTCTCTTTTCTCTTCTCTTCTCTTCTCTTTTCTCTTCTCTTCTCTTCTAACATAAGTTTGGGTGGTTAGTCGTTTTGAGAAAATTAAAATTCACGGCGTACAGTGACGACGATTTCAGGAAAATAGTGATCACGTGATCATTACGGATAAAGTGAATAAATTTCGCGCGCTTTTTCTTTAGAAGTGTTGCTCTAATGATTTTATTAGCATTTCAGAAGGGTTGCGTAATTACAATAATCTAGCAATCTAGTTCACAAGCAGCGCCCACTCTGCTGATCTCCTACGACGTTACATAGAATATAACCTTTCTCCTTTAAAAATAATGTGAAGTTAAAAGGACGTTTAATTTCTCGCATTATCCGTGTTTTCCATTACAATAAGCCGATTGGGATTTTTAGTCGCCAGTAAAATAATGACGGCAGAAAAGATATTCAGAAATGGGCGGAGTCGCTTCAGTACAGTTAGCTCTTTACAAATCAGTATTTGAGCCAATTTCGTATGACTGGGAAAACCGCACGGTCACCGCACGGTACAGTCACGGAAGGAATTTCGAATGTTTTTATAGACATTACGGCACTGACATGGTGACGTTACGGCGCGGTAAGATTCAAACTCCTGCATGCAAAGACCATTCTATATACAGTACATGCCTCTAGGGCATATAGTAAATTAGACTTAATTAATGTCATAGCGAACAGTGTCAAAAACTTAATTAGGCTCTATTATATCTGTTGATATGTATTATTTCTAGTACACCGTCCTAACGACAAAAAAGCGCGCGCATATTTTTTTAAACCCAAAAGTCCTATCCTTTCGGTTATCTACAGTTTGAAGCATGTGGCAGTGCTATTATTCCGTGCTATCGAGCCTTTTTGTTAGTCATATACAAAAACCACTTTAGTAGAAAAGCGCGCTACGACAATAACAATACAATCCGACAAAAACAAAGATCAGACGGAAATTCATTTAAAATCGGCAAACGGGCGGAATCCAACCTGGCACCTGACCTTGTGGACAACGCGGCACAACGTACACGGCCTCTGCGTTTACGGCAGGAATGTCGAATGTTTCATAGACAACACGGTACTGACACGGTCACGGTACGGCGCGGTGCGTTCCACACTCATACGAAAAACAATCTATGTTGAAATACTCTTGAAAATCCTTTGGTTTCTTTTACAGTTTTGATGTTTACTTTGCTTCCATCTGTATAAACATGTACGTTTGATTAGTATACCTGCACATAATCAACCACAAATTACTGCTAATGTATATCAATATGAGTACACCCTAAACGCCTTCAAAAGACGAGATAATTTTCAGTTACGCCTACGTGGCATCCACCCAAACTTCGTTATTACAAATTTAATTAAACTTAATTTTCTAGCAAAACTTTCAACGCTTAACGTGCAGGCTGTGCTCATTATAAAGATGTTTTGAGGATCTTTTCCTTTTTGTTCGTCAGCCACTTTTGTATCATAAGCAGGAGCGCAAGCAACAGACACACTAGGATCTTAAAGCGGATGCTTTTTACTGCACAAAAACTACTAGAATCGTCTAATCAAGGAGGATACATGTACAGAAATATTGCACAGTATTTGCGTCGTGTGTGCGATAAAAGACAAGCACTGCTAATGAGCACGAAATTACTAGGTCTGTGTATGTTGCTGGAGTGTCTTTATGCCTACAGGACGACGGAGTGAGATCCATACGTTAGCACTGATTTTAAGCCAGACATATTTGAAGGGTGGTAGTGTATAAGGTCATGGATGAACTTTAACAAAGGACCTAGTATAACATATTGTCTTGCATTATTTCACCTAATTTTAAACTTATCTTAATCGGTGACAGGGGTTTGACACTAAATGAGTGGCGGGGTTAATTGTGTTTCTAAAAACTCCTAGACATAAACAAATCGTTGACCCTAAGGTTTACTGAGGGGGGAGGAGTGCGCAGGGGCGGATTTAGGGGTGGGCCGACGGGGCCGCGGCCCCACTTTTAAGTGATGCATTTTCTTTCAACCTGGCAAAATAAAGAATCTGGATACAAGGAATTTCAGGCCGTCTCAGGACGAAGTTTTCCGGCTCACCCTTTCTTTGATTCCTGGATCCGCCCCTGGTACGTCTGCGAGGTGGACGAAGGCAAAGTGCATGTTTATCGTGTATCAGCCTTGTCTAAAAAAGTGAAGGTAAACGACCTTTACGTCGGTAACTCGATCCTAGTTACAGTCGGCCTCAGAGTGACTGATAAACGAGAGGCCGACGGTGTGCACTTTACCCCCTCTGTCCATCAGTGCTTCCTTTTATTGGAATTTATAGCTAATTAAAGCTACACAGAATTTAAAGAAGTCGAAACAAGTGTGAGGTCACTGGGAATCAGACATTAAGAAGTGGGTGTCCACGGACACCAAAAGGCAGACAAGAAGTGGGTGTACACCAACTGTGCACGTTGGACAGTGAGCCATAGTCAACAGCTTGAGAGCATTTTACTGCTTCACCACTGGTTATATGATTGTTGATTCATAATTTTTGTTCTTTATTTTTCACAGAAAAGTCACAACTTTGGATACATAGTGGAATTGTTCAGCCGATGTTCAGCACCTTGTGATGGAGGTAAGTTGATGTTTAGCTCATATCATACCCTACACTTACTCTACAGCTAACCTGTAGGCGGGCTCTCTTTCTGGGCCGATTTTGGGTTTGGGGAGGGGAGGGGATTTGGGGTCCCCCCTCCTTCTGCCCCTCCCCTCCCATCTACCCATAACCCAAACCCTCCCAAAAGAGAGTCTGTAGACACAATACCCTACAACCCATTTATTTAGCTCTCATTTCCTTCCAGACTGATTCGGACTAATTAAAAAGAAAAAAGAAAAAAGAAAAAAAAATCTATATTTTAATGAGGGTATAGACATTATTACCGGTGACCCGGTAGTTTACATAGTGGCCCTCAATTAAGAATCCCAACTGGCAAGGAGGCAAACCAGTTGGCTATATTACAAGCATGGCCGAGAAACTGAATTTGAACTAATCCAAATCGGAACAAATTCAGTCTCAGCTAGTGGCCAGAGCGGGAATCGAACTTGGGACCGCCAGATTGCGAGACCAACGCCCTGACCACTCGGCCATGCTGCCTCCTTAAAGATACCCCTTAAAGATACGCTCATTTCACAAAAGACCGGGGTCTTCTCAAAACGCCCACGCGACTAGACCAAACTGGAGTACAGCCACAAAGCAGGCGTTACTGCCGATATTAATGCGCCAGGGTCCAACTCAAACCGGAAAGACATTAATTATCCAGGATTAAATCTATAAAGGAAACGGCTATTCGTTTTAAACTATTAGGACTTTAGTCTGCTGCTGTCTGGTTATGATATAGGAAAGGAATGATGTGTTGGTCAGGTTATCAACCCAATAATGCCTCAATTAATCGTCCTGATTGTTTTCTAGGTAAACAGACAGCCGTTTTCGTATGTTTCGACAAGACAACGTCCTCAAAAGTCAGTCGATCGTATTGTCGACATTTACCGACACCGGAAAAATATGAAAGAGTTTGTAATACCAAACCATGTTTGTACAGGTAAAGCTATTATAATCTTTTCTTCATAAGATTGCAAAATTGCCATGATCTTATTAGATATCGTTAACGTTGCCGATACCGTCCAGCCCTCAAGCCACGCCCATAAGCACTAACGATGTTATAACGCCTATAACGAATACAGCAGAATCTCTTTTCAAATGAGGACAACGGAGGGGCTCACATTTTTAGGTATATAGATGGAATTGTCACTCGGCAACATATTGGATATGTAAGTTTGTGACAACAAGTATGGAATTTTGCTCGGAAGAAATCCGCGCACAGACAGGGTTTGAAACTGTGACCTTCCGAGTACCGGTCAGACGCTCCCCAACTGGGTACTGGGGTTCCTGTGGCGAACAAGGTCGTATGTGTTTACTTGTACTCAGATCGCTTCGGGACGAACGTTGTTCGATTACCCGAGCGGAATGATTCGTGAAGAATTACGATCTGTATTAGTTGTCCGTAGCACTGAAATTATCTGTCAGAAGAGTATTAAATTGACTCAAGGTATAATTCATCTTCTTCTTCTAGATGGAAAAGAGAACAATGGAGTGGTTGTTCCAAGTCTTGTGGTCAAGGAACCAAGAGCAGACGCACCTACTGCGTCGACAGACGTGACAAGAGAGTTTCAGATTGGAAGTGCGCACATTTCAGAGTACCTCAAAAAATGCGAAACTGCGGTATAGCCGACTGTAGACCTGAATTTTCTTTTGGACCTTGGTCAAAGGTATGAATATTCATAATAGCCCTGCATGACGCTCGATTGAATTATTTTAACTGTGTACAAATTAGAAAGGCAAAAGCACAGTTAATAAAAAAAAATCCCATTTTCCATGTGTCTATACTCTAATAGATGCACAGATGACGTCAAAAAGTTGTGAGAACATAATGTTCGCAACGGAGACGAAGTCGAGGGTTAGAGTGAAGGTTGACTCTTTCTGGGCCTCTTTTAGAGCACAAATCAAACGGAAAAAAGGAATCCTTGCCATATTTTTCTTCCAAATATCAGATAGTTTTCAAATGATTTATCGATATGTACCTATCCTCAGTGTTCATCAACATGTGGTACTGGGACTAAGCGACGATCAGTGTCCTGTAAGCAAGAACTTGTCAATGGTACTGTAATAAAACTACGTAAATCCAGTTGTACTGGAATGGTCCCTGCAAAGTCAATCAAGTGTAAACTTCCCACAAGATGTGGTGAGTATGTGGATTGACACAGTGAATTGAATTGGCGTGCGTTTGTACTGTAATAGATGCACAGATGACGTCAGAATGCGGTGAGAACAAAAAAAGGATGCCACGAGACAAAGTCGAACTGTTGTTGTCACCACATTTTGACGTCTTCTGTGCATCTATCTCAGTACAGACCCACGGAAAAATGCAATCTATTTGCTATTTATGATATTTATCGAAACATTTCAATCAATGAGAGCGCACGTAAGATTCTATGACGTCATCTACGCGTGTGTACTGAAATTACACACGGTTCTCGACCAATCAGAGCGCGCGTAATATACCAATTATTATATTAAGACTAATAGTAGATAGTACACAAATATGCAGTGATGCTTATAGACAATATACATAGATTTATTTATATCTCTTACGTTTTAGCGTCAAGATCCAAACGACACGTATCTGGTAAAATATATTTAAATTTCTGTTTAAAATAATAATAATAATGATAATGTCTTTATTGGTATAGCGCTTTTGCATGACCTGTTCGAAGCTGTTCAAATAATAATAATAATAATAATAATATGAATAATAATATGAATAATAATAATGATATGAATAATAATATTTATTTATACACAAATATGCACAATTATGAATCTAATAAGAAAATAATAAATAATCTCTAATCCTAAATTCTAATCCAATATAATAAGTATATGATACTGCTAAAACGATCATAATCCTAAAAACTTATACACCTATTTTAAGAAACGTTGACAGTCGGAAATCTGAATCTGACATCTGAAACTAGCTGCAAATTTTGGTATATACAAAGACGAATGATGCAGTTTGTTATAATAATGGAATATAAGTTATGGTGCTTGAGTAACAGTTGTGTTTAATTTTTTCGCATTTTAGTCGAGGAACACAAAACAGTTTATTTATATTTTGTCTCAGATTAGATTTCCAACATCAACGTTTTTTGAAACAGCTATGTCGTCTTTCATGGTTTGATTCTGATATCGTTAAATTCTTTTCTTGCCGCATTTACATTTGTGTTTCTCTTGCCTTTACTTACTTGTGTCTCATGTAAACAAGGCCTAACCGATTTTTTAATCAGTTATTCAAGGTGACGCACCAATTGACCAGGAAGACGATGAAGGTAAGAAAATCCAGGAAACCAATGTAAGATGGCTAATATTTCTTGACTAATGAATACTTTGGTGATTTTAGGCGCTGAATCTTCTGGTTCTGGTTCTGAAGAAGGTGGCGGTGGTGGAGAAAAAGGTACGAATATCAATTTTGAAGAGAAAACGTGCGTGCGCATTTTTATCAGGCTGGCCATCTCGTAATAAAGAGTCACCAAGGCATGTTATAGATTTTTCAATATAGTTGCAAGAGAACATCAGAAATTGGTGCCGGATTACAAGAGGTGTCCGCTTATGGGTGTTGATCAGGAGAGGGGACCGAGGGTTGTTGTCCACTTATGGAAGTTGTAGGCTTACCTGAGGTGCCTGTTTGTGGAGGTCCGACTGTGTAGATGTTTAGTTATAAAGAAATAATTATATGGTTATTTCATGATGAACTCTTAGGATCGAAAGACTTTTCTTGCAAAGATGTCCATATAATATATACTGGTCTCATTATAAATACAGTCTAGCCTCCGCCAACTGGCACGTCCGCTAAGCAGATAGCCTCATTCCCTCAACCTGAAAAAACTCTACATTTGTAACCTCCTATAAGCGGACACCTTGCAAGCAGACATCAATATCTGTGTCCCGCGTGTGGGAGGTCCGCTTACAAGAGGTTCAGCTGGAATCGGAATAGTGGCGGTTCCACCTTTCATGACGTAGTTCCTCACCAGTTTACTAAAAAGCGCGCTCTCTGAGTTTATTTTCAATGATACCAAATTTTGATTGTTTCTTTTTTCAGCGGGGAGCCCCAAAATCCAGCTTAGTAAACAAAAGTTGTACACCCTTAAAAGACGAGAACCCATTTCCGTAACAGTTGGCTCACGAGTCTTGGCGGTTAAAGGATCTGAGGTCACCGTGACATGTAAAGCCAAAGGGGACCCCCCTCCAACAATCACATGGTCAAGAGATGGATATGAAGTGACAGAATATTTTGAAGACGATGTTGGCATTGATGAAAATGGAGATCTGAAAATTAGAAAGACTGATCGGTTTAATGAAGGGGTTTATGTGTGTAAAGCTCGTAACCAAGTCGGTGTTTCGTCGGCGACGTTTACTCTTACAATATTGCGTAAGTGTTTGGACTTTACTTGCCAGAAAGATTTTTATGGATCATTTCCTTCCTAAATATATTTACTCGGGATACGCACGTGCTGCAGGCGTTCGGCTCAGTGCATTAAAATGGAATGGAAACACAGGTTGGAGTAAAATGGCCGAGGGCCGCACCCGAAACCATGTTTTAAGAAAATGGGCAGGGCTTTAGAATTTATTCTTCAAAATCATATTGTGAACTGAAAAGCTTCAATACCCTTTACCTCAAGCAGAACCCTATCGCTAGTGCTTATCGTTAACTCTGTTTTCTCTGGGACTACGAGGGTCTCTTCATGGTGGGGTACGTGAAAAAAGGTGTGGATTCATTTTAGGTCAATTTCGGAAAAAAGGGGCGAATACTGTACTTACTCTACTATCTTGGAAGAAAGGAAGGAGAGACGCGTTTGCAGTGAACAGTTGTTTATTGATCTTTTTACGTCTCCTTTTTTCCAATCTCATTAGTTGCCAACAAACCTAACATCCTCTCAGAAGAAACGAAAGTATCATTTGGTCCAGGAGAAACCAACGTGGAAGTTACAGTTGGAGGAACTGTTTCAGTGTACACAGGCACAACCCTGAAGATTAAATGTCCAGTTCTTGGTAAACCAACTCCAACTATTTACTGGCTTGGAAATGGTCGACCGATAGCTGTAGGGAAAGCACAGACTATTGGAAATAACTTAGTGATTAGAAACATTGATAAGATTTACGCTTTGAAGTATTCTTGTCATGCCAGGAATCGTTTTGGGAGGGCAAACGCAGTTACTGTGGTTAAGGTGTTAGGTGAGTTAAACTGTTTCAGTTTTTGGGATCTCCTATGTTGTCCTTTATCGTCCTTTATTAGGATTTGTAAATTGAGCTGAAAAGCCCTGTTGAGGGAGTCTCAATCATGTATGTATTAAAAAAATCGTGTCATCATCATCATCACCATCATCATCATCATCATCATCATCATCATCATCATCATCAGTATTACTGTATTACCACTGTCTTCTCCAGCAACTTACCCTCATTAAAGCGACCTTATTTTACACTATAATAATAACTGTTTATTCAAGTGTCCATGTCTTCTAGCGTTTGCGCACTAATTGGGGAACACTATACTCTCACAGTCACTACGGACCTCTACATTAAGATTTTTCATCCATCGCTCAACTCACATGTTGATTTTTACTAAGGAGTTAAAATCGGAGAACCCGGAGAAAAACCCTCGTAACATGAGAACAACACATCAAACAAACTTACTTCACATATGATCCGAGCGCTCGAGCTGGGCCTCGAACGCGGACCACAGCAGCGAAAGGCCGGCGCACTAACCGCTCGGTCAACCATACCACCCTACTCGGCAACTCGTTACAGTCACCTTCAAAAGTTACTGATAACCTGAGCAAGTGTAACTATTTGTTGGTTAAGCCTTGGGCAACGTCTATAAAACGTTAACAAGTGTAATTCACAACTGTATAGCGATTGTTTTAATTT
Source organism: Telmatactis stephensoni (assembly GCA_029948255.1). Taxonomy (NCBI): domain Eukaryota; kingdom Metazoa; phylum Cnidaria; class Anthozoa; order Actiniaria; family Isophelliidae; genus Telmatactis; species Telmatactis stephensoni. The sequence goes on from JALIZF010001926.1 coordinate 937,804, forward strand.
GACAGCTAAAACAATAGCTACATTTGAAAATTACATGTGCAGCAGGTTTACTGAATTCACCCCTGGTTCACGAGCGACGAAAATGCAAACGCCAATGCGAATCCAATGCGAAGTTGAAATAAGGGTGTGCACTAACCAGTTAAGCCACATTTGCTCCATGTGTCTGTGATATATCATCATAATATTTTTTTCTCGTTCTCTTCCAAAGCTCTCGTGCCTCCAAAGATAGCAGCAGAAATCAAATCCATCGATACACCGCAAAGCTCTAGCCCCATCACAATAACAGTTGGAACAAACATCACTGTTGTAGCTGGAGTAACTTTAACCATTCGGTGTCCAGTCGAAACAAAGCCAATACCTTCCGTATCATGGACTGCTCTTAATCTAGCTATTACTGGACCGTTAGGACCAGTTACACTAGCTAATGATAAATCCCAGATGGTCGTCAAGAACATGAAGATGGCGTATACTGGGTTGTATGGGTGTTCTGCTGAGAATGCTGCAGGCAAGGACAGTCAATTCTCTTACATCAGAGTCGTAGGTACGTATTTATATCAAAAATACCAAAACTAATAAATTTACTAGCGAACAAAGTAGGGAAAGTGCTTGCCCTTTAAGGCAAACCGGAGGAACTCGAGACTGTTTACGATAGAGACACGGCAGAAGGTTGTCCCTTCGACAGGCAGCATGATGTAAATTAATGTGAGGCACGAATTCAGGTCTGAGGTCTCGGCGACCAAATTAAATTCGCAGTGATCTCTCTGAAGAGGTTCCTGAACAGAATATGCCAAGTTTTCGGTATGCCGATACGATCTGTCCCTCGGCGATCTTCAATTTTCTGTTTTTAATTTCCCTATTGTCTTAGTATAAGATAATTTTTGCATTTGTTGTTGATGTTGTTATTGTTGTTGATGTTGTTATTGTCGTTGTTGTTGTTGTTGTTCTTCTTTTTTTTCTTCTTCTTCTTCATTTACAAATAAGAATTGTTGTTTTGTCGCACAATCTGGAATACTAACTTCTGTATCTACATCACTGTTAACTAGCTCCTTCCAAACCAACTATCCAAAGCAGACAAGGGTTCCGCTCATCTCTTGAGAAAGATCAACCATTAATTGTAACCATTGGACAACAAGCCACAGGTCTTGCAGGAATTGTTGTTAAGATTATCTGCCCTTTCAAGGGTCTTCCAACACCGAAGATTTCTTGGGAAATCAATGGAAAATCCCTTGGTAAAGACGATCAACGTTACACTATGGTTGGCAATATGTTGGCCATTAAAAAGCTCTCAAAGTCTGAGAACGGACAAGTGGTTTGTGCTGCTCAGAATCAAGTTGGCAAAGCAACAAGCAGCTCTCAAGTAAACGTAATTAGTAAGTTTTTGTGTTGTTTTAATGTTGTCGTGTAAAATGATAATGATGTCGATTAAGACTGCAGGGTATTGTTCATTTTTATACAATGCAATAACCATCAGATAACGCCGATTCCTACTCGCTGAAAGACGCGTATACGACGCACAAGTGCGTTTGTTATTTCTTCAACACTGACCAAAAATCCGAAAAGTGCACGCGCGTGCAGAATTAAGAGTATACGTATCTTTCGGCCAATGAGAGCGCGCGTTATATGAAGGTTATTTCATAATTCCGTATGAAAAATTAAAACATTTTTACGCTTGTGAATTAATTTGCTTTTAGCTGGACAAAAACCCAAAATTGCATCCAAGAAGGGTCGTGTTACGGGCATACAAGGGGTCGAGGAAGCCAGCATTACTATTGGTCAAGACCTTCGTGTCGTGGAAGGACTCATATTCAGAGTTCAGTGTCCAGTAACAGGTTTCCCAAACCCAAGAGTCATGTGGTCGCGTAATGATAACGACGTCCAATCATCGGAGAGAATCTTGATTGACAAGAATAACAATGATTTAATTATTAATGGCATTCAAAAAGAAGACACAGGGCAGTATATGTGTACTGCTGTGAATCCCTTGGGCGAGGCACGACAATCTTCCTACGTTAGTATTATTGGTAAGTTAAGCATATGTGGTGTTCCCCAAGACTCTATCCTTGGGCCCATTATTATGTTATAAATTACAGCCGATTTCGTATGAATAGGTTAATAGTTAACGTTGGTAGTTCCTGTAGCATGAAGCTGGTCTTCTATGGAGGAAGCCGACGTTGCACTGTTTATTCCTATTTCCATCATTGCTCTGTTTTAAGAATATTTAAAGTTTTAATTAAAGCTACGCGGGATGGAAAGAAGTTGAAACGAATGTGAGTGGACATGGGTTGAACTCGGGTCTCGCTTAAATTTGGTGTAGCTCATTACCCTTCCTTGCAGCACAAGTGCTGAATTATGAAGGGCGTAGCTCAACGTGATAGAGTCGAAAATATACAAGGGCGCTTTCATTGCATTTGATCATATCCACATGGAAAATGCGCGTTATAAGTAATAAATATTATTATTATTATTATTACATGTGAAGCCCTGTCCGGTAATTAATCGAACCTGGGACCACAGAGGTGACAGACCAGCACTCTCACTGTTCGGTCACCCTTGCTTAAAAGACTGCGCACTAACCAACTAAGAGACTCTTGTCACACCCGTTCAATCTTGATCTTTTTGAAAATCTCCAAAGATGAAATTAAAACTTCTGCGTCAAGTTGCTTAAAATAACCATACAATTTTTCTCTCTCTCTACAGACGAGAAAAGCGTTACCATCGAGTTTAGCAATGCCAAGGTCGACACTACAAAAAGTCTCAAACCTGTTACCATAACAATAGGTGACACCTTAACGGTATTATCAGGCACTGACGTCACCATTAAATGCCCCGTCAAGGGAATCCCCTTACCATACGTGTTATGGCGACGAAAAGGAGTACGCATCGAGTCTGGAGACAGGAAAGGTCAATATAGAATTCTTAGTGGTAACACAGAGTTGAAGATATTTCAAGTGGATAACGAAGTTGCTGGGTCATACGAGTGTATAGCGACAAACCTGGGCGGTGCTGATAGGGTTGCGTCGACTATCACTGTTGTTGGTAAGTCGAGTTATCTATCTGAATTATGAGAACCATTACGCGCCTAAGAACCTTGAAGCTCCCAGTTCAGTAGCGTAACTATTGTTTTGCCGCCAAAGACAAACATTACAGTACTGCCAATCGTTTATCACCTTTTCGACGATGTGCCAATGTCGGATTTTCGAGGCCGTCCAGAAGTCGGTTTTTCGACGGTTTAGCAAACAGATTAGAAAGATTTAGCAACGTGACGGGAAAGTTAAGGGGACTCATGCGCGCGCTGACGAATTACGTTCCAATGGATGTTAATGTCACCGGCGTAAAGAAGTGAACGCGAAACAAGTGAAATGGCGTCCTGAACGCGGCGTCGCAACATCGTCATGCAATAGCCTGTGAATAATTGTGAGACCTGTGAATAATTGTGCTAGGTGTTAAAAAAGGTATCTATCATTGCAAGCTCACCGTTCGTCTCGCTTCGATGCAAAGGTACGGCTACCTTTCAAGATGGTGCAGGGAACTGTGAAGGGGACTATTAATGAATATAATGTTTTCGTAATCTCATGTCCTATTCTTGCGTCGCGTTTACTAAATTGACTCTTAAAAAGGTTTGGCATCCCATCGTTCTATTCTAATGATGCGCAAAATAAATCAACTCATATATTCCCCTTTGCGATTTTCTACAGCATCACTGAAGCCTGTCATTGACGCTGTATCAGCCAGACAAGAGGAACTGGAAGACTTATCAATGGTGAAAGCTACCATCGGCGCTTCTATCATCATGTTAGCTGGAGCTCCCCTCTCTCTTCTCTGCCCCGCCAAGGGTGTGCCACGCCCTACGTTCACGTGGTCTTCTAAGAATAAACCAATCAAAAGTGGGGATAGGTTCACAGTGGTTGGTAGTACTTTGATAGCGAATCAAACACAACGAAGTGACTCAGGAAGGTTTTTTTGTATAGCAAAAAATGAAGTAGGACAAGAAAGACGTCATTCAGATGTGCAAGTTTTAGGTTAGTGTAAGCCTTCACGGTATCGGTAAATACTATCTAAACTCTACGTATTAGAGGTAATTCAGGTACACGAGAAACGGAAGACGGCAAAGAAGATCACGTGGCCTGTTTTTCTTTTGCGCCTGACGCTGCGCGTTTGGCACTAAAACGTGAGCGTATTACGTCGGCTCGCGACGTTTTACGTATTATGTTACAGACTATTTGATTACGTTTTTATATTTCAGTGCCTATAAGGCCCCAAATCCAAGGTCGCCCACAAAACAAGGAAATCCAAAAACCAGTCCTGCTCTCTACTGTAGTCGGAAGTACAATCCAAATCGTCGAAGGAGGAAGTGTACATCTGAGTTGCAATGCACGAGGTCTTCCTAAACCAAAAATACAATGGAAGTTTGGCGAGATAGTCATGGCAGGCGAAGTCTTAAAGCTTCCTAAATTGAATCCAGGAGATTCTAAGAAATATACTTGTGAGGCTAGTAACTTGGCTGGTGTGGATAGGAGAACTACCACGCTATATGTTATCGGTGAGTACCGTGTGGATCTGTTTGTGTGGATCTATTAGATTGTAAGTTTACAGGGGCGGATCCAGGATTATCTTCAGGAGGGGGTGCACCATCATACAAATTGGAAACTGCTGAGAGAATATTTTGGGAAAATATTGAGAAAAAAGGACTTAAAGTCGTCTCATGAGGGGGTGCGCATCCCCTGCACCCCTCCCCTAAATCCGTCCCTGGTTTACACACAGTTGGAATACGAACAGACAGTGATCATATCAAATGCTCACTAATTTTCCTGACCGGCCGACTATATCTGGAGGAATGATTCCCGTTCATCAGTTGTTGTATGGTTTCTAAAACCAGACCCTTCCTAGTCTGCGTTGCTGGTGCTAAGTGGGAGAGGGAAGGGAGGAGGAGAAGGGGAAAGGATGGGAAAGTAGCGACGCAGGCTAGCCCCTCTCATAAGATGATTGAAGGGTCAGAAATATATAAATAGAGTGTCATGCAACCATTTTTTCTGTGATGATACATTACTGTCATTAATATCCCTGACTAAAATGCACAAAATCACTGTCCATATACTTTCTGATGCGATCATCATCATGCATTAACAACTTGTACTGCACCAACACTACTGTTACATAACATTTCTAGCTCTTAACAATGACACATAATTGAATGAGCTTCTTTCTTTCATTTTTACAGCCATTCGTAAACCTGTCATCATGGCATCCAAAGAAAAAGTGTCAGTATTGGATAGAATCAAGCCTTTAACAGCAACAATGGGTCAATCTGTCACGGTAATCCAAGGTAGTGTCGTGACACTCATCTGTCACGTAACAGGATATCCACGTCCACTCGTCACGTGGACTAAGGAAAGGATAGCGATACAAAACTTAAAGAATAGAAGAGGATATTCAGGAAAACGTCTTAATATGACACATTATATATTGAATATTGACACCAAAGTTAGAACAACAGATTTCACTGGCAAATATGAATGTATTGCCACAAACCTTGGTGGTACGGATGTAGCAACGACCATTCTTGATGTTAAAGGTAAGAGAGATACTGGATGCATTGCATACTACGCATGATGTAGTTTTAAAGTGATACGATCCCGGGGATTAGGTGTGGGAATTGGTGGGGGGGGGGGGGGTTCTTCGATCCCGGGGGTATCCCGGGGGATTGGGGGGGGGGGGGGGGAGACGATATGTGGTTGAGCAAGTATAAATTCACCAATCTTGGTAGCACGGATTTAGCAACGATTTGGTGTTAGAATTTCTAAGGTGGTGTTGGTTATATAAGCTCTTATTCTTTTGACGTGTCATATCTAAACTACCACGATTCTTTTCGAAATTTATTTTCATATTCAAATGTTGAAACTCCTTTGATAACACCACGACAATAATGAAAACTAGCATAAAAAGAAGCTACCGAAAAGGATTCTTGGAGTGTAGGTATGAAACGCCCGAAGAGTAAGGGCTTATTGGAACACTGAGTAGAGAAGATTTCGTATGACTGGGAAAACGGCAAGGACACTGCACGGTACGGTTACGTCAGGATTTTCGAATGCTTTTATAGACGTTACGGCACTGATACGGTTACGGTGCGGCGCGGTAAGTTTCCGGCCACTAAAACGAGAACCGCGGTACGATTACCTTACCTATACAATGTAGCAACGAACGGTGAATAATTACCTATTGATATGCGGTGCACAACAAAGTTAGACAAGACTAAAGTCATGATGCCAAAGTGATGCTAAATATTATTTTGCTTTTCCATAAAGTTCCCTCTCGACCAGCCATCAAGTCGACTGTTGTCACTGGTTCCCTTGGTCTTGTCAAGCAACTCTCAAGCCGTGATCCACTTGCCATTACTATTGGTGATAATGCAGAACTCCTTACAAAAACAGAGCTGACAATCTTGTGTCCTGTTACGGGTCTACCAACGCCTAAAGTCACGTGGTATGCAGGTCGTAGGACAATTAGAGACGGTAGAAAGTACACACTAGGGAGGGGTACGGATTTGATGATTGGTAGCGAGAGATTCCCCACTAGTACTTATGATTCTCTGAGATACTCTTGTCGTGCGAGAAACTATAAGGGACGAGACATTGCTTATTCTTCAGTCCGCTTTATCGGTGAGTATAGGGTATCATTTCTGTAAACCGAACTTTGCTGTCTTTTCAGACATCGTAGTCAAATATCTGCGCGGCATGCTCGAGAATTTGTGGCATGACTTTTTCCGCGCGCCTGCGATGTTTTGCTGCTAGGGGTAGGAAGGTATCCACTTTGAGACCAGTCTACACAAGCAAAGAGACTGATTCAGAGTTTTGAATGTCGACGTCAACGTTTTTGAACGGCTTCGTTTTTGATATCCGTATACTAGCACTGTAGGGCTCCGTTTTGCAGAGGTTCTTCTGGGTGATGCGTTTTCCATGAATACGATGAACGTTTTTGTCTAGTGTGGACGTTAGGCCAAAACGTAAGGCCAAACCGCATCGAAGTGTATGCGTTTCAAACGGAAACGCATTAGTGTTGACGGAGCCTCTGTCACTAGTGGAAGTGTGTCGTGTATCTCGCCACTAGGGATTCTCTGTGATGTCCGCCAGGGTTTTTTTCGGTTACACAGCCGTGAAATGTCATCTCGGCCAAACCCTATATTTAGCGGCTAGTTATCAAAGTCCCGGATCATTGTTATACTGTAAATGTAACCCCCTCTTAAGCGGCTAACCCCTATTGAGCGGCCACCACCTGCCCGTTCCCCGAGGGTGGTCGCTTAATAGGGATTGCACCGCATTTTATCGTCCTTTTCTTTCTACAGAACCAAGAGCCCCTAGAATCCTCTCAGTATCTGGTCAGTTCAACTTCCCTATAAATACAACAGTCAATCTTATCATTGGTAGCAATGTGGCAGCTATTACTGGTAGCATTATTACCCTTGTATGTGACTCTAGTGGGCTTCCTAGTCCAGTACTCACGTGGACAAAAGATGACGTAATCGTGAATGCTAATGGCTCACGTCTAACTATAAATGATGCCAAGGAGACAGATTCTGGGGTTTATGAGTGTACTGCGTCGAACTTGGCTGGATCGCGCACTGTTCAATCTGTTTTAAAAATAGAAGGTAGGTTACCACGAAGTGTGGTGTAACTTATTTTTGTGGTCGATACTTTCACTGTAAAAAGAAGGAGTGTCTATATATAGGAATTATTCTTCAGTGCGTATCTGCTGTGGGCGTCCTGTGGTAAGTATCCGTTCGAGGCTCATGCGGGGAAAATCGAACAACACGAACCTCGATTTGATGCTGTGGACGAATATTACCTATTGTAATGAAATAATGAACTCGTTTGGGAAAGTGGTCGGGAAAGAATAGTCGTCGAAAAAATTTGTAAAGAATGTCGGGAAAAAGTTGAAAGTCAAAACTAGTTTTTTGTTTGTTTGTTGCCATTGTTGTTTTTTTTACAGGGTTTCAACCATTTCCTTAAAGATTTATAAGCTAAACAAGCATGCAGTAGCCATTTTGGGTTAAAGTCCCTATGACGGATAATATTTTATTTTCAAACTCAGTTCTTGATAGAAAGCATAGTAAAGATCTTTTAATCTTGTTTTTCCTCACTCCATATTTTCTGAGATATAAAGGTTTCAAATTTCAAAATGCAAATGTGATGACGTAAGAGGAGTAATCATTTATTATACAAAAACAAGAGAATTTAAATTACTTGTATTTTTCCATTTGTAACTCATTTCCATTGGCAAAGCCTGTTGTTTAGTAAAAAATCTGGCTCTCGAATTGAAGTCCTCTTTTTGTAAAACCCATGAGAAGTTTGCAGTGTTGCCTCCTCTTACGTCATCCAATTTGCATTTTGACATTTGAAACCTTCATGTCTCAGAAAATACGAGGTAAGGAAAACCTGGGTAAAAAGATCTTCACTATGCTCTCTAAAAATAACTAAATTTGAAAATAAAAAATTATGTGTCATAAGGACTTTAACGAAGAACAGACGCTAATGATGGCTGCCGTGACGTCACATGCAACCATCAACAACAAATTCCTAAGATACAGAATAATTGGAACGTTCTGAAACTCAAACTTTCTTTGTGCCTGTCTTTCATGATGATTCTCTTTGTTGCAGACTTTAAAGAGAAGACAGAAAAACCCAAGATTTTCAGGTCCAACGAAAGCCTGATCGCGTCTGAAAACAAACTCTCATTCACTATTGTCATTGGTGGTAATATCACTATCCTTGAAGGCAAAGATCTTATTCTACAATGTCCCACCTTTGGTGTCCCTAAACCCAACATAACATGGTTATTCCACAAGAACCCTATAGTGGAGTCAGATACTCTAATTGTAGACCCCGCTTCGGGTGCGTTAAAGATTATAGAGATGACTAGGGAAGAGACTGGACGATATGAGTGCATCTCTAAGAACGTGGCAGGTCAAGACATTGCTGTAACATATGCTATAGTGGTTGGTAAGTCACACAGTGTACTGTCGTTGTAACGGATACTTGCATAGAGCAATTCCTTTATTGCAATCATATTACTCGGGCTACCTGTGGTACACCGAGTCTAGATCTGCGTTTTGGTCTAGTCCAGTCCCAGACTCTCTTTCTTGCCGCTCCAGGACTCGCGGAGAAAGAGAGTCCAGTATAACTTGCATGCGCATGTCAGCTTAGTGACCACGCGATCATCACATTCATGTGGTGATCGCTTGGTTACAAATCCTAAAGTCATCTAATGATTCAAGATGGCTGAAGAAGAAAGTGTTTTGTATACACGATATCAGTCTCATTTCGGAAAGCCATTTGTTGATTCAGTGAGCTATGCACTTGGAAAAACCAACTATAATCTTTTACCAAAGTTTGAGCAGTTACAGGCCATTTACGGATGGACAGTTGTGAAAGACGTATTTGTGAATTTTTCGATACGCATCACTACCACTGCTACCAAACACTGAAATTTGCATATTGCAAGCTCGCAAAATACTAATTAATCAATTGATTGGCTCATTTTGCACATGCGCATGCAAGTTATACTGGACTCTCTTTCTCCGCGAGTCCTGGAGCGGCAAGAAAGAGAGTCTGGGACTGGACTACGTTTTGGTCGTGAAATGAGCAAGTGTGCAAAAATTACCCAGGTGGCTTTTGTAAGCAAGCTGTTACTCGGGCCTCCTCGTAGCCCGAGTTAACGCTATTATAGAGTCTTGTTATATTTGAAGACTATGGACGCTGTGTAAGGTGTGTGTTGGGGGGGGGGGGGGGAATAATGCAGAAAATGTTATTTGGTAAAGAAGTCATAGTAGGCTAAATTGTCAGCCATTTGCCTGATGCTGGCCGGCTGTCTCACATACACACGACCACTAGATTCAAATATTCTGACCCATGTACAACAATCAACTCACATGTTAAGTTCTTCTGAAGGAGGAAGAGCCAGAGGACAACTTATTGATAAATTTAAAGAGTCGTCTTTTATTGAAAGAGGTTATAGTGGTTTTTATGGCTGCCTGCCATCGCAAAACGTTTCTAAAAGATAAATGTTTGTACTGCATCTTTCCTACCCATAATTCCTTTTCCTTCTTCAAATCTCCCTAATATGGAATATATTTTGTGCCATGTTATTGTATGTAGCTCGCTATATATGGTCTTGGATCGACGCAAAGAATGCTTTTATTATTGATAAGGTATTAAAACGATCATAACATATCTCTTGCTGTTTTAGGTCCCAAGAAACCTACAATCAAAAGTACGCAAAACGTCTACGTTCGTTTAGACCGTCGTAGACGACCAATCAGAATCAACATTGGCGATACCTTGACAACCTTCAAGGGTACCAGGATTACTATCAACTGCCCGTCCACAGGGTTCCCAGATCCACGAGTGCGATGGAATCAAAATGATACTTCTCTGACACCTCAGATTTCGATCTTCTTGAATGGATCCATGTTGATATTGACCAACCCACAAGTGTCAGATACAGGAAAATACACATGTTTAGCCTCAAATCCTGGTGGATCAGAGACCGCCAGCTCAAATATTACCTTCTTGGGTGAGAACTTAAGATATTCATTTGCTTTGGTGGAAGGTTAATGTTGGGCTTTTGTAGCGCGTCAACCGTTTAGGTTTACAGGCAACGACAATGATTATGGTACAATTAAAATCCAAACAGTGAATGTGCAACAAAAGAAATCCAAATAGCCTCTTTTAAAGTGGCATGGGTAGCTGGACCTTAGGGAAAGGGGCCAGCTACGCAGTCTACTTAGGAAGGCAATTCTTCGTGCTTGGAGTTCATGTTCCTTTCTTCTTAGAGTTTGCACAGGACTCCCAAAGGAAAGTAGCCCGTGAAGGAAGTTGCAAGATAACTGTGTTCGGGATCAACCGTATTTAAAGGAAAACTGAACCTCTTTAGAAAGTTTTTCTCTCGAAATACAATTCTGTTTCTAAAAAAGAAGAGAAAAAACCATTGTCGAAAAATGTATCTTACAAAATATCACCGCGAATATCACCAATGAATTGTTTTTTTCTTTCTTTCTCAGAACCCAAGCCCCCCAGCATCTCCACCCAGCCAGAAAACATCGAATACCTTGAGCGTGGAACGGTAACGATACGTATCGGTAGCAACCTGAGAGTCCTTGCAGGAAACACCATCAGAATATTGTGTGATGTCACTGGGGTACCAACGCCCGTCCTGTCGTGGAGAAAAGACCGCAGAAATCTAAGGTTTTCTGGTAAAGTCCTTACAGCGAGGAATATAAGAAGGTGGGATGGCGGGCGTGTCACTTGTGAAGCCAGTAACTACCTTGGTAGAGACAGAGCGTCTTCACAACTTACTGTTATTGGTAGGTATCTTCAAAATTAGGAATTCAGATGATGAACAAAAACTGTGAATGACTTGAACCTGTGTACTCAGCATGCTCATGTTCAATCAAACTTCAAATCAAACATTTCTTAGGTTCTCTTTGAGCTGCGCGCACTACTAGCTCATCCGATGTATGGGCGTTAAATAAGATTCTTGGTAACTTTCAAAAGACGGACGATCAGCGAGCACTGAGCGGACACGCGGTCTGACAATTATGTGGGGCGTCTGTCTGTTCTACTTTTGCAGTTCCCTCCTTTGTTGATTTTCTATGCTTCCATGTATTCTAAAAGAACTTTCAGCGCGCGCGGGTGGAAGTGGGTTGCACTTGAAAAGCAGTTCTAGCAGTGGCCACAAAGCAACACGACATATTACCTGACGCGCGTAATCCCAGTGTCCTTGTTTTGGTCTCCTGCACGGCTTATTAAGTAAGTTCCTTATTATATCATAGTATTTTCTATTTTCTTTTAGTGGGACGACGACCATACATCACATATTATAGAAGACGTGTCACGTCTTTATCGGACATTTCTCGTATTTCATCTTACGTTGGAGCATCCTTCAAACTTCTGGAAAGATCAAATCTCACGATTTCATGCCGTGCCTCAGGGATCCCGAAACCAGTGTACTCTTGGAGTCGAGATAATAAAGTGATTGTAAATAATGAACGGATATCATTTAATAAGTCGACTGGAATTTTACGTTTGAGAAACATTACAGTTGAAGACTCGGGAAACCTCCAGTGTACGGCTACCAACGTTATTGGATCCAATCAGAGTGGTAGTTTGTTACAGGTTGTAGGTATGCGTTCAATAGTGTCGCAGTTGTGCGCGCGCAAAACGAGATAAAGTTTCTGTTTTTATTTCAATGATGGGATTGTTATAGTTTGCGTTCAGGGCGAGAAAATGCTGACTACATTTAAGGACAAATGGAATATATTTGTTTTAATTATGTAATATTTATCTCAATTTAACAACCAATCAGAGCACGCGTAATATTCTGTGACGTCATCCCCGCGTCTGTACTTTAATACCACTCGGTTCTTGACCAATCAGAGAGCGCGTAATATTCTCTGACGTCATCCGTGCGTGTGTACTTTAATAACACTCGGTTCTTGACCAATCCGAGCACGCGTAATCATTAAATGAACAGCTATAGAGTCATAGAGATAGAGATCTTTGTTCTTCAGCCCCTACGAAAGTAAGGTGATGAAACAGCAGTCTTCTGAAAGTTAAGAATGACCTGAGAAGGAACAAAATTGAATACTTTACAGCCTTCCTAGCTACCAATCATTAACCAATCATTTGGCATTGACTTTTTTGTTTGTTTCTAGCCATTAAGAATCCTGTTATTGGCACATCCACAAGATCAATCAACACTACAACAGCTAAGACAGTAGCAGCACAGATTGGCGATAGTATCACTACCTTAGTTAACACAACTATAACAATCAACTGTCCAGTGGTTGGTGGATTTCCAGCTCCCGTGACGTCATGGACGCACAATGGAAAACCCGTCAAGAAAACACGTGTCAGAATTAGAGGCTCTAAATTAACTATTATAAAGCCTAACTTGGACGACGAGGGGGTTTACGCCTGCACTACGAAGAATCCTGGTGGAAGCGTGACTGCAAAATCCAATATTTTATTAGACCGTAAGTTAAATATTGTAACTGATACAGTTCTATTATAGATTTGGTTTGGTTGGATTCCTATACGCCGTGTGGTCACAACACGAATTTGAAATGTCCACTGCACGCACGTACGGAGAATCGAATTGTAAGAGATTTACAAGGCACGTTTTTGTCACGGTTACAGTTTGCGTTACGGCACTAAGCTAAGACGGACTCACGATTACAGCTCAGACATGTCATGGGTAGGTCACTGCACGCACCTCACGGTTTGAGTGCGAATATGACACGTTCATGACACGTTCACAAATTGCTGTACCTCGAATGTAACAGTAATTTTGACAAAAACATGAAGATTCAAACATCACTTTATGCTTCCAGACGGTGAAGATAAGTCTACATAAAAAAAGCGCGCTTCTTTGAAGACATAAATGTTTTTTTTAAATCAATTAACTTAATTTCTCTATGCAACTGTACAAAATTTTTACTGAAGCCGATCATACAAATCCTTGTTGCAGCCGGCAAAGAGCCCTCGATTGCAACCAGTGATGACGTCATCTGGGATCAAACTGGCACCCCACAAATCCTTGCGGCCATAGGAAGTCCTATATCAGTCTTATCGGGAACTGGGTTGAAGCTGTTTTGTCGCTCTAAAGGTCTACCAGCACCCCAAGTGTTTTGGCGAGTAGATGGAAGCATATTATCGTCTGGACCAGGTGTTTTGATTGACAATGTCAATCACGCCATTACAATCAACAAGTTACGAAAAAGGGACTCTAATCGTGTTATCAGTTGTACTGCAAGAAATATCCTGGGGGCTAAAAGGGCTTCTAGTAAACTCACTGTCATGGGTAAGTGATCTTTACTTTTTAACTCGTATAATTGTGTATACGCGAAAAGGAAGAAGGAGTTAACGCATACGTATACTTACGTATACTTACGTTTACTGACGTATACTTGTGTATACGCGAAAAGGAAGAAAAAGTTAACGCGAGGAGCCTGAATAGTACAATGAAGGGAAGTGAGAACATTTGTATATTATGTCTGTACATGTGTAGACCAATTTATGTCTGGTCCACTTTTTGTAATTTATTATATCAGGGCTTCATTTAAACTAGTAAAGCTTAAACTGGATGCCCCCTGTATCAAGATTGACTTAAATAAAAACATAAATAATTAACTAAAACTGCTTCGACTACCTATGATGGCTGATTGGTCATACATGTGGAATATTGGCTTTAAAGTTACACGCGTATGTATGACGGGAGAAAATGCAAATAAAACAAAAGTCTTTTGCAGTATTGTTTCAACTCAGTATTTTCGCCCTACAGATCCAATTGCTCCCAAAATTCTTACATCGAAAGAGCGCTTTGTTCAACTCGATAGCCAAGATCCAGTGTCTTTGCCCATCGGCAGCGTAATCAGAGTATTATCCGGTACCACTGTAACCCTCAAATGTGGAGCACGTGGTCTGCCCAAGCCAGAGATAACCTGGACTCTAGCAAACATCCCTGTGACGTCAGACGGTCAGGTGACTTTTGCTAACGATACGTTGAAGATCAAAAACGCGGTAAAAGAAGATGGAGGGACATACACATGCAAAGCGACCAGCCTTTTTGGGATGGATACCGCTAGTTCTAGGATCATTGTAGAAGGTTGGTTGGTAGTTAGGTCTAACTAATATACATTCTTATTAACAGAAACATTCTCATTAGAGATATTTAAAACGACGTTCGTTTGAGTGTCAACTCGGCGGGCGTAAACTCAACAAGACGGAATATGAACACAATGAATATCTCATCTGGACTGAAAAATCTGTATTTAAGGATGTGTGGACAAATAGTTTATATTGATAACTTTAGATGATTTTCATGTTATTTTTTCTTCCCCTAGATAATTCTATTTCATAACAATTCTATAATTGTTGTTATATTCTAGAGGTTACTGGCCCTTTCATCGCGAAATCTACGAAGGTCTTCAACTTCATGGAAAGTATAAAACCCATCGACATTCAAATCGGTGACAACCTTACCACGCTATCAACCACCAATATAACCATTGACTGCACTGCGACCGGGCTCCCTGTGCCTGTGACGTCATGGACAAAAGATGGAGCCATTATTAATAAAGATCACGTGACAGTTCGTGGTTCTAAGCTAAAGATTACTGGAGCTCGTTTTACTGATGGTGGTGTGTATGCATGTAAAGCAAGAAGCTTGGCTGGGGATACGATTGTCACGTCACATATCACTGTAATTGGTAAGTACATTGCGTGACAGTACTGTGTGACAACTGCAGATAAATGTATTGCGTGATGACATTGCGTGAACTGCAGCGGGTGAGAACAATTGAATGTTACTGCGTGACTTCAGCGGGTGAATATATTGCGTGATGGCACTACGTAACTGTTGCAGGTAAATATATTGCGGGGGCGTATATTGCATGACGGCATTCTGTGACGGCAGCTGGTGAGAAATCTGCGTGACGATACTACTTGACCACAGCGGGTAATTTTTTTGCGTGACAGTGCGGAACTATAACGGCTTCTTTAAAGTGTTACGTAAAGACGTGACGTCTGTGCTGGTCAGACAAAGGGATGGACTGGCACCCTCTTCCCCATCTTTCAGTGATGCGTTCACAACTAAATGAGGATCTCTCGAACACACCAATATTGTCATTGCAAAACAGGATCAGTGTGTAAAATTTAAACAGTCTAGTTCTATATACACCTGTAGAGCAACGAGGAGTGTATATTTTACTACAGTCAATCAGTTTCTCGCTTTCTGATTGGTCGAGAAATGTGATAAATAAGAGTCCATACAAACGATTTGCGTCATCGTTTTTATTTTGCGCGCGCTCGCGTTCGACGAGAAATTACTTTTCCAATTTGTGATAAAAACAAATTTACGATAGCTTTCCGTGGTATGTACTCTTATTTACCAACATTTTACGTCACACATGGTCAAAATGTTATGGACTCACGAGGCGTACTGTAGTGTTAAATTATGCCCTGCTATGTGTGCGGAGTGTGTGGCTATATATAATAATTAGAATAATTCCCAATTTTCTTTTGAAATTGCAGCTGGCCAAAAGCCTATAATATCCAGCAGCGACGAAGTGGAATCATTTCTCAAAGGATTCACCAATCTCACTACAACCATTGGCTCGTCCATCTCCATCCTGTCTGGCTCAGGGCTTAGACTTCTCTGTCCCGTCAAAGGCGTCCCTAAGCCTATAGTAACATGGAGGGTCAATAGTAAATCACGGATCAGCAGAGATCGTATCGCAGTTGATAGGGTACAATACTCGTTGTCCATTACAAGACTTGTCTCCGATGACTATGGCAACTATATTTGTACTGCGAAGAACATTCTTGGTGAAACAAGTTCGTCGAGTGCTGTCAATGTGATTGGTAAGTACGTCGTCCCTGATTTCTTATGATATACATGTGTATAGTTGTCTCAGCGATGACCTACGACCCTAAAGATTGCATGCGGACACACTTGTTTAGAATATGAACTCTAGAGCAATCCGAGACAATCGTACCATGAGTATC
The DNA here is from genome assembly GCA_029948255.1 of Telmatactis stephensoni. NCBI lineage: Eukaryota > Metazoa > Cnidaria > Anthozoa > Actiniaria > Isophelliidae > Telmatactis > Telmatactis stephensoni. The sequence continues at coordinate 954,363 of JALIZF010001926.1, forward strand.
AGAGGCTATTATTTTCTCAGCTGTTCTCGTCATAAAACAACAGAGGAAAATAACAGTCTCTTAATTATGCTCAGGGTAGGACAGTCAAATATTCTTTTAAAATTGCATAAGTTAACACCTATGCCCTTTAGTTTCACCTGATTGTTCTTCCGTGAAGCAGAACTACGGCGCGTGCTCTACTCCCTTCCTATTATCAGTGTCTCCTCCCACGGGTATTTCGATGGACAGGAGGAGTCGATAGTTGTATGAAATCACGGCTGTTGGAAGGGGTGGTCTGACCTTTAATTTCTTTCTCAGAAGGCTGCGCAGTAACCACTACTTCAGGACCGCAATGTGGTTGCTCAACAATTTTAGATCATTATAAAATATTTTAAATATAACGCGCGCGCGGTGATTGGATGACGACCGTGTTTATTTCAAAGAACAGAGACATGACTCGCACAAAAACGTTGAAAATATTTTATAAAAGCAATATAAAACGATCGTCTTTGTCTCTATACAGATATAAGATTCTAGAAAATCTAGAGCAAGAAAACACTCGGTGTTTCTAAACCTGCTTTTCTTGTGCTCTACAGCTCCCATCACAGTACAGAAACTTACGCGCGCATTTAAATATCATTTAATAATAATATCCACGAGCTTACCCATGCATCAATTTGATTTCAGAACCATTTGCTCCTAAAATCGACTCCTCTAAACAATCCATAGTGGTCCTAAAAGTAGACGTTCCTGCTAAAATACGAGTTGGTGCCAAGGTTAGAGTTTTGTCTGGTGTAACGTTGAGTATCGTCTGCAAAGCGGTTGGGCTTCCTTTGCCTCATATCACGTGGACGAAAGATGGGAAACTCTTGAAATCAAAGGGTCACGTGACCGTTGCTGGCGAATCGTTGATGATTGTGAACTCTGGTGTAGAAGACGGCGGCTCGTACGGTTGTAAGGCCTCTAGTCCCATGGGTGAAGATACGGCTTCAACAAAACTAACTGTACAGAGTAAGTTAATGACAAGCAAAAAAGAGCACCATTATTTTGAATTACTGATGATAATGATATATTGTTCGGGATATTGTGAGTTCCCTAGACTGTGTAAAACCATTCTCCACCCTACCCCCTATGGGGAAACCCTACAAGGGGAGGCAAGGCAGTACACCGTCTCGGGGTTTCTTTAGATGTTATTGTTTCAACGAAAAAAAGAGATGCAAACAAAATGACCCCCCTCCCCACCCCCGCATTCTTTTGAAAGAGCAGTCATCCGATTTGCATCCAAGAATTCCTTATCTTATATCTTATCTAAGCACTAACTGGATGGAGGATGGTGAGACAAAATCAGTTTTGAGCTTCGCACTGAAAAGGTGTTTGAATATTATTAATAAGCAAAACTACCAGTAAAGGTCGAAACCCTTGGGGATGAAAGGAGATAATTTCTCAGTTCCCTTTTTCCCCAAACCACTGCGCCATGGACCACAAAGCTACTGATCATATGCAGATCAAGGCCTCACTCTGATTCAATAAAACAAAAGCACCATACAATGAAGTCATTGTCGAGTCAAAGTGAGGTTAGTCGGGCATCTGCATGCTTTTGAGAAGTAGCTTTGTGAAAAGAGTCTATTATGCAGACTAAAGTCTAAAATCCTAACTAATGTTTTCCTTCTTTTCCAGGTGGCAAGAAGGCACGCATAACGACAGCTGGTCGTAAAATGTCTTTCTTAACTGGCCTTGTCAAATCAACATCCTACATTAGTGACAACATTACCATTCTACAAAGTTCTGAGCTTTCTCTTTTATGTCCTACGGAGGGTATCCCTGAACCCAAGGTTTGGTGGCTTGTGAATGGTAAACCTTTCACCGCAAGCAAAAGAATGACTCTTGAAAGAAAAACCAAGACTGTGACAATTAAAGACTTGAAGATTGAAGATTCTGGAATGTTTACTTGTGTAGCAAGAAACGAGAGAGGAGAAGATAGAAAGAATACTTTCTTAAATGTTCTTGGTAAGTGAATATTGGTATTTTATAAGAAAACAATTGATGCATTTAAATTGAAGGACCGCGGTATATATACGAGGATGAAAGTCAGAAAAAGAACTGCCATAAAATTCGATTTAAAAAGCAGATAAATAATTTACGTAGAAGTTGAAAGCATGGAAATAGAATAATGAAAAATGAAGTATACAAAGAAGAAAGAAGAAGGAATATACAAACAAGACAAGTATCGCATTAAGCCCTATTTCCACGACAACCTAATTATGGCACGGCACCCCTAATTCTTGACTTGCGGGCCCATCATGTTCTGGCACAACACCCGTAATTATCGTGTGAACAGAAAATAATAGAAATTTTTTTGTGCCGTGCCCAAAATAATCGGTCCGCGTTCCAAGATTTAAGGCTGCCGTACTATATCATGAGAGGTTGTCGTGTACAAGTTAAAAGTGCTGCAAATTACTCAATAACTAGATTTGTGTCTGTTTTTGTATCTACTCTGCGTTGTCCTTTATGGGCAATCAAGCAGTGCCACTTGCTATCATATATCATGCGAGTAAATCAGGTCTAAATCGCTCTTCCTAAATATTCTTCTTCGTCTACAGTTCCTTTCGGACCGACAATGAAAAAATCCGACAAAAATATCGATGGATTAAAAGAGACCAAACCAATTGAAGTACAAATTGGGGCCAGTGTGACAGCTTTAATTAATGCGACTATAATCATCAAGTGTGAGGTCAGCGGTCTTCCCATACCAAAAGTATTCTGGTCAAAAGATGACGCAAGCATTACGTCAAGAGGTCATGTGACTGTCAGCAAAGATGTGTTAAGGATAGAGAAGGCGTTGCTAAGTGACCAGGGTGTTTATGCATGTACCGCGCATAGCGACGTTGGATCTGTTTCTGGTAGATCTGAGATTACTGTTAAAGGTTAGTTGATTATCTTTGGTTAACCGCAACATCATGGCTACCTTAGCCTTCTGACTAGAAAGGCAACCTCTATGGTACGAGAGAAGTGAAGAAAGATTTATCAATTGGACAACAGAAAACCGCGCGCCCATGGCGTTATAGACGCACGAGAGAAAATATAAAGAACGATTAACAAACGTAAGAGTGGCACGAGGCGTAGCCGAGTGCGACTCTAGTTTGTTAAGAGTCTAAAAACGGAGCCGTGCAGCCCATGCATGGGGAATTAGTTTATAGATTTTTCAGCCAATCAGAGCGCGCGTTATATGTGTCGCCATCTTAAAAACGAACGATTTGAAAAAGACGAAGTTAGTGTGCGCGCAGTGCAGCCCATGGGCAAATAGTTCATAGCTTTCTGGCCAATCAGAGCGCGCGTAAGATTATAGCTATGCTATAAATCTCTCTCTCCTGCTTTAGTGTTTCTCTCTTATTAATGAAAAATGTATAAAGTTTAATCTTGAACCCAAACCATCGAGTCTTTTTTGTGCTATATGTTTGATAGTCTCCTTCGCAGCCGTTTTTAGTGTGGTCACGCCACACGAATCTTCGCGTGGCGTGACGAGACTAAAAACGGCTGCGAAGGAGACTATATATTTGATCAATGTCAATCAAATTTCTACAGAGCCCGTTCCACCAAATATCAAATCCTCCAACAAGACTATTGAGTCTCTAACAAGAAAACCTGTCGGAATTGTGATCGGAGAAACCGTCCGTACATTGACACGTATTGATTTCAACATCACGTGCGAAGTGGAAGGTTTACCTAAACCTGAGGTAATCTGGAAGAAGAATGGTGTGGAGTTACCAGAAGATGGTCGAACGTTTATTAACGGTCCAATTATTTACGTAACTGGGTCATTAACAACTGATACTGGGTACTATGTTTGTGAAGCTAAGAACGTGGCTGGAAAGAAGTTTGCGGTGTCGAAGCTTAATATTCGAGGTAAAGAAATGTTTAGTTTTGCAAATACATAATTCACATGCTTAATTCACTAGTGAAAAGACAAGCACTGCTAATGAGCAGTACATTTCTGAGTCTACGTATGTTGCTTACGCTTATATATGCTTGCGTCGAATTGTGAACCATGCTTAATGCTACTGAGTCTGTAGATAATCCATATGTTTGTGCTTGTGTTCCGCAACTTTTGCTTATTCAACTATAAAATATCGTTTCAGAACCAATCACTCCGCAAATCACTACAATCGACGAACGAAAGCTCTACGATTTGCGTCCCGTTACCATAACAACAGAAGTAGGAACCTTTATCAAAACACTGGAGACTAGTAACATTACACTGACGTGTAGTGCCAGCGGTTTTCCTTCACCTGTAATAAGTTGGAAGAAGGGTGTAACGACACTGGAGGGTCATCAGAACATGACGTATACTATCAGCAATGCCAGGGTGTCAGACAGTGGCATTTACACTTGTACAGCTAGTAATATCAAAGGATTTGACTTTAGGACTTCTAATGTTACAATTGTTGGTGAGTGTAAAGGCTTACAACTTTTGCGTGCGACACGAACAAAAGCTTGTAGGATTTTAAAACATGTTAACCTTTTGTTCTTGTCGCACGCAACAGTTGTAAGCAAGTTGTAGGGTTGTCGTTGTATACGGCAAGTTGTAGACAAAAATTGTATCGTGTAAATTGGCCTTAAAGGATGACATCGTTAGTTAAGGCGTGCGTCACGTGAGCCACACTAAATTAGATCATCACAAGACTTTATTTTGTAATTTGTATCTCGGCACAAGTGAAGTGGGGCGATAACCCTTATAGCTGGGATAGGTGGGATATGAAAGAATACCGCGCGCGCATTTGCGAATAAGTTTCAAACGACTGTTTAACTCGTCGACGTCGTAAATCTAAAGGACGCTGGTGAAAACTGGAGAATAATAATCATGCAGTTTCTAATTGTTATATTTTCCTCACGTCGCGTCTTTTGTTTTCTAAATCTAATCTCGTCGTTTATCTTGTTGGTGAGGTTAGTGATGATTAATGTGACAAAGATGATGGTGATGATTATATCGTTTGTAAAGACCCGCACATCGATGCTTTTGTTCTTCAAATGTTTTCTGCAACATGGCGTACAAAACAGAGTTGCACCGGGTCTTCAACCTTGCACAGTTGCGCGCGCAAGAATTGCAGGTTTAAGGTTGAGAAATTCCTTTGCAGCTTTTTCTTCAACATTGCGCACGACATCGCATAATGGACACATGGTGCAATTCTGTGGTGCGCACAAATTTTACAGAAAAAGTTGCATCGTGTTTTGATATCAGTTTGTAAAGACATCCTTCTTGAAACGATATTGTCTGACTTGGTTCTCTTCTTTGTACAGCTCCCAGTAAACCAGTAATTCAAACAGCACCTAAAGACCTCAGTGTTCTGCGTATTGAGCCAATAAACAACGATGTCGGAAAATCCATCGTGACATTGTCCGGTAACGCAATCAAACTAACCTGTAACGCAACAGGCATCCCCTCACCCTCGTTACAGTGGTATAGGAACAATGTAAAAATTGACAATACGGGCAGTAGTCTCAGTATTAAGTCAGCAAATTTTGGACATTCAGCAATCTACACTTGTGCAGCAGAGAATTTAGCTGGAATGACAAAAGCAAGCACAAACCTCACGATATTGGGTAAGCAATAGCAATAGCTAACATTGGTTTAGAGGAAAGGGTATCCGAAGAATATCTTGTCCCGCAAAAACGCGACGAGTTTTACAAAGGGTGATTACATTATGCGACCGTACGTATATACGGGCTTTTAGTTGTATTCTCCTCGGACGTGGAATTTTGGAGACGTATTGAGAGGAGAGGAATGACGATGTGTCAGGTTTTTGTAAAACTTGTCCAGTTTTTTTTCGGCGCATAGATTCTTGTAGAGTTTCTGATGGTTCACGACCAGGTTTAGACGAATATACCAGAATCCTTTTCGAAAAACTTTTGTTCGGTAATTAAAATTATTGTGTTTGTATTCTCGAAGGAATATAAAATTTGAATATGGAAGGCTCTTGAAAAGGATTCTGGTATAGAGAGGGGACAAAAGCGTCATAATGCTAGGGGCTTATTCCAGTCATATTTATAAATTATATATACTTTTGTTTTTGTTCCAATATTTCAGAGGGAAAACCGCCAACTATCAATGCCGTAAACAAGACCATATCACAAACCAATCAAATAAGATACATCGTTGCTAAGGTCGGAGGTGTCATCAACACGTTGCTTAGTTCCAATGTAGAAATCACGTGCGAGGTCAGTGGTTTCCCCCAACCTAATATCACGTGGTACAAAGGTGACTTCGAAGTGCGCAAAGACCCTAATACTATGATAAACAAGAAAGGGACTTTGATGTTTGTTAGTCTGGCGCTGCGTAAAGCTGGTATATATAAATGTGTTGCTTCTAATTCCCTTGGTTCGACATCAGCATCAACTGTGCTTAATGTAAAAGGTAAGAGATACATATCCTAGTTCCCCCCCCCCCCCCCCCCCCCCGCGTCTCAAAAATTCGACATCTGTATTCAGGCTTATAGACCTGTTGCGTTTTGTACTAAATCGAGAAAGTGAACACCACTTGACTAGAGAAAATGATTGCTGTATAACAAAATAACCCGAAGTTAAAAAAAATTGAAAAAACATTCGTACTGAAAATAAAGAAGCTCTACGTCAAGCATTTTGTGCAATAGACCCAATCGGCTAACGCGTTGCTATGATGTACGTTTCCACCCAATTCAAAACCTCTGGGAATAAGAACTTTTGTTCCATTGCGTTTTCACGTGCTATGCAAATACAAAAGACAAAGAATCTTATTCCCAAAACATTTGAATTGGGTAGAAAACGTACATAGCAACGCGTTAGCCGATTAGGTCTATCAGTGCTATTTCGTCAGAACTTTGAAGCATAGATTGACTCTTTGTTTCTCTTCCAACAGGACTTAAACATCCTTACATAAATAGTAGTCGTGGAGCCATTAAGAGTCTTAAAACAAGGCAGCCTCAACGAATTCACATCGGTCAAGATCTCACTGTCCTCTCGAACGTCAACGTTTCCATTGCTTGTCCCTCGGGTGGAATCCCGATTCCCGAAGTACAGTGGAAGCGAGGAGAATCTTTGCTTGCGTCTGGTGGACGGCTTGGAGTTGGTCTGTTTGAATTGAACATTAAAAACGTTGTGAAGGACGACAGCGGTTTGTATGTTTGTCTTGTGAAGAATGTGATGGGTGAGATAGCACATGCATCGAAACTCACAGTTCTTGGTGAGTATGGTGGTAACAATTTTACTTTTTTCTTTTTCCTATTATTCCTTCTTCCTTTCGTTCCTTTTTTATTTACTTTCTTTCTTTCCTTCTTTTTTTCTTTTTTTCTTTCTTTCTTTCTTTCTTTCTTTTTTCTTTCTTTCTTTCTTTCTTTCTTTCTTTCTTTCTTTCTTTCTTTCTTTCTTGCCCTTCTTTGTTGGTTGTTTTTCATCTCCTTCTCTTCCTTTCTTTTCATATTTATCTATTCCTTCTCTTTATCTCTTCTCTTCCCTTCGCTTTTTCTTTGTCTCTGTTTCTCTTCCCTTCCCTTCCTCTTTTTTGTCTCCTTCTTTGTTGGTTGGTTGGTTTGATTGTTCTTTTTCTTTTTTTTTTCTTTTCCCATTTCTCAACTCCTTGTATATTTCTCTTCCCTTCTCTCCCTCCCTCCCTCCATCTTTCCTTCCTGCTTTGCTTGCTTGCTTCTTTCCCTAATTCCCTACTTTATTTGAATTTGTCACTATTCTTACCATTTGATTTGCATCTTTTTCAAAATCTCAGATCCTAAAAAGCCAGTCATCCATGCGAAATATCAAGAAATCAAGATCATCCAAAGACAACCTGTACAAATCAGCATTCGTTCTAAAGTCACCACAATCCCTGGCAACAAGCTAACGCTGACCTGTAATGTCAGTGGGCTTCCAGACCCCAAGATCACGTGGAAGCGAAACGAACTTATCGCACAAGAAGGGGGATCTTCTTACGTCGTACCAAAGCTTCGAACCTCAGATACTGGAGTTTATACTTGTGTAGCTGGTAACTTGGTTGGGAAAGTATCAGCCACTTCACACGTTATCGTTTTAGGTAAAAAAGAACTTTTAAACGCTAAGCACAACCGCGGGTGACAAAGATGTTTTGTCTGTAGAGGCGCGTAATAAAAGGGAGGATTTTTGGAGGGTAGAACATTCAAAACAAGCTACTGCATCCTCAATGTGAAATAACTGGAAAAAAATATCGAAAGAATAAAGCAAAGGAAAGGTGTAAGAAGAAAGGAAAGAAGGAATAAATGAATGACGGAAAGGAAGGAATGAAGGAAGGGAGAAAGGAGGGAGGGAAGGAGAGAGGGAGGGAGGGACGGAAGACGATTTACAAAGAGAGAAAAAAAGAAACGATGGATGGAAGGCATAGAAGAAATTAAGAAACTGAAGGGGAAAATCAGTCTAAGCTAGCCGAGAATTGATCATAAAAAAGCCGTTCAATGTTCTGTAGATGTTCTACAGGTCTTCTAATTACATTCTGTTTTAATTCATTCAGCCGGAAGCACGCCTGAAATCATTACCAAGAAAACTAACGTTAAAGCCACCAAAGGAGAAAACGAAGTCACTGTAGATATTGGCGGCAACGTGACAACTATCGTGGGGACTGGTGTCGAGATTTCTTGTGACGTCAAGGGAGTACCACACCCATCAATCACGTGGGTGCAGAATGGTTCTCCTATCGAATTTACGTCTGTTCGATTAATGAATAAGAAGACCAAAGCTCTAGTGCTGCTTGGTGTGACATTGGATGACATTGGTTTTTATACTTGTTTTGCTAACAATACATTTGGACATGTGTCAGAAACTACACATATAAATGTATTTGGTAAGCAAATTTTCTCAACATCTCATCCAAAGCACCAGCCTTTTTCAGTAGAGTACTGGGTCCAGTTCCTCGACAGCTGATTAGCGCTAACCCAGGCCAGAGTTAACCTCAAAGAAAACCTTCGATTTTAATCCAGGGTTAGCGCAAATATAATCCGCTTGTTTCTCTTTTCTTTTCTTTTCTTTTCTTTTCTTTTCTTTTCTTTTCTTTTCTTTTCTTTTCTTTTCTTTTCTTTTCTTTTCTTTTCTTTTCTTTTCTTTTCTTTTCTTTTCTTTTCTTTTCTTTTCTTTTCTTTTCTTTTCTTTTCTTTTCTTTTCTTTTCTTTTCTTTTCTTTTCTTTTCTTTTCTTTTCTTTTCTTTTCTTTTCTTTTCTTTTCTTTTCTTTTCTTTTCTTTTCTTTTCTTTTCTTTTCTTTTCTTTTCTTTTCTTTTCTTTTCTTTTCTTTTCCTTTCCTTTCTAGCTTTCTTTTCCTTTCCCTTTTTTCCTTTCCTTTCTTTTTATTTATTTTTCTTTACTCGAATCTCCAACCATTGGGTTTTCGTGCGTCCGCCATTGTACGGCTGGAAACTCAGCTTGCGCCAACTCGTACAGTTTATTTTGGACTTCGAGATAACTGATCTATGCTGCATCGCTTTATGTTATGTTTTGTTCTCTTCATATAGACGCCAAAGGACCATCCATCCGTTTCTCCAAGCGACAAATCAAAGACTATGACCGTAAGACCTTTGATGTCACAATAGGCGACAGCCTCACAACGCTGATTGGCTCAGCGGTTACAATCAAATGTAGTGCCACAGGGAACCCATCACCTCAAATATCTTGGACCAAATCAGGGTCACCGATACGTACGACTGTACGAATCAAACCTGGTAACAACACGTTGAAGATATTTGGTGCCACGTGGTCTGATACTGGTCAATATGAATGTACAGCTATTAACGCTGGTGGTTCTGATAGAAAGAGCTCGTTCGTCAAGTTTATTCGTAAGTGGACTTCAAAGGCTCGGACACACGGTGCAACTTTTCCCGAAACATTTGCTGAAACACTGCGCGCAACACGGTTGCACCGTGTGTCCACCACTGAAACATCTCGTGCAATGTTGCGCGCAACAGTTCTGGACAGTTTCAGAAGTAGAACTGAATCCTACTTCTGCGGCTGTTGCCCGCAACGTTTCGCGAAACATTGGAATGGGTGGATACACGCTGCAACATTGTGTTGCGCGCGATGTTTCAACAAACGTTTCAAGAAATGTTGCACCGTGATCATAGTCCGGGCCTTAATTGTCAAATGATAAATAAATATTAAAATATCAATATCAGTATCAGTCAACGGATCGATCGATCGATTAGTCAATCAGTCAATCAATCATTATATATACTTCATAACACTGATTCTGGTCTTTGTAACTGACAGCTAAATAAGGGGGTGGCCGCCTAATAGGGGCTGCACTGTATTTAGTTACTCCTTACAAAATACCAATCATGCTTTGTATGGTATCGAATCAGAAAACGTTTTTTGTGGTTATTATTTTGTTAGTGTTGTTGTTTGTTTTATTAGAGTAGATTTCGTATGACTGTGAAAACGGTACCGCACTGTCACGGCACGGTTACAGCAGGAATTTCGAATGTTTTTATAGACAACACGGCACTGACACGGTCACGGCACGGCGCGGTCCGTTTCACACTCATACGAAATCTGCTCTAACTGCTAAATACTTCATGTTCAGCTCCTGAAAAACCTGCCATCTCCCAAAACAAAAGTGTCATCGAAAACTACACCAGAAAACCTGTTTCCATGGTGATCGGCGGTACTCTGAAAACTCTTACCCAGACTCCCATCACAATCAACTGCACAGCGTCTGGTATTCCTATGCCAACTTACACTTGGACAAAGAAAGGGACCCCAATCATCTCTTCTAGTGATTTGGAAATCTCCCTTGGAGGAAAGCAGTTGACCATCCGTAACCTTGTTATGGATGACGCTGGGATATACGGCTGTAAGGCAAATAATAAAGCTGGGAAAGACACTGCCATTGCACCTATTTTATTACTTGGTAAGAAAATATTAATGATGTTAATAATAGTTGTACTGCTAGTAATAAGACTGGGAAAGAAACTGCTATTGCACCTCTATTATTGCTTGGTAAGAAATATGAAAAATAATGAAGTAAAAATATTTACTAATATTTTGTGTTGGTACATTTACAAGCGATGTCATCATGACAGTCAAACATGAAATGGAAGATTAGAGACATGAGAGACATGCGCTCGCTATATATTGCTTGATTATAAAATATTTGAGATATTACGCGCGCGCTGATTGGCAGGCGGCCGTGTTTATATCATAGGATAGAGACAAAGCTCGCACGAAAACTTTAAAATTAGTTATTTATATATAAGAGCAATATAAAACGATCGCTTATGTCTCTATACTGTGATGTAAACATTCTGGAAGATAAAGAGCAATAGCTTGATTTTTTTGTGCTCTATATCTCCCATTCGTCTTGTGCGCGCGTTTCATATTAGCCTAAGTGGGACTTTTTATGATTTTCTTTCAGAACCTTTACTACCAAAAATAACATCCACTGATGAGAACATCACGTGGTATGACCGAGTACCGTTATCATCTCCTGTTGGCGGCAAAATAATCGCACTTACTGGAACACAGGTCACTCTCACTTGTCAGGCTCGCGGTTTTCCTGAACCGACGGTGTCCTGGAGAAAAGACGATGACGCAAATGAGCTTGATACCGATGGCCAGTATAAACTAGCTAACAGAAGCCTTGTTATCTTTGCCGTACAACCAAGTGATAGTGGAAGGTACAGGTGTATAGCGGGTAACCTGGCTGGGGAGGTCCATTCAGAGACAAAACTGAGAGTAATTGGTAAGAAAGTACTGCATGTAGTTTAGAGTCTTTACTTTCTTGTTAAATTATTCATTTGTTTATCGAATGACGGACCCGTAATGTTTTATCGGGTCTTTCCAGAAACGAGCCACAGTATACGAAGAAGGTGCCGAAGTTTATCACGGTTTTGTGTTCACTAGTTTCACTGAGAAATATTCACTTTGTTCAGTGTAGCTTTCTGATCCATGCACAGTGGAGTTTTGAGGCGAACGTTCACTCGGCGGGCTATCGACTCCCCGGTTGAGCATGCACTGAAGAGACCTGTCTGCATTTTACGACGGACGAATAAAGACCCTTCATATAACTCGCTCTGTTCCACCCGCCGAGTGTGAGCGCTCCCACACTCCTCCGAGCGTTCACTCGGCGGGCTGTCGGCCCTTCTAGGCCGAGCATGCGCTGTGGACACCTGTCTAACATTGTGTGATGGACAAAGAAAAAACTGCATTTTATGACTTGGACGGCTACACCCGACGAGTAATTAAACTTCTTTCGCGATTTCGCGACATATTTCAGCCCGCCGTTGCTAATCCCTCTCTAGGGTCTTAACTTTTGTCTAGTTCCTTCTGCTCTCTGCGTTAATTGTCTCAGACATGCCGCCGAATTGCTATTGTCCCACGGGACATCTAGAATTAACTTAATTGGTGAATTTAGCCGGCGCGCGAAATTTCATGCATGATCAAGCCAGTACGTGATTGCTTATCGTATTTTCAAGTTGAGGCACAAGATTGTACAACACAACGATAGAGTTCTTGATACTTTTTCAGATCCTGAAGAACCTGTCATCATGATATCCAATAAGGTCATCAACACCGAAGATCGGTTACCTGTCATCGCTACCATCGGCAACCGTATCACTGTACTATCCGGCACACCGGTATCAATAAAATGCCCTGTTAAAGGTATTCCTAAACCTTCTGTGTCGTGGAGCACCGGAGGGCGGTTCCTTCGGCCAACTAATGCAAATGCGACCCTTGTGTTTAAAACCACTATTGTTAGAAGTAGTGGTGAATATACGTGTACAGCTATTAGTCCTATTGGTGGTGATGTTGCTTCCTCTGTACTCACAGTAACAGGTAGGTACTCTATCCATGCATTTATTCGTACACTTTTGATATTCCCATCCATCTATCCCATATCCATCTATCCATTCTTACCTTATTCTCCCACTCGTTTGTTTTTTCTTCTTCGTATATTTCATCTCTGTTTTTTCAAATTCACAGTTTTGTAACCTTTCCTAGCTCTCTTGTTTTGTTTCCTTTTTCAACTTGTTTTTCATTACTTCTGTTTTCATCCATTCCTTTGGGAATTCAGAAGACAATAGAGCGGTAGCAATATTGGATGAACAAACAATGGATTCTAATGAGAAATCTTCATCCAAGATGGCTGCCGTGATGTCACATGAAACCCAAGAATTATTTTTCTTTCTTTCTCGATATCCTCCTGTTTAACCTCTCTCCTATTCTTCCCCCTTTCTTTCAATTCATACTGTCATTCCTTTCTTCTTTCGTTCATTCATTTAATTTCTCATTTATTCATTCATTCGTTCATTCATTCATTCATTCTTTTATCCATCCATCCGTCCATCCATGTATTGATTCATTCAAACATCTGCTGACTTTTCTATTTGTATCTTGATCTAGCTCTGATTCTCAAATTTCAATTTCAACAGCACCCCTCGTTCCTTCAATCCAGATAACAGGTGTTACCAAAGTAATAGGACTGACCAACAAAACCCAAGTAACCATCACCATCCCTGACAAGATAACAGTATTCTCAGGAACAACTGTAAAGATCAAATGCCCTGCCATTGGTCTGCCCAAACCTAAAATCTCATGGAAAAAAGGTGGCAAAACACTGAAATCATCGCGCAATGACACGCTGACAGTAAAACCAGTTAGCAAATCTGATGGTGGTGTTTTTACATGTGTGGCCGAGAACACCGAAGGCATTGTACGTGGAAGTTCCAGCATTGATGTAGTTGGTAAGATGTAAAGTCATTGAGATTCCACTTCCCGTGCGTCTGTACTGCAATAGATGCATAGATGACGTCAAAATATGTCAGAACAAAAAATACGCCACTCGATAGTTGAGTGCTGTGACTGTTGTTCTCACCACAGTGATTTGACGTCTTTTGTGCATCTATTAGAGTATAGACGCATGCAAATGTGAAATCTGTTTTGTATGATATTGATGTTTCAACCAATCAGAGCGCGCGTCGTCTATGCGTGTGTATTGTAATCACACAGTTTTCGACCAATCAGAGTGCACGTAATATACAAATTCTCGATCAGTCAGAGCATGCGTAATCGTTATCTTATTCTGTCTTGAACTTATACCATTCTGAAACATAGTTAATTTTATAACTTAGTTATAGTGGATTCGTACTGCGATTTATAAAAAGTTGTCGCTCTTTTTTTAACAGAACCTTCATATCCACGTATAAAGTCTCAATCAGGTCAGATAAACGCACTCGATAGGCCACAAACAACGAACGCTACTATTGGTATGAGGATCAGAACATTAACTATGACGTCAGTGATCCTGAGATGCCCTGCCACAGGAACCCCAAGCCCTACTATCTCATGGAGTAAAGCTGGTGTTCTGATCGTATCAGGGAAAAGAATTAGAGTGATGGATGATGGAGATTTGATTATACAGAATGGCCGTACAACTGACAGTGGGCAATACATATGCATTGCTCGTAGTGTTCTTGGCAAGGATACTGCTATGTCCACCATTATTATCTTAAGTACGTTGACTGAGATGTTCTGATTTTATGGCGCCAACTGATTGAATGAAATGTTTTTTTCCGTTTTATAGCGCAAAACACTTTAATGGTTTTTCATTTCATAGCGACATGGCGTGAAGCATTTTAATGGTTTATAATTTTAATGGCGCGAAACACTTAAATGGTTTTTCATTTCATGATGATAAACACTTAAATGGTTTTTCATTTCATAGCGACATGGCGTGAAGCATTTTAATGGTTTATAATTTTAATGGCGCGAAACACTTAAATGATTTTTCATTTCATGGCGACATGGCTGAAGCATGGTTTTCTTTTCATGGCGTGAGAAAGTTAACAATTTTTCACTTTTGGTGTGAAACACTTCAATAGCTTTTCATTTTGACTGCACGAAAAACTTGAATGATTGTTTTCATTACTCGGCGCGAAACACTTTAATGGTTTTTCCATTGTTCTTTTTTCTTCTGTACAGATCCAACCCGTCCAGAAATCCTAAGATCGACCGATTACATCATCTGGTACGAGAATATACCATTTAAAAGCAAAATAGGCAACAACTTGACCACGATGAAAGGTCGCAAACTGACGCTCATTTGCCCCGCTAGGGGTATGCCACGCCCTGCGATCACGTGGTACAGGGGTGGAGAGCAAATGAGAAATGAAGACAATTACGTCATTAAAGGAGATACCCTAATTATCTGGGACCTTAGTGTGTTTGATACTGATCGATATACTTGTGTGGCTGAGAACTATGCAGGAGCGGATGCTGCCACGTCAACTCTCAAAGTCCATGGTATGTACCAAGGATGGAACATTAAACTATCAGCGCTTGCAGTCAGGTAGCATTTCACCGTGAGTTTTGAAAAATGCAGAAGGGCGGTCGAGTGGTTAGACCTCTTGCCTTTCACCTCTGGGGTCCCTGGTTCGATTCCCGGACGGGGCATTTCATGTGAACTGAGTTTGTTAGTTCGTTCTCTCCCTTCCTTCGAGGGTTTTTCTCCGGGTCCTCCGGTTTTCCTCCCTTCATTAAAAACGAACTGGTGAGTCGAGTTGGGGGTTAGGAATATTTAAAGTTGCATGGAGTGTATGTGTGTGTGATGGAATTAGGATTTTATATACATTTGATCATATTACACAAAGGGGATTTTAAACGTTAAGATTACAAGTAAAGCGTTCTCTGGATATCTTTAGCGCTTTTCACTCTGCAATTTTTTTCTGTCTTCTTTTCCTTTTTCTTTTGTCGTGTCTACCAACATTTTAATTAACGAAAAAACCATTTCAGCAACTGACCATTAAGTATGAAAAGTCAACAGAGTGTTAAGCGCATTATACGATGTTGTCTTTGTAGATCCTGTAGTACCGTACATCTATTCATCAAGCGGATTTATCAATGCGTTATCAGGATACAGTCCAGTCAATGTTACTGTAGGACAAGACGTCATCGCTCCTGTCGACAGCCAAGTCAAGCTTATTTGCCCTTATAAGGGAGTGCCACGCCCTAAAATCCTCTGGATCAAAGACCACGAGACGGTGATATCGGATAATACCATCGAAGTGGACTGTAATGGCACTCTGAAGTTCCATAAAATCAGGGCCAAGGACGCGGGAGAGTTTGTCTGCTACGTGGAAAGTTTCCTTGGAATGGACATGGCTTTGACGCACATCAAGCTTGTTGGTATAGGACCGTTAAATCTTTGTTTGCTGATAGTTCTATTCTTGCGCAAAATTGTAGTTTTGTTTTTGAGGTGACTTGTGCGATGCGCAGGCCAAGGAATGTCTTTTTTGATTTCTTAATTTTTGGTTTAATTTACAACATTTTTTTCCAGAGAGAAGCACTCCTGTTATTGCAAAGTCCAACAACGTCATTCCTCTCAGTGACAAAAGCAAAGTCACGGCTGTAATCGGAGACAAAGTGACTGCGTTACAAACCCAAACCATAGAAATCAAGTGTAACGCAACAGGAATTCCTTACCCTGTTATTACATGGACGCGGAATGGGCTTGAAATCGACTCGGTAGGAATGTATTCTATTGATAAGAAAGGAACGTTGACCATAACAGGCGCTGGTAGAGATGGGGTTTATGTATGTACGGCGAAGAATGATCAAGGCATGGATAGTGCTACGACACAAATTACAGTTAAAGGTAGGTTTCTTTTTTCTACATTTCCTTCTGCCTCTTCGTCTGTCTGTCTGTCTGACTGTCTGTCTGTCTATGCGCTTACTTTTCTGTCTGTCTGACTTCCGGCCTGAACGTCCCTCAGTCTCTCTGCGTACTTATTCTGCCTGTCTCTTTGTCTTTCTGTCTGTCTGTCCATCTCTCACACTCCCTGCTTACTTATTCTGTCTACCTGCCTGTCTGTCTGTCCATATCCATCTTTGCGTTTCTGTGCCCATTTTTCTACCTGTTTGTCTTCGTATTTATATGGTGAGAAGATGTTTTTCTAATGCAATTTTGCGCGTTTCTTATTCAGAGCCCAAGCGACCTGAGATTGTCTCTCCAAGAGATCCACAAAACATCCCCTTCACTCACCATAAGAACGCAACAATCAACGTCAGGGATAACTTGACTGCGTTACCATCTTCTAATATAACAATCAAATGTCACGCTATTGGTGTACCTGATCCTATCGTGACATGGAGTAAAGATGGTAACGCAACGCGTACAGGAATCGAAATACTCAGTGATGGTTCTTTGCTAATACGGGATGCTAGACTAGCAGATACTGGACGATACACTTGCACAGCGCAGAACATTAGAGGAAGTGCATCAGCATCATCTAACATCACCATCATGAGTAAGATAACGGTTTCTAATGTCTTTTAGGTGCCCAACGATGTTTTTCTCAACGCGCAACCTACTTACGTAAATACACATGAACGTAACGTAGATGAACGCAAAATGATACGATAAAAATTTACCATCTGAAGCAGAGTGTGCCTTGAGAAACAACTATGGTGTTTATCGTAGCTTAACTTAACAGCTTGGTGAGCAGGCCCAGTAGGTTTTAGTTTCTTTTGAGGAACGGAAACCTTAATTTAAAAGTGATCAAGTTTGTACGTCATTGATGCGGCGTACTTTAAGTCGGAGTAATTTAACGCTCGTGGCGGTTCACTGCTTTTTTGTTGCTCTCTTAAATTATCTTTATGTTGTTATCGTTATTATTACTATCTATATTTCTTCATAATCTTTCGCCATCATTTTCTCTCGAAGTACCAACCAAACCTGTAATCGATCGACCCATTGAACCACGTGACATACCTGCAACAGATACTGATCACGTGACATTGAGTGTCGGTGAAAACGTGACGTCACTAGTGGGTACTAAACTACTCATCGATTGTGATGTTGACGGTGATCCAAAGCCTTTTGTTACTTGGACCAAAGACGGCAAAGAAATAAAAGGACAGGATGGCTTTGTAGTTTATGATAATAATACACTGGAAATATCCAAGGCATCATATGAGGATACTGGGAAATATGTTTGTACAGCAAAAAATGATGGAGGACAACACAAAGAGGAAGCAAATGTCAAAATAATACGTATGTGTATAGATGTTTTTTACTCATTTGTATAAACCTATTTGAAAAAAGGTTGTCGTATGAGAGGTCGCAAGCCTACGCGACTAGACCGAAAAGGAGCATGGGTAGTTGCAAAATTTCCCTCTCTTTTTCACATTGGTCTTGATTTTATAATCAGCAAATGAAGCTCTTTGATGTAATAGGTCATGGCAAGCTGAAGATGAATTATGGTGTGGATATTTGTGTGGTTTTATAGCTTTAGTAGTGTTTACCCATGCTTCCTTTCGGGTGAGTCGCGTAGGCTTTTGCCGACAACCCTTATTGAAATAGGTGTATAAATTTAGAACTTTCATTCTGTAGTTAAGTTAAGAAGTTTTAAAAGTTTCACGTACATGGGAAACTGCAGATGTGGGATCACGTGACTACTGCTTTTTCCGCGCCTGGCGTTGGGTGTTTGGCGCTCAAACGCGAAGATGACTTTTCACGTTGTTTCACCGTGTTTAAACGGTAACGTAAGGCGCAAAAGCAGGTTACGCGATCCTTTAATTCTAAAATCTGCCTAGTTTTTCTTTGACTGTCCTCATTATGTACATCTGTCCCTGTCCCTTTAAAGTAGAAACATTGCTTATCTCAGGTCCCGTGGCCCTTGACGCATGGTATCACAAATGCTATAGAAAGTAAGGAAATGTAACCATTCATTGTTCTGCCCCATCAGGTCCCATAAAACCTCGCATCAGCCGCCCAGACAAACCTCGCACCATACCCCCACGGTACGTCGGTCCCATCAATGCAACTATTGGAGATAACATAAGTGCTCTTACTGGCTCTGAAATCACCATTGACTGTCCTGCTATTGGTTTACCAACGCCAAGGTTGACGTGGAGTAAAGATGGAAAGACAATCACCGTGGGTAACAAGTATTCTGTTCTAGACAATGGTACACTTGTGATTAGGAAAGTGTCAGTTGATGAGTCAGGGGCGTATCGATGTACCATGGAGAATATCGCAGGACGTAACAGTTCAGTAACACATATATTAGCTCTAGGTAAGTGTTGTTATAATTATATCTAATAATTACATTCTGTGCTCCTGCGGTGTTGGTGGCTGGCTTAAAAGAGCGACTCTGGCGAAAATCAGTCAAAATTGGGAACTAATTATTTTGAGAGGAAACTATCTAACAATGAATATTAAAATACTACTCTAAAAACATTAATTCAACATTCAACATTTTACAGCGTGAAGCTCAAAACTTTGACCAGGGTAAATTTATTCGCATACTTTTGTTAAGAGATAAGATAAGAGAATCCTCGGATGCTGATAGGAAAATTGCTCTGTCAAAAGAATGTGAGTAAATTATAGCTGGTCATACATTTGGGCTTTGTGTTGAAAGTAAATTATTGCTGAGAAATAAAAATATTTAATGATTTTTAACCTCTTTTGAATACGACGAAAATATTTTACTTGGAGATTATTTAAACCCTACTTCAAGCAAGTTTCAACTCATTTCCACTTTTGACCCATTTTCATCAGAGTGCCAGTTAAAGTAAAGCGGGACATGTTGTATGGGGCGTGGCAAAAACGTGACTATTTTTTAAAAAGCACTATTAGCTTCATTTCCAACCGTGGTTCGCTTTGTCTGCGCGCGCGGCCTCGAATGGAGGGAGTTTGGTACAAAATTGCAAACATTGTAGAGAGGCTGCCGTTGAAAGATAAGAACAGTGACCATTGCTGTAAGATTTAACTCATCATTTGTATCAATATTCAGTTCCTAAGGCACCTAAGATTACAAGACCACAGAAGCCCACACCCATTACCCCTAAAGACCGCGGACCAGTGAATGCGACCGTGGGCACCAATGTGACGTCACTAACCAACACACCAATCACAATCAACTGCGTGTCCAGCGGTCTTCCTTCACCTGTGATAAAATGGTTTAAGGACGGTAAAGTTGTAGATGTTATTGATGGGTACAAGATCAATGCCGATGGATCACTTACCATTGAGAATGCTAGACCAGAGGACAGTGGAAGATACAGGTGTGAAGCAGAGAATATTAAAGGACAGGATAAAGAAACATCGACTATTATAATTGTTGGTAAGCTATATATAAATATAAAGATACAAGGTGTCCAGTGTTCGACCCCTCGCATTCGACCACCCCTAAATACCGTGTATTTTAGTTGTTTGCAATGCCAGCGCTTATAACAGATAGACTCGCACCTCTCTAACTCGAACTCTTTTAACTAGAAAACCTCGCTATCTCGAACATGAACGCATTTTCTTTCAGTCATTTTTTCAGTCTATTACTATCGGTTATCTCGAACCCTCGCTATCTCGAACACCAACCCATTTCCCTTGAGTCATTTTTTCAGTCTATTGCTATCGGTTATCTCGAACCCCCGCTATCTCGAACACAAACCCATTTCCCTTGAGTCATTTTTTCAGTCTATTGCTATCGGTTATCTCGCACCCCCGTTATCTCGAACAATATTTAGCTTTCCCTGGGAGTTCGAGTTAGGGGAGTTCTACAGTAATTCATTTCCATTTGTGTAAGGTCTTTCATCTTTGAAATTACAAAAAGGTGAGGTGATAACATTTGATAATTCATACCTTAGGCCCGCAGCGACCCACAATCGCCAAACCAAAGACACCACGTAACATCGTTCCAGAGGACCGTAAACCCGTTGTCATGACAATCAGTGACAATGTAACCGCCCTCACCAACACACCAATCAGCATCGACTGTACTGCAAGTGGAATCCCTAAACCAATCATAACGTGGTCAAAGGACGATCAAGTACTTAGTGTAGCTAATGGAGATGTGATTCTTAGCAATGGAACATTGGTCATTGAGAAGGCAAAGCTTGATGACAAGGGCAGATACACGTGTACTGCAAAGAATGTTGAAGGAGAGGATAGCGCAACGTCTTATGTATTTGTTATCGGTAGGTGGTACACCTGTTAAACGTCTTATAAATATAGTTTTTACATACCGTGATCATCCAAACAACTTTAACGCGGGAACACAATCTATCACCTTTACTAAGCTTTACTTGTAACATGAATTTTTTTTTCCTTGTGCTCATCGCCGTAGCATCGAAAACCCAAGTTACTCATTCTCATAGCTGTAGAGACAGTTTCGTCTTTTTTTTTCTCATTCCAAAACACTGCGAAACGTTTGCAGTACCTATAATTTGATTATTGTTCAACCGACTTTAACTGATATTCATATGCCGTATATCATATATTTTACCCTTTACCAGATTACTTTTCAAAACCTTGCTTTCTGTATTATTGATTTGTTGACTTTCTTCCCCTAGTACCCATTCCACCACGTATCGACCGTCCAGACAAGCCTCGTACCATTCCTCCACGCTACATCGGCCAAGTCCAGTCAACTATAGGTGATACCATTACTGCTCTTACTAACTCTGACATCACCATTAACTGTCCTGCTACTGGTTTACCAAAGCCAAGGTTGACGTGGAGTAAAGACGGACAGGCCATCCGCTTGGGCAACAAGTATTCTGTTCTAGACAATGGTACACTGGTGATTAGGAAAGTGTCAGTTGATGAATCAGCGACGTATCGATGTACCGTGGAGAATATCGCAGGGAAGGATAGTGGAGATACGCAGCTTACTGTAATTGGTACGTTCTATATTGATGTCGTTATTACCACGATCGTTGCCCTTAGCAACAGTACTTTATCGATTATTATTATTATTATACGTGCAAAACAGGAAAGAGGGAAATTCTGCATTCCATCATGAGACTAGAACTAATACCTTTTGAGCAAAATAAATTGTCGAACATGAACCCAAGTACCCATGCAAAACAAGACGCAGTTTTCTCGCTCGTAGTGAATTTCGATTAAAAACATGATGATTATTATTGTCATTTCATCTCCATGACAGCCAATTTGTTCTCCGCGTTACAGAAGCACATAAAACAATTTCTTTATCCTTTCACAGTTCCTCAGAAACCCAGGATCTCCACCCCCGTAAAACCTACCACCATTACTAAAGAAGATCGTAAACCCGTTGTCATGACAATTAGTGACAATGTAACCGCCCTCACCAACACACCAATCAGCATCGACTGCACTGCAAGTGGAATTCCTGAACCAATCATAACGTGGTCAAAGGACGATCAAGTACTTAGTGTAGCTAATGGAGATGTGATTCTTAGCAATGGAACATTGGTCATTGAGAAGGCAAACCTTGATGACAAGGGCAGATACACGTGTACTGCAAAGAATGTTGGAGGAGAGGATAGCGCGACTTCAAACGTGAACGTGATCGGTGAGTCTTGTGCTTTCTTTCTTTCTTTCATTCATTCTTTCTTTCTTTCTTTCATTCTTTCTTTCTTTCTTTCTTTCTTTCTTTCTTTCTTTCTTTCTTTTACAATGGGTGTCTTTCTTTCATTTATTCATGCATTCATTTACCCACATATTTTCTCTTCTTTTTCAATTTTTTACGAAATTTCTCATCTTCATGTAGACTCTAACAGTTTACGATTATTGCTGTCAACGTCGGCCTCAAGTTTATCAATCTCGAAGTTCACTGTGACAAGCTACCGACGTAATATAAACTGTCGTTTACCTTTACTTAACAGATTCCAAGAAGCCCACGATCACAGTGAAAGACAAACCTCGACATATCCATTCCAAAGACATATTCCCTGTTTTTATCACAATTGGAGATAACGTAACTGCTTTGACCGGTTCTCAAGTATCTATAGACTGTCAAGCGACCGGGGTTCCTGTGCCGGTAATCACTTGGCTCAAGGATGGAAATGCCATTATTGTTGGTGATGATTATATTGTGTTAAGGAATGGGACTCTTGTGATAAAGAGAGCGTCTGTAGAGGATAGAGGGCGATATACATGTGTAGCAAAGAATATTGATGGACAAGATACTAGGACTTCAACTGTCAATAATGTCGGTAAGGAAAGGATTTGTCGATTGTTTGACTGACTGACCGACCGACCAACAGACAAACCGACTGACTGACTGACTGACTGACTGACTGACTGACTGACTGACTGACTGACTGACTGACTGACTGACTGACTGACTCGTTCACTGACTGACACTCACTCACTCACTCACTCACTTACAGCATGAATGACTCACTGTATGAAGGAAGGAAGGAAGGAAGAGGGAGGAAGGGGGAAAGGAGAGAGGAAGGGATCGAGGAGGGAAGGAAGGAAGGAGAAAGGGAAAGAAGGAATCGAGTTGGTGGATAAATTGATAGATGGAATGATAGAATGGAATACACTTAATTATTCCTTCATATCATAAATCTATGCTGTGAATTTACAGATCCAGAAGCTCCTCGTGTCTCCAAAGTCAAGAAACCAGTCAATCTAACAACAGACGATGGTAAACCCGTCACTGTTGACGTTGGTATAAGCAACGTCAAGGCGATCATCGGAACCAAAATATCCATCAACTGCCCTGTTACTGGTGTTCCTAAGCCTTCAATTCAGTGGAAAAAGAATGGCCTCGATATCATAATTAGTGATCGACTAGTGGTGCTTCCTAATGGTACGCTTGTCATCGATCAAGCCTTGGTTAACGATAAGGGGAAGTATACGTGTGTCGCTAAGAGTATAGCTGGGGAGGATAGTGCGTCTACATCGGTTCAAATCATGAGTAAGTATTTCTATGGTTCACTTCACTTGTCGGTGACTATGCAAAAATGGAGGGTGGGTGTCACTTTGTTAGCAAACGAAGTTACCATAGCAACCTATCCACGGGTAATCCCCCGGCACCTTCATACTGAATTAACAGTGGAGAGTAATCCTTTCTGAAGATTCACAAAGGGAAAGGGAGGGTGGAAGTAACAGAAATATTAACATTCAAATAGAAACAGTACTAAATAAGCTGGCAAAACGGTCAGACAAAGCAATGTCAAAGCATACCACAAGGGCAAGCAACAGTCTTCTAAGAGCTCATGGGACATGAGAGACCGACCCTAGTCAATCTCCCCGTTAACTTCGATTAAGAATAATTCCATTTCCCACAACAGTTTCACCATGAACTAAACTGAACTGAACGGTTTTATTGTTCAATTATTTTTGTTTATAATAGAAAATAATATGTAATATATGTACAATAGGAAGGAGAATATATATAGTCAATTGAAAAATGTTGTCGGGTCTAAAAACACAGAACATAGAAGCTAAGACAGAAATGGTGCATGGGATCGGGGAATAATTATATTCTGATTTATTCATTTACACTGCAACCGATAAAAAATCGAGCAAGTGGAACATGAACCCAAGTACCCAAAACAAGACGCAGGTTTCTCGCTCGAAGCGAATTTCGATTAAAAACATGATGATGATTATTGTCATTTCATCTCCATGACAACCAATTTATTCTCTGCGTTACAAAAGCACATAAAACAATTTCTTTATCCTTTCACAGTTCCTCAGAAACCCAGGATCTCCACCCCCGTAAAACCTACCACCATTACTAAAGAAGATCGTAAACCCGTTGTCATGACAATCAGTGACAATGTAACCGCCCTCACCAACACACCAATCAGCATCGACTGCACTGCAAGTGGAATTCCTGAACCAATCATAACGTGGTCAAAGGACGATCAAGTACTTAGTGTAGCTAATGGAGATGTGATTCTTAGCAATGGAACATTGGTCATTGAGAAGGCAAACCTTGATGACAGGGGGAGATACACGTGTACTGCGAAGAATGTTGAAGGAGAGGATAGCGCGACGTCTTACGTATTTGTTATTGGTAGGTGGTACACTAATTTGTGTCTATGTTTCATGTCATTTTTCACATTTACACATGACTGTGTAATCAACTGTAAAGGGGCACAGGATGTTACATTGCGAGCAAAAACTTCACTTTTCCTTTATCCATTTTGTCTTGAAAAATCGCCAAGCAGTTTTGTTATTAAGCGCAACATTGCATCGAAATCAAAAGATGCAATTGATCTCATAGTTCCAGGGACAGTTTTGTCTTTTTCTAATTTACAAAAATGCACGTTTGCAGAACATACAATTTTATTGTTACACTCAAATCCAAACCTTGCTTAGCATGGAAAAACAGCCGTGAAAGTCCAAAGGGAGTAAGCGAAAGGGTGACATTTTTCTCAGATTAAACACTGCTTTCTGTGCTATTGATTTGTTAACTTTCTTCCCCTAGTACCCATTCCACCACGTATCGACCGTCCAGACAAGCCTCGTACCATTCCTCCACGCTACGTCGGCCACGTCCTGTCGACTATAGGTGATACCATTACTGCTCTTACTAACTCTGACATCACCATTAACTGTCCTACCACTGGTTTACCGAAGCCAAGGTTGACGTGGAGTAAAGATGGACAGACCATCCGTTTGGGCAACAAGTATTCTGTTCTAGACAATGGTACACTGGTGATTAGGAAAGTGTCAGTTGATGAATCAGCGACGTATCGATGTACCGTGGAGAATATCGCAGGGAAGGATAGTGGAGATACGCAGCTTACTGTAATTGGTACG
Organism: Telmatactis stephensoni; assembly: GCA_029948255.1. Lineage (NCBI taxonomy): Eukaryota > Metazoa > Cnidaria > Anthozoa > Actiniaria > Isophelliidae > Telmatactis > Telmatactis stephensoni. The sequence continues at coordinate 979,862 of JALIZF010001926.1, forward strand.
TTCTATATTGATGTCGTTATTACCACGATCGTTGCCATAGCAACAGTACTTTATCGATTATTATTATACGTGCAAAACAGGAAAGAGGGAAATTCTGTATTCCATCATGAGACTAGTACTAATATCTTTTGAGCAAAATAAATTGTCGAACATGAACCCAAGTACCCATGCAAAACAGGACCCAGCTTTCTCGCTCGAAGTGAATTTCGATTAAAAACATGATGATGATTTTTTCTATTGTCATTCCATCTCCATGACAACCAATTTGTTCTCCGCGTTACAAAAACACATAAAACAATTTCTTTATCCTTTCACAGTTCCTCAGAAACCCAGGATCTCCACCCCCGTAAAACCTACCACCATTACTAAAGAAGATCGTAAACCCGTTGTCATGACAATCAGTGACAATGTAACGGCCCTCACCAACACACCAATCAGCATCGACTGCACTGCAAGTGGAATTCCTGAACCAATCATAACGTGGTCAAAGGACGATCAAGTACTTAGTGTAGCTAATGGAGATGTGATTCTTAGCAATGGAACATTGGTCATTGAGAAGGCAAACCTTGATGACAGGGGGAGATACACGTGTACTGCGAAGAATGTTGAAGGAGAGGATAGCGCGACGTCTTACGTATTTGTTATTGGTAGGTGGTACACTAATTTGTGTCTATGTTTCATGTCATTTTTCACATTTACACATGACTGTGTAATCAACTGTAAAGGGGCACAGGATGTTACATTGCGAGCAAAAACTTCACTTTTCCTTTATCCATTTTGTCTTGAAAAATCGCCAAGCAGTTTTGTTATTAAGCGCAACATTGCATCGAAATCAAAAGATGCAATTGATCTCATAGTTCCAGGGACAGTTTTGTCTTTTTCTAATTTACAAAAATGCACGTTTGCAGAACATACAATTTTATTGTTACACTCAAATCCAAACCTTGCTTAGCATGGAAAAACAGCCGTGAAAGTCCAAAGGGAGTAAGCGAAAGGGTGACATTTTTCTCAGATTAAACACTGCTTTCTGTGCTATTGATTTGTTAACTTTCTTCCCCTAGTACCCATTCCACCACGTATCGACCGTCCAGACAAGCCTCGTACCATTCCTCCACGCTACGTCGGCCACGTCCTGTCGACTATAGGTGATACCATTACTGCTCTTACTAACTCTGACATCACCATTAACTGTCCTACCACTGGTTTACCGAAGCCAAGGTTGACGTGGAGTAAAGATGGACAGACCATCCGTTTGGGCAACAAGTATTCTGTTCTAGACAATGGTACACTGGTGATTAGGAAAGTGTCAGTTGATGAATCAGCGACGTATCGATGTACCGTGGAGAATATCGCAGGGAAGGATAGTGGAGATACGCAGCTTACTGTAATTGGTACGTTCTATATTGATGTCGTTATTACCACGATCGTTGCCATAGCAACAGTACTTTATCGATTATTATTATACGTGCAAAACAGGAAAGAGGGAAATTCTGTATTCCATCATGAGACTAGTACTAATATCTTTTGAGCAAAATAAATTGTCGAACATGAACCCAAGTACCCATGCAAAACAGGACCCAGCTTTCTCGCTCGAAGTGAATTTCGATTAAAAACATGATGATGATTTTTTCTATTGTCATTCCATCTCCATGACAACCAATTTGTTCTCCGCGTTACAAAAACACATAAAACAATTTCTTTATCCTTTCACAGTTCCTCAGAAACCCAGGATCTCCACCCCCGTAAAACCTACCACCATTACTAAAGAAGATCGTAAACCCGTTGTCATGACAATCAGTGACAATGTAACGGCCCTCACCAACACACCAATCAGCATCGACTGTACTGCAAGTGGAATTCCTGAACCAATCATAACGTGGTCAAAGGACGATCAAGTACTTAGTGTAGCTAATGGAGATGTGATTCTTAGCAATGGAACATTGGTCATTGAGAAGGCAAACCTTGATGACAAGGGGAGATACACGTGTACTGCAAAGAATGTTGGAGGAGAGGATAGCGCGACTTCAAACATCAACGTGATCGGTGAGTCTCTTTCTTTCTTTCTTTCTTTCTTTCATTCTTTCTTTCTTTCTTTCTTTCTTTCTTTCTTTCTTTCTTTCTTTCTTTCTTTCTTTCTTTCTTTCTTTCTTTCTTTCTTTCTTTCTTTTGCAATGGGTGTCTTTCTTTCATTTATTCATGCATTCATTTACCCACATATTTTCTCTTCTTTTTCAATTTTTTACGAAATTTCTCATCTTCATGTAGACTCTAACAGTTTACGATTATTGCTGTCAACGTCGGCCTCAAGTTTATCAATCTTGAAGTTCACTGTGACGAGCTACCGACGTAATATAAACTGTCGTTTACCTTTATCTTAACAGATTCCAAGAAGCCCACGATCACAGTGAAAGATAAACCTCGACATATCCATTCCAAAGACATATTCCCTGTTTTTATCACAATTGGAGATAACGTAACTGCTTTGACCGGTTCTCAAGTATCTATAGACTGTCAAGCGACCGGGGTTCCTGTGCCTGTAATCACTTGGCTCAAAGATGGAAATGTCATTATTGTTGGCGATGATTATATTGTGTTAAGGAATGGGACTCTTGTGATAAAGAGAGCATCTGTAGAGGATAGTGGACGATATACGTGTGTAGCAAAGAATATTGATGGACAAGATACTAGGACTTCAACTGTCAATAATGTCGGTAAGGAAAGGATTTGTCGATTGTTTGAATGACTGACTGACTGAATGACTGACTGACTGACTAACTGACTGACTGACTGACTGACTGACTGACTGACTGACTGACTGACTGAATGAATGAATGAATGAATGAATGAATGAATGAATGAATGAATAACCAACTGACTGACTGACTCACTCACTTACAGCATGACTGACTCACTGTATGAAGGAAGGAAGGAAGGAAGGAAGGAAGGACGAAAGAGGGAGGACAAGGAAGGAAGATGGAGGAAGGAGGAAGGGAAAGAAGGAATCGAGTTGGTGGATAAATTGATAGATGGAATGATAGAATGGAATACACTTAGTTATTCCTTCATATCATAAATTTATGATGTAAATTTACAGATCCAGAGGCTCCTCGTGTCTCCAAAGTCAAGAAACCAGTCAATCTAACAACAGACGATGGTAAACCCGTCACTGTTGACGTTGGTATAAGCAACGTCAAGGCGACCATCGGAACCAAAATATCCATCAACTGCCCTGTCACTGGTATTCCTAAGCCTTCAATTCAGTGGAAAAAGAATGGCCTCGATATCATAATTAGTGATCGACTAGTGGTGCTTCCTAATGGTACGCTTGTCATCGATCAAGCCTTGGTTAACGATAAGGGGAAGTATACGTGTGTCGCTAAGAGTATAGCTGGGGAGGATAGTGCGTCTACATCGGTTCAAATCATGAGTAAGTATTTCTATGGTTCACTTCACTTGTCGGTGACTATGCAAAAGTGGAGGGTGGGTGTCACTTTGTTAGCAAACGAGGTTACCATAGCAACCTATCCACGGGTAATCCCCCGGCACCTGTCATACTGAATTAACAGTGGAGAGTAATCCTTTCTGAAGATTTCCAAAGGGAAAGGGAGAGTGGAAGTAACAGAAATATTAACATTCAAATAGAAACAGTACTAAATAAGCTGGCAAAACGGTCAGACAAAGCAATGTCAAAGCATACCACAAGGGCAAGCAACAGTCTTCTAAGAGCTCATGGGACATGAGAGACCGACCCTAGTCAATCTCCCCGTTAACTTCGATTAAGAATAATTCCATTTCCCACAACAGTTTCACCATGAACTAAACTGAACTGAACGGTTTTATTGTTCAATTATTTTTGTTTATAATAGAAAATAATATGTAATATATGTACAATAGGAAGGAGAATATATGTAGTCAATTGAAAAAATGTTGTCGGGTCTAAAAACACAGAACATAGAAGCTAAGACAGAAATGGTGCATGGGATCAGAGAATAATTATATTCTGATTTATTCATTTACACTACAACCGATAAAAATTCGAGCAAGTGGAACCCAAGTACCCAAAACAAGACGCAGGTTTCTCGCTCGAAGCGAATTTCGATTAAAAACATGATGATGATTATTGTCATTTCATCTCCATGACAACCAATTTGTTCTCTGCGTTACAAAAGCACATAAAAGAATTTCTTTATTCTTTCACAGTTCCTCAGAAACCCAGGATCTCCATCCCCGTAAAACCTACCACCATTACTAAAGAAGATCGTAAACCCATTGTCATGACAATCAGTGACAATGTGACCGCCCTCACCAACACACCAATCAGCATCGACTGTACTGCAAGTGGAATCCCTAAACCAATCATAACGTGGTCAAAGGACGATCAAGTACTTAGTGTAGCTAATGGAGATGTGGTTCTTAGCAATGGAACATTGGTCATTGAGAAGGCAAACCTTGATGACAAGGGCAGATACACATGTACTGCAAAGAATGTTGAAGGAGAGGATAGCGCGACGTCTTACGTATTTGTTATTGGTAGGTGGTACACTAATTTGTGTCTATATTTCATGTCATTTTTCACATTTACACATGACTGAGTAATCAACTGTAAAAGGGACACAAGATGTTACGTTGCGAGCAAAAACTTCACTTTTCCTTTATCCATTTTGTCTTGAAAAATCGCCAAGCAATTTTGTTATTAAGCGCAACATTGCATCGAAATCAAAAGATGCAATTGATCTCATAGTTCCAGGGACAGTTTTGTCTTTTTCTAATTTACAAAAATGCACGTTTGCAGAACATAAAATTTTGTTACACTCAAATCCAAACCTTGCATAGCATGAAAAAACAGCCGTGAAAGTCCAAAGGGAGTAAGCGAAAGGGTGACATTTTTCTCAGATTAAACACTACTTTCTGTGCTATTGATTTGTTAACTTTCTTCCCCTAGTACCCATTCCACCACGTATCGACCGTCCAGACAAGCCTCGTACCATTCCTCCACGCTACGTCGGGCAAGTCCTGTCAACTATAGGTGATACCATTACTGCTCTTACTAACTCTGACATCACCATTAACTGTCCTGCTACTGGTTTACCGAAGCCAAGGTTGACGTGGAGTAAAGACGGACAGGCCATCCGCTTGGGCAACAAGTATTCTGTTCTAGACAATGGTACACTGGTGATTAGGAAAGTGTCAGTTGATGAATCAGCGACGTATCGATGTACCGTGGAGAATATCGCAGGGAAGGATAGTGGAGATACGCAGCTTACTGTAATTGGTACGTTCTATATTGATGTCGTTATTACCACGATCGTTGCCATAGCAACAGTACTTTATCGATTATTATTATACGTACAAAACAGGAAAGAGGGAAATTCTGTATTCCATCATGAATATTAATTATACTAATATCTTTTGAGCAAAATAAATTGTCGAACATGAACCCAAGTACCCATGCAAAACAAGACGCAGTTTTCTCGCTCGAAGTGAATTTCGATTAAAAACATGATGATTATGATTTTTTCTATTGTCATTTCATCTCCATGACAACCAATTTTTTCTCCGCGTTACAAAAACACATAAAACAATTTCTTTATCCTTTCACAGTTCCTCAGAAACCCAGGATCTCCACCCCAGTAAAACCTACTACCATAACTAAAGAAGATCGTAGACCCGTTGTCATGACAATCAGTGACAATGTAACCGCCCTCACCAACACACCAATCAGCATCGACTGCACTGCAAGTGGAATTCCTGAACCAATCATAACGTGGTCAAAGGACGATCAAGTACTTAGTGTAGCTAATGGAGATGTGATTCTTAGCAATGGAACATTGGTCATTGAGAAGGCAAACCTTGATGACAAGGGGAGATACACGTGTACTGCAAACAATGTTGGAGGGGAGGATAGCGCGACTTCAAACGTGAACGTGATCGGTGAGTCTCTTTCTTTCCTATTATTCCTTCTTCCTTTCGTTCCTTTTTTCTTTCTTTCTTTCTTTCTTTCTTTCTTTCTTTCTTTCTTTCTTTCTTTCTTTCTTTCTTTCTTTCTTTCTTTCTTTCTTTCTTTCTTTCTTTCTTTCTTTCATTCATTTTTTCTTTTGCAGTGCGTTTCTTTCTTTCACATATTCGTGAATTCATTTGCTCATATATTTTTTCAGTTCTTTGCGAAATCAGTCTCATCTTCATGTAGATTTCATGACGAGCTACCGACGTAATATAAACTGTCGTTTACCTTTACCTTAACAGATTCCAAGAAGCCCACGATCACAGTGAAAGATAAACCTCGACATATCCATTCCAAAGACATATTCCCTGTTTTTATCACAATTGGAGATAACGTAACTGCTTTGACCGGTTCTCAAGTATCTATAGACTGTCAAGCGACCGGGGTTCCTGTGCCTGTAATCACTTGGCTCAAAGATGGAAATGCCATTATTGTTGGCGATGATTATATTGTGTTAAAGAATGGGACTCTTGTGATAAAGAGAGCATCTGTAGAGGATAGAGGACGATATACATGTGTAGCAAAGAATATTGATGGACAAGATACTAGGACTTCAACTGTCAATAATGTCGGTAAGGAAATAATTTGTCGATTGTTTGACTGACTGACTGATTGACTGACTGATCACTGTCTAACCGAATGAATAAATGACTAACTGAATGAATAACCAACCAACTGACTGAGTGACTGACTGACTGACTGACTGACTGACTGACTGACTGACTGACTGACTGACTGACTGACTGACTGATGGACTGACTGACTGACTGACTCACTGACTGACTGACTGAGTGACTGACTGACTGACTGACTGACTGACTGACTCACTCACTCACTCACTTACAGCATGACTGACTCACTGTATGCGAAAGGAAGGAAGAGGGAGGAAGGAGGGAAGGGAGAGAGGAAGGGATCGAGGAGGGAATTAAGGAAGGAGAGAGGGAAAGAAGGAATCGAGTTGGTGGATAAATTGATAGATGGAATGATAGAATGGAATACACTTAATTATTCCTTCATATCATAAATCTATGATGTAAATTTACAGAACCAGAAGCTCCTCGTGTCTCCAAAGTCAAGAAACCAGTCAATCTAACAACAGACGATGGTAAACCCGTCACTGTAGACGTCGGTGATAACGTCAAGGCGATTATCGGAACCAAAATATCCATCAACTGCCCTGTTACTGGTATTCCTAAGCCTTCAATTCATTGGAAAAAGAATGGCCTCGATATCTTAATTAGTGATCGACTAGTGGTGCTTCCTAATGGTACGCTTGTCATCGATCAAGCCTTGGTTAACGATAAGGGGAAGTATACGTGTGTTGCTAGCAGTATAGCTGGGGAGGATAGTGCGTCTACATCGGTTGAAATCATGAGTAAGTATTTGCATTGTTCCTTTGGTTATAATCATCATCATTATATTATGGCCTGGATAAATGATGCAACATTTCCAGCAACATCGCACGTACACATTTGTATCGTGTTTCCACCCCTGCTCACCGACTGACTGGCTGACTGACTGACTGACTAGCTGACTGGCTGACTGGCTGATCTGGCTGGCTGACTGACTGACTGACTGGCTGACTGGCTGACTGGCTGACTGGCTGACTGGCTGACTGGCTGACTGGCTGACTGGCTGACTGGCTGACTGGCTGACTGGCTGACTGGCTGACTGGCTGACTGGCTGACTGGCTGACTGGCTGACTGACTGACTCACTGACTCACTCACTCACTCACTGACTCACTGACTCACTGACTCACTGACTCACTGACTGACTCACTGACTCACTTACTCACTCACTCACTAAAGGAAGGAAGGGACGAACGAACGAAGGAAGGAAGGAGAGAAAGAAGGAATCGAATTGGTGCATGGATAATTGGATAGATTAAATTATAGAATGGCACATTACACTTAATTCTTCCTTCATGCCATAAATTTATGCTGTGAAATTACAGAACCAGAAGCTCCTCGTGTCTCCAAAGTCAAGAAACCAGTCAATCTAACAACAGACGATGGTAACCCCGTCACTGTTGACGTCGGTGATAACATCAAGGCGATCATCGGGACCAAAATATCCATCAACTGCCCTGTCACTGGTATTCCTAAACCTTCAATTCATTGGAAAAAGAATGGCCTCGATATCTTAATTAGTGATCGACTAGTGGTGCTTCCTAATGGTACGCTTGTCATCGATCAAGCCTTGGTTAACGATAAGGGAGAGTATACGTGTGTTGCTAGAAGTATAGCTGGGGAGGATAGTGCGTCTACATCGGTTCAAATCATGAGTAAGTATTTGCATTGTTCCTTTGATTATAATCATCATCATTATATTATGGCCTAGATACATGATACAACATCGCACGTACACATTTGTATCGTTTCCACCCCTGTATTGTTGCGTCCGATGTTGCAGAAAAAATTTCAGAGGTAAAACGTGATCCGTATCATTGCTATTTCTCTTTTTGTTATTATCAAACATTTACCAGCATCTAGCGCTCCTGATTCCTACCTGAAAGGAGATATTACCTTTATTCTACCTTTGCATACTCCCTAGTCTTTCAAATGACAAATAAAAAATGGGAGAGGAGTAAAAAGTAGTTGGACTTACTACATCATAGTAGAAAGAAGGCTTTATACTCCCCGTAAAAAAAGCAAGCTGGCTATGATATTCAGCCGCTTTGTCGGTTGTCAATCAGACCACAAGAAAAGGTGAATAGCATTCAAAGAGGAAAGGAAGACGACGGCCACAAATCTTTCCTTTGAACACGTCTCATTTCTCAGCCTTCGTTCTCAAACTCAGCGTTAGTTACTTTGATTCGGTTCCAGGCTCTTATCAAATTTAACACATGAAACAATTAAATTTCAGCTCCTGTCAAACCCAAGATAAAGACTCGAGATACACCTCTTATCATAATCCCTGTCAATAAAGACCCCATAGACATGATAATCGGTGATAAAGTGACAGCGTTGACTGACACATCTATTAGTCTACACTGTGAAGTAACCGCTATACCCAAAGCACTGATCACGTGGGCTAAGCACAACGACCCGCTAAGGCCTGGTAACGAGTATACCATATTTGGTAATGGAACTTTGGTGATTAAGAAGATAGTGCTTGCATCAAGAGGGAGGTATACATGTACAGCTAGGAATAAGGTTGGAGCTGATAGTAAATCATCGATTATTGACGCTATAAGTAAGTATTGGATACATGTATTGTAATCTGATACATTGTGTTACAACAAATATATATGAGTTACAATCTCGATCCAGCAAAAATATCGAATATTACTTCTCCCTCCCCTAAATACAAAGTTACGTGTCAGAAGCTAAAATTTGTCACTTTGCGCAGTGGTTTATAAATTCGCCTTGCGCGCCGTAAGAGTGGAATGCTTGGTACGTTGGAGGTTATTAGTACGTGCGCACTTGTTCAGACTCGTCACGCAAGAGAGATTGTTGCGTGACAAAGCTAAACACAACTGTGAGGAGAACTAATAAATAATGTGACGTTTTCTTTTAGACCCACAAAAACCACAGATCATCAAACCATCCACACCAAGCACTGTAACCAAAGAGGACCGTAAACCAGTAGTTGTAACAATCACTGACACAGTTAAGGCCTTCACACGTACAGCTATAAGTATTAAATGCACATCTACTGGTGTACCAGTACCAACGATATCATGGTCTTTAGATGGCACACAGCTGAGTACAGGAGATCGGTATATCATACACAACAATGGTACGTTAGTTATTCGTAGTACAGCCAAAGAAGATGAGGGACAGTACACTTGTACTGCTAGGAACATTGAAGGTGAAGATAGAGAATCAACAGATGTCGCAATTACAGGTAATGGGAACATCATTAACTTTATTCTATTGTATTCATTTTATTCCATTTAATACTCCTCATCCACAGTCAGCTGTCACGTTAGAGCACTGTCGAATAAGGAATGGTAAAGTCAAAAGTTAACGCAAGCCTCAGTGTTATCTTCAGCAAAGTCAACGAGCGAGCTCTTTCTTACTACATCTTCTCGTTCTGCAGATGCAAAACATTTAAATTATATAGCCGAACCTCCATTCGAAACTTTGACGGTGTTTAAGTGACTGAGGGAAATAATGGTAACTAGACTCAAAGCCAATTCAGTTTGACCACAGGAAGCTCACTACAAAGAAAGAAAGAATCTCACACGAGGTTACGTCATATCCTGATGATATATAAACTGTGATTTTTTAAACTGTTCGAAAACATGCTCTTATTTTATTCATGCAAGAAATCGTGTGCTCCGGTGTATATGTCTTTTGAAACACCTGTTGAATAAAAATCAATTCTTCTCTGTTTCAGTGCCAATAAAACCAACAATCATCAGAGCCACGCCTAAAAACATCCCCATAGGTGATGGTGGTCCTAAAGTACTGGACGTTGGTAGTAATGTCACGTCTATTACTTATGAATTCATACAAATCAAATGTCAAGCACGTGGTCTCCCTGAACCAGTTATCACGTGGCACAAGGGTGATCGTTTGGTGAATGCAAATCTAGACAGAGCCAGAATATTGGGGGATGGTACATTGGGTTTGTATGCTATCACATTGGCTCAAGCTGGTATCTACACGTGTAAGGCAAGCAATATTGAGGGAGAAGACAACGTTGATAGTGTACTCACTGTTGTTGGTAAGTACTAAAGATGACAGATATTGCAACATTTCTTTCTGTTTTGTTTTCTTTTCCATCTCTCTCTTATGTTTTTTCTTTGACGTGTTTTACAGTTGTTCCTTTTATGTAGTCTCCGGTTTGTCGTTACAATTCCTCCTTTTTTTCACTTCTGACTATTTTGAACTTCTGCGCTTCTTCTGCGTCCTCTGTGTATATTTCCCTTTGTGATTTGTGTTTCTTTTTTCTTTCATTTTTTCTTTTATTTTTTTATCGTTGTTTCGCTTTTACTTTGATTTTTCATTGATTGTAAGTTTTGTTATTTGTCTATATTTTAGGCCGACAAAAACCCAAAATAACTCGTCCTCAAAAACCACAGCATGTGATTGTCCAGGTAGAACCATCCAAGAAAATAACCATCACCGACAATGTAACCACCAAACCAGGCAAAACCATATCAATCACGTGTTTGTCACGTGGTGTACCAGAACCACAGATCACGTGGACAAAAGATGATGACGTCATAAAACCAGGCGGTGATATTTCTATTGATGCAAAAGGGACTTTGACTTTACAAAATGTAAAGGAAAATCAAAGTGGAAAATATACGTGTATAGCAAGCAATAGAGTAGGGACTGACCGTGCATCTTCAAAAGTAGTTATTCTACGTAAGTTGTTTTTATTTTGTGTGTTAACGGCTCTTATGGTGGATTGGGCTTCTAAACACCTCAAGACAGACCTGAACGACGCGATGCCACGTCTGTTAGCTTTCATGTATGCGTAGTATTACTGCGCATACTCGTGCGTGCACTAAATCAGCAGATCTATTAATTTCCTCGCGAACGTCCAATGTGCGGTAGCTTTGCGCATGACGTTGGTGATTGGCAACCTTGAGAATCAGGAACATTTGCTAATTCATTTGCTAAGTAGAAAGACGTGAAAACAAGTGTTGTTGAGGTCACTGAGGGTCCACCTACGAACCTTCCACTTTGCATGCTTTCTAAATACAAGGCACTCTTGTTCCAACAAGTAGTTAAATCGAACTCTATGCATGCCATTTTGATAAAGCAAATCTGATCCCATGATATGTCATGATTCGTAACACAACCTGTATGATGCATTTTAAATGTTTTTATGTGTTCTAATTGTCTTCAGCTCTTGCAAAGCCGTCAATACAAAAGTCAAAGATTGCTAAGCTCTCAAACCTGACTGATATTAAGCCATTTGTCATGACGATCGGTGATAGCGTCAATGGTTTTCCTGGCACTCCTGTAACTATCACATGCCGTGTAGTTGGTGTACCACTACCCAGTATAGCATGGTTTAAGGATGGAGTACCGATAAAACCTGGTTCAAGATATCTCGTTAACCAAGACGGAAGTTTGGTGATAGGAAAAGCGGTGAAAGTGGACAGCGGTCGCTATACGTGTCAGGCTACTAATTTGGTTGGAAAGGATTCAGTTGATTCTACCATCAATGTGTTAAGTATGTGAAGATTTTGGTTTTGGTATTCCTTCTCTTCATTAATGCTTCCATCCTTTTCATTTCCATTCTCTCTTTCTTGCTGGCGTTTGCCTGCATCCTTGCTTGCTTTCCTCCCTTCCCACCTCCCTCCCTCTCGTCTTTCTTCCTCTTTCCCCTTTCTTTGTTCCTTCGTTCCTTCCTTCCGTCCTTCCTTCCGTGTTCTCTCTCTTTCCCCTTTTCCAATTTCTATTCGTGAGTCTTACTTCCTATATTCACTTTGCTTCTGTTATTCTTTCTATCCATGCTTCTCCTTACACATGCTTTCACTATTTCACTATTATCCTTTCTTTTTTCTTCGTATCACCACTTCTAAATTGTATCCCATCGTGATTCTTTCAGCTCCAATCAAATCCAGTATTGCTAAGACTCAAGTGGACTACATCGAATCATTGGAAATTGACCAAGACATTTTAGCTGATGTTGGCACTGAAATCACTACCCTTGTAGACAACTTAATTGTCTTGAACTGTAAAGCAACTGGTCTACCTAAGCCTGATATAATTTGGACCAAAGATTTAAAACCATTGAAGCCAGGGGTCTATCAAATTCTAAAGGATAACAGTCTGGTTATCCGATCAGCCCAACTGGATGACACTGCTATATTTACATGCACAGCGCGTAACTTTTTGGGTTCAGATGAGGTGCATTCAAAGATCGAGATTATTGGTAAGATGAATATGTTGCAAGGGCGTGGCAGGAGGGATTCCCCATGATGCACGGTTTCCCTATCTGTACTTTTAAGCTTATTGAGAGACACAAAGAAAAGCTGCAGCCAAAGAGCTTTACCGCATTGTAGCGTCGTATTATATCTGCAAGTTTGACACTTCGTAATTGACACTAGCTTTTTGTTCACAGAGGCTGAAATACCAGTCATTCAACGAACAGATGGCAGCGTAGAAATAGAAGACTTTAACGAAATCAAAGTAAATATCGGCAAACACGTAAAATCGCTGAGTCGTGTCAACATCACAGTGAACTGCTCCGCACGTGGTGTGCCAACGCCCAGTATAGAATGGATGAATGGCGGGAAAATGCTTCGCGTTAAAGGGTCCATGTTAACATTAAACAATGTTGACCAGTCAGTATCTGGCAAATACACGTGTATTGCTAGTAATGTTGTTGGTAAAGCTACAGCTTATTCCATGATTGACGTCACAGGTATTGTGCAAGTACAAGACAGCATAGTACTAAGAGAGAGAAACTCAGTATTGATGTCTGGCAACTAAGGCTATTTTTAGTAACTTCGCCATCGCGGGCGCAAGACCCTCAAACAATAGAATTTGATTTTTGGCGTGCGCGCGGACGGGACCGCTTGCTTTCGGCATTTGATTTCTATTGTTTGAGATCCTTGCGGGCGCGATGGCGAAATTACTAAATATAGCCTTAGTTTCGCTCTCTTAGTATTATGGTCTCTTGGCAAGTATTAAAAAAGTAGAGTTTGTTAGGAGAAGGGACCAAGGGTTGCTGTCCACTTATGGGAGGTGTCTGCTTGTGGGAAGTTAAAAGTGTAGAGTTTGTCAGGAGAAGGGACCGAGTGTTGCTGTCTACTTATGAGAGGTGTCTGCTTGTGGGAGGTTAAAAGTGTAGAGTTTGTTAGAAGGGACCAAGGGTTGCTGTCCACTTATGGGAGGTGTCTGAAAAGTGTAGAGTTTGTTAGGAGAAGGGACTGAGGGTTGCTGTCTACTTATGGGAGGTGTCCATTAGTGGAGGTTAGACTGTGTCTTTGATGTTGGTATGTATTTCAATATAGAACCCGTCAAACCAGTCATCCAACGAACAAGCGCAGACCTTGTGCTCAAGAAAGTGACTTCAGTATCATCAAATATTGGAGGAAGCATTGACATCTTAATTGGATCCAATCTCCTGCTCCTATGCAATGCCACAGGACATCCAATACCCCAGGTAAAGTGGTTGAAGTCTGGTGTTCCAATCTCAAGCAGTAATCGATATGTGATCAATGGAAGATCGTTGAGAATCTTTGGTGTACAACCAAGTGACTCGTCGGAATACACATGTACAGCAACTAATTTAGTTGGCCAGGCGTCGGCGACATCTGAACTGATAGTTAGAGGTATGGAAACAGTCATTGTAGTGAAGTCTCTTTCTAATTCATGTTTGAATCAACCAAGTATCTCCATTCAAGAAGCTAACAGTCATTCATGCTTACCACCAATTTGTTTTACTATATTTACGCTAGCGTTCAACTAAAATACAATTAACTGAACAATGGTGTAAATGCAAGCCAATAACATCGATACTTCTTCGTGGCATCTTCGTGTAATGCCGATTAAATACACACGCAGACTATTCAGATAACATCCTCCCTTCCTGTAATACGTTCAGTTTAATCGTCTCACATTCGATCAATAAACGTTCGTAGCATACTTCTCTTGTAATCAATAATGGCTTGTTACGCTAAGTCATAATCTGCTGCTTTATTCTTATAGGTAATCAATAATTGTTCGTTCGGCTTTCGGAATGATAACCTGCTTATAGCAATGAGTCCATCTATTGCTTCGCAATTAACCAATAATCACGCGGCCCTTCGTAATATTCGCTAATCAATAATTGTTCCTTCGGTTTTCGGAATGCTAACTTGATCTAGCAGTGAGCTCATCCATTGGTTCAACCAATCATTCGTAACATTAAGCGCTATTCCGTCTTACCGCTGACACCTTGTTTTATAACAATGCGGGCCTCTTCCCCAGACCTCGTTCGACCAACTATCAAAGTCGTCAAACAGCGAATCAAGAACTTCGATACGAAACAACCAATACAAGTGACTGTGGGCACAACTCTCCTTACATCACCCAAAACAACAGTAGTTATCTCATGCCCAGTCTATGCGCTCCCTACGGCTCGGTTGTCATGGCAACGAGGTGGAAAATCCATCGTCCCAAGCAACAAGTACAGGATGAACGCAGATAAGTCCAAGTTGACGGTCGTGGACGTTGGCTTCAAGGATGCTGGTGCATATGTCTGTACTGCGTTCAATCGCGTTGGTACTACTTTTGCATCAATGAATATGATTGTAGCAAGTAAGTAGACTTTTGTTATCTTATCAGAGGTATTATTAGAAACATAAATTGAAAACCCTTATCAACAAATTAATACCACTGAAAGCAAAAGATATATATATAAGTATATACACATCTTATTATGTTTTCGTTTTAGAGATCATCGATTGCATTTGAAACAAATTTTAAATATATTTTTTCTATCTCAGCTCCTCCTGTTATAACAAACGTCAGAGGCTCCTTTGACGTCACTGACATCCGGGAACTCATCTCCATAACAACGGGTGCCGTGGTAACCATACCTCGAGGAGTGTCTATCAGAATAAAGTGTGAAACCACAGGAATCCCAACACCCAATATAACATGGTTTAAGGTTCCAGAAGGCTCTATGGCTAGGCAACCAATCATTGCCTCTAAGAAAGGCGGTCTGTTTATTGATAAAGATGGATTCTTAACCATTGAACGAACTAAAGAGTTGGATGTTGCAAAGTATATCTGCGTAGCAACCAATATAGCGGGTCGTGATGAGGGTGTGACACACCTTAGTGTTGGAGGTAAGTTTTAGCAATTTTTTTGTTTGTTTTATCTCAAGTTTTAATTACTACAATGGTTTTCGTATGAGAGGGAAACTCACTTGTTCGCTTATTCATTCTTTCGTTTGCTCACTTGTTCGTCCTTGTTTTCGTTTGTTTATTCATTCTTTTTGCATTTCCTTCCTACCTAAGTTGCTCCCGAGATCCCAGGCCACTGGCAAGCAGCAAGAAAGTTCACAAGACGACCACGCATCGAAAGAATCGAATCAATGGCAACTGTGGTACGTGGCTCATCCGTACGTCTACGTTGTGCTGTCTACGGATCGCCTAAACCAAACGTTACGTGGATTGTAGTCGGTAACGAACGTAAAGACCATTGGGTTATGTACGCAGATGGAAGTATAGAAATACCGAACGTTGATTTCTCAGACGAAGGCAATTATACGTGTATAGCTAGTAATATCTATGGACGAACATTTAGAAGTACAAACATCACTGTTTTAGGTAAGCATGGCGTTAATCTAACGAAACGACGTGTACTTAGATATAAATCTAGAACCCCGGTAACTCGATCTCGTAGGGGAAGCTAAATATTTTTCGAGATAGTGGGGATAGGAGATAACCGATAGTAATCGAGTAAAAAAATGACTCAAGGGAAATGGGTTTGTGTTCGAGATAGTGGGGGTTTCGAGTTAAAAGGGTTCGAATTAGCGTGGTTCTAGTGTAATAAAGAGGTATCCAGTGTGATAGACTAGAGGATGACCATAAACTAGAACACTCGATTGTAAGACTGTCCTTTATGAGGCTCTAAGTCTTCATATAAAATTGAGTGAGACTTTATCTTTGTTAAAGCTATTTTCATTAGTATTCTTTATATAACGAATACTAATGAGGATGAATTTATCAAGTATGATGCCTCATGCACGTAACCAATATGATCCAAATGATTGGACTAAAGGCTTATGAATTATTAATGAGCTTTTTGATGATATAATTTAAACTCAGCAATTACAAAAATAACTCTATCTGCCATGAGTGTTACTCGGGCTGCCACCTAGATAGAAATTTTTGCATTCCTTTCTCTTTTTTTTCAGTTCCACCTAAAATCCTAGACACGTTCTTCAGCGATTCTTTTCTCAAGGAAAAAGCTCAACTACTTCACATCAAATACTCTACCATCACCAAACTTGCTATAAAAAGAGACTTAACTCGACCTGCTGCAGTGGAAAGAGGAGGAAATCTTGTTGTAGGTTGTCCAGTAAGAGGACGACCCGAACCTTCAATTTTGTGGCTTAGAGATGGCTTAAAAATCAGAAATGACAGCAAACATTTGATTCTTGGCGGGGTTCTCTTGATTCGTCAAGTTTCCCCTGATGACGCTGGGGAGTACTTTTGCTTTGTTAAAAATACTGCTGGTGAAGATGGTGGCGGAATTGATTTGCAAGTTAGAGACAAGATTGTAGGTAAGAGATAGATTTTATGAAACTGTAACATTTTCTAGCAAGGAAAAGATTTTCACTGTAAAATCTCTGTGGGTAGCGTGGATAGCTATATACGAGAGTCTTGGGTATGCACGAGTCGTATAGTACATGTATAACATGTAAGTGTCATAAGGAACAAGTGTGGCTCACTCGTTAGTGCGCGGCGTCCCAAGCAAGAGGTCCCGAGTTCGATTCCACTGTAACCTCACACACTTGTTTCAACTTCTTTCCTTTCCGTGTAGCTCTAATTAGCTTTAAATACCCTTAAAACGGAGCACTGATGGAGAGAAGGGGGAGAGAGATGGGTGGGGGAGGGGTAAAGTGCGTGCCATTGACCTCAAGTTTGTCGGTCGAAACACTGGAACGAGTTACCGACGTGAAACATGGTCCTTTACCTTTACCTTTACACAATGTGGGGGCAGGGTGCCCAGTTGACAACACAACCTCATTCCCCTCCTCCACTACCTAAGGAAACGGACACCCTGCTGTTTCTCTATTTATTTCCTACGTAGAATACATGAGTATTGGGTTATGTATATAGTGTGCAAGTAGTTTGGCAATAATTGTACGGTAAACCAACTGACGCACTGATAATTGATTGATTTTAAAGCAAAATCTAATCTTTTATCCTTGTTTTATCTTTGAAGGACAATGGCTACCAACACCTTGGAGTGAGGTATGTTAAATCTGATTTTGAAATTTTAATGTAATTAAATGTAGAGGATGTTGACGATGGTGGTGTTGGGTAAGATGATCAAATAGCATTAGTGATTGTGTAAGGATGGTAATAAAAGTAGAGAAGAATGTGATGTCGATGGTGGATGATGATGATGATGCATGATGATGATGGCGATGTATGTAAGTAACAGTCAGTAGTTGCATGCATGCGGCAAAGATTAATTTTCTTTTATGTTGTGTACAGTGTGAAAATTGTTACGAGAACTTCAAAGGTTACAAAACAAGAACCATTAATTGTGTCGATGAAAAGAAAAACACTGTACCCGAGTCTTTTTGTAGTGGATTGGTTCGTCCAGTGGTTCGACAAAAGTGTAGAGCACGATCTTGTGAAGCCATCTGGGTTACTAAGCCCTGGTCAGCGGTAAGTAAACAAAGCTATAATTATTACTCCCCCTATTCGTCGTTTTTGACAGCTGATATGTTTTTCATGAATGAATCCTTGTTTCTTGCGTTCCTTCTGTAGCTTGTTCAATCAAAAATGTCTATTTGTCTTTTTTTTAATCGATACGTATTTGGAATTCTTTTTGGTTTCTTTCCATTTTTCATTCCATTTCATTCTTATTTTCTAATTGTTTCTTTCTTCTCTTTTTTTCTCTTTTCCTCCCTACATTTCTCTCTCAGCCCTTCCTCTCTCTCTCTCTCTCTCTCTCTCTCTCTCTCTCTCTCTCTCTCTCTCTCTCTCTCTCTCTCTTTCCTTTCCGTTACTATATACAACCTTTCATGCAGAGCCTTTTCCTGTCCGCACTAAAATCCCTCTCTTACGTTGCTCATCCACTGTATTTCATTATTATTATTAGTGTTCTGCTTTGTGTGGAGGCAAAGGCGTACGTACATGTACGTTAAACCTCGTACGTACGTAACATCTCTCTCTTACGTTGCTCATCCATTATATTTCTAGTGTTCTGCTTTGTGTGGAGGCAAAGGCGTACGTAAACGTACAGTACGCTGTTTGTACTACAAGAGTTTGCTTCCTGCCTCTGACCACTGCCCTGGTGATCGACCTACGGACACTCAACCTTGTAACAGAGAACCTTGTGGACAACGTGAGTGATCAATTATGATGCCGATCAGCTGCCATGATGATGATGATTTAATGATGATGATGATGGTAGTAGTGGTGGTGGTGGAAGTGGTGGTAATGATGGTAGTAGTGGTATTTTGATGATTCTGATGATGCGCAGTAGCTAGCTGCTGCTAGCACATTAACTGAGTTTATATAAAAGTTATTATTAGCTACTCATATACTTTGCTTACAATATTGCTATGCTTACGATACTCCTCCAATAAGATCTTTAGCAGCATTGGGCGATAGATCATTTGCCATGGCTTCACCAAGATTATAAAGTGCCTTTCCCTGCGAAATCAGGAACGCTAACAGTCTTAATAAATTTAAGAGACTTTTATAAACACATCTTATACATTTAGCTTTCACATGAGATTATATTATTACCCACTATGATACTAGGCATTCTATAATTATATATATATTAAAATGTCAGTAATTATTTTCGTTAGAAGATAGCAGGGACGCTTACTTTTATCGAATTTTTATAGGAATTTTTATAGTAAATTTTATAGTATTTTTAGCATTTCATAATTATTTGTCAATTTATCTTAGTATAATATTCTGTGTTATTATTAATATTTTTTTAAGCGCATTTGATCATTACGCCATGAAAAATGCGCTTTATAAGTTAATGAATTATTCATTATTATTATTATTATTATTATTATTATTATTATTATTATTATTATTATTATGATGATGATGATGATGATGATGATGATGAAATTCATTCACAGCTTTAGGTGTATGCTGGTATTTTAGGCATCGGACAGTAATAAACTGTCAAAGACTACCTAAATTCTTCTTTCCTTTCCTTACTGTATTTCAAGTACCTTCCTTAAAATTCTGGCTGTGCCTAACAGAGCAGTTCTTTGAATAAGCTCTATGGGTGTATTCACTTCCACTGCTTTGAGATATTTTTGTAGCCGCAGGGGCGGATCCAGGGGAGGTGCGTTGGGTGCGGACGCACCCCCCCCTTTTGGACGACCGTGAAAGCTTTTCTCAAATATAAACGTTTTTCGTCAATCGTTTTTGGGTCGGGAAGGCTGTGGTTGTATTTATGGCGGGAAAACCAGCACACCACGCGTGCCTGCTACTTTAATTGTTTTGGGGCCGGGAAGCCTGTGGTGTGCATTTTGGCTACCATCAAAAGACGCATCCCCTCTTTAAAAAAGCTGGATCCGCCCCTGAGCCGTTTTGGCACAGTTCCAAGAGCACCCATTACCACTGGTATAACCTCTGTCTTCATTTCCCACATCTTTCGGAGTTCTCTTGCTAAGTCCTGGTATTTTAAAATCTTCTCGTCTTCTTTTGCTTTAACACCTGAATCCTCAGGGACTGCTACATCAATTATCTTACACATCTTGGTCTCCTTATCGATTACCACCAAATCTGGTCGTCTAGCTTCAATTTCATTGTCTGTGCGTATACTAAAGTCCCAAAGAATTTTAAACTTTTCGTTTTCCATTTGGCTTTCTGGTGTATGTTCATACCACTTTTCTTTTCGGTCAAATCCACATCTTCCTAGTAGATCCCAATGAATTGCTTTGGCAACGTTATCGTGTCTCCTTTTATACTCTTTCTGTGCAAGTTTAGGACAACCACTAACTATATGACTAGTTGTTTCATCAGCTCCATAGCACAGTCTGCATTTAGAGTTTGATTGGGTCCTGTCAATTTTGGTTTTGATATAATTTGTTCGTATAGCCTGGTCTTGTGCAGCAATAATCAGTGATTATTATTATCGGCAGTAAATACGTATGAATGCTCTAATAAGCGGTCTTGGCACTATAGGGCGCATAAGCGTAGCCTATAGGCCGCAAATCCTTACAAACTAACGACTTAATTATCTGCTTATAAACCATACTTATATATATAGAAATGAATAAATAACTTCTGATAAATGCTGAATAAACCTTATGACTTATGCCCAGTCTGAGGACATGGTCTCAATCTTAATCCTATCGTCGAATTTGGTAATATCCTAATTAAATTCATTTCCCTTAAAAAGTATACGAAAAAAATTAAATTAAGTTAAATTAAAAAACACTTAAGCCAATCACTTATTACTTATCTTCGGAGATGTTCTCGCGATAACGGATCTAAAACGCTAAAATTAAAATTCCTTATATTAATATTTCTGCTTTCTTACTGATCCATATTCCTCCTTATGATTTTGATTCGGTTAGTTTTTTTTTTTTTTTGCATTACCTAAATTATAATGCATATTAAGTAATACAATCAACCTAAGACCTAAAAACTATATATGTTATTAAAATATGTTAAAAGCTAAAAAACATTCTTAAAATATATACTTAAACATTAATCTAATGTCTCAATATCGTTGGCAGACTAGGGTGTGCTTTCATACTTGCACTTTAAATGTTCGTGCAATGTTCAAAGTACTTGAAATGACTACTTTCTGCATCTTTTCCAATACCACTGGTCCTTTCTTCCCAATCAGCTTCCTCATTACT
Source organism: Telmatactis stephensoni (assembly GCA_029948255.1). Classification (NCBI taxonomy): domain Eukaryota; kingdom Metazoa; phylum Cnidaria; class Anthozoa; order Actiniaria; family Isophelliidae; genus Telmatactis; species Telmatactis stephensoni. The sequence continues at coordinate 1,001,353 of JALIZF010001926.1, forward strand.
TGATCCAACTCCTTAGACCAACCTCCCAGAACGTCTATTATTATGTTGTATTGATCTACAGCATATCCTGGGTACTGCTGTTTAAGCTCGCATCGCAGGGGTGCGTACTTGGTGTTTTTTTCCTGATCTTTTCGTTCACGGTTCTCTATCCAGGGGCAACTCATTTCTAGCATTATAACCTTCTTCTCTTCATGGTTAATAATGCGGGCATCTACACGGTTTGCTTTCAGTTCTGTATTCTCTCCAAACACTGGAACGTCCCAAAAGGCCTCCGCCTTTTCATTTTCATACTTGGGTTTCGGTTGAACAGGAGAGTACCATGGTGGGGTTTTATCTACTAGCTCCAAGTCTTATTATTATTATTATTATTATTATTATTATTATTATTATTATTATTATTATTATTATTATTATTATTATTATTATTATTATTATTATTATCATTATTATTATTATTATTATCATTATTATTATTATTATTATTATCATTATTATTATTATTTAACGCTTTTCTTATCGTTTAAGGAATCTGCAAGGATTTCGTTGCCTACTGTCGACAAATCAAACAGCAAGGTCTTTGTAAGGCCTTTAAACCATGGTGCTGTAAAACCTGCAATGGAGATCCTGGAGAAACACCACCAGCCCCAAAATAGGGCACCAATGAATAACACGAATTATCAAACACCAACAATTATCATCAATAGCCTTAACATGGCCAAAACGCATGCCAGTGCGTTCTACAGTTATTTTATTTAGTTGGGTTACCTGTGGTTACACAGGCTACCCGGTATTTCACATAGAAATGCACAATATAATATCTAAGAGTAAATATTTAACAGTGGTTCGTTACGAAGAAGATATTTTTGCACAGCATTAATAACAAGCGCTGATTTCGTATGACTGTGAAAATATGACGTTACATGATACGTAGCACCGTGCCGATTGATCGTACCGTGCCGTAACAGTACCGTATCATGACCGTGTGAAACGTTAACTTGCCGTAACGTGATCGTGCCTACCCTGACCGTATCTACCGTGATCGTGATGTACCGTGACCATATGTATCGTGATCGCGGATTACCGTGATCGTGCGTATCGTGACTTTGCATATCGTTCGGTACCGTAACTGTGTCCTGACCGTGTCGTACCGTGAACGTGACGTGAAAGTGCCGTGATGTATTAGATTTTCACAGCCATAGAAGATGTGGCCCCTGTTTCACAAAGTGGACGTACCTTACGATTACTCGCGAATCCAAAATTCGTGTTCGGTTTTCCGAGATTTACAATTGCTTTATCCTTTTTAAAAAACAGAGCCTTTGTATATGCATTTCTTCTTATTTTGTCGAGTTTATTTGTGGAAATTTCAATAAAGATATTTGTTACCTACGACTTAACGAGTACTGGTAAGTCACGGGCACTTTGTGAGACGGAGGCCTGTTCTATTCTATAAGATAAGCATTATGATAAAATTAAAATCACGCTAATTTGTATTATGGATTGAGAACATTTCATGATCATCAAAAACATAAATCAAAACATTTATTTTTTTCTCGGAGAATAATTGGACGTGGACTACCCAATGAAATTGCTCAGATGATGTTTTGTCACTGATAATAACTGATATTGCCCTCGTTAACAGGGTCCTCTCTTAGTCTAGGAACAAGGTTGAAAAGCCTTATAATTGCACGCCATTTGGAATGGTGTGATATTTCACTTTCACTACACTTTAATAACAAAAAGGTGTCAAATTAAAATGTTGGAGAATCACATAGAAAAGACTTTGCACAAAATTTTCGACGTCAAATTTCATAAAACTGCTGTTATTTTAAACAATCCCGACTTGGCCACAACAAAATGGTTCCAAGAACTCAAATATTGCATGAACAAATATGAAACATTTCCTCTTGTTTATTGCTTGTAGAAATTTGGACATTTTGTAGTAATATGTATAAAATAAGAAAAGGGGTAAAAATAAAAAATCTGCATGGGTTCAAAAAGTCGTGGAACTTTCAGCAACACCGTTTCGTTCTGTTTTCACGTAAGTCTTCAGTGATGGTCCATTTGAGTTTGTTGGTTGATATTCAATGTCTCTGTTCCTTTTCCCAGCAAAAAGAGAGTTTCTAGGAAGCGTGGACGGTGCGTTTTCTAGCCCCACCCCACTACCCCACCGTCCAACCCAACAACCACCACCCCCTCTCGGCATTGACCGGGGTCAACATCCATTTTGGAGTAAAGCTACAACGGAAGGACCTCAAAACTAAGGACACTGGGAAGAATGCAGCCTCGAGTGTCACAGTGAACATGCACAATTTCATCTTAACTCTTATTTTATTTACAATTCACTGAATATTTTTATATAGGTAACAAATTTGAAAAACCAAAATATTTTTATTTAGTGATTGGTTGACAAGGTTTTTATTTAATTGCGCACTTGAGGCGACTTGTTTGACCTCGTGTTTAAAGTGTGGTTAGACATCGGACCAAACTGCGAATTCCAATTAATGCGGACTGGATTACGTGCAGCAAACATCCTCCTAGGTCGACACCTTGACTACTCTCTAACGTACGCCTTAGTCGAAGAGGGCTCCGTTGGAGGAAATTAATTAAGTACATAATATTCATTTTTTTACATAAACGTAATTTCCAGCCACAAAATCTATCGCAGTGATCGCTTGCAAGTGTGGTTTTCATTTGATCGCTACGATCGCATTTTTCGGCGATCGAAACGATTTCACCGATCATATAAATCCAAGGGTGCTTACCATTTAAACCAATCCATCCGGTTGGAAATTCGTTTGCTACTGGTAAAAAAAGAGCGCGGGAAACTTGACTTCTGACAATGGTACACGCGCCTACCGGAAGAACTGAAAAGAGCGGGAAAAGTGGATTACCTCAACCGGAGGACCGAGCTTTCTGGAAGTTTCCGATCGAATGACACATCCCATTTGTTTTTCAAACCGAAATTTCCCGTTTTTCCTGGTAAGCACCCCAATAGCTTTAATAGTGCCACTCTCTAAAATGTCTAGAACTACGCTGTTCCAAAAAGTACAGTAAAGTACTTTAAAACCTTTATATCATAAAAATTACAATTCCTATTGTTCAGAGGAAGTCACCTCATCCTACTAGCAACGAATTGTCTTTGCTAGCTATCATATTCGTTGATCCATTGGTGTCAATAGCGGGAATCTCAAACACTCGATGTCCTGTTTCAGTCTCGTGATCAAACTTAAACTTCGCAGTTCCACTGAGAAGTTTATCCGATGGGCAGTCCACACTTGGCCAATCAAAATCTTTCTTGTAAATTGTATTATCAGATAATGGATCTCGGGAGTCGAACAGCTTGCTGTTGTCTCGGAACATCTTGGATGGAAGAACGTTAAACCGCTTATATTTGTCTAGGAACTCAGACGTCTCGTTAAAGCCTTTTCTTTCGCTAGGGAATATTTCATTGGTGACTAGAGGACCCTTTGAGGAGATCTTGGGTTGGGCAGTCCATCTGAAACTGAGTCCATAATTAGTCGTATCGTCTAAGGTGTCTTCACGACCAAATCTAAGCTTGGTTCTAGGTCTTGCGTTTTTCGCCGGAAGAGCCTTGCGTCCGAAGTTCCCGTAGTCCATATGGGTTGTCCTACAGTCGACTTCTCCATCAGGTCTTTTGTACTGCTCAGGCGACTTCTGCTTGGGTACCTTAACCTCCCAGGCTTTAAAATCAGAATCTTTAGTCGTAGTACTTTCCATCTTTTTATCCGTTGCAAACAAATCACTAATTGGGCGGAATTTACGTGCTTTGGGTGCGCCTCTGAAGTCTTGGAAATCAGCCTTGAAAACAGAGGTTGAATTAAAAGGGTTTTCCGGGGGGACGTGGACTTCCTTCTTGGGCTCAATCCTGGGTGGAATATCCTTTGGAGTAAAGTAAGCCAAGTTGGTTGTGTCCCTCTCTTGAGAACCTTCAATTTTTATTTTATCAGGTTGTCGACCAGTGGGCCGCGGTGGCTGGTTGAACCTCAAGAAATCTTGTCTATGTATCGAGGTGTCTTTGAAAGGTTCCGCAGGTGGCATATAGGTGCTACTGCGGTACACTCTCATGACAGGCTCGGGTCTCCATGTTTTAAAATCGCCGTGTGAAGTAGACTTGTATTCTACATTAGCAGATGGCAGTCTCATGGTAATTCCTTTAAGATAAGGCTCCATCTTAGCTGGTACAGCTGGTATTCTTTTGTAGTGGTCGCGATGCTCGGACACTTCATCAAATTTGTGAGGATTAGGGACATATTTTTCTGGTTCTTTTTTTCGAGGGGGCGAAACTTCATAGGTTCCAAAGTCCGTTTTATGAGTGGTGCTCTGAGAGACGGGCCCATCGTAGTGTATAAGGTCCCTAGGCTTGCTGAATGGTCCACGTCGTGGACTCGTGGTGAGGTATTTCCCACGGTATTCAGATATAGAGCAGTTATCTTCCTGCTTTTTGTTGATGACTCGATTTGGACTGGAAGATTCGTGTGGGCATCGGTGGCGCCTGGATGAGAAAGAAACAAACTGAGGTTAGACTACAACTGTCATTTCTTTATATAAAAATACCATTCAATTATCGCAGGTTAACAGATATTTAGTCCACTTTTACTCTGTAAGAAAGTATTTACTAGTGATGTTGCCTTTGGGTATTCTTGATACAAATCCAAAATGTCTTAAGCCATGACAACAGTTTAAATAGCAAGAAACAGACGTTGTTGAATATATTCACGTGGTGAATATTTTATCAAGACGACGATAGGAGTCGAAGCCTTGCCGGAGGGTGAAACAAAAATCTTAACGCCCTACGACTTATATTAAGAATGACCTAAAGGTACTGCTCAAGCTAGTGTTAATTACTGTTCAATGCTACAGTGTTGAAGTCCAGACGACTTTCTACAGACAAAACTTTACAATTATTAGCAGAGCTGCATGCGCAAGTAAAATATGAATTACTGAGTAGTCCTGTCATTATAGTCGTCGAATTTCACTAACGCGGACGCGTCTTAAACTCTTAGACAAAATTCTATTTCCTCAGAGAGCACATAGGATGAAGTGGGTTTGAACGAATTTCCTGATTGACCAGTGGAGTACAATAGGATTTAGTGTTTTCATTCGCTGTTTTCAAAAGACAATTTTTTGACCATGGAAAGAAACCAATCACTGCTCCGCTTCAAGAGGGTTTCGTGCTACCCCCCAGAGGGAAGCTTCACAATTTGCCCCACCCAGTCTGGACTGTTGGTAAAGAATCCTGTTTCCCCTGGCGATTCCAATTATGGCGATGGCTTCAACGTGAACCCAGATGTTAACAGCCTTTCAATCACTACTTTCCTCAATTTTGAAATTTTTTTTGAGAAGAAGATGGATCTGTCGGATTACTGTCATCTTGCTAATTTAAGAACTTTGACAGCATTAATAAACTAGAAACAACTTCCGAGCCGGAGATTCTTGCTTCGGATGCCTCTCGTTTTGAGAATCTCAAAAGGTGTCCAAAAGCAGAGATGTCCGCTTATGGGAGCTTGTAAGTACAGTGCCTGACTGGGGGTGAAAACGGGGTTTTGGAAAGGTGTCCTCCTAAGTGGAGATGTCCGCTTACAAGAGTGTTCGTAAGCGGAGCTTCGACTGTAATTAATTATGACACACGAGACTTGTCGACACTGGGCGTAAAAAATGTGCTCCGTAATTCACTTAAAAAATGTGATCTCAATATTTGTCTAGTTGTTTATTTGATCTGTCCACACGTTGCCAAGTTTATATGCATGTAGAAACTTATTTAAATTACTTATTAACATGCGTAACTTATTTAGCTTTGAACTATTTTTAAAAACAAAACATCTGCGCTCACTTGAGGTTTTACTAGCTCCAACGATTTCCGTCATTTGAACTCACTACTTACTTAGTTAAAAATAATCACTTCCGATGTGTTTTAGCCAGTAAGTCAATATTAAACCACGTTTCTAAACCTGTTGACTTTGTCATTACCAATTAGATCATCTTAGAACCTCTACAGACGTTTTCAATGTTCTAATAGCTCACCTTATGTAGAGGATATATAAAACTTAAAACACCTGGAGGATCATGCCACTTATCCGAGTTCAACTGCTAATAGCCCTTGAATTAATTCCACAGCGATGTGACAAGGAGCTAAGAGTGTCGATGGCCTTTTTAGGTGACGAGGAAGTAGGTTATTAGCCTTCTAAATCTAAATCTAATATATTTCAGAAAACGAATCCCAAGCAACAATAGCCCTTTTCTCAAGGGCGCATGCGCATTTGAATCTCAACGTTAGCCTCGCTTCAAAAGCAAAGCCATCAGGTTGGGCTTCCTGTGGTAATATGGCGAACGCGTGCACATTTGAAATTTAGAAGTTAGCCTCACTTCAAAGCAAAGCTATTAGACTTTGATGGAACACAAATTGAAAATGACAGAAATATTTTAGCGCGAACAAGAGCACACTTCTAAACGATCATCGAGTTAAAGAAAGAAAAACATGTAGAATGAAACTTCGCTCGTCCACGTCTTCCAAAACTCGTCTTTACTGAACTTGAATGGAAAAGTGGCCTGGGACTGCTCTCAGTCTAATGCACACATACATGGACCAACGCGGCGTGGGTATACCAAAAGTTAACAATGGGTCACCGTTAACTGAGAATGACTGTTAAAATTAGCCGATAAGACGAAAGAACAAGTCTAGGCTCAATCCATGGATCAGTTAGTGACCCAAGGCCTTTTCCAAACGGAGTGCCAGATGGGTGCACATGAACCCTGCCCCGCCCAGACACTTATAAGACGTTCGTTCAACTAACAAGAGCTCATTCGTCTGAGATCAACTGGAAATGATCGCATGCTTACGTACATTAATTGTTATAGGATGACGCCCTGATTGATTTTGATTGGAATTGAAAATGGATTAAATCTACTTAAAATAAACACCCAAGACTGCTCGAGATAGCTCGCCTTACAGACTTTTAGATATTCCCAGACACCAGATATTCGAAAACGTCTTCGTTTCGTCTGTTGAGTCGAAGATTCTACCGTGCGACAGTGTGAATCGCATCGATGAGAAAAACAACACAGATTTGTGAAAGAATTAGTTGTTATTGTTAGGTCTAGGCGTAGATTTGACATTGTGAACTAGATTATAATCCGGCTGAAAACGTCCTTAAAAAAGATGAAAATTTTGAAGGCAAAATGAATCAGATTCATGAAAAAAGAAAAAAAATCTATTGATTATTTTCTAAGTAAACAGTGTCAAAGAAATTACTTCCAAATACAGTCTCGCTGATGCGTTTTATCAGCGAATATTGTTGAAAACGTAAATACCAATACACAATAGACCAATCCCGCACGTTCTTAGCCTCATTAGCGAAGACTTTTTTTACAAATTAAGACAATAATTAGCTATGGAATGACAAATGAAAGAACTACACCCTTTAAAACAAACAAATAATTAGCCCAAGAGAAACAGAGGCCGAATTTCAGTGGATTTTCTGTCTCAGCTTCTAGTACGTTCGAAAGTCGAGGAATTTGATCGCCAGTTTACCGAGACTTTGGGATTGACTCAGTCAGACGGCTCGCCATAATGAAAGGATCTCAGACCGGCAAGTCTATTTGAATCTACACTTAAAACCAGTTGATTTGAAGTTATTCCTAGAAGGACAAGATTAGCAGTTTGAACAAGGTCAAAAAGGAGAAACGGATTAGTGTTTTACATGGTAAGTCAGTGAGATATTTTTGAAATATTTTGCTTCGAAAACCGGTGGGCTCGCCATCGTTGACCAAGGCCAATCCTCTCAAAATCGGATCAGATATTTCGCTTTTTACCAAACAAAAAGAATAAACGTGAATTAAAACATTTTTATGAGTTCAGCGAAAATGAATTTTAGTGATTTTTTACGCTTAATTTCCAACAAATCAGAACTGTAAACTGATGATTTTTGAACTGTCTTACTTGATGCCCTGTGTTTTCACAAACCTGCCTGGGTGTTCAGTTGTGAGTTGACATTTGTTTTAATTCTTCAATATTTACTGTCAAACTAGACAAGCCACTTCTTTATTACGTTATCAAAATACAGGACCTCCAAGTGATAATTATCTTGTTTTGCTTACTGAAAAGTTTCAGGTCAAAAGTCATATTTCGGCCAGTACCCTAAAATTAAGCCTTCTCGACAAGATTTCATCCGTGTGTGTCGGTAAACTTAAATGAACACAGAGAATTTACGATAAAGTTCTGAAAAATGTTTCTTGAACATACATATTTTTGCGATAAATAGTAGCTAACAGTTGAACTAGTGACTTGACTTTTTGAACTCAGGTTTTCGAATCAATATAATACCGGTCTGACTGAAAAAGTCAGTAAAAATACCGAAGAATAGGCTTCAGTTGCAGGCTTTTTCACTGTTCTCTTTCTCCACCTATTTTATAGTTAAATTCAGTCAAAGTCGATAGCGAGCCATTGGTAAACTGTGATCACTTTCAGCTACCCTCGTCCCCTTTTTTCTAGTTTCAGTTCTTTTTTCCTCGAATTATTTGCCGAGCCTGGAAGGGGCTCGCTCGCCGCCGTCGCGACTCGAATTTGACCCGGAGGGGAAATAATAGAGAAAACCCCTGGAACCAGGGTAGCAATCAACACGATAAGATCTAGAAATTGATTGTGCTGCCTAAAGGGTGCGGCCCATTCAAATTTCAAAGTCATGCTGACACTATAATGACACTAGTGGCCTCCGGTCTCCTATACGTATGTATTTTTCACCTCAAAATGTTTTCTGAATATGCTCTGGTTTCCGATCAGTCACACTGCAACAAAACCGTTTTCACCGATGTAGACGAAAACGTGGGAAAAGCTCAGATTTGAAAGAGTATCCTTTTTGGCTTTCAAAAACGAGAACTTTTCGGTAAACAGTGAGCTGTAAAATCTATGTCACTGTAGTCAACTGAGGTTAATTGCATCTTTTCAGTCACGGTCTGTCTTTTCTGGAGTTACCGTAGATTAAGAACTGGTATAAAGGTCAGTTTTATTATCTTGCAGATGTTTTCTAGGTACCTTAAAACTGACTAGACTCAGTTTCTTGTCTAAATATTTTCGTGTCTTGTGTAAAAGTTAAGAACCCCCAGGCTTGATTGGACTGATACGAATGGCTAGCCAGGGTATATTGGAGGTCACAGCATTATTTAAGGGATAGAGATTCAAAAGCAACAGTCTTAGGTACACATGCCACATATGGAGACGATTTGAAGCGATAACAAAACGTCGTGTGTCATAGATATATGAAAACACAAAACATTTAATCCAAAGTTCACAGCAAAAACACCTTATCACCAAAGCGTCATGTCTTTTCAAGTGACAACTTGTAAGCACAAGCAACATACACAGACTTTGCCGTTGCTTCAGTTGTTTATCAGTTTTGTTCTTTCTTTCTTTCTTTCTTTTTCTACGTAAAACTATAAGTCAAGTGTGGTCCTCAGTTTGCATATGTTGCTTGTGCTCAATCGTAGTGGCAGGTGCATTAAAAGCACTAACATAAAACACGAAAAAAGTGCTTGCCAAGAAAGTTTACAGTACCATTTCACCAATTAAAGAAGACAAAAGACTTTATAAGAATAGTTCTCTTTGTTATTAGTGTTTTAATCTGTTCCATTTAGACAAGTGAAGATACCGGCAAAATGCTACATAAAATGTTATCTGGCGGTAACCTTGCCGGAACTATCTAAACTCATCTTTTGATTATCGCTCTATCAGTTCTAATTAATATCCGAGATTGTAAAGGAAAACATACAAAGTACAATAGCTCCTCTCACAGCAAGGCACCAGTAGACTGACTCCTTGTACAATAGATCTCACGGAATATCCAAACCGCGCAGAAATTAGTTTTCCATGGCAACACTGGATATTTTTTCTCAATTTTAATGATAGGAACTATCTAGGAAATTTCTAGCAGGAAATTGTATTTTCCTACGATAGGAACTGGACAAAATGTAGGAAAGATATTTCCTAGATATTTCCAATCATTGGAAATTGCATTTTCCTAGATATTTCCTACCTTTTCATTTTCCTATGTTAGCAAATATCTAGGAAAATGCAATTTCCAGTGCTGTCACTTGTAAAAGTCGGTAAAACATTTTGGTGCAACTGTATTCAGCTTGTATGTGTGGTCGAACTACAAGAAGCGTTCAGTTTGCGTATGACACAGTAACAAGATTATTACCTTTAGCTGAAAGAGTAAATATCGGAGTTGACCACATTAGATACCCTAAACAAAATATCCTTGAATACAAATCATGAATTGGGATTCCTGTGCGATTCCATTCGAGAGGTTTTATGTTTCTCGAAGTATAAAGAAAGTCACAAAATGCTAAGTGATATTTTTTCGAGAGGGCAATGTTCTGTTACGGGTCATTTTGCGTGTTACTGTTCGAATCGAAGCTCGTCTACGGGCCGAATCAATTCAAGCCAAGATAATAAGTATGAAGTGAGGTCGCGCTGAGAATCTCTGCAATATATTTGGTTACTCTATGAAAGAAAATTTTATACTTTGTATGTGATGGAATTGTATTTATCATTCGTTTGATCTAAAGCGTCAAATAGTACAGTAGACAACGCGGCATCTTCGACCGTGATGCAACGTACAACTATAGCTTTTAAAATCAGTTAGTTTTATAATCATTGCCAACGCTAGCCGTTTGTGATTGTTTGAAAAATTCCTGAAAATTGCTTTACTCAAAGTGCTAAATATTTTGAACCGTGTGTTCCAACACTGATCCTGGAGAATTATGTTTTTCTACAGATTATCTGATGCGGCAGTGATGTTATCAGAGTCGTGAAAGTGCACAAACTGAAATGAAGTTTTTTCAACTTTTGTTCGCACATTCCTTCATTCTGTACCATCTGTTTTGCTCTTCATTGTCTAGGAAAGTGTTGACGTTAAACATTTGAAAGAGGAGACTAAATATCGCACCAAATCCTTAATTTATTAAGCTTAGTTAGACTTAGGTTCTGAGCATTATTAAGGCTGAAAAAGTCTTGCGATTTTCGGTCCACCAGGCATGATTTTTCGCACGTTTTTTCAAGTCATAAAAAACTTACGACATGAGTTAAAGACATCCTGACAGAAAACCAGTCGATTTTTACTCCTTAGCGGAGCTAATGACGTTTGCAGCTCTTTTCCATCAAAAACACTCAGAAACCTCAAGAACTTGAAAGACTAAATTTCTAGCTGAAAAGCTGATAACACATAATCGTTTGGCTAAGTCTTTATCACTGAGGCCCTGTTTGCCTTGCCTAAAGGGTGATTTCTGAAAGTTCTACCTCCGGCTTTCTTTCTGGTTCAGTAAATAGGCAGCATGTAGGCTGCAGGATTGTATTGCCGCTGTTAAGAACTCCCATCAGTCGGCAGCGTCAATTTAAAAAATGCAACAAAAAGTCATTAAAGGAGCAATATTTTAAGAAATACTTCAATGACATCACTGTAAAAGGCTCTGTGAAGTTCACTGACAGCATTCCACATTCAAGTACTCCATAAAAAATACGTAAATGACTTCGTAATTAGCGAAGTAAACTATTACTCGACGAAAACGACAGAAGTAGCATTTAAAGTAGCTAGCATTCATCTGATAAAACTGAGTTATTTTTTATAGTTAAATGATAAAATTCTAAGAAATATTCTAAGTATAATGAACTCCAAATGCGAAGCCATCATGGCCAATGAAAAAGTTATAAATCGAACGAGACGCAGTGTCTGGTATTCGACCTGACGCACGACAGATACGATGGTAATTGACTTCGCTTTCCCATAAAGTAAAGCTTAGATGCATCACCGCTACAACCTTGTTATCTGGATGGTTAGGCCTTCATGTCGGTAATATTGCAAAGGTAGCAGTCCCTTACATATAACAATACTGTACCATGCATTAGATGTAAAAATCATTATTAGTGGTACTTCTAACGTCTTGAATCCTATCCTATTTGTAGGTTAGGTTGGTGTTTTTAGACGCTTAGGGCGAGTTGGAATCCAAAGCTTTAGGAATCTCTGCAAACATAGTGATTGTTGGCCCGAGCATTGTTGGTTCGTGCAGAGCAATCTTCACTGAAAATCGGTCTTGAAATCCTCTCATTCAAATTGGAAGGTAAGAAATAATATTCATATCCTTTTGCGTGATCATTGCTAGTATTATACTTAGATAAATGCAAGGTTTGTCATGGTCTCATTGGCGTAGGCGCGCTTTTGCTTGACCTGCGCTCATGTCCGCTATATATCTAAGCTAGACAGTAGAGGTAACTCAGCACAGATTATCCACTGTATTGCATTTGTCTTAAAGTTTAGTTCAGCATTGGGTGCACCATTCATTGACCTGTGCTCATGTCCATAGATCTAAGCTACTGAAACAGACGTTACAAATCGGCTCAATTGTAAATATCAACTATAATTGCATTCCTGTAGTTCGCTGGGTGCGCCGTCCCTTGACCCACGTAAGACGCTCTATAGATCGAACTCATTGAGGCAGGCATTTCAAATCGGCTCGGCTAACAAACCATGTCACTTATGACACTAGGATTAACGATGAGCCCAGTCAAAAAGCTTTCGATATAATCTGATACAGAAGGTACACTTTAAAAGAAATAGAAACCGCGGATGATCGAGGACGACCTCGTCATGGCGCACGCTCCACTCGTGGGGCATTACATTATTTATTGTTGATTGTTTTTTAGAAGATAAATAATGAAAAAATAGGAAATGTTTTGCGTTTTATTCTTCAACAAGTCTTATAAGTTCACGCGAAAAATCTTTCAACGTTCAATAAAAATGTAGGTTCGGCTTTTCATCTTTTTGACGGTATTTGGGCGCGCATTTGATAGTTTAACTTTACTGTGATGGATCATGTAGGCACTTAGATGTAGCAAGGATTATGCAGATTTCTGTATGATATAAGATTGCACTCTCACATGAGCACATGCAACCAGTTAAGCACAGTTTAAGTCATACAGCATTACTGTAGACCACCTAATCAGAAGAACTTTTCAAAGCTTTCTAAGCCGTTCTAGATGTGTTCCTTGGCGTTTGCAAAGCCATGCACACATGTGCAATATCACCAAGTTTAAACAATTCTCGTGCAATCAAGAGTTTCCATTAGCTGCTTAATTACTGTTTATCAGAAAGCTCTCCAGAATGCTAGCCAAAAATAATAAATTAATTGATAACTCCTACACTATCTTATCTTGCTCTGTAAACCAACTTTTATGTAAACTCACCTCCCTGTGGGCAAGCAGACTAATGCAATCAAGTAAATGAAATTAGCAAAATATCAATCAAATGACTTTGGGTATATCATAAAAAGTTGACTAAAATAGGAACTTTATAATCAATTTATTCTAAATTAAAGTCATTTTACCTAACAAAGACGATCAATTATTCGCTAATTGCTTCTTGTATAAACTTTTAGTTCTTGAATTTCAGGTAATTTAATAACAGAACGATAAGAACAGCACCTCCCTTGAATTTCGTACGATTTCATCAAAACTAGTAGTAATTGACCTAAGCTAGGGTCAAGTGGCTCCAAAAACACGCGAAGTGGTTTTCTTGGACCATTTGCTCAAAGTAAATGCAAACAAAAGGGGATTGTACTATGATATTAGTTAGCTCTCAAAGTGTACCTAATTTATATAATCAATATCTTTAAAAGAGTTAGAAACACTTCATAAATGAAATTTTAGAATAAGATAACAATTTGATAGTTAAAAGTAAGATTTTTCTAACAAGCAACATATGTACCAAGAAAGTCGAAAGGCCATTGCGACAGGTTGATGCGGTTGCTAGGAAACAAGCCATTTAAGTGCACATTCCTCGTGGCCACACTTAAACCAGAGAACATTTCAGTTTTCATTCTATGAATTTTTGAGGAAAGTATCTAAGTGTTTTCTTTTTAAACAAAATTTCAACGCTCAATTTGAGGTGAAATTCTTAACGAAGGACCTTTGGCCTTGTTTTAATTATAAAAGATAACGAAAGCATTAGTGTGCTCATAACATTCTTGTTTTACACTAGTCTTTGACGACTTTGACAAGCGCGCTGTTCTGCGATGATTCACATGTGGATGGCCTAGCAATCCTGAAGGACCGTCCGTGCAATTATACACTGGCCGTAAACTGTAACAACACACTGCAAGTCCTGAGCCAAATGAGATTTTCATGTAAGCTGCAGATTTTGTCAGGTTTGAATTGAACCTTGATCCCTATTGCATTCGTTCCTGCTTTACTTAATAACCATTGGATTAGTTTATAGTCTGACACTAGTGCAATATATACTTTGTCTAAATTACTTAATACTGGTTAATACTAGGCAAATACCCATAATAATCGTATGTATATTCCTTAATACCTTTAAAGTCGATGCCCATCTGTTTGGTTAACAAAAAGGTGTTTCTAATTTTAATCGATCGTTTCTCAAACGTAAAAAGGGTTGATGGTGATTTGTTTCTTGGGTTAGAAAAAAGGAAATAGTTTCATTTTATAACTCGACTGGCGCAGCTCGAGTAACAGTTGAAAGTTGGTGAGCAGTACATTACTGAGTCTGCGCGGCATGTTGTTTGTCGCAGCTAGAGTAAAACCGATTTGGTTATTGTGTCTTTGGACTAGGGAATAAGTTAAAACTGTTGACAATAAACTTTTGCAAGTATCCTAGCAACTGTCCTGTAAAATGTAGAATAAGGAACAAGGAACGTGGAATGGGGAACGTAAAATAATAACACAAAACTAAACAAACTGGCAAAACCTACAACAGATCCCCATTCCTTATTCCTCTATTCACGGATAGTCCGGTATATAGTTGAGATTAAAACATACAATTGTACAAGTAGAGATGAATATCTCATGATAACCCTTCTAATGCTGTGGTAGAACAAACAATCTGCTTTACATTAAGAAATATTGATGGTGTTTGTTTATTTGATTTGCATCAACTTGGAAACTGCAGACTGAACTTGGATTGAGTTAATCACGAGTCTGGATATTATTGCATATTGTTGTTGTTGTTTTTGTGTGGGTGTTTGTTTGTTTGTTTGTTTTCCAAATTTCATCCAAGGCAAACTCTTCAAATCGTAATGCTTTTTATGGGCTTCCTGCGGTTCCTTAGTGTTTTTTGCGGCAGAGAAAAAAAGAATGAAATTATATATTTATTTTTCTTTCCTTTTCACTTTTGTGTCTACAGCCGATCAGGTTACTAATTTTGCGAATAAATTGATGAGTTAAAGTTGTATAAACATGAATATATGTAAAAGTACGACGAAACTAAAGCTTTTGTCTGACACCTGCTTAAAAGTTACTGACTTTTATATTTTTCTACGTTTTAATCGCTGCAGGCACCGTTATTTAGTTTCACGACAATAGCTTTCAACTTATTCGATAGAAATGGAAATTATTGCCAATATAGTTTCTACCGATCGACTTTGCCCCAAAACACCTGCTTGCTTATTTTGAAATTTTTGAATGCTACTTATCATAACACTCGAGGCGGGAAGACTTTTTGTTAAATTAAAATGTGTTTTATGCATTCACTTTTAGCATGAATAAAAAATCACAAATTCAATTGAAACCTGCTCAATTCTAGTTTTATTTGCGTCCTAAATGCATTGTGTGCATCAAGCTTGTCTAAATTAGGCAATAACAGTTCTTCGCTTTTTAAGAAAATTTTATAATGACAATACTTGAGATAAGAAATTAGATATTTCAGAGTATAAGTTTGACCCGGGCATTTTACTTATACCTTTGATGCCCCAAATTCACACATGAATTATGTTTTTAATAAAAGTAAAATCAACAATAAGAATTATCACTTTAATCTGTACCTAGAAAGACAGAATTCTGGTCAGTGTTGACTTATAGTCGGTCGATAACGCTTATGAAGGCATACAGAATTCTAATCGGCTAAGTTGATAAGTGGTAACCATTGGCAACGAGGTCATGAAGTTGATATTCGAAGCTTGTGTTATTTAGGACAATAATATTTTCTATTTTGCAAATCATTTGAGATTTACAAGCCTAAAATGTTATTCACTTGTAAGGGATACGTAAAATGGCACTAGACTGGCTTTCGCACTGAAATAATTTCTGTTAAGTCTAATGATCTCTGATTGAAATTATCACGTGCAATAACACTTACAACTAAGGATATTTATTTGCTTGAATCAAAAAATATTAGTTCTTATAAGAAGCCAGAAACTCAGAAGAATACATGATCAGTCGTTCTAGAAAGAAAGTCTCTAAAATAATTACAGTCGTCCATGGCTGTCTAGTTGACATTTGGCGTCTCGTCAAGGAATAATTCAAAACAGTCAAGTAAAGAACAGTGCCAGTGAATAAATTCGAAAGTTTGACTCACCCACAGCTGCAGATCTCACAGATACACTTTTTTGTCATAGTTTACAGCAGTTTTGTCATCCAAACCTCAAAGTTTTCAGACGAGTTCAATGGAATTTGCTTCGACACAACCGGAGCCAAGATGCTAGGTCATATGTTGTTTGACGTTGTCATGGCAACAGGTTCGGAGTTCATAATGGGTACCGCTGTCGTAATCAGTGATCCATGTGAGGACTATTCTGTTATTTGTTTTGTTGTGTGACTGTTAATATATTGTAAGGAATCTTCTAGAACTCATAAATGTGCTAAATTTGATAAACTTAGAGACCCCACGGAGTTCCGCTTCCACAGCGAAAATTGCACGAGTTGTAAGTTTCTACAGAAAATTCAATTTTCTTGAATAAGGTTAAAGGAGAAGGCAGGCAACTTCTAATGTCCAAAAATTCAATTTTTCGTTATGAAAAATTACAAATCCGAAAGCACTCTAAACACGAAACAAAACTACAAAACTAATGTGTTTGCAGGATGTTTTCTTCTTCGAGTGTGAAAATAAGAAAAATCCGAGCCCCCAGCGGATTTTTCCGAGTCCTTAACTTATTTTTAACACTCGAAGAAGCAAACACATTAATTCTAATATCTTTCCGAGTACATTTCCATTCATTAAAAAAATTAAACAAAAACAAAAACGCCACAAAAAAATACGTCGTGTAATAATTTACCTACAAAAGTCAATCTTGTTGAGTCCAGCTTCTCAAATACGAGTGAATCTCTTTTAATAATAACTCATCTATTTAATTTGCGTCCGGCTTTTACGTAGTGCCATCGTGTGTGGTATCGCCATTATTTAAATCTCAGCCAAAAACTTTACTTTCATGCCAATATTGCTTCGGTGCATGCAGCACTTGTCATTTCATTAAACTATCGATCCAAATTTCCCACCAGCGGCCAGTTGTCTTATGAGCAAAGACAAATTACACCATTAGCATTCACTGTATGTATGTAAGGTATTAGTACTTAGTATTCGTCACGATTCATTAACTCTAGATAATCGGACTTACGACTTCAATGTGTTCTTGAATAAGCATTTTTTGTCTCTAGTTCAGTTTCTTTGTTTTCGTCCATTTACTATATCTATGCTAAGTTATGGGCGGCACCGTTGGCCGAGCGGTTAGAGCGCTTCACCGCTGTGGTCCCAACGGGTCGGGTCACTGGTTCGAGCCCTGCGGATGCCACATGTGAGTAGAGTTTGTTAGATGTGTTGTTCTCTCCCTTGCCACGAGGGTTTTTCTCCGGGTTCTCCGGTTTTCCTCCCTCCGTAAAAATCAACATGTGAGCTGAGAGTTGTATGCTTAAAACAGTCAATGTAGTGGTAGTGTGTGTGAGTGGATAGTGCCCCCAATTAGTGCGAAAGCGCTAGAACGACTAGGCACTTAAATAAAGATATTTATTTTATTTATTCGAAGTTAATTTCTTTCAGCGGTGAATTAGGTTCTGTCAGGACTCCTGGCCCTGTTTCTTCTAAATTCAATATCTTCTCTTTTTCTCTTTCTCTTTTCCTTACTCGCTTGTTCCTCCCATTCTCCTCTCATCTAATCGTCGCCACAGGAGGTCATGCTGGATTAATGGATATCTAAAGCACCGAAATCGAAACATCTTGGTCGGCAACTCGAGGTTGTCCTTAATATCTACTTATTTCCGATAGAAGTTTCCGTAACAATCAGATGTATAGATTTGCAATAAAGTTTGAACGCAGTCCACGTATACGGTTTTTTTTGTGAGCTTTACACAGGTATCCCATCAAACTTTTCTTTTGGATTGTCTGACTTCAATCAACATTATAAAGGTTGTTTGTTATTTATAAAGAGGAAAATACTGTTTCAATCATTTCTCATCTTAACATATACAGATTTAAACTATACAGATTTAAACTAAATAGCTTACGAACTCTTACAGTAATTGTTTCCGTCTAGTTTTTAGTGTTAACTCAACTATCACCAGGACACTTTCAGAATAAACTTAAGAAAACAAAACTAACGGATTGCTTTTGACTTTGTCAGTCATTTAGCTTGCAATGACTTTGACGAGAAAAGTCAAATGACACCGAAAATTCGTTCTGTAAACAGTGTTAATATCTTTTCGTCTCTGAGTTCTCAAAAGATTAACATAATCGTACGAAAAGAGATATAAGCCCCTAGGCGCTGTACACCAACCTAGTAGTCAGGCGAGCAATCGATCAATCTTCACACTCCTGTCTCCCCTCAAGGTAAGCAGCTTTTTTGCTTCTTTTTGTGAACTTTGACCACCCAAAAGTTTCTCAAACTAAATATATATTTATTCAAATACTTTCTAATCATTTCTATTGGAATTCTAACAACAAAAATAACGAATATGATTCGAAAGCTTTACATTTGTACAATATACACGTATTGGGCTGTTTGTTTCGGTACGTTTACTTGAGGTAAAAAACAAGGACATTTAGCGCCCAGTGTGGAATTGTCTGGCTTTATTCGCTGACTGTGCTCAAAGTACAAAACCATCGACAGTTTGGCGCCAAGGTTGTACAACTTACAGACAATGATTTTAATTTTGATTAAACACGAGCCAATTCATGGAACAGCAAACACTGAAATGAACTTAGATCAAGTAAGCCAGTCTGTCTGATCAGGTTTAGGTATTTACTTGCCAAAGCATTTTGCTTTATAGTTAATCTGATTATATTTTGAGTATTCGTATCTCTTTTTTACGCCAGGAAACCGTTGCGTGTCTGTAACTAATTCGAGTCGTTAACACCTTACTTGGTGAATGTAGATATCTAGTACAAGTGCATATCTAAGTGTTTACTTTACCAAAAACTCTCATAAAAGACGAAATCTCTGTTAAACCAACAAAGCTAATATAGTGTCAGAATTCCAACTTTTTTATTTAAAGACTTTGTCATTTGAAACAATTTTGGCATGTATTTTGACAACGAATTTTGAATGCTTTCAAATACAAGGGCAGTTTTACTTCATTGCTTATTGAAACATTTCTCGTTTCTCTACATAAAAATTTAATTAGTGATTGTGGAACTTCTAGATGCAAACAGTCGATACAAATCTCCCAAATCCAACTTAATAGTTTAGTCAAACAGTATATTGTCATGAGGTATTTCATCAAGGGGTTGTTTCATCAAGGGGTTGTTGTTTAAGACTCGGTCACATGAGCAGAAATCGCATGTTTGAGAGATAATTACTGTGATTAGTAAAGTCATAAATTACAAAACAATTTCCGATTTAAACCACTGTTTTTATACATAGCGCACTTTTATAATTAAATCATTCTCCCCCAAAAGCTGGATATCGTCTCTTCCTCTTCTATCTGATTCTCCGGTCATGTTTGCACATGCAGTGCCAGTGTTCTATTGTAATAACAGGAATTCAAGGAATCTTTCGAAGGGTGCTTGAGTAACTATATTCATATCAAGCTTGAGTTAACTATATTGAGTTGAAGAGCACATACCTTTCTCATTTAATTAGTTTTAATGAATGTACATTAATTCTATTCTTAATTATATTGTCGTGAATGAAACAAGTTACAAATCAACAAGAAAGAGAAAAGAAATGTTTCTAACATTGTTCTTACCTACAATCCTGTACAAAAAGTATTGAAATATCAGTCAAACCGGCTAAACTTTTTCGTACGTTAGATTAAAAACGGTAACGGACTTTCTTTCCTCATTCTCACTTATTTGGCCCAACATAGGAAGCAGCCTTTTGCGTATAGGAGTGTGTTTTGGGTCCCTAAGTCGATTTTGGAGGAGTTCGTTCACTTCTGGGTAGCTAATACTATCATAGCAAAAGCGAGCTCGCCTCAAACAGTTTCCTCCAACACTTTTAAGACTTTTAAATTTCTGCAAGTTATTAAAAATAAATTTAATTATTTAATCAAATTTAATTATTATCAATAACTTCTTAATATATTATTAGTATTTATAGTAGTGTTTCGAGATACCTGAATCAGATAGTTAGAGATAAAATATGGATAGTAGGCATCTCGGGATAATCGATATTCGATCGCTCACGATTAGCGAGAAGCCGAGCACAAACTCCCAAGATTCTATGCGTCCACGAGACTGGCTAAATTGACGGCACGTGTAGTTAGTTTGACATGTCTGTGATATTAGCATAGTTTTCATTGTACGCCATGAACAATTTTGTTGCGATCCCAGTCATTGGTAGGAGTTGACCTTCACGACCAATACAACTCATATAACATCCTTCAGAGACTATAGACAGTGTGCATTCTGCGTAGAGTTTGCACCTCTATAGGCTAATATTGAGTTGCAAATTGACTGCACTTGATCTCAGATCGCCGATCTGCATTGAGGTACTCTGTTTTTGTTCAAAACCTACTTTTGTATGGTTTTACAGATAACTGGTTCGATGTTTTTGTAAATGTAACCTTTTATGAGATTTATATTGCTATTACAATGCTCAGGATAACATGAAAATTATTTTCAGTTATTGTAGTCGCTGGACTGTAGCAACTCGATGCTTAATTTAACTTTGTCAGCTAGCGTCTTTCTATGACTGTAAAATTCAAGCTAGAAATAGCATCTTTTCTGTAACTTGCTTGAACTTCTTAGTTTTGTTCTATATATTAACAAAATACAACTTTGCATCATTCGCATGACTGTTCTTTATAATACCTTATAAGCTTTGTATTTAACAAACTATTAATGCAGATAACGTAGAAACATGTTTAGTCTGTACAAGATGTCGTTGTGTAATAGCTAATACATATGTGTCTATTTCTTCCAGATTGATCCTTGCATTACTGGAACAAGTTACAAAACCAAGTGGACAATTTACGTCTGAAAATCTTTCTACTTTGTTTATTGCTTCAGTAATCCAAGGTAAGAGACTGTTCAAACAAATCCTTTCAACCTGCTGGCCTTCAAAGCTCTATAATTACACTCCCTGTTCGAACCTTTGAATTTTCTTCATTGTCTCCTTCTCATATCCAAGAGATAACTAAACAACTTTGAGATGCTATTTCCGGCATGTTTTCTAGAGTATTTTAGTCGTTTATTCAAAGGATTCGTTGTACAAAACTCTAAGCTTAAGTTAAACATGAGTGATTTCGTATGTGCATTCTATGCATAGTTTCGCAGCTCGAGGGACAAGCTTACTTGGCCCTCAAGTGCAATATTTTTCTAGTATAGTATAGTAGTTGAAGTGCATACCAATTAACTGAAGACGTATATGGTAAACAGTAAAATTATATAGTTCGTGAGAACTATCACTGATCAAGGGCTTACTTCAAATTGAAGAAGTTTTATTTTGTACCTATAATGGCTGAAGATGATTACGCAGACGGGTCTACAGAGAGAAGCCCAAGTAATCATCTTTGCTTGTAGAATGCTGGAACAAGGTTGAACTTTGCTTGAACATTTAAAGGAATCCTTAGAAAGTATAACGGATTAGACGCCAAAACTTGAGAGTCTGTTAAAAGGTGCTATTAAGCCTCTCTCCCATCTCTCATACAGAAATCAGGGAATTAACCAAGTTACTCAAGCGGGCTTCAGTTGGACTCATATTACTCACAAAACGTATAGAGAAACGCATCTCTAATCAAATGGGGAAAGCAGAGAATCAGGAAAAAACAAGTTGCGCGAGCGAGGACTTGAGTTAAACTCAAATTTTTCTCACAAAACGTGTACAGAAATACATCTCGTTGTCAAATCAAAACAAATTCCTTGAATTGAGTGAATACCGTACTTCAGTGTGTCGATCTTTTAATAGGATCATTGTTGACGTAGGTTGAACGTAGCATTCATTAATATGCCCCGATTGCCTCCAAGGTAGGCCTTCACCTAATATCGTCTACTCTATCGTCTAAACATCAACAAGTTGTAAGGAAAACATTTCTAAGATAAAACAGTAGCTTGTTTTGTGCTTTTGTGGTCTTATCCTTTCATATTTCTTTGGCAAGATTTTGATTATTTCTGCGCATGCGCAAAGAAGAAATTGTTTTCAATGAAGACGGACTGCAATGAAGTTGTGAACGGTAGTTTACCATTTAACAATACACTGATAGGGAAATTATATCATTTGGGTATTTTGAAGGTGAATAAGTAGAATGATGCGGGCCTACATCGAAACGGATGGATGATTAAGGGACGGACAGAATGAAGAATGGATGTAAGTATAGAGGAATGAAGGACGATGGACAGATGGCTGAACGGGGAAAAAAATATATGTAGATCTATAGACAAATGAACAAATAATGAAAACTAAATTGAGAGGACTGAATTAATAAATGAATGAACAGGAATAAGATAAACGAACGAAAGGAAAAACGGCCGAATAGATGGTTGAGTAGAACTAAATGATGGACGATGGACAGATGGCTGAACGGAAAGAAAAATATGTAGATCTATAGATAAATGAACAAATGATGAAACTACTAAATTGAGAGGACTGAATTAATAAATGAATGAACAGGAATAAGATAAACGAACGAAAGGAAGAACGGCCGAATAGATGGTTGAGTGGAACTGAGAAGGGAAATTTGAATGGGAACTAACAAAGAATAGCTTTCACAACCGCATTCATTAAGCCCTGGGTACATTATTCACATTATTAAGCCCTGGGCACTCGATACAACGTTTTCTGTAACTACTGCGCGCAACACAGTTGCACCGCGCGCAACGTTGCAGAAGTAGAACTCGATCCTAAATCTGCAACTGTTGGGCGCAACTTGCACGTTACAAGGGTGGATGGCGCAACGGTGCAACTTGTGTTGAGAAATATGCAAGAAAAGGCACATCTTGTGTCCAAGCCTTTAGCATTCCAGATAATATATACAGTGTATATAGAATTATAACATCGTTTATCCTCAGCCGGAAATTGGCTTAACTGTTTTGATTTTATTTTAAAACCTTTAAAACTACTTTCAACTTAGAAAACATTATCTTGACCTCTTGGTTGTATTCTCTGTGAGGGGTTTCAGCCAGCTTAAACATCATTGTATGTTGCTGGCAATTAATATGGATTTGGAGAGCTCAATTCGTAGGTCAAGAACTTGCCCTAAACTGAATTTATTTGGCTTTTTCTTCGTTCCACATCTAGAGCCAATTTCCTGCGATTGTTCGAAAGAGACAAAACATGGTTCGCGGGCTAAACAACTTCGGAAGTGTGGAGATGATAACGATAGACAACTGACTGATTACTGCGGTTATTTAAACTGGCGACACAAGTGGCCGAACTTGCTAAAGTTAAACAACGGCTCCAAAATTTATTCAAACTGTATATTTTCACAGAACGGATGAGATTTAATTTCCCCCCAGGAAATAAACAAAATTTTAATTTCTCTCCAGGAAATAAACAAGACCTCTAGTACTTTAAGCAGGGACGTTAATACCACGCCCTTCGCAAGGCATATTTGTTTATCAGATAAGGTCTACCATATCTAGAGATATATGGTAAAACAGATATATATAGATCCGGCCAAAGATTCTCAGTATTTCCCGAAACATGTACATATTGGTGAAGTATATTCTGAACAAATGTTAAAAGGCAGGAAAATGAAACTAAATTGACTACAAGGGAACAAGGCTGGCCGAGTGGTCACTTGGCCCTCGTTCGATTTCCGGACGGGGTACCGAAATCGAACCAGAGACCAGCTGTTAGTTCATTCTCTCCCTTGCATTTGTTTCGAGGATTTTTCTCCGGGTTCTTCGGTTGTCCTGCCTCCATCTAAAGCGAACTGGTGATTGAGAGTTTGGTGTTGCATAGGTATTTTATCATATTTTAAAAGTGTTAAACATTAGAACTTGCGTGATTTCCCTGAGGGGGGAGGGGGAGGAGAATGGGCAATGATGGATCACAACCATAATATCGTCATCTCAATCTTTTGGAAAATCTTTTTCTGTAACTGTCAGGAATTGATTGCTACAAAATGATTCAACTTAATCCCAGAAGGCAGCTTAGTAGTCAGACCACCGCAAACATCCCTCAGCTAATTCACCAAGATGATCGTCTTAGCTTAGACTTGCGCAACTCTGTGTATCAGTGCATGATCCAAACCGATTCAGTGGTAAGTCTGGAGGTGTGTCGTGGCCAACGCGAGCTTGCTGGGCTCTCAGTTGACTAGCGACCCTTTATCTAGCCTGGACGAACTCGACCATCAGACAAACACTTGTTCTTGTTTCCTTTCGTTCAGACGTTTGGCGTTGTTTGGCTGAGATATCCCATACCCAGCTAATCCCATTAGACTATCAAGGAACGGAGAACCTTCAGCACCTCAAACATTGACCACAACCGGTCAAATTGTCGGGATTCCTGTGTCAGAGGATGAGACCCCTCCCCTCCTGTCTTGGTATAACCGCGAACGATTAGGTTTTGATAAACTTTGTTGACCTTTAGTCACTAATAGATGGTAAAAACTCCTTTCACTGGCTAATTGATTGTTGTTTTTACCTTTAAATCACTGGAAGATCAGATGAAATGATACTGGGTTTCACTAGACAGTTGAATTTTAAGATCTCGCAAAATCTCGAGAAGATCAACCAAACGCCTCAGACAATGCTCGAAAAATGGCCATTCTTCACGTTGATTACAAACCTGCTTAATATCTTATGTCTATATGTTCTGGATATAGCTAGCATAATACATGATTGCTACACTACTGGGGACTAGGCTTTGACTCACTCTAGGGATTATTTTTGATATTTTTTGCCTATCTTTTATTTTTCCATCGATCCCCAAGACTCTTAGGCCTAAAAAATAAAAATATCAAATAAAGGCCAAGATCAGGGCCAAGATATCCCCGAGTGAGTCAAAACCTCTGGTCTACAGGGTACGTGATTACGGGAATTGCCGCTTTACCCGGCCCGTCTAGTCTAGTCCAAAGGAAAGTCAAATATAACTCTACTCGAAACCCGAGAGGGAAGTATATCCCGTCTGCAAAACTAGATAAGATACAATGCATCATGTTTTTTGAATGCCCTGTTGCATTTAGGCTCACCACAAACCCGTCAACTCAGAACGAGAACAACAAGTTCATTAAGATGATTCCGTGCTCAAATGTTTTAAGAAATTTCGTGTTAACCATCCTTTGCTAAAGAGTCATATTTACGTAGGATGTTGATTTTAACACATTTCTATCGTTATCTGTGTCTCCATCTTCAGTACCCTCAAAACGTACCTATATACCCCATGCTGAGAGAATGAGTTATTGGATCGACCGCAAAAGCGATCCATCTTCTGCATCTGTCTTGTTAGCAGCAGTTTATTGTAAATTCTTCTAATTAGCGGAGACATTAGTTATAATCTTAAACTAAGAATTTACCATTTTTGTGGTGAAAATAATCGAACGTTGGAACTTTATTGCGGGTCTTCCCAGCAGAATGACATCTGTCTTGTTAACACGAATTCATGGTAACTTTAATCCTAGACTTAAGCGTATTACCAAATCAAAATGGCATTAGAGTCTCCCAGGGGGTCGTCCAAAGTGAGGACTTGCATCTGGTAGAATAAGAGGGCTGTTTTTTGACCCAAGTCAAATGAATACTTGTACAGCTAAGGAGAAAATAAAAATCTAGTTTGTTTTGTTTGAATTATTTAAAGAGGAGAGGAAATGTGCAGAAATTTGGACTAAAAACTAGAAAAAAAACCAAGAAGTTTTGCTCGGTAACTGTTGAAACGCGCAAAACGTGCATCAACTTGTGATGAAATCTGAGCACGTTCCCCAAAGTTTAGCCGTTTAGCCACCTAAACGCAGACGCAAGTCAAAGCTTGCGTCGACTTGCGTTTTCGTTTGAGTCGGGCCAAAGGAGTTTGCTGCACACTGTAGATGCAAAATTATGCGCCTATTTCATTTAACCAGAAAGCTGTTTGAACTTGTAACATCAAAGATTTAACTTGTGAGAGCAGTTTGAAAAAAGGTTTTCATATTGGCTATTTTGCTGATTGGTTTGTAAGAACTGATTCCAAAAAGGCTCTGCGCCCTTTTCATTTTAGCGGTAAACGGCACACTTCAAAGGCGGCACTGTGCTCAGGTCTAAGCGCAGTACAGCTCTGTTCTCTTTCTTTAATTCGCTATCAACAACGACTGAACTTTTGCTCTTTTAAAGCGCTATTACAGTGATAATATCTAAACCCTCGCGCAAAGAGATCTCATGATCGATATAGCATTATCTTTCTGGAACGCCAGATAACATTTCTGATTTTATCTTATGCCGAGGTTATCTCAAGAGATGATCTACAATCGTAAAGCGCTTGAATTCACTTTTATAAAAAGCTCTGAATTTTGTCCAGCATCTTTGGAAGTCTATAAAATTGTTCCAAACTTATGCGGCTTTGGTTTAAGAAAGAGTAGGAGGATTTTTCTCACGGTATTATAAATTCCATCGTTGTGTTATCTGTCTTCCCATCAGCGTGTTGCCCTCATTCATAGATAAGGACACGAGCCCTGCAAGTTAACGTAATTTGTGCGGAAATCTTGGCTGGTCAATGGAGGCTCGTCATTGGCTGGTTTCTGTCTGGTGTGTTAGCGATAAGAACATGAATTGCGAGGCTAGCCTCACCGTTTACTCTGCACTGTTTATTCTGGAGATGATCTTTCGATACTCTGCTAAATAAACACACAAAACGTTTTTCTATTGAAGGGTCTGTGATTGAGAAGTGGTGAATTGGCTAAGATAAAAAGAGGCGTGCTATAATGTGTGGTCTTGATGGATAACTAGGCGAGGATAACAAAACGTCTTTCAATTTGACATCAAGACAATTAATGAACTTCGCCATTTGCTGAGTTTCCCCAAGCACCACACATCCTCTCGGACTGCCAGCGCGCGGTCCCAACTAATATTTCCCAAGGATTACCGGAGATCTAGAGTTTCTTACACAAGTATTTGTTGGATTGTTTCGCGCAGGTTTCACAATTAAGAGCGAGCTCTGAGGACTGGTCTAAAAGCAGTTGGCGAAAGGAATCGAAATCAGATACACGATCTAGAAACGATAAGGTAATTCAAACGTACATTTTATCAGTTAATACAAATGTGCCATTTATTTTAGTTTTAAAATCCATTAAGATAGAAATAATTTTAGTTATAAAGAAAGATACTATTCTAAAAACATTTCAACTATATTGACAAGGATTTCAGTAGATTTGCCCCAATGACAACATAAGTGACAAGTGAACAAACTCGAGTTCCATTGCTGGATCATTTACACTACACTTGGCCTAAGCCCGGATAACGTAGCTTAATACTCTTCAACAAATCAACATAAAAATTGTACAATTTGTACATAATTGTTCGTATGCCGCTAAGTAATGGTATTGTGGTATTTTTGGTAGTGGTATTGTAGCTCATTTTATCTTGAAATTTGGTCAGAACTTTATCATATTTCTGTTTGTTTAAATTACGGTCAGTACGGTATGTCAAGCGACCATGGTTGAGACCATAACACTGTGGTCTCTTGGGAAATCCCATCACAGTTTTATGTTTATTGAGGTAATATAAGATCGACACGTGGTAAAAACTTTTCGATCTACTTTGAAATAATTATGCAGATACACACAGATTGACTGGCGCAGGGACTGACTTGTAGTAGATATCTTTAGAGACAACTGATACCCTTACATTGCCATTAAAGAGGGAATTCTAATGAGGAAAAAGACTAATGATATCCCGTGTTTTTGTATGCCCTACTTATAAGGATTTTTAATTGAAGCTTGACTGTCATTGTAGCCAAACAAAGAAAGCAAAACTAAGAAAAAAATGTAAAAATTTCATGAGGTTTTCAGTGAGCGAATCACTACCATGCATATACTACTGTAAATTAAGCCAGTTTGCAGTACTTTGAATAGTGTTTTACCAGTTACTGAATAATGACAATTAGTAGGCAATGGTTGCCTTACCATCTGAGAACTAAATTATTTGCAGCATTGACGGAAACTGTTTCAACGGTTTTATTAAATTAAGTTAGGTGACAAAAAAAAAGAAGGTAATTATTGTAGACTAGCTACACACTTTCTAAGCAAAGGTCACTACGCAAGGATTACCAGAAATACAAGACAAAAACCAAAATCTCCTTCGACAATCTGTATAAATGTACTGAAATTCCATGTCATGATAGTCACTCTAATCGGTGTTAAGCTTGGGTGAACTTTAATGTCTAAGACGATTTACTCAAACAAAGTGTTTTGCGAGACTTGCTCCTTGGCCTTGTCAGACCCCATTTAGTCCTTATTAGCAGATTTTTTTGCCTTCGTGTGAGAGTACGTATGCGTTAAGTCTTGCAGCCATCTGTCACTTTGGCTGTCGCTACATCTTGTTAGTATGCACCGGAAGTGAATATCTCTTTCGTGCGGATGCACGTGCTTCTGTTTTTGGCGCCAAAACGTCCCACATTTATTTTCGTATCAATGTTTTGAGGTAATTTTGTTTTTATCTTTTGTTTACTTTCATTGTGTTCCATTAGAATGTCCGATCCCATCCCAAAGGCCAATCATCTTCGAGCCTCCGTTTGACGTGTTATTTGTACCCCGGATGTGTACACGCGCATCTATTTTTGGCGCCAAAACGTTATAATTTTCCCTCCATTTTTAGTCAAAAGACACCTATGTAATGCATGCTTGATTTTGATCAGAATTTCGCAAAACTAAATATCAAATCCCTTCAAATCAGTTCATTTTAAGAATAAAACTCTGTTCTTTGAATATTTTGCATGGCTTATAAATAGCTGACAATATTTGCAAATTTTTTCGACCTTTGGCCTTGGTGGTTAACTAAGGATTTTGTCCTGTTGTCTTTGTTTGATTAAGTTGAAGCTTTCGGCAACTAAAAGCGACCATATATTGTAAACAATATTACTAAAATACTTGAGATGTTTTAGGTAATTGACTCAACTATTTGACTAAATTATTTGACGCAAAAGGACTTTAGCCAAAGAAGTTGAGGGTTTGAGGACATACTCCAGGGGCGTACAGTTTTTTTTACGTGACGCGTGATCAAGCATTTTCATTTTTCGTGATTCGGGAATCGAAGAAAACATTTCTCGTGATTCGTGAAAATATTATTTACGTGACACGAGAAAAACAGAAATAATTGTTCGAGATTGGGGATTTTGTGGTCTTTTTCGTGAATCACTGAAAAAGTAAATCAAATTGTCCCAGTTCCGCGCTTTCAGTTTAGTTTCAATCTCAAAGCGCTTATGTAACGTATAGAATGCATGAACGGTGTACTGAGAGCATAATTAAGCAGTTTTCTAGCTAGTTGTCTTTCCTTTTATTTCGGGAATATATCAGACAGTTGTCCGTGATTCGTGATATGAGGTTTGTATTTTTCGTGAATCGTGCCGGGGACCCCTCTGTACGCCCCTGATACTCAGACGATCCATACTCAACAATTTTTTTTCCAAAAAGTTGCCATTTTTGCAACATCAAAAACGTGCACAGCTTTGATTAAGCAATATAAAACGCGCGCGCATGTCTCTGTACTGTGATATAAACACGATGAGAGATATAGTGCACAAGTAAAGCAAGCTTAGGAACACGTAGTCTACGCAGCAGCAGTTTGTGTCGTCAGGCAACTGGTTTGGGGAGAAGCGTTGCGTGACGACACAAACTGCGACTGCGTAGGAGACTAAGGAACACGAGGCGTATATTGTTTTTATGAAATATTGTCAACGTTGTCTCTGTCATCTGATATCAGTACACAGTCTCCAGCCAATCAGCGCGCGCGTTATATCTCAAATATTTTATAAATGTCCATGTACTTCCCGCAGTTGTGTAGTTAATCAGAACGGATAATATCGGTACCAAAAACTGATAAATAATATTTAATGATATCAAATATTTTATAAATATACATACAAACCAGATACAGTTACGACTTTCGAGCAGATGAGGAGCCGTTTAATGAAGCCTTTTACCTTGTATTCCAATTTCAGCAAAGTACATTGTTTTGCTGTGGATTTATCAACTGAATTTATTGCTAGTTACTCGTGTTTCAGATTTCAGATCTCCGACCGACAACAGTTTTTGAGCAAGACGCCCATATTCGTTCACTCGGCGGATACCAGCTCGTGAGGCCGGCGCGGGATTTAGAATCATCCGAGTGCAATATACGAAAAGCACTGAAACGAGAAACGTTCATATGTCTGATCAGTTGTCGTAAAGAATATAGAAATCTAAGCCTTGGACAAATTTTAGCTGTCAGACTGCAATTTGTAACTCACGCCCGTCCCGCCGAGTAAACAGGCGTGTACTGACCGGTCCGCCGAGTGAATAGGTCATTGTAGAGGTAAATCATGTAGCTCTGAACCACATTTGACTGATAAGCGAGTCATGGAAACGATCTTGTCATTGTGGCTAAGAAATAACAATACAACGTGGTTAAACTGGGATCGTCTAGACCAACAACAAGACCACGAAGTCTGGATTAAGTTTTGATCCAAAAAGAAACTTTGTTTGCAAGTAACATTTGCATTGCGGAACATCGACTTGAATGTCTGAATTAAGTAACCAGGTATTTATACCTTTTTGTTTTTATTTACTGAGGCTGGTAAAGTATTTCCTGAAACGTGAAAAAAACGTTGAAGCTTATGCACAACGATTAAGAGATCGCTGTGTTGAATACTTTACCGTGAAACGAAAGATAACTGTTTCGTGCAACGAGAGATGACTGTGTTACTTTCTTGTAAAAGGGGAGATGGCTGTGTTGATTTCCGTTATATTAGAGGATTCTCTCCGAAATGAAATCGAGATAACTGTGTTACTTTTCGTGAAGTGAGGAATAATTGCATAAATGAAACCAGGAGACTGTATTAATTTTTGTGAAAGGGAAGATGACTATATTGTTTTCCGTGAAACGAGAGGTGACTGTGTTGCTTTCCGTTGTATTAGAAATAACTGGCTTACTTTACGTGAAAAGAAATCCAAATAATTATGTTACTTTTCGTGAAATGAAAAATGATTGTGTGAATGAAACCAGAGATAACTATTTGTTTTCAGTGGAACGATCCGCTCTTCGTCTTGTCTAACCGTGATTGTGTAGTCAACAATTGTATCTCCAACTCTAATATTGCTTTGGACGTATTCTGACACATCTTCAGTCGCAATAAAATAACGCATCAATTCATGAGTCTAAACATATCATGCGGTCAAGTATCTTTTGGAAGGCTTTTTACGCGCAAGACTCATGCCGATCTCTGTTTTTAAGAAATAATTGGATTACCACTTATAGGCCAAAAATATCTCTCCGTAATAATGGGATGGTTTTAACAAGAGATTTGGCCGTGCGATCTCTAGTTGTCAGGATCAAATAAGATGGTCGTAATAGCGAGGCGGCCTCGAGGCGGCCGTAAGGCGGCGTTCCACATTAACTAAAGGTGGGGAATGTTTCGTTCAAAAATGAATTTCTTTTAGTCATTTAATTGTGTTTTCAAAACAACATTGTCCAGTGCAACTGTTAGAATTCTGCAGATTATGTCTCACAGAAAGACGGTCACACGGAAAATTTCCGTTTATGCATTTAACTGATTTGTGGTTACGGGCTCCGAGCGTGTGGGATGACTAGTTCACGTGGTTCATTAACAATTCTGAAACATCCCCAGAAGCGCACGCCTCATTGTATGTGTGGGCTCCCTGTTTTAAGGAGTTCTTCCGAATGGTTCTACCGAATGTTGACCTGACTCCTATAATTTTTATCATTTCTTGAAAATATACCACACGTCAACTATCCAAGATAAGTGAGATGAAAGATGGTTTGCATATAAGATTGTACTTCAAAAAGCGGTTCTTTGTTTTGTCTGATTTACTGTCTAAAATATCTTTTGATCTGTCTGTTTGCCTTTACTGTGGGAACAGTAGAGAACGCTTCCTCTCCTTTTTATTAAGGAGAAGTGTTTGGGGTTTTTAATTTTTGCTTACCGAGAGCTTCGAAATTGGTTGTTCTATCAACTGCCTCTGTTTTACTTGTTATTCAAGGTGACTAGTTTTGTCCGTATTGTGAACAAGTTACATACGTAATATATACAAACTGTATCATCTCAGTATTGTACTTCATAAAAGATATGTGCAACATTAAGAGTTCAGTTGTTCGGAAGACTATTACCGCTAACCCAGTATTAAATCCAAAGAAACTATTAAATTTAACTAAATATTAACTAACAACCATTCAAACAACTGGTTCCGGCTGTTCAAAAGGCGATTAGTGCTAATTCTGAATGGTTTTGGTAAGATTAAACCCTAGGTCTGCACCCTGGTCCACATTTGCTACTTGCGCACGCACTAGTGCCTGAGTCTTAAGTAACAGAATCAGGCTTTAAGCTAATGTCAGTACAGACGATTTGTAAGAACGATGTTTTGCGCAATGCTCGGTCAAGTTCGTAATGTTTCGTGGCGAATCGTTTTACTTCAAACCACAAAATCGCAATGTATTGTCGAAGCCAACATTGCGCTAAGATTATGTTTTGTATGTTGAACGGCATTGCGTTCGACAGTGCGTTGCGCGAAAAATCGTCGTTACAAAGTAAAGCGACCACATTTTACGTCGATAACTCGTGACAGTAATTTAAGTAACTGATAAAGTTGAAGTCGACGATCATTTTACTCCAAAATCGTCTCGTATACAGAATGCACCAGAGCTACAAGTACACAAGAATCCGAACTAATTAAATGTCAATATAAACTCTAAGTATACCTTTGTCTGATATAAAGTCAACGTACCGTGCAATCAAAGGCAACAATAGATGCACCACTCACAAATGCTTCAGCTTAGACGGTCAATATTCTTAGTATACACAGTTGGAGTTTGG
Organism: Telmatactis stephensoni; assembly: GCA_029948255.1. Classification (NCBI taxonomy): domain Eukaryota; kingdom Metazoa; phylum Cnidaria; class Anthozoa; order Actiniaria; family Isophelliidae; genus Telmatactis; species Telmatactis stephensoni. The sequence goes on from JALIZF010001926.1 coordinate 1,034,512, forward strand.
ATGTGTGTTTTGTTTGGACTAAAAATAAACTGACAAATCAAGTATACGCCTTTGTTCAACGATGCCTTTACAGCAAATGAATGGTGATAGAAAAGCAGACTTTCTTTTCACCTGTCTTGGATACCATTTGCTAGGCCTTCCTGAGCGCATTTGCTAGCCATTCCGGTCCCTCCTTCGTGGAGGCACGGTTTAGGGAGGGGGGCGAAGTGGCCCCCAAAAGTAGGGGGGAGGAACAAACGAGTCAGAAATATTTGGTTTGGGAGGAGGGGGGAGGGGGAAGTGTAAGAGAAGTGACGAGGGAGCAATGTGAAAAATAGGAAGTAGAGAGGAGGGACAAAATTTGGTAAGAAAAAGTAAGGAGGAGGGTATTTATTCCCTTGTTCCTCTCCGTTCTCCTTGAGCTTAGTACAAAGCCTTCGTCGGTACAACAAAGCCGACTCAAAGTTATTGTATACAATAGAACGATACTAAACGGAGGGAGTATCATCACTTCAGTTTCATTCCGTTCTCTGTAATACTGACTCCTCGACCTCTAACAAAGCAAGGTCATTCTGGAAGTTTGACTGTTTTGTGATACTCAGGGAAAGAATGAACGGAATTTTCAGAATTTGAAAAGCAGTTCGTAATTTTTGCAAATTGCTCCAAAATATTTTAATAAACTTGTGATACTGGATTTATGTCTGGTCATTGTCTATATATGGTGATATTGATATTACTTATCACTGTAAGTATGCAAATTTAATTTCTTAAGTCGTAGATATTAAATTTTGGGTTTTTCTTTTTGTACAATTGACATTTCGACGCGCGACGAGAAGTACGAATAAGGTACGCTGGTCTGAAATAATTGGTTCTTAATGTTTGCTAGTCGGAAATAATTAAGTTCTTTATGTTTTATTAACTTAATTAGTAAATCGCTTGTTTATATATTTCTATTGTTCGCAAAGGTAATTACTTGTGTTCTCCAAAAGAAAAGAGAAGTAATTTAGTCACTTTAAATTAAGACGGAAATGGTTACCTTTTTGATTTGTGTTTGTTACGATCTCAATTTATAAACTCAAACTTGCAATATCATTCATTAGTATTTGAAAGCATCTACAGTATCTTCATAATCGGAGTTTCGTTTTATTAATTTATAAAATGCCAATAATCACTTAGATAAAAATATTATTTTTGAGATCCTCAAATAGTATCCGTTTTACCAAATAGCTCAAAGCGCGTAAGTATGCATTAAGCAACGTTCACACTACTCGAAAACACATCTTTTTGTCCATTTCCGCGCCTTAGAAAGAAGAAATAGACTGTTTTAGTGTGCCTATTCGTTTCAAGAAAAAAAGAAAAAGAAAAAAGAAAGAAAGAAAAAAAAAAGATCGTTTTTGAATATTTTTTTCGTAGAAGTTGGGGAAGCACTCTTATATTTCTGTTCATTTTTATGACAATCGTATTGCAATAAGCTGTATTTCGACTTCTGACAACCCCAAATTTTCTCAGTGCAACTAGTATTTCATCATCTTTTCATCTCCAATATGTGTTCAATAATAAAACTGTCATAAAAAGCTGTCTTTTTATTAGATGTTTCTGGATTTAAAGTGACAAATATTTGCATTCCCACATTATAATAACACTTTTTGAAAAGTTTTGCTGTCTGTTTAACAAAACGTATTTCACTTATGGGCAACCAAATCCCACTGCGGTCGCTTTGTCTGTTCACAGTATGTACACCCTATGGTTTACCTTGTCTAATCAACCTTATTGTTAACCAAAAGACTTCTGAATATAAAACATCGTATGATTGTCTCACAAGAATACCACCAAGGCCAAAACTAGGTAACAGGTAGAGCTCAAAAGCGTCCAAGCGAGGGGGTCTGGGATTTAGAAAGTTCAGGAGATTGTATGCAAAGTTGCGGTTTTGCCTGAGTTGAGTTCCTGACACTGAGTGAATATGTGTTTTGAATGTTATGGTTCATTGAGTTAGTAAGGCCTTTTCCGGCATACTTGGGCTATTGTTCGCTTTGTCATTAGCAAGCTTTGCTACAGCTTAATTACAATGTAAGAGAAAACCGTGCTTCGCCGCTGATCGTGTGTGTGTGTTGTCCAAGAGAGTTGATGAGGTCGCAGTGCGGTTATCTTTCATGCCTAAAATTTCGCCCATAACTTCAGGATCAATTTTTTTCCAAGCTATAATGGGATCGTAGACTGGTTGACGAGGGAAACTTAGTTTGTGTATGTTCACTTTTTTTATTTCCGTCAAGTTTAAGAATCCCATCTTTAAGTTGGAAAAATGATCGAATTCAAGCCGGCACTACAAGGGAACATCCCTTTGCATGATTTGACTATATTCTGCTTTAGACTCTGAACAGAATTTAATATTATTTTTCTCCATTTTCAGCGATATGAGGACTACTGCAAGTTTATTCATTCTTTTCAAGATCATCGTTTGTGTGGTCTCATTCCAGGTGAGGTTGATAAACACTGCTAAACTCCAATAATGAAGAATAGCTCCGTTGTACCTTCTCCGTGTATGACATATTAAGAGTGTCCAAATGAGGTGATAATTAATCTAGTTCCCACTTTATTTAATGCCAAGAAGTGATTTAGAGAAAGTACTTTGTCAACCATACGTAAACTTACAGTAGTGGTGTAACTGAGTAAGGTGTTGTAATCTTATAGACGAGGTGCCAAATAACAGCATCGGCGCTATAATCAATTTGCTTTAGAAGCTATGAAATAATCTCCTTGTGAGCCCTTCCATTATGTCGGCAATCTGTCACAACTCCAAAAAGTTGATCAACTTAGAAATCTTTGTTATGATTTGTCTGGCGACCAGAAATCGGCGTGATACGATGTAAGAACCGTGCGATGTATACTTGTGTAGCGCTTTTCTTTGCCGGTAAGTCTTGAAGTGAAGGAATTAATGTAAAAAGCACACAGAATCACCGACCATGGATAGACCAAAGGACTGCAAAACAGTTTAACATGTGTGTATATTAATTATAATCCAGCAATTACACACCATTAAAAATGCAAAAATCACTTCCTAGACTATTTCTTTATATATGTAATAAATGATGTCTAACTTAACGATCTTGATGTCACCTACATTCTAAAAGACCCAAGTACAAGATCACTTGAACAAGTTTATTAATAGCTTCAAGATAACATATTCTTCTTTATATTAGATTTGAATGCAGCCGATCGTGCAAATCAATTAACAAACGATACAGCTGGGAAACATGCAAGGCTCGGTTGGTTTATTTTGGTTCTCGTAGCAACGGAATCTATTAGTTTGCAAACTTTATTTATTTTTTGTACTACAAAAAGGCCCGAGATGTACAAACTTCTACAAAAGCCAATAACATGTTAATTATCAACATGATTGACAAGTTCAATGAAAATCGTTTGTACGCTTTGATAGGGACAGCCATTGATTACGTCGATTTGTTCGTTGAGGGACGTGGTGTCATCATAAAACTCGGTTCTCTATTAGTACTTTACCGAGGCTTTGTAAGCGCTGACATGACATCAAGGGACTGTGGATAGATTTTAAAGTGCTCGCTAAGGATTTGAGTGGATGGAGTGGGCGGCAAGGAACACCATGTGTATTTTTATTGTATCACTGTTTGTTCTTGATTCTTGGAGTCCTTGCTATTTCCTTCTCAATTGCGCAAAAAAAATTAGCACTTTTGTCAACTATTCATTTTGAATATTTCAGACGTGGTACATACGTTTGCTTACCCAATCTACATTACTGTCCCAATCGAATTAATAAATACTCTTCTTGTTATAATTTCTATTCCATACAAAATTGTTGGGTTCTTTTTGCTTAGAGAGCAAAGAAAACCCCATTGAATATACTTTAACCGTATGAAAAATTCAGTCCGTGCAAGTGATCATACAGTGCTGCGCTTTCTTATACCTTGTGGTAATTGAGATAGATGACTGAGCGGTACAAGCCTTTAACTTGTATAATCTTAACCTAACTATTATACAACTTTAATTGAAGTTAATCAAATTCTTTCACACAACAAAAGGTTAATTTACGACAAATATTCCGTCAATTTCTTTCGCGCGTTAATTTGTAAGGCATATAGGCACGGTTCTTAAACAAGCGTCGAGTTTTCGCGAGCTCATATTCAAACTTTATTCAGTTTTGTCTTGAAAACAAGTCGTTGTCCAGAATTTATGCAAAACTTTTTAGCTAGTAGTTATTAGTTTTTGTTCTCGGTGATAGAGGATTTAGTCGACTCCAAAGATCGCTAGGGGTTCTGTCGCAGCAGGGATATTTATTCCTTGCGCCATGTACTATGTAGTTTTGACGTACCGGAACCGCTCAGTACTAATCTATTACTAGTGTGTTTTTCGCTTGTTTTTTGTTGTGATTATAACGTCTTTAATGACTACATAGTTTGCCATATTGACGTGTATTGCCATCGTGTAGTATTCACAAACGATGGGCCGTTATTGTGGAATGTACACGCCTAGTATGGGCTTGTCGTCTCGATGTCTCGTCGAGTTCTTGACAAATAATGGTACTCGTTAACTTCTGTCAACTATAAACATGTTAAAACCTTTTAAGTTCTTATCCATTAAGCCATGCATTTACAATATCTATTTTTGTCCATTTTGGCTTGTAGTTTATAGGATGTAGATCGAGCCCAGACTGTCGACGCCAAACTGGTATCAGTTTCATGGATAACTATTTATCACTGACAAGATAACCTTACAAATAGCTCTTTGTACATTTTATTAGGGATTCTAAGCGACTATTATTAAATATATCTGTAGTATAATATTATTTCTTTATACAAAATGATATCAAGGTCAGATCATGCAGCGGAACTATGCGCGCTGGTTTTGGTAAATAGATAGGAAATTATGAACGAATAATGATAAGTTCTTGAAATATAACAATGCAGGAATATGTTTTAGGACCCATTATCATTTGAACAGCTTTTTCTTACAGTAGATAATTAATTATAACAAATTGGCCTAGTTTATCGATAGTTTAGACGACATGTCATCCACGTGCCGTACCACATTGTTGAATGAACTACAAGGAAATGTCGACGTCTATTAAAATCGATTTGGAAGTGCTGGTTTGATTTAGGAAGGCCTAGGCATGCATTAAACCACAACCAGTCGAATAATATGACTTGAACTAGATTCTGAATTGAGAACGGAACATACTATGTAGTAGGACTGTACGACGTCTGACCCGGCTTAGTAGGCCTTACTCTTTTTGTCAACGTCTTCTGTATAGCCCTAGTGCACTTTGCGCAAACGCGTTGTTAAGTCTGGGTTTAACGCTTAGCTAACACTACTGTATTCATGTTGAGGGATTAGAGAAGATTGCGCACTTTAAGCTTTTAGCTAAGAGATTGCGCTACAAAAAGTTTGGTATTGTTGTGGTTGATATGTCGAACTAGAACACTGAAATTCCCGCCAATAACCTGAATAGTAGGCAGTTTCTGTTCTCATTTCTTTTTTATCGCCATTTCACTGATTGGTGGGACTGTGTTGCTAGTTCTTAAAAGATGATTTAACTTGCTGATTTGATTTGCCTCCTTATCATCTCGATCAATATCGACAATATAAGCTAATTCCATGCTTCCTATCATTAAACAATCAGCGCGTTTTATTCCTATGCTTCTATATCATTAAACAATCAGCGCGTATTATTCCTTATCTGAAGGCATCGATTTCGTCTAGATAGCTTATTGTACTTAACCCTAGTAAAACACTCTGTAGTGATAGCTTCTTATCATATCATCATCTACTCCGCTAAAAAACACCAGTTTGATTTTCCAAAGCAACATAGTCTAACTCTCAGATTAGCTCGAACTAAGTTAAATTCAATTAACAAATCAATTTGAAAACCATTAAGTTAGTTTCAAAATCTATTGTGGTATTTTATCTTATGGCATCAGTATGACTGCCTTTGCGATTGTCATCAATCTTGATAAACCAAACCCAATTGATTTATTAAATAATTGACTACACGTCTTAACCACTATCAGATATGTGCGTGTCTCTCATTCACGCGTAACATCCACCGATTCTAACAACTCTATTTTTACATCAATTAATCTTTTAGTTTTGTTTTTGAGACAATTCAATGCAAAAGGGTATTATCTTGGCGGTAGGACCATTTTTCCTGAGGGTTTGCTGTTCATTTAGAATTCGTGTTGTAGTCGGATCTATGTTTTGTCAAAACACACTAGGACATCGTTCCTGATCACTGACTATAATCCCCCTAAAAACACTAATAAGCAAGTTGAAAACATTTTCTATGCGCCAACATTTCTAACCTTTGTTTGTTTTAGACTGGAATCGTTTAAGGTTTTTTGCTTTTCTATCTTAATTATAGATAGCACTGGGTTTCATTTGCTTTCTTTGTGGTGGTAAATACGTGGAGTTTTTGTCGGATTCGTTTCCATGGCAACAATCATGTGATTTATGGAAAACTTAATTTTGGAGTTTTTCTTCTTGTCAGTCAGTTTATTCGTATATAAACAGCTTAGAAATATCAAATCAAGGCCAGCTTTGAGAAAGCATTTTGGCAACTCGAACCGCTACTCAAGGATATATTCTGGTCATAAATATCAGAACAAAAAATATGGCAAGTTATGTTAAAATGATTATATTATTATAATGATATAAACTATTTTGATTGAGCGACGTTGTAACTATATACAAAATGGTTTCATTGCAATGACAGTGATGATGATGATGGTGATGATGATGATTATGATGAAAACAACGACAGCAACGATAAACAAAAACCAATAAGTAACAATTATCTATTAATTTAATTATTTGAATTAATAATTAAAACAACGATAATTAGTTCTCGGGGACCTTTAATGAAGTCTTTTCCTGTTTGCATGAAGGACAAAATACTGAAGCAATATTTTTAATATTTTTAATCCTCTAAAAAAAGAGAACTGTTCAGTCAGTTTGTCACACAGACATAGGAAAGCTGATGAGGATATGGATACAAGGTTCTTGATCTTATGTTAAGCTACTCCTTGCATGGTACCAGCCTAATTACAATAAATAAAACAATATCTGCAATAATCGCTATATTTTCCCTAGGATTTGTTCAGGTGTGCTAATGTTATATTTGTAAATTGGCACACGGATCTGAGAAGGCTAATAATTTTAATTTCGTGTGATATTCATTTGAATTAAATATAATGAACAACAGCGGCGGATCCAGGGTTCAGACTGAGGGGGTTCACTTCACTTATATTATTCTTGATATTTTTCTTTCTCGACGTAAAAATGTTTTATTTTAAGGATGAGAAAGGGGGTTCCCGGACACCCAAGGACTCCTATCCCCCCCCCCCCCTGGATCCAGTAGACCACAAGACTAGAGTTGACTGTATTTCTTTATGATATTTCGTTCATTTTCGTTAACTTCACTGAATATTAAACGATGAAAATTTACACACGTTTTACCGCAAGAAGGAAGACGCAGGTTTTACCACAGGAAGCCCATATTTTCAGACAAGCTTGTCGCTGCGGTGGTCACATTGATAGTTAGTTAATTAGTTTTCATGGTTTGTGGTAATGCGGTAGGAGACTGTTCGATAATATCTTTGAAATATTTTACAAAGATAATACAAAGAAAAAACCTTTGAATTTTTTATGATTTGCTACTTTTATTGACTTATTTGGCTTACGCCTCGGATATGCAGTCAGCCAACGTATCTTAGGAATTTCATAGTTTTGTGCCCTTATCAGTTGTTATGGCTACGAAAAAGAAATAAATATTCAAAACTATTAATTTTACTATCAAATGTTTTGAATTTTATTTATTTGATCTTGGTGAAGATATTTATTTGCTTTATTAAAGTGATTAGTTAGTTAAGAACAACTACCGAACCCCGAGGCAATATTCAATGATTAAGGGACCATTTAGCTTGAAGATCTTAGAGATATCACGCGAAAAGCAGATTTCGTAAGAGTGAAAGGTCTTCGGTGAGGACATACGTACGGTACGGTGTGATCACGGTTATTCCGTAAGAGTGAAAGGTCTTCGGTAAGGACATACGTATGGTACTGTGTGGTCACGGTTATTCCGTAAGAGTGAAAGGTCTTCGGTAAGGACATACGTATGGTACTGTGTGGTCACGGTTATTCCGTAAGAGTGAAAGGTCTTCGGTAAGGACATACGTATGGTACGGTGTGGTCATGGTTATTCCGTAAGAGTGAAAGGTCTTCGGTAAGGACATGCGTATGGTACGGTGTGGTCACGGTTACGGTCTACTCAACTTGCAGCCAGACCACTTTCATAATTCAGTTTTTTCCATTAGAGAAAATGAGGGCCTTGTGCAAGAAATTATCAATGCTATGTGAGAAATTACTTCAAGACAAATATTTTCAGAAAATTTTATCATTTTTGGTTCAATATCAAAAAAGTTATGCACTGTCAAAAATAGAGAGTTTTGTATGTAATTTTGACCAAAAGCCTTGGTAGCCTCGTTTTGGTGCATTTTCAGAATTTTAAATCCCCATATTTTGTCAAGGATTTAAAGTTTTGTTTTGAAAATTGCACAAATTATCAAAATCAACAATCTTAATAATTTCAAATTGATACAGTTCCAGAAATAGTAATTTTTCACTATTTATGCTAATTAGCAGCGGCCATTATGAAAGTCGTGTCGCTATATCGGACATACGAAATCCGCTGTATAGATCTGTTCAGATTAATACCAATCGTCTTTACCGTATTAAGTTATTTTCCCTGTAAATGTTTTTCATTCTGTCGATCTTTCTTGAATATAGTCTAAGTTTTCGCTATTGGTCGTATCTCAGATATATTTTACTCGTTTGGCATTATCATCCTTGCACATCCTTTCCCTGTGGTCTCCTGTAGCGCCTGTAAGACGGATTTCAGTAGTCTTCACTTTTCGCATTGATAGGTCGCTTAACCACCACAGGTAGCCCAAAAATCAAATTATAGATTTGGTAGCCCACAGGTAGCCCAAAACCGAATGATAGATTCGGTTTGAGCACCTGCCAGACCCTGATCTCCATTAAATTCATCGTCTTCGTTTCAGATATCCTCTGATTTCCACTCCACGATCACTTCTTTTATATGTCTCTGAGTCCATTTCCTCACCACCCCCCCTCCCTTCGGTTTTCAGTTATTGCTATCTTTAGTCGGTTTTTTGATAATTTTGGTTCACATATTTTATTCCAGCCGTGGTCAGGTTTTGGAGGAGGACGGTGGACATCATGGAGTGACTGGACTTCGTGTAGTAGAACATGTGGAGGGGGAACAACGACACGAAGACGAACTTGTGAAGATCCTATTAGGTACGTTGGGTTTCCTGTGCTTTTGTAAAACAAAGGAATCCCACAGATTATACTAAACCCAACTAAGAAGACTTAAGTGTCTTCTTTTGTGAACTTGTTTGTGTGCAGACGCGTCGATGCACGTATAGCAGTTTTTGTGCGACTGTGAAAAAGTCGCCGGTTTGCCGTGCCATAGAGCAGTTTTCGTATGGCTGTGAAACGGAAAGCGCGTTAATACCGTGGCCGTGTCAATTTCGTGACATCAATAAATACATTTGAAATCCCTGCCGTAATAGCACCGTGCGGTGACCATGCCGTTTTCACAGTCATACGAAATCTGCTCTATTTACTGTGCCCTGTGAGTCAACGTTGATGCCATATTTAATCAAAAGGACAAGACACGCGCAAATTAAAAATCAAGGTACAATGAAATGCAAAATACCTTGATCCATGTCACTATTTGAGTGTCCAACGTGCCAGTACCAATTTCATTATTCCCACCCCCTGCCCCCAATTCAATGTTGTTCGATGACTAGACACTGTATGGGAGGGGAGGGAGGGAGGTCCCCGAAACGGTTGTATATAAGGAAAGAGTGGAACACATGCAAATTTGTGCAACACAGTCTCATCCTTTTGCACCTGATTGTAGATGACACAACAACCTGTAGGTTCTACTCGATTTGTCAAGACAGTTAAACGTATAACGAACCCCCAGAACAACGAACCCCCAGTATAACGAACCCCCAGTATAACCAACCCCCAGTACAACAAACCCCCAGTATAACCAACCCCCAGTATAACCAACCCCCAGTACAACGAACCCCCAGTATAACCAACCCCTAGTACAACGAACCGGTGTCTTGCCATCTCGTTAAATCGGGGTTGCACTGTAGTTGCTATGGAAACTGAACATGATTCTTTTCACTTACAGTCACCGTAATTACCCAAAATTTATACTTAAAATATACCGACAACACAACCAAGGTAGCTGTAGAGGTCCAGATGTAGAGTACAGTACTTGTAATTTACAGGTGAGTTACCATGGTAATAAAGGCTACTTTTCAAACGACACCGCGGCAGAATGTACCGCGCATGCGCGCCTTAATGAAAAACGCTTCCCAAATGAAACGCTTCCCAAATGAAACATTTGGCAGTGAAACAAAACTTTGCCGGCAAAACTCAAGCCATAGAAGCCAAATTAAACTCAGTTCCCCAAAATGACGTTAAGGACTTTGTAGGATATTCTGTTTCCTGTCTTTTATCCTAGTACTTTCCTATTTTCATCCATGCTCAAAATTAAACTCAAAGATATAAAGAGCAATCGGGCCCTGTTCTGGTTTCTTTCCCAACCTCTTACGGTCACGGTAAGTGCATGGTAGACTATTCTAGCGTAAGAGGTACGTACGTGCGTATATGCGTAATGGGAGCGACGCTACTGGAGTGGTCTTCCTGGTATCGATTTCATGGTATTAACCTTCATGACCTGCTGCTAGTCTTCTACTAACAGCATTAATGTGTCTATTTTAAATGAACCTAGGAGACTGCAGTACTGAGTGAAATAACGCTAAAAACTAAAGACTAGAATTTCATTGGTTGTTCATCGTATACCGCGCTTCGCGCTCGCAGAGGAACGCCTGGGTACTAGGCTGCATATAAGGGAGTGTCCAACTATTAAACAGCGGTTAAAAAGTAATGACTGAAATGAGTCCCAAAGGGACTGGAATTTCCTACTTTGTCTGCCATATTGAAGAATGTCCATCTTAAGAGGTGCCTGCTCGACCAGAGTTCATTGACTCTGAATGGGAATGACCAGGTTGTCTTATTCGTGCATCACGGAACTTCCGTTCTCAAGGCCTTGGCATTTTGCTCGAAAGAAACTAAATACATCTTTGGTATCAGTCCCCGGGGCGGGGATATCAGTAGCTAAACTGAGGCTAGGTGGCTGTGGTCAATGTTGACAGCAGTGAATAAGGGAATTGATCCAATAATGTGCTGGAACACATTGTGACACTTTAGATTATCCAAATAGCACCGTTGTGATGAAACGCCCTCTTGATGACAGGTTAAGAAGTTAAGTAGATTTTCAAAGTGGGTCTGCTTCTAAAGTGTCATTATTTTCCCACAACTAAATCCATTTGCAAATGTAACTTGTAAATATTTTTGGTAGATTTTTTGCGACATAGATTAGAAGGTAAGTTTCCCAAGGATTTCCTTTGCAAAAAACTGGCAACAGTGTGCGAGACGCTCGAGAGGTGTACATGTCATGGACCTACTTCCTGAACAAACTTGTCTTTCAATTCTAAATTGGCTTACTGCACAGTTCTTAATCTCATTTTTCTTATCATATAAGTAAAAGACATTTTCCATGCAATGTGTACACCTGGTGTTGAGCCTTGATTTATTGCATAAGTGCGTCTATAGCTTTAAGTCTTAAAAACGCTGATAAAGTAAAGAATGTCAAGGCCCCCTGTCAAAAACCCCCACGATGGGTTAAGACAGTATGTCAGTATATCTGCTATTTAGACTGTCTATTCGGTCAGTAATCGTCTGTCGGGACGACAGCCGCTCTGGTGAAGTTTTGAGAATTATAGTGTTAGAGATTTTCTGAAACCAAGCCTAGTAAAAAGCCTTCAGATATAGGAAAACTTCCAGAACATCGTCCTCATTGTGTGGTTTGTTTGTGGAATTACGTGGTTGTAACGTGGCTGTCACGGTTCCTTGCGCTAAACAAAACAACCCACACGGTCTAGTGTACGGTTTAGATTATCAACATGGACGGAGCAATTTTCCTAGTGTATTCCCTCACCATCTTCTCAATGGTTCCTCCAGCTCAAAGTTTTAGTGTCCATGAGACTTTAAAACTGAGAAGAAATATGCAGCGACTAATGGAAGCGGAGTTGAACAAGGGAACTTTGAATCCGTACGAACAGTACGTTTATTTCAACGCACTGGAGATACTTGATGATAAGGAGTTTCTTACGAGAAAAAATACAACTGATGAGAGACTGTTCACTCCAACTGTACAACCAACGAACAATCCGACAACTCTAACGCCTTCCAGACCAGCATGTGGAAGATCTAGGGTAAAGTACAAAGTTGTACAAGTGTTTAAGAGGAAATAGTGACATTATCTGGAGTTAAGGTCACATTGAGTTGTATTTGTGAGCTACATTCGTCGAGACAGTATATTAACGTATTAATGACTGTTGTCGGCTCCAGACCTATTGCTATCTTAACAAATTGGGTTTTTAGCGTGTTTGAGATTTCAATTGACTTTTGATTTGTTTCGTTGAGATTTTCAGATTTTGAGTAAATCTATTAGGAGATGGCTTTTGATGCTTTTATTTACACTCGTATCTTCTTAGGACTTTCTTTCATTAACAAATCGTTGAAGTTGTAAACAGAACGTTAATTGCTTCAATGCCGAGCAGTCTCAACAATCATCACCACTTACTGTGAAGCTACTTTCTTTTCAACCACAAATTACATTTCAATTATCACTAAACAATTATACAAACTATTTACTGGTTGCTGGTAAAAAAAATAATCCTATTTTTTATCAATTATATTCTATAATTATTTTTCTAGAATGTTCTTTTCTGTCTGAATTCATTCGCTCAACCATTAAAGCAGACGAAAGAATCAAAACAACCACCCAACATTTTCTCGAACAAAGCTATCACTAACCACTATATACACAATTTGATAGTCTACATTTTATTGTATTACCACTACGGGTTACTACGGGTTATTATTATTACTGTTTTATCATTATCATAATCATAATTGTTGTTTTATCGTTATTATAATCATAATTGTTTTGATAATATCATTCAGTTATATCTACAAAAATTCAGCTGTATCCTAAGTGGTAATCATTGAATCCATAACAAATGATAAATACATCATAAACTTCATTAACGATTTTGACATAGCATCCATACTTGTCCTTTCAAACTTCGACCCCATTTAAACCTTGTACCCTAGACTTTCAACACTCGGTATTCAGAATATCAGATTTGATCATCTTTAAACGTATGTTTGGGGGACCTTATCTCTAAAAATAGTTGTAAGTTCACTTTATTTATGTATTTTCGTTGTCTTTATGCACCTTTTTTTAAGTTGAATTCTTTTGGATATGGCTTGCTAGCTTTCGTCTGCAGTTTTTTAAGTGGTTCATGACCCCTATTTATCACTTTGCAAAGAGACATGTTAATCACTTACAATCCTGCCATCTCGCTGACACTGGACAAACTACCTTTATGTAAGTCAAAGTTTACGGTTGCATTTTGAACAAAAATTTGGGGAATTCGTGGACAACGTGGTAAAGCAATAAATGCAACTTGGCGTAAGTTTAATTTTTGGTAAATCCCATGTACACGCCTTAGCCTCGACGTTTTGGAGCGCCCACGTGTTGCCCCACCCATCCGGACTGCTTTAGCAGGTTATTCGTTAATTGTTATTCTTTCACTTAAGGCAGGCAATATTCGCAACGTATCTAACACTGCGCTAGACAGTCTACCGACCTAATAACCAGTCTAATATAATAAGCTAGAGTTATTTCTAATCCTCAGATTCTCTAGTCTCCCTCGCAGCCGTGTTTAGCGTGACGAGGCTAAACACGGCTGCGAGAGAGACTACAGATTCTCGGACTCCCATTGGTTTGTTTCGCTGTCAAAGTTTGAAAAACTTAGTTGGCAAAATCAAGGAATCTTCAGAATCGTGTTTCTCGAAGTGCGAGAGGTATTTTTTATAAGAAGTGCCCATAATTATCTACGGCTGTGGCCGTACTTGGTCATCTAGGGGTTACCTGTCCGTCAAAGTTGTTACTTCCACGTAAATGGATTTTATTTTCCGAGCTTTTGGGGTCCTGGCCCATCTTCAGGGAAAAAATGGATTTTACAATTTTAGTTACACAATTAAGATCACGCGGAAAACACACAAATCAGACGTAATGATAATGCGAGCTAATTGATTACGTGGAAGTAACAACTTTGACAATTTTCTTTGTTGTTTACATTCTGATTCAGCGTCAAGCTTTTTACAAAGTTAAAACATGTCGTTTGATATGTTTGGCTGATAGTATGTGCATTTGTAGTAGTACATAGCGAATAGTGGGGTGGTGGTTGAGCCATGGCCACACCCAAAGTATGTTGTTAACAAGTAAGTAGCTTGACTAATGATTGTCTTATTATTTCACTAGGATTGTCCTGTTGGCCATAAAGTGACGCGGAGCGATGCTGTAACTTCAAGAGCACGTCAATGTGCCAAATTCAATGGGACTTCATTTAATGGGTACTTTTTCGATTGGGCTCCTTATCTTAGAGGTACGAAATTGAGAAACATTTTGGGGAACTATCAAATGTGCCAGTGAGTCCCGGCCAGTGAGTCAGTCAGACAGTCAGACGGAGGGATGGACGGACGGACGAACACAGTCCGACTTACCGACGAACGGACAGACAGACAGACAGTGCAACGAACCGAAGGACGGACAGACAGGCGGACGGACAAACGGACAGACAGGTATTTAAAAGTACTATTGTCCAGTGCACTAACTACGCGTCTTTATGTGTAGTTGCAGATAGTAAAGAGTGCGAACTAAATTGTCTAGCCAAGGGACATCGTTTCTTTCTGAGATTGCTTCCCAAAGTAGAAGATGGAACACCATGTTTGTCAGACCCAAGTAAAATATGTATCGATGGCAAATGCCAGGTAATCTTGATAGAAACACTAATTTAATCTTCATCAGTCTTTCCCACACGCATTAAAATTGTATCACCACAAGAGAGCTCTCTTGATCACCACTATAACAGTATTTTAAGGAGATAGACTAGGAGCAGTCAGAGTATTTTATCTCACACCATAGAAAATACAGCCAATTACCGCAATGCCTCATGGGAAGAGACAGTTGAATACCGCTGAACATACAACGTTTTTCTTGCTTTCTGATTGGCTGTATTTTCTATGATGTGGGGTAAAAACCAATGCGCAACGCTTAACTTGGGGTCATTCTGCGCGATCGTTGAAAAATAGGTGAAATGGTCTGTAACCTGAGTTATTCAACTTGTTCGTTGTGGATCACCAAAATATACTCCAACCAAGCATTACCTGAATCAGTTCCAGATGCCTTTCATTTTAAAGCAATAATAAAGTCATTGCCAACAGATATGCCATGAGGGGCTGGCTTTCATCCCGGTTTTCTACCAAAGGACTTTTAATATGTCTTGTGTATGTCTCTAGGAACCCCCAAGTGGATGTGAAAATGGAAAATGCTTCATATCACCTGTCAGTAAACCCAAACAAAAGATCTTTGGATTGTTTACATCAAAAGAGTCATCAGGAAAGTTAGGTAATAAATCAATCTAGAACTGGGCGTTACTTTTCATTGGGCTACCTGTGTCGTTTGTCAATTGCTGGCTTTCAATTGACGTCACGGTGGCCATCTTGGTTGAACTTCAACGAAAGATTGCTCATTAGTGTCCCTTGTTCAACCAACATGGCTGCCACTCTTTTACATTTTGACTCTCAAGGGAGTGATTGAAAACCAGCAATAGAGGGATTTCATGGCTGCCATGTTTATGGCAAGTACAATAGAAAGTTTTTGAATTAGAAAATATTTTATTTCTCTTGGGAAAAAAGCTCTATTATTCTGACCACAAACATGGTTGCCGTGAAGTCCCTCTTTACATGTACATAACGCGTAATTCAATGTAATTGCGTCACGACACACTTCTTTTTTTGGTCACGATACGGCGCGGTGGTCCATTTCACACTCGTACGAAATCTGCTCTACAAATAACACCTACCGTATATAACAACAACAACAATGGTTGGCTTAATACTTGCATCTCATGTGAGAAGGCTGGAAAAAGGTCACATTGTCAACTAGGAAAAGATCCAATTTAACTCTGGTTTCTATGACAACGACCTATCTTTGAGAACGGAGTAATTATAAGAACAATAGGAACTAAGCTGTTAACCTTGTACAACATGTTAGTGTCAATAGACTTCGTTGAATTCTATTGATCGGAAACTTGAAAGGTTAAGCAGTTTCATTACTCAAGGAACCAGAATTGAACTTTAATTTGTACTTCAGCTGGTCGTCAATCCGGATTTTGACGCAGTAACAACGCAAGCGCAATAACAGACTTTTTGCCTGGAATATCTAGAGAGCGTCATCTCTTAGTTTTGGTTACCAACAGACTTTGAGTCAAGAAATATCTACTTGATCTTGTGTTCTTGATTAAAACTTTAGTTTCTATATCTCATTTTGTTTTGACTTAAATGTACAAGCGACTGTCATCGGCGCTTTGTTAAGTTAATCCCTTTTACAAAAGAGTTTTTATAGGATTAAGGTTCTTAAGTCAATAGGCCTTGTTCTGGTCAAGATCGTGAATATGTAATCGAAAGCACAAACCAGTTTGGTGGGTTATGCTAATCTATTCTATAAATTTGAGTACCTTTTAGCTTAGCAATTTAGATCAGACCGAGTCCTCAGTCGCAACTTAAGTCAAATATTTATTCCTCACAGTTTGACTTCAAAGCTGTGAAGTACTAGTGACGACGTATAAAGATCTTGTCGCGCTCTACCGTTTGGTCTCTCATTGACCGCAACCCACCTGTGTAACAGTTGGTGGACTAAACCCAGCTTCATAACACTTACATTAGTTCCTCACTATACCATATTACTTTATTCAAAATACCAGAACGAAAACCAAAACAAAAATCAAACCGCCAATGGCGAAGTAACTCGTGGATTTACCGAAATGACCACAGGAAGCCCAAACAGTACATTTTAGTAAAATAACGAGTTTTCATTTGAAGGCAAAAATCTAAATCAATAATTTCTTTAGCGAAGAAAGAGTCATTAGCTATAAAAGAAAAAAATGAGCGAAAAAGGAAAAAAAAAAGTGAAAAAAAAAATTCCTCACCGTCGGGCCGGGAATTGAACCCGAACCTCTCGCACCAAAATCCATGGCTCTATCCACTGGACCATCCATAAAACGAACAACATTTATTGTGGAATTTTGTGTATTTATTGTCAATGTGTGGTTACAAAACATATGCAAAATTAAAATGCTCCTCTCTGTGCTCTGTAGCAAAATGTCGTTATAAATATAAAAGAAATTGCTTCACAAAACACTAAGCCAATAAACTCAATACGCCTTTTTGTTGCTGTTTTCAGCTAGCGGACTCGAGGCCTTCACGGCGCTCGCTTTCAAGGCTGATGTTTTCGTTTGCTTAGTCTACTTTGACTCTTGTGATGATAGAGTACGGACACTAAAAGCTTGGATGACTTTGATGTTGCACTTGAAGAGATTTTTGTCGCTTGACAGCGATGTTCAAAGTCCGGCATTCAGCCAAAGTTTTTTAATAAGCTTACTCGTCAGTATCGACTGCAAAGAGATATTCTATTGCGTAAGTCATGGCTAATATTGCTTCGGTACTTCGCCGTGGTTTTCACTCCTGAAATAGCTTGCTCTCAGTAATACTAGGAATTTAATGATCTAAAAGTCTTCTTCTTCAAACAACGTCTGTATTTAATTTTTCGTGTGCCATTGGACATGTCTGGGAGTGCATCTAGTCAATGCTTTTTGCTGCCGCAGCGCAGCGAGCCTGAGCGAGCGCAGCAAGGCAGCGATCCTATTTCAGTAGCTAGCTAAAATCGAGATTTGGATACGACCACAATGCTTAGCGAGTGTCGCAAAAAACAATAGATTTCTTTGTTCTTGCTATCCCACAATGCAAAATTACTTCTTACCACCATGCTTTGCAAGCCTACACTATAAAACCTTATGCGTCTTCTCATCGTTGAGTGTCAACTGATTACTTCATGTAATGCTTTGAAAACACTGCCATTTGTTATTATATTCAATTCATTATATTACAATTTCTTATACTATCTTTTGAAGTAATAATTACGGTAAATAGTAGCTTAAATAGCGGTTCATCTGGTGCCTTTAATTGCCTTGCATCGCCTCGTGCTTTTCGCATCTTCACGACAGATCTAATGTTTATCAAGATTTAGTTTCAAATAGAGGGCAAAGGGCATACAACGGCGTGAAAGATAAGATGACAGCAATCCGGCGTCATGTAATAGTTTGTAAAAGCTAATGGTAGTCACATGTAAAATGAGGTATTTGAAAACAAAATACATTCCAGTTCTTTGGAAATATTTTTTGCATATTCTGTAGTAATCATGCATTTTATTTCGCGCTTCGATTTCTGAAGCGAACAACCTTGAGCAATCGGTTTATTGTATAAGGAAAAACAATATTAGGCAGCACTCACTAAATGTCAATTAGGCTAGTTTCAAACTATAATGTTCAGTTTCGGTATTTCTTGAGCTGATGTGTTCTCCAGCACTATTTGACTCGGCTATCACAAATTTTCCTAGCTAGCTATTTTGAAGCATATGTTCTTAATAGTCTTTCTGTTCTTAGCTAAATATAAATTTTGTCTAGTCTGATTTCAACATAAGCTTAAATAGTGAAAAGCAAATATCGTTGATCTGTGAATAGGTCGGGAGTCCTTCGGGAGTCCCGGAATAAACCAGAGCCCACAATACTTTCGGCCTGCGGTCAATCACGCCGAGCATGCGAAGTAGCATAGTTTAACAATGTTCGAGTGAGTGACACATTTGCATATTCGACCCTTCACTATAACTCGTGGATTTGCAATCCACGAGTTAAAAATCCAGACTACACCAGTCTATAGTGCTTACACCACAAAGTAACTAGTAGTTTACAGCAATTTACTATAAAGATGGCTCAGTGAATATGCCTTACATACGTGCTTCGATACACTGTGCTTACATCTTTGTATATCGTGGATTGTGGCATGCTGTGTAAAGTGACACTCGACAATTAAGTCAATCACTGACGCAAAGTGCAAACCACAGCAGAACGGACAGAAGATTGCCCATGCCACATGACAACCACAAGGCAACGCCCGGCTCAATATATTTTTTCGCGTCAGTATGATAATAAATCCGCCAGGAAATCTATGATTTCTTGGTTTTGTCAACGTTAAGCTACATGTAAATGAATATTTTTTAATTGCAGTGCTTGGGTATAATGCAGTCATTACAATCCCTAAAGGATCTACAAAAATCAACATCACAGAAATGCAATCAAGCAAGAATTACCTCGGTGAGAAAAAAAGCTGAGTTCCCAGTATCTCCTTAATTTGCCCTTGAATCTGTGTATGTTGCTTGGTCCTTTTTGGCCCCGTTTTTCAATGCACACGCGGGTTAAGGGAATGCACCAGCACCCGTAAACGCGCCCGTCAACTGATACAAAAATTACAGAGATTCAACAAAACGCGCGCTTTGGGGAACACCCGCTTTTCGAGAAAGAGACCCTTGGTCACGCGCGATCCATTATCTAAAGTCCATTCCAGTCCTAATAAGATTCTACTTTTTCCACAGCATTAAAAGCTCATAATAGCGATAAATACTACTTAAATGGTAACTGGGTAATTGATTTACCACGAGGCTATAAGATTGCCGGGACGAAGTTTTATTATAAAAGACCAAAACGTAACCAGAAGTTTAACGAGGCTATCGTGTCTGATGGACCAACAAAGGAAGCTTTGGATGTTATGGTATGTTATGGTTGATCGCTATCACAATCATCATCACCATCACCATTATCATCATCATCATCATCATCATCATCATCATCACCATCAGCGCGTCTACCAATCATCGTCATTCAGAGAACGGGATTATATACTTAATGACTGAGTGGGAGAGCCGGACGGGAAAATATTTGGCTCGAGTGATGGCCGTAGGGACCAGCGCTGAGCGAGGTAAATACGGAGTGAACGAGAGCCAGATATTTTCCCGTCCGGTCCGATCTAACTCAGTCAGTAAGGATATTATCATAGATTCTTTTTGATCATTTTGTTTATATTTTCGGACGCGGGCGCGCCCGGATCCCATACAGTTTTATTTTCGGACCACCTTCAAAAATCCGTATGTGCCGCGTCCCACGACTATTTCCAAAGGTGTTATTTTTTCTCGCGCGCGCGGGAACAAATACTAGTCATATGATTGGTCATATAATATGGGTCAGATGATTGGTCATATAATTGGGTCATATGATTGGTCATATAATTGGGTCATAAGATTGGTCATATAATATGGGTCATATGATTGCATGGTCATATAATTGGGTCATATGATTGGTCATATAATTGGGTCATATGATTAGGACAATAACATGCGCTCGGGCGCAAATGAAGCTACTCGGGCCACAAATAAACAATATGCCCGACAAAAGTCATGTCATTATCATTATCATCAATATACTAGGCCAAATAACAAACTTTGTAATTGAAACTTGGAAATTCTTGGAAATTCTTCCATATTACTGGTAAAATGACGTTTGATCAGTACGATAAAAGTTGTCTTCAGATAAATATAAAAAATAACGATTGACACAAAACTCGAGTTTTGAAATGGTTTTCTTGTAAATTCTGATTGGTCGAGAGCTGTCGCGCGATGCCTTCTCAGCCAATCAGTTTTCGCCCGCTGAACGGCGCGTTTTCAAGAGGGCAGTTTGTTATTTGGCCTAGTATATTGATGACAATGGTCATATAATATGGGTCCTATGATAAAAGTCAGCATCGCCTCTATGGACATTTTAACTGCACTAATCAATTCTAACAAATGTCCAAATATTCTGCATTGTGTCCTCCATGATTTAGATAATATACCAAGGCGACGAACCCAACATTATGTACTCCTACTATCTACCCGAGGGATTCCCGAAGGATCGGTCACGTGTTCCTCAACCCGCCCAACCCAATAGAAACCGGCAAACCCAAGGAGTGGAGAGACGACCAGACCAAGGTATAGCACCATTCCCTGTCCCGCCACGTGAACCTGACAACCAATGGAAACTCGCTGGATTTACTCGATGCTCGAAATCTTGCGCTGGAGGTAAGTACTTTTCATGGTATATTTAACAATTAGACTTAACCTGTTTTGTATTTTTGTTTATTTAATACTAGGGAGACGCTATGGCCTTCACGTTCAAAAGCATACAGTTGCGCAAACCTCACGAATGTGTAGCAATTTTACGAAAAGATTCACGCGGTTACATCATAGTTCTCACATTTATTGCTTTGTTGCATATAAGATTTCTCATGGCCAATTCTAGTCATTCAGTCAACCTGGACCCGGCTGTTCGATAGGCGATTAAAGTTAATTATGGGTTAAAGCCGTCAATGTTTTCTTTAGATTGAACCCTGGGTTAGCGCTAATCGCCTTTCAAACAACCAAGCCCAGTAAACTTATTTATCTTGAAAGTAAACCTAAACTGTCATTTTGGCGTTTTAGGAGAACAAACAACAATTTACCACTGCGTAAGATCTGCGTCCAATACACGAGTTCAAGAGTCTTTTTGTAATCTTGCCTTAAAGCCAGCACCAAGGAAGAAGGTCTGCAACTTACAGCCTTGCCCTCCAAGGTACGCCAATATAATTACAGTCAACTCTCGTTATAGCGGACACCCTGGGGACCGTCATTTGGTGTCCGTAATAACAAGAGTCCGTAACAGCGGGAGTTCAGTTTCCATACATTTCTTTGTATTTTCGGTCGGCTGGGGATTTAGCCTCTGTCTGTAATGGCGAGTTGTCCGTAATAGCGGGGTGTCCGCGAGAGTTGACTGTATTAGGACTTTTTAGAATTGTTTCGATCATTTGTTATTCTGATGCTTTTGCACTCCTGGGGCTACGGGGAACAGCTCTCATTCTTTTGATAAATACATCTTCCCTTTTCGTCGGTTACAAGAAGCTCATCAAGAGAACCCATAGTCTAAAATGCGTACACAAAATCTGCAAATTTGCGCACAATCGACAGTAGCGGATCCAGGATCTTTCCAAGGGGGTTCCGTTTCTTAAACCCAGCTGTTGGCTTAAAGCCTTCAAGGGGGCTCCGTGGACCCCTTCGACCCCCCTGGATACTTACGAGGTCCACGTTACGCAGGGAAGCAGTAAGGAAAGCAGGGGCGCTCGGTCATGGCACGACACGGTTACGGCAGGAATTTCGAATGTTTTTATAAGACATTGCGGTACTGACACGGTCACGGTACGCCGGGGTAAGTTTCACACTCATACGAAAACTACCTTATGGTATCAATAATTATATCAAAACGTTTCTGAAATCTGTACAGATGGGTGCCTGGTGAGTGGCTGAAATGTTCCAAGACTTGTGGAGAAGGAATTCAGATTCGTAACCTACGATGTAAACAGATAATAGATGAGAATGGAGAACAGAAAGATAAAATGCTACCCATAAAAGATTGTCCTCACTGGTCAAGACCACAAGTCACCAGACCTTGCAAGAACTCTCCTTGTCCTACGCCAAGTAAATGGAATCCAGGAAAATGGGGCAAGGTGGGTGTCTAAGAAAGCACGTGCTTCTGATTTCCTTGTCGTAAAACAGTTGTCTCTAAGGAAACCCTTGACGGACGGACCATTTTTTAACTGTGTTTGTGTAAGAGGAAGGTAAGGTGTTTATGTAGAGGGCGGGGAAGCAACCCAAGCAACAAGATATCGTACAATATCGATTGGCAAGAGGCTTTTCAGTTTCAAAATCAACTGAAAAGCAGTCATAGTGAACTGTTTTTTGTTTTGTTTTCTTTGTTTGTTTTCTTTTTGCCGAGCAATTGCCTTATACCGATGATTTAATCCTTTCTGACGACCGATAACTGAATTATTTTGTATTTCAGTGTTCAGTTACTTGTGGAATTGGTATGCAAACACGAAAAGTGGACTGTATCAACATAGAAACTAATGTCACAGTTAATTCAAAGCTTTGTGCAAAAGCTAAAAAACCTGCCACAGCGAAGAGATGTAATGAAGGATCCTGTCAGACATACTGGTTTACCACATCAAAATGGTCCAAGGTACAGCCATGAATTTACTGCAAAATTTTGTTCAATGCATTGGTTCAAACCATGGTTCATGCGTGTGGGTTTCGAGTTTGGTGATGTTCAGCTTACACTTGATGTCAATTTTTAAAACGTTGTGCAGCAGTGTGCATCATTGTGTTTTTGAACGACCTTTAAAACACTCAAAATTGTTTCCATCAATTTATTTTTACGCTCTGCCAACCTCTAACGCAACAATATCAATATTACAATTTGCAAATGCATAGCGCGCGATTGCGATTTTTAGCGCAGCTTTGTTGCGATAGCATCTTACATGCTTTTTGAACGACTTCCACCGATTTTCCATTTTCTTTTGCCACCCAATTTGTGTTCCCATGTGCTATGCTACACTATGCTATCTCAATTGCCGCAACTTTGCAACTTGCAATACAACGAGAACCACTTTGCATTGCATTTCAAGTGACATAGAAAATTATGTATGTCCGACATCCCACGGCATCCTTGCATTTTTGCGTTTATGACAATGCATTGCAATTTGCTATTGCCCGGTGTAAAACGGTTGCCCCGCGATTTGATAGGACCCTTTACAATAGCAATGAGTTCCCTCAAGCATACTACGAATCTGCGTGTATATCATATCTCGTTTATTAAATCGTCTTGTCTGAACTGGTTAGTGTAACGTTGAGTGTGGTGGAGGACAGCAGCATCGTTTAGTATTCTGTGGGAGGGGTAGTGGCGCCTCTCTTCCGCCAAGTCACTGTAAAGCTAAAAAACCAAAAGATTCAAGACCATGTAACAAGCGACGATGCCAAGCTACTTGGATGATGTCTGAATGGAATGAGGTAAAACATAACACTTTTCGTATACATGCCCAGAAGTACATGACTAGCTAAGGCGTTAAGGTGCGGTAATCGGGCAACAAAATCGCCAAATTTTTTGTTGTTGCACGCTTCTCGACTCTTTCTCTACTCTTCGCGCAACTGTGTTGCGTTGCAAGTTGTAGAGCAGTGTTGCTTGTATTGAGGCCCTGCGCACAACTTGCCGCGCAACCTGCAGAATTTGTTGCACAAAGTAGAACCACTTTCTACAACAAATAGCCGAAACCTGCAACATCGATTTTTGTTGCGTGACAAGTTTAATACGCACGGGGTGGTAATACGTTGCGCGAAAAGTTGCACGATTTTTTTGCTGGTATTACTGCACCTTTACGATTTTATTTTCCTTATTACTACGATGATACGAACGTTTTATCACGCAGGAAGTCGAACGTTTGCAGCCGAACCCATTAGACTAAAGGTCTTAAAATTGCTATTTCTACTGATTATTTCTTTGCTATTGTATTCAGTGTTCCGTTGAGTGTGGAAAAGGCGTCCAAACGAGATCCGTGTTTTGCGCGGGAAAAGTTGGAGGAATGTATCAAGAATACCCAATCGATGCGTGTCCACGTGGTAAGAAACCACAGACAACGAGATCATGTGGAAATGACAAATGTCCACCACAGTGGTATACCAGTTCTTGGAAAGAGGTACGAATTGAATCCTGTAGAATCCCTGATAAAAGCTCTTCAAATTAATCCAATGTAAAATTGTTTGTTGAGATCATGAAATTTCCATATGCCATGCAGCCGGTTTGCTCATAATTGGGTAGGTTATAAGTATAGGTTTTTGAGCTTATCCTAGAGGTGTACCTTGATGCTCAGTCCTTGGACCCCTTTTATTGTACAAGAAAAGCTGTATTTTTCTTAATGCAGGTTCTACTTTTATTTCACTTGGTAATTTATCAAGTGGTGTACCTCATAGTTTTGTTCTTGGACCCCTTTTTGGGGTAGAAGAAAGGCTGTATTTATAATTTTATACTGTTAATTCATTTCAGTGTTCAAAGACATGTGGTGGGGGCAGCCATTCAAGAGAGATAGTCTGTTTAAATCACAAGGGGGAGAGGGTTGGTGGGTGTGAAAATCGCTCCAGACCACCCTACTGGGAAAGATGTAACAATGCAGCATGTCCAGGATCACTAGCAAGCACACAAAAAAGAAAGAACTGCAAGGATAGATCACCATCTCTTTGTGCTGTTGTGATTCGAGCTGGATTCTGTCGATATAGACGATATAAAGCTATGTGTTGTGAAACTTGTTCAACAGCATCATGATCATTGCCTTGATCAATTGTTAGTCATTGACTTCTAAGTGGAGGAATTGCCAACTAATGGTTATGTGGCCTGCAGTGCAGATTCCAATACCATGAAAATGTCTTTACCTTATTAACAGGGTATTCTGAGGGAAGAAAGAAAATATATTATTGTACAAAATATACCCAAGTAGATGGAAAGTCAGGAAATTTGAAGACATCCTACTGTCTTAGACTATTTTTATCTTAATTAAGTGAATAATCTATAATAATAACAATAATAATTATCATAAAACATATTCTTCTTCAAATCACATCTAGACTATACTGGACCCAGTTGTTTGAAGGTTGATTAACACTAATCTGTTAAAACCAATGGTTTTCTTTAGATTTAATCCTGGGTTAAAATAAATGGTTTTCTTTAGAGTTAATCCTGGGTTAAAGTGAATGGTTTTCTTTAGATTTAATCCTGGGTTAAAATAAATGGTTTTCTTTAGATTTAATGCTGGATTAGAATGAATGGTTTTCTTTAGATTTAATCCTGGGTTAAAATGAATGGTTTTCTTTAGATTTAATCCTGGGTTAAAATGCATGGTTTTCTTTAGATTTAATCCTGGGTTAGCGCTAATCGTCTTTTGAACAACTGGGCCCTTATCAGTATACTACAAAATAGAGACAGTGATAAAGTGCTGTTGCAATTTTAACGCTGCATCCTAGTTACCTCAATATGAGAAATGGAATTGTCCTCAGTTCTTCCCATAACAGGATCTTCAAAGATGAGCTTGTACCATGTAGTGGTTGGGCTGTATTTATGGACATTATACATCAGTCTGACAAAGCTCAAGATAATTCTCAAATCTGAAAAATTAAGGCAAGCTCCAGTCCACAAGCAGACATTCCAGAAGCCACAAAGAATTGAATAAGGACCACTACAGACTGGGGAGAGGGGTACATCTGAAGTGGATATAATGTACTAATGCAGTGTAGAAAAACAGAGAATGCAGACTAAAAAACATACACCTTTGTATAAATTCAACTCTTTACCTATACCTCTTATCAGTTCTGTTCAGTCAGTAGCTTGATTAATGACATCCTTGGGAACTCAGGAGTAATATTCTCACTCGTTTCTGACTTCCAGAAAAACTACCCCTTGAAACATTGTCTGTTGAGACTTGTTCTGAAGTCAGAATTCCTCTCTTTTTTGATTGGTAGACCCCGGATTCTTTGAAAGCTGCCATTTTGAATCTCAACTTCCAGAACAAGTTCTGACTGACATTATGCCCAGGGGTAATTTTTCTGGGAGCGAGAAACGAGTGAATGAATATTACTCCTGGGTTCCTGAGGATGAATTGATGAGAACCAATTAGAAAAATTAATGCAAATAATAAAAATAAAATGATACACAAAACCACAATGGAGCATATTTGTTTCTTTTCTCTTCCAGCACTTTTCATATCCATTTCAATAGTGACCAGAGTCTTAATATTGATAAATGTTATTTTCATCTGTACTACATGTACATCCAATGATTAAACTAAAGAGCCATCATCAGGGAGTGCTGAAACAACTTGTGTTTAAGATACTGTCAGTGTCATTAAACGTTGCTTTGTGGGGTTTAAAATTGAAGCAGAGTTATTACCGTATTTGTTTATTACATAGTAACTACTGATAGAACAAAATAACATAATATATTACATTGATGGAAACAAAATGAATGTACATGTACATTAATTCACGACATGTAAAGTGTGTAATATTACATACAGCATATGGCATATAGATCCTCAGATCTCATTGAGTTGAAACACAAAGTAACTACACATGCCTAAAATATCCAAAATGAATTATAAGAAATGGATTTATGTATAAAAGTTCTTTAAGTGTGATGCACAGATATAATAACAGTAAGCTTTCTGTAAAATTTCTTAAATATTTAAAATGTTTGGGGTATAATTTCATTTGTAAAAGTTTCTAAAATCTTTTATCCAAGGCAGCAGTTCCACAGCCATATAATCTTCAATACATCCAACAATTGGCATTCTTAAGATCACAAGATTTCACCAAAAGTCTTCATACAATTATACGACAGGGAACAATGTTGCCTAATCCAGGATGTCATTCACTTTTGATGTGTCCATTAGTTTCTAGTGGTACTCCATTGGCCACTATTTTTGGCAACTCTTCTGGATTCTCAGTTTGCAGTCCATTTTCTTTTACTTCCTGCAAAATAGAACGAATCACTTTTTGATCTCTTATTTGTATCTGTAGTATAGATTTTGTGGTTAATAATTATTGTGATTCAGAATTTCAGAATATGCCAGCTGCCGTAATGACCACTCTAAATATTACTATTATGTAAAACACTTTGTTATCCATTATTCTAGCCCATTCAATGTACTATTGTGTCTTGTTAATTCAACTATTACAAATCAATTTTCATGAAGTGATAAAACACTACCTATTTCCTTAACTAAACATGCATACTGGGCTACCTACAATATACTGCTGAACCATAAACCTTAATTTCCTCGTCTGTTCCTGTCTGACTAGGAGGTGGCTACCCAGGTGACTACAACCCACTTAATCAGCCATAAATTAGGTTCTCACTTCCTGTTAACTTGAGGGCCTTCTATACTCTCCCATGTGCTTTATTGTTATGACTAATGACCCACATCTTTATACTCTTCAATGTTGTCTCTACCTCCGATTAATTTCAAGGGTGCTCTGAACACTTATTTGGTTTTTATCTGCTTACAACCTTCCATTAACCTTGGGAGTCTGTCTACCATAAAATACAAAACCATATTCTTCTCTAAAGCACATTCTCCACTCATCGCAGAAAGCACTCGCAGTGATCACTTTTACTCGCTGCGAAATTGTGAACAATAGATTTTATTGCCAACAGGTACTCGCTGGCTTGCTGCGAGTAATTTCTGCGATGAGTACAGAATGGCCTTAATTAATGTAAATAAGTTGAGATCTACATTACGCCCCAAAATTGGAGGTAATTCACTTTTACAGACAAAAATGTCAATCAAAAGCGTGTAAACTGAAGAGATGACTGGTAGCATTATTCATTTGTTTTATTGATTTCATGGATTTCTAAGGATAATTTGAATGATGAACAAATGCAATTAGTGTGAATAAGTAAATAGATAAATACATGAATAAATAAATTTATAAATGAATAAGTAAATAAATAAGTAAGTAAGTAAGTAAGTAAGTAAATAAATAAATAAATAAATAAATAAGAGGTACACATTTGCCTAAAATTAATTAGTAATCAATATTCTGACAAACCTAATTGAGCTGGTGTTTGCATTGAGTGACTAATAGTTGGCTGATTTTACGAATAAGAGGGCCAAGTGAAGTGTTGCCAAGCGTCACTTTCAATAGACGCGTCCGAAAACCCAGCTCTTGTATAGAGACCAGTTAAAATTTTAACAAAATTCACCCAGTCTTAAAAGCATATGACGTAATTTTTTAGCTAATACCAAAGATTTTTGTGGATTTATATGATAGATAAAAATAAGCTTAAAGATATCGTAGTTTTGGAGATTTTCAAAAGTCAAAAGAAGAAGAGTAAAGCATAGGAACTAATCGGTCTTTCAAATACAGAAAAATCTCGTAAAACTATCATACCTTCGCTGTAGTGTCAGGGGGATCCGTAATCATCTTCTTTGGTTTGCCATACCACCGATCGATCAGCGGCTGAATAAGCTTGTGCCAAATGAACAAAGCCAAAGGCACAAGTATACACGAAATTCATACCATCGTGAGAGCAAGGTTTAAAGATTATCACAGCAAAATATCGACGCAATCAAACTACTGTTCGTGTATTTTTCTCCAAACACAAATCACGCTTCAAATGACAAAGCTTTTTTTCGATGAGTTGCTTTGCTTCCAGCGTTGTGACGTAACTTTTCTTTTACGGAAATTATGATTGGTTGCCTGGATTGGTTGTTGACAACATTGTCCAATCAAATAAAGCGTTATATATTTCAGCTGTCTTTGTGAATCGCGGGCACATAAAAACAAACCGCTGATTTCTTATGGAGCCTGCAATCCAAGATGGAGACTGCTCTGGTAAATATCTGTTCTTTTGCAGAAAAAAATTATTATTTTAAACTCAAATGCAGAATATACGGTGTAATATATAAACTCATGTCTAATATATACTCATTTGTCTTTGTAGAGGAGTTCTTACAGTGTGTTTTTATTGTAGGAATCACTGAAAAATGTGGATTCCAGCAAGGTTGAACCTGCTTTGAAGTTAATGAAAGTTTATTTTGATAACATTGCTAAAGAACCAAATAATCCAAAATACAGGAAAATACGTATTGGTAGGTGTCATTAAATACATTGTGTGTTAACCCTTGGAATCAAGAAAATGTCTTACTTCAGAGGTGAGCTTTCCATAAATTGTCTTCTCATAGTTTCTTCTTCTTTTTTTTTTGGAAATTAAAAGGCAATGCAAAGTTTAATGCAAATATTTGGCAACTTGAAGAAGCAAGAACATTTTTACTACTAGCAGGATTTGAACAGGTACTTGTTGAAATGACTGTACAAAGTAGCCCTCCTTGGGGAATAGACCATTTTATGGTTATATCTTGGTCAACCACAGCCTCGACAGCATTTAATATATTCTTTTCAGTTTAGTAACAGCTCATGAAAAGGCAAGAAATGCACACAAATGAACCGGGGAGGTGTTAATGAATAACGCAAATACTGCCAATTTGACAGGTTTGTGCTTTATTCCATTAACACCTCTCTGGTGTAATGCACGCATGCATTTTTAGCTGATGCCATTCACCCCACTGCTGCTTCCAACACCAGATAACCCTTCTCCTAGCCAGTGTACACAGCCTAACCCCCCCTTATACTACTGGAAAGTACATGCATTTTCAGCTGTCAATATGTGACTCTAAATAAGGCAAGGGTGATGTGGATCTTTTTGTTGTGTTTAGAATGGAGAATTTCTAGTTTTACCAGACCAAGTCAACATTGATGCAGCTAAGATATTAATTGAGGGTTGTACATCTGGTTCCAGTCAAGATGGAGCTCATCAAAATGTCTCCACTAGTTCTGGCAATGACAAACAACCTACTGGTAATTCAACATTGAAACTTACCTCACCAAAAGGTATACTTTTTACAGCGGATAAAAATGTAATTTCAATTATCGTTTTCATCATTGGTTCAAAGCTTCAGTCCTCTATTGTTATCAATATTCTCCACTAAGGGATGACCATTTCTGAGAAGGGGAAACCTATACCATATTTCCTTGAATAAAAGCACACCCACAAATAAATGCTATACTATCAAGCTCTTGCTCTTCAGATAGTACTGTGCAACACATTTCTTATTTTGTAAATCAAAGTCCTGTATTGCTATGCCCATGTGTTTACATGATTCCTGTAAGTGTAATAGCTCAACTTTTTAATTTTTCTATTAAATGTACACCCTCAAACAGACACATGCTTAAATAAACACAGAACCTAAAATGGAAATTTTGAATATTAAAATAATGCACTGTGCATTTATTCAAGGAAATATGGTAAATATCTTTCAATAACCAGATAATAATCCTAATTCAGCTTTGTTTGATATTAGGTAGTAGTTATTTTGATCAAGATTGCAAAGCAGATTTGACACTTTTATCTTATATGGTTGAAATGGGTAAGACATTCTGTTTTGCATCTATAGAGGTACATTTACATGTATAGACCAGTTAAAGAAAGGGTCAACATTGCATTACACTTGCTAGAACAATCTTACAGGGGTGCAGTGATATGCTTTGAGAGAATTAGGTCAGTTTAATACTGTATACAGTGAACACCCTCAATATGGACACCACTATAAGGTGGACACTTTTGCCTGGTCTCAGTCTTGTTGCATGTCCCATTGTCTGTAAAGAAACTCCCTCTAAGGTGGACACATTTACCTGGTACCTGCCTTTTAGATTGCCCAATATTGTCTGTAAAGAAACTCCCTCTAAGGCAGACCCTATCTAAGGCAAACCCTAAGAGCTGATCCTGAACGTGTCCACCTTTAAGGAAGTTCACTGCATTCATTCTTTTCAAACTCGTTCATTTGATATGTTTTGATACTGACAACAGGCTATGGCAAAAGCTCATCAGAAAAAGCCTTGATTGCTACAAAGAATGTTGGTGTTCAACCTGCAATGGACTGGTAAGCAATTTGGAATGCACCATCATATTTGTCTGCATTGGGTAGCCAAGATGCTGAAACTTAGGCTCAATCTGGGAGTGTATACTAGAAATATTTTACTTAGTTACATATTAATATATAATATAATATTTTTACTGTACATAGGATTTCTATGAATTTCCACTTGCTACAAGAAGACAAGAATAGTGGGGGTGTTTCTGATACTACGGAGGTAGAAAATGTTCAAAGTCATATACCATCTACTAGTACAGGGCTGTCAACTGCTGATGATTCAAGGGTTAGTACTAATTTGTCATGAATTAAAAACCAGATGAGACTACTCTTATGAGCATAGTTAGTTGAAATTTTAATAAAGCATGTTTATGTATGTACATGTATGTATTTCTCTATATGTTAATTTAGCCAGTACCAACTTCCCGTTATCAAAAAACTGCTGATGAAAGGCATAAGTTTCAGGAAAAGCTTCGTCTAGAAGCCATTGAGGAGGCAAGGTAATCAATAAATCATTTTTACTAATAGTTGATATTTCTCAGCCAGGATATAATAGACATGTACATTATTGTATCAGTCAGTTGGTAAAATTTACAGTATTTTTTCTTTGACAGAGCTGAAAGGATAGCAAAGCAGCAGCACAAAGAATATCTATTGAGAGAGATGCATTCTGAAAAAGAGGAGAAGAAAGAAAAGGTTACTCAATTGTCCACTGATAAATCAACTAAACTGCATAACATGTTGCTATGTACATGTATGTGTCTACCTAATTCGAAACCTTGGGATGGAGATTCTTTGTTTTTGTTGTTGTTTTGCATTTTGATATCACATGGAAATTTTTGGAACAAAATTCTTATTCCTGGAAATTCAAAAATTCAAAGGTTTTGAATTAGGTGGCAACCTACACAGCAATGGTTAGCCAATTTGGTGGGAGTGAACTGGTGTTAGGTCATCAATTCTGGCACTTAAGATTTTGCCTATATTTCTCTTTACATTTAGTTGTTACATGTATGTACATATTAAAAATCTATTTCAGTAAATAAATAGATATTATACTGTTCTAGAATGAGATGTCTAAGAAGCTGAAAACATTAGCTCAGACATCAGAAGGTGCTTGCTCCACTCAGTCAGGATCAAATTCTAGGGATAGCGATGAAGCAGCTGGTGTATCATTGGCAAAGGAACAAGATAAAACAGAGTTAAGGATAAGATTACCTGATGGAAAGGTAAGCAAACAAGTGTACATAATTATACATATTATTAGCGCATAATTACACAGTCACATAGTTAGCTTAATTTTTAGCTGTTATTTAATTTGATTAAGGGTAGTTATTGAATTTTTTTTTTTGCAGGTAACAAATCATAGTCTTTCAAATGATGCACTGATTAAAGAAATTTATCAGTGAGTATGTTTTATTGATTGATTGATTGATTGATTGATTGATTGATTGACTGACTGACTGATTGATTGATTGACTGATTGATTGACTGATTGATTGATTGTCATGATTGATTGATTGATTGATCAATAGATAGACAGATACATGTAGATCAGATTGATTTCAAGATTGATGGATTGATTATTAATAGATATATTGATATATTAATAGATTAACTATTGATTGATTGAGTGATTGATTGATTGATTGATTGATTGATGCAATGATTGGTTCATTAAATAGTAATAATGTTGCTGTGATTGAATGATTTACTGATAGATAGTTTGATGATTAAATTAATTAATTAATTAATTAATTAAATACATTTACTGATTGATTGTCTTTTATGATAGCCATGTTACAAGATTAACAGAGATGACTGAAGATGAGTTTGTCATTCTGACTTCATATCCTCAAACAGAATTGACAGATTTGACGTTAACTGTAGAAGTAGCAGGTGTGGAATCGTTGTTTCTAATTTTGTCTATAGAGAATCATACAATATAAAATACAACAAACCATAGTGAAATCATTATTGTGATCTCTGTTTCTTTTCAGGCCTTACTCCAAGAGCTGCTCTTGTTGTTCAGAGGAGAGATCAGCATGGAATGATCACTGAAGGACACGATGAAGGTATGCACACATTATTTTGTTCACCTTGAAGTTCTCCTATTTTGAAAAGCACATATTAATGTACTGTCAGTGATTATTATTCAGTGGGTATAGCTTTGATGAGTATTTAGGCCTGCTGTTTGGTCATCATCATCTTTGTCTGTCACAAAATGTAGATAATTATGTGTTCCTACAGCACATGCCTGCTGCTAGACGGGGTACAATGAATTTCTTTTCTTGTGTGGACAACAAAAGCCTTCTAAGGAGCCATTTGCTACTCTTTATGTTTCCCAAAGCATGTCAAGTCTGGGATTATTCTCCTTGTTTTGGGTCTTACAGTTTTCTTTGTTTGTTAAGTATTTCCAAGCAACTGCAAACGGTCATGTGCTCAGCCTATGTTGCTATCATCAGAAGATTTCCAGACTTTAGTTACTATAGATTGAGATCAGGGGCTTATCAAATTTATTTTTTACATCAATTATTTGAGATAAGAATTAAAAATCCTTATCAAACAGGGCAACAGAACAAGCACCAAAACGCATCAGCAGTGTGTCTGTCCACACTCTTATCAGCCATGAGATTGCAAGATTAGTATCAAGTGTTAAAAAATTGAAAATAAGGTGTACTTTGAGAAACACACACAAACATCAGGAAATAAAAGGCACCTGAAAGGTGCATGTATCTACTGCAGAAGTGTTATAAAAATATTTTTGACAATGTGAAATGCTAATTGGAAAGAAAAACACGAATAGCGATGAAGAATTTTATGGAGTTGGACAGGGCAGCTTGTAATATTACCTCGAATGTCTTTTTGAAACGTTCGGAAAAACTTGGTAAGTGATATTTTTAATGTTTTTACGTCCATCAATAGAGACAGCTTTCATAGACAGTGTCGTAGGTTTTATAAAAGGAATTGCTAGTGTTTTGGCCTTGCAATCAAGGTCCACATGTTTGAGCTCTTCGTACATACGAAGGCCATTACATTTCCTTAATAGGAGATGAAATATTGTACAATGAAGTGAGTTATTTGATAATTTACATCAGCAATCGTTGTAAACTTGTTTACTGTTGCTAAAGGATGCCAAAGGCTCAAACGAGATCGAGACGAACACTTCAATACACTCAAAAACGACCTAGCTCAAAATTAAATAATGATTCAAAAATTCTCCATAAGAATAAACCTGACATATTCTATTACAGCTGAGCCTTATCAATTGGCATAAAAACATTGTTAAAAACATCACTTACCAAGATTTTTGACTTGAATTCCTGTCAAACTTGTCAACAGTCGTCAGTCACATGGAGCTTCGTGCACACTTCGTGCTTGTCAGTTTTTCCTGAATGTTTCTGAAAGACATTCGGTGGATTTGTACGTCATTTCGTCTTTACTTGTTTGTTCCCGCGTATTTTCCGAAAATATTCCGACTTTTCTATTGTTAACACATTTCTATTGTTAACAAGCACAGAACTTCGTGTCAGAACTCATGCATGTTCTGGTGAATACCAATATACCGTGAACTCATAATTGGAGTGAAGCATGAAGTATATTCATTTTCAACACGATGACATAGTATCTACTGCATTCTGCAGTAGATACAAAAAAGGACTAGCAAGTGAACTAGTTTGGGCTGCATCTTTGTATAAAATATAACATAGGATGAATGGCAACTTATTACACTGTATCAAAAGACAAGTGCTGAGATAATTTACTGATGTTTTGAGCCTTATCCCTTCATCGGTGTAAAAGAGAACTCTAAGAAAGTGGTAAGGTTCTAAATGTCAATAAGTTATCTCCTTTTTTAGGGTGTTACAAGTTGCCATTCATCCCTCATTATCAGGTAAGTTAACGGGCCTGCACAGTTATCAGATATTTTGAGAAACAAGCCCCAATTTACTGTCCTGACTTGTTAAACGTAAGTTGTGTTTCAATTTTACAGTCTGTATCATCAAAACAATCTCAAGCCTGGATGAATGGCAGTCAGTATTAAGTAATACAAAAGACAAGTTATTAGTAGCTGAATTCTTTACCTCATGGTAAGATATTAATTCATCTTCAACACCACATTCTTCTCTGTGCAATTGATGTATGTGTCAGTGGAGAGCAAAATTGGGTTAAAAAAGGGTCAGGTGTTTGCATTCTTGGCAGTGCATAATATATTTGATTTGACAGGGTGTCCTACATGTATACCTTTTGCATGAATGGCTGATGTGTTTTGATGTGAAACATGATTAGTTTAAATCTTTTTGCATCCACGTGAAAGCAACGTTTGTTTGTTTGTTTTTTGTTAGCCTGAAAGAGATTTAAAAATTATATACCATGATGCTATACATTTGGGAAGCAAGGGTAGCTGAGCCGTGAGAGCATGGGTGTGTCACCTGTGGTTCTTAGTTCAAATTCACAAATGGCTTGAATTAGTTCAGTGTTCGTTACCTCCATTGTTTTGAGTTTATTTTCTCTGGGTACTCCAGCTTTTCCTCCCTCAATAAAAGTAAACTAGTCTTGAACTCGATCTAAGCTGTGCTTCAGTGGTGATCAGACATGAGTTGGTGTGGTGCTGCTTTGTGTGTAACTGTTTAACTGTATTCATAATGAAAGCACTCTTGAACACCTTCAACTCAATCACATTGAGCTGCACCTTTAATTGTAATGCAGCAAGAAAGAGTGATGAACTACAGTGCTCCAAATGTATTTTTTACAGGTGTGCTAGTTGTAGGAGCATTGCTGATAGATTTGAGTCTCTTAATGCAGAATATGGAGTAAATCAAGCTGTGGTGTTTGTACGTATTGATATTGACCAGTTGAAGGTAAAATATTGTATATTATGTATATTAACTAGTAACCTCAATATCCTATGTTTTTGTTATACATTCACTTCTTAAGTACAATATTATTTTTGGGTTTCAGGTTTTAAAATATCAACAACACATTTCAGTCTTACCTACTTTTGTACTATACTGGAATGAAAAGGTAGGATTGCATAATTATTACTGTAAATTGATGGGTTTATTTTATTTATATTTCTGCAATATATTATAGTTGAAGGGTTACCCACAAAAACGACCCAAGTGACTTTTTGATGGATGACAAGACATTGATATTTGGGCATTGGAAAGTTAATTGATATCATTTTATGCGATTGGAAAATATTTTCCTATTTTTGGTAAGGCACTTACAGCTTTAGGTCATTTTCATGTAGGGCATCCTTTCAACTTAAGGCAATTCTACCAGGCTTAATTTTATTTAGCACCGACTGTTTTTACTGTATGTGTGGTATTTCTCTAGACTCAGGAACAGGAAGCCCAAGCTATATGTTTGTACATTCTTTATTTTTTATCCTCTAATCAATTTGAAATAAATTTAGACCTGATATGTGAAAAGTTATCAAAAACAACAAGAAAATTACAAAAACACAACATGAAGACTATCTTATGTACTGTAGGTGCTTTCCCCTGTTTGGTTCCCCATGACAATATTTGTTTTCTAATTAACAAATGAACAAACGAACGAACGAATGAATGAACGAACGAATGGATAAATGAATGAATGAGTGGATGAATGGATGGATGAATGAGGATAAGGAAGTTTAATTTTCTATTCATTTATGTTTACAACAATGTTCCATAAACTACAGAATGCTATATAATTTGTTTAAAATGTTTGCATATAGTCTATGTCTTATTCTAGAATTATTTCCTCGTCAGTAGTCTATTGTGACATTGTGTTTCTTATTCTGTGTTAAGGAAATCATCAGACAAGAAGGCAATGATATGAATGAGTTGGAAAAACTAATAAAAACCCATCAACATGGACCAGTAGAACCTATGGATGATGACCCAAGATAGCCTCTGTTATTGTTGGGATATGGTACCAAATACTTAAAACCCTTCCATCAATATACAGGATGTGGTACATTGGTAATCTTGGATGGCCTCAATAAAGCCAGATTATTTACCAAATGAAAACAATATTGACCAAAGGGTTAAGATGCAGACTGAAAGTCTGTAAAATCCTTTAAATATCCAGCCAGAGTTGACCAGTGAAATTCAAATCGCTATGACTGGCTGCGATTTCCCCATTTTCAACTAAAAGTTGAACAATACAGAAGCGCGGATCTAGTATTTTGACTGAGTAGTTTCCAACTCGACCAAAACTTAATATCATGAAATCCTATGATACCATTAAATTTTACACTTTGCATATTTTGAGCATTAGCATCTATAATAAACACATTAATACAATTTTCAAAATCATGAGAACTCAAAACACTCAAGCGGGTTTTGCCAAATTAGCTTTCGTCAATATTACTGAAAATCAAGAATATGAACTATTACCGAAATTATATTTCACTGTTACATATCGCCCTAGGATTTTAGAGATCTTTATGAGTATTTTTTGGTTGGTTGTTTGAAGTGGGGGAAGCAAGAAACCAAATATTCCAACGGACTGTTTGAAGGTCAGAGTTTGTGTAATTTATAAACATTTCAGTAAAACCAATCATATAAAACATCAGCTATCAATATAAATTATAGCTTACCGAGGAAACTGTTAGCTCAAGCGTAAACTTAGAGCTTAATGTCTGCCCAATTACCTTGTTTACGTTGAATTCAATCACAGCATCCAGGTTCGAAGCACTCTGATACAACAGATAACCTCACCGGGGTAGGCTGGCCTTTTATACTTTTGTCAGTAGTTTCAGTAGTTTCTGGACTGGTTCACGCCGATTTTAGCCAATCAGAATCAAGTTGGAATGGTAAATATTTTGTGCTTGGTTTGGCTGTGTGTAAAAATCCACAGCTGTATTCCCTGGTTAATCAACCAGTAACATAAAAAGACAATTTGAAGGGGGATACTCTTATCACTTTTAACTCCTTAGATTTTGCTAATATGAATGGGTCTGAATGTGATCAGGTTTTCAGTCCCAGGTGTAACACTCAGCAGACATTGTGATAAAATTCTTTTTACCAGTAAAAGCATATTCTCCAAATGAATCCCTTATATGTCTTTTTTGTGTCAAAAATGGTAATTTTTTATGCCTTTCCTGTTGGTGATGGACATTCTTTTGAGGAAAGAGAAAATATAAGGTATATATTTCCCAAGGCCAAGATGACCAAACACATTTTTCTAGTATGTGTCATTGCATTCTTTATCCACCATGGGTGTGCACTGTGGAATCTGCTAGCAGTGCTGTTATTATTGATGCATATAACAAACAAGCAATTGTTTTGTTTTTGATGTTTTTTTTTTCATCCAGAACATAATCACGTCCATACAGATACTGATATATATATTTTGTGCTGTTTTGCGCAATTTTTAGTTGGTTTCACGCTTATATTTGAATGTAGTCTATCTCATCAACTTGTTCAATTTTTAATTATCTTGTCCACTTTAAGTCCAACTCGAGGTGTTAATTAACATTGCTTATTTTGTCATTAAATGACCAATATTTTCTCATCTTTCTAGTTTCTACCTGGTAACAAAAATTAACATGAAAAGTATTACATGGCTCATTTTTGTGTCATTGTCTGTTTCGAATTAATTTTGGAGACTGCTTATTACTTATTCATTATCAACACTTTGCTAACTAAAGGCTACTAATATGCAAATACTGGGTTGTTTTGAATGGGCGGCTGGCAGGTGTCACTTGACATCCCGTGACATTTTAAATTTTCATCCAACAAAAAGAAGGATATAATAATTGAAAAGAACACACCAAAGTTAGTAGAAGTTGAGATTTTGAAGCAGTTTCGATAAATGGCGCCAAAGTAATCGGTGGTCGAAGTTGTTTCTTTTTCTATAGAAAGGTTCGGTGGTGGGCGACAGTTGCCCACCAACAAACGTTTCTGTACAAATAAAATTTACTTGGGCCGCCCATATCTTTGGCGCTATTCATCGAAACTACTTCAAAATCTTTTACTAATTTTGGAGAGCTCTTTGCAAAAATTATATTTTTGTTTTTGTTGGATTAAAATTTAAAATATCACGCAATACCTGCCAGCCGCCCATTGTTTCGGATCGCAGGAGAAGGGAAATCCACTTACTTTGGTAAGACCTTTAAAAAGTGAAGCAGATTTACCCCTCAACTAGTCAGTGTAGTCTTCATGCTCAAGCAGTATACTGGATTGCATATGGTAAGTATTGGTATACTTTAATTCTGTACTATAGTGATTTCAATAAACCATAGCAGACCTTATTTCCCTTATCAAACGGCTTCAGTACTATAAACGACGAAACGAAACGAAACGGTTTTGTTTCGTTTAAACTATAATCAACGAAACGAAACGAGACCAGAATTAAGAGAGGAATAAAACTTTGTAAACGTAAATCAAATACAGCACTGTAGACCGACACATCAGTTCACAATCGATGGCGCCATGATTACACGTGCCTACTCGCCTCAACACAAATATTAATTCGGTAATTATAAGTTGAAACAGTTGAAATCCTGGACCAAAAACCTTGAGAACCTCGTTTATAACCATTCCTCTCGTGCAGTCGTGCAAACAAAACTATGATGGCCAAGACTACTTTAGTCGAAAATTAAAAGTGTTTGGTAGCGAGCGGAAAGCGGGAAAGCACGAAGTCAGTGACCCATATCCGTGTATTTCCTGATGCCAAAAAGATATATGTGATCGACCTATAAATCACCACACGTTACTTGGAAGTCTATTATATCTTTTGCCTTTACAACAGCTCCAAACTAAAATTAGCTTTTTACTCGTGCCCAGGCCGTAGGCCGGCACGAGTCTTGGTTTCACTAATCTTGATTCGTGACGTCATCAAAATATCTTTGGAATGATCGAAATTAATGGCCACCGGATATCGCTTAAAATTATGACAACTGCACTCACCACACGACAACTGGACGTTACAACTGGTTAAGAGCAGTTGTATGGCGCGCCGTTACCACCAAAAATACGTCGAACACAAACGATCCAGTCAGTCATGTCAAACAATCCAGTCAACTGTCAAATAATTCAGTCACAAATGCAATTAGCCTGTGTACAGCCGTTTCCCACCCCTCCCCCCCTACGGGGAAAAACGGGGAGGGAACGTCTGTGAAACGGCGTTCTTAATCGTGTTCCAGGTCATAAATTTGCATATGTAATTAGTTATTTACATACGGAGAAAATGAAGATTTTCGAAGAAATAATGAATAATAGCGGGTTTACAACCCTTTATTTTAGTCTTTTAAATCTTTATAAACACTGAGTTAGTGACCAGAGCAGAGAGAAATGTAAGAGAAATAGTTTATTGTTTTGTTCAGTGCAAGACAAATGTCGGCAGACTCAGTTGTCGAGTCCAATCGACCCCGAACCTCGCTAAAAAAGTCCTAAAAATGTCATGTAATCAAAGCAGTCAAATCATGTTTTATACACTTTTACTGCTGTGTACTTACTGAATATTCTGATGACTATTTTTGCTCTAGATTTTGGTCCGATTCGAATGACATGCCTACAAAGCCGTCGGGTTTCATACAGACTTCGGCTTTTGATAGATGTAATTAAGAACAAAATAGAAGCCTTTGACACCCAGGAGTGAAATTGCCATGTCCAGGAATGTTTTCCTTGATATATTTTCGATGTAAATAGAGAATTAAGCAGTAAAACGGTGTTTGCTTTAGTTCATTGAAATGGGGGTTCGTTGAAATTCGATCGGCAAAACGATAACAACCAATCAGATTTGTCCTCAAAATCTTGAGAACCTCACGTGACCACGGAACACGATTAAGAACGCCGGAGCACAGCCTTAAAGGCCGAGAAGATAAAAAATTCGTGCAAAGCAAAAGTCGTCCCAAACTGAAACATTCGTGTATGTTGAAAAATAAGTTCATGCATCGCCACAAAGGACGAAAAAAACTTCCTGCACGATAAATATCGCCCACCCCCTCAAAAATCTAATGGTCCATCCCTAAACATGAACAACATTCGAGGTACAAAAATGGGAAGCATGCAATTTCTTACCCCTTTCTCCCTCGGCAGAAATAGACTAGAAATCGATGAGGGATAAAATCGTGGTTTGATGTCACCAGTGGAATCCCTGACCTTGTCCAGATTCTACATCTAG
Organism: Telmatactis stephensoni; assembly: GCA_029948255.1. Taxonomy (NCBI): domain Eukaryota; kingdom Metazoa; phylum Cnidaria; class Anthozoa; order Actiniaria; family Isophelliidae; genus Telmatactis; species Telmatactis stephensoni. Next base: position 1,076,137 of record JALIZF010001926.1, read on the forward strand.
AAGCAATTATTTTTCAGAAAACCACCCTGTTTTACAATAAATCACATTTTCTTCCCATTTTAACAGAAGACGTGTATTAGGCAAGAAAACCAGATCTGTGGAAAAACTAAAATTGGCGCCAACCAACAGAGCTCCAAGCTTGACCTCTGGCAATGTGAGCAAAGCTGCATATTACGTGTCCCTAAAATTATACCTGCGGCCAATCAGCGTCGTGCCTGTCTGGGATCGTTGACAGATAGCACACATACGCTTAGAGAGAAGACGGAGATATGTAGCCAGCTTGTGTCTCTAATCGATCACTAGGCCTGTTTTCTACCCTTAATAATGCGATTTTCATTTTATTTATTTTTAGTCAGTATTGAGAGAGCATAACTTCAAGGGGATCAGGTCGGATGATGAATGAACCTTTTGCGTATTGAACCGGAAATGCTGTGCCAGGGGGAGTATGCAAGAACAATGATCCTATTAGGCCCAGATCGTGTCTAAAACTCCACACGGGTACATACAGGTAACATACGAGCAACATACGGGAACATACGACTACATACGAGTACATACAGGTGACATACCAGTACATACGAGTAACATACGAGTAACATACGACAACACACGGGTAACATACGACAACATACGAGTAACATACGACAACATACGGGTAAAAAAAATTATTTTTCCCTTTTTTTCAATCTGAACATAATCAATAAAGCACGTCTATTTCTTCAAGAAATATATACTATCAAACTGAATGTCATATTGCTGTAACACTGTAAGCTTTAAAGATAAAGAAGAATGTTCTTCTTTATCTTTCAGGGGTATTTTCGTCAAAAACGCTCAAATGGCGCTAAAACTCAGCCACAAGGACGAAAGCGGCAAACTTAAGAGATCTATGTAAAAAAAAAGACATGATTGTTGCAAAATGTTGAAAAAAAGGAGGAGGATTTATCGCCACATACATTTACTATAAATATGCAAATATTGAGCTTGGGCTCCCTGTGGTTTATTCAAGTTTTTATTTCACTATATATCTCAATTGTTTGCTGTAAAGACTTCTACAACGGCGTTTTTGACACAATAACAAATCGTGTATGTTTTCGTTCATGTTTCGGATGTTTTAAGACTTACGTGACCAACAAGGTCAATTGAACCTAGCCATTCCATGCCAATGGTCTGATCTTAAAATTCAGTACAAAAACCTCTCAAGATCTCTTGAATGCTTGAATGAGGAATATAATTGACTTGCTTCTATGTATGTTCGTTTAGCAACATGTAGGATGAGAAATTCGTAGCTAGATTTCCAGCTCATAGGAAATAGATCGCGAGGGCATTGTTCCAAGTACTCCATTTAGAGTTCGATATTTGGTCAAAGTATTCAGTGGAGATGAAGCTCAAAATAACAGCCCATTCTGAAGCTCTTATAAGTATATAGGTATATCTCGAGTTAAAAGCTCCAAATTACATTGTTCTACTGTAGGAAAAGCCTGTCTCTGAAAGCTATTTTCTTTGAAGTCAGCCATCTTGCATTCCTAAAGTTCCTGGCTTGCCTTCACTACGAAGAGTTTGCACGCGCTCAAAGGTGATGAATGAAGGGCATTGTTTCTTACGCTCTTAACCAATCAGGAGTGCACACGTCACCGATTGCGCAAGAATGCCGCATTCTCGAGACGAAAAGAGGGGAAAAAAAAAAAAAAACATTTGCAGTTTATAACTCGTTCCCGGTCTAAAGGCCTGGGCACGAGTAATAAAATGAAAATCGAATTAAGGTGGCTCGACCCAATTTTCAAGTAGAGCTACCAGTCGTCTTTGAGTGAAAACTATTTGTTCATGAGCAGTCTGATAGTAAATTACATATTACACCCTTACCAGACAAAGATCAAAGTTTATGATGACGTATGTTATATGGAGATCGGCGCTATTATGGTGACGCCTTAAAAGAATTCCCCTTTTTACACATTCTCGAGTTTAATGAGTTCTAGGCTTATTCTTGAAAAATGCTCTTGTGATCTTGTAGTTAACATCATTGCCTTTAGCTCTAGCGAATTAAATCAAATTCTGAGAGAGCGTTTTCGAAATATCATCGATGAGAGATTTTAACTGCAAAAATCGAGCGTAAACAAAACAACTTTTTAAATCTCCTACGATTAAAAAGAAAGTAGCACATCGAAGTTAATTTTTCATCTCAAATTGCTGTAAAGATATCAAATTTGGCTACTGAAAGAGACGAGAGAAATCACATTGATTGATATCGAGAAAAGTGAGCCGAACTCATGTATATGGACATGCTGAATTTGCTTCTGTTGCCCAAATTTCGCTCTATTGTTACATAAACTGCAATACTTAAAGATCCCTTCGATAAATATTGTTTAAAAATTAGTATGGTTTAGTTTAGGTAATAGTTGATATGATATAGCGTTTTCAAATTCATTGAATCATTTTACGGCTGTAAAATATTAGCCTCAAATCAGTATATTTTTCAGCCGGATACAGTGGTCGACAGCTCATTAATGCATGATGTAGGTCTTTTGTTTTAGTTTGTCGTGTTTTCATGCATTCCAACACTTGGTGCAAATTACGGAACGCTTCATTACCTTCCGAGCACTCTTCCGAAATATGGTAATTGCTAAAACTAAATATACATAAGAATGCCAAAAAGGAAAGAAACTTTTTGTCACACAACTGCAGATGGAAACCCGTCAAAAGCAGAATCATGGGGAGACAAAGTAAAAATAGAACGATGTGCTGACATGCTGCAAACAAATGTACAGTTAAAAAGTTTCTTTCTAGCGATTACCATATCTCGGAAGAGTGATCGGAAGGTATTGAAATGTTCCGCAATTTGCATCAGGTGCTAGAATGCACGAAAACATGACAAACTAAAACAAAGGAGCTACATCATGCATCAATGAGCTGTCGACCACTGTATCCGGCTGAAAAATATACTGATTTGAGGCTAATATTTTACAGCCGTAAAATGATTCAATGAATTTGAAAACGCTATATCATATCAACTATTACCTAAACTAAACCATACTAATTTTTAAACAATATTTATCGAAGGGATCTTTAAGTATTGCAGTTTATGTAACAATAGAGCGAAATTTGGGCAACAGAAGCAAATTCAGCATGTCCATATACATGAGTTCGGCTCACTTTTCTCAATATCAATTAATGTGATTTCTCTCGTCTCTTTCAGTAGCCAAATCTGATATCTTTTTAACAATTTGAGATGAAAAATTAACTTAGATGTGCTACTTTCTTTTTAATTGTAGGAGATTTAAGAAATTGTTTTGTTTACGCTCGATTTTTGCAGTTAAAATCTCTCATCGATGATATTTCGAAAACGCTCTCTCAGAATTTGATTTAATTCGCTAGAGCTAAAGGCAATGATGTTAACTACAAGATCACAAGAGCATTTTTCAAGAATAAGCCTAGAACTCATTAAACTCGAGAATGTGTAAAAAGGGGAATTCTTTTAAGGCGTCACCATAATAGCGCCGATCTCCATATAACATACGTCATCATAAACTTTAATCTTTGTCTGGTAAGGGTGCAATACTTAATCTACTATCAGACTGCTCATGAACACATAGTTTTCACTCAAAGACGACTGGTAGCTCTACTTGAAAATTGGGTCGAGCCACCTTAAGGGTAGAAAACAGGCCTAGTGATCGATTAGAGGCACAAACTGGCTACATATCTCCGTCTTCTCTCTAAGCGTATGTGTGCTATCTGTCAACGATCCCAGACAGGCACGATGCTGATTGGCCGCAGGTATAATTCTAGGGACACGTAATATGCAGCTTTGCTCACATTGCCAGGTCAAGCTTGGAGCTCTGTTGGTTGGCGCCAATTTTAGGCCCCGTTCACATTACAGCATTAGATCGATCTGATATCGATCCAGTCTAGTACATCGCTTTAAGCTGGATCGAACTCAGATCGACCTAGAACTGTAGTGTGAACAGGGCCTTAGTTTTTCCACAGATCGATCTGGTTTTCTTGCCTAATACACGTCTTCTGTTAAAATGGGAAGAAATTTTGTGATTTATTGTCAAACAGGGTTTTTCATTTTTCTTTTCTTTTTTCTTTTTTCTTTTTTCTTTTTTTTTCATTCGATTTTGAAACTCTTTGCTCTTAATTTTATTAAGTTCCAATCGCGGGTCAAGTCAAGCCCCAAAAACTGAAACTAAAGGAGTTGTGGAAGCTCTTCAGTTGATGAGGAGAGCCTGCTCCATAATGACCAGTGCTGCATCTAACAGCTCTGGAGTGAACAGCTCCAGTGGTCAGTTTAGAGCTGTACTAGAGTCAACTAGAGCAAAGGAGACTTTTTTCTGTAGTTTGTGTAACTTAGAACGATTGAGCTGTGAGTGGTGGTAGGGCAGTTTGCAGGTGCAATCTGGCTTGGTTTAGTAAAACAACAACCTCAATATCAACTTCAGTTACTGTTAAAACACTTTGGGAGATTGACTCCAGACGCGAAAAACAGTATGAAATATTAGCTTCATCACATGGGATGTTACGTTTTTTCCCGATTTTTTTTTTTTTTTTTTAAATATCGATAAGATTTTCAATCTCCTGAACCACATGCGCGCTGTTTTTGAATATTAAAAAATTTAAAATATTCCATTCATCCTGAAAAACGAGAGCAATATAATTGTTAACCATAAATGAAAAAGAAATGGGCATCGTATACAAACAAGCACATATATTAAATATATTTTATCTTATTTATTTATTTAAACCAGATCGATCTGTGGAAAAACCAAAATTGGCGCCAACCAACAGAGCTCCAAGCTTGACCTGGCAATGTGAGCAAAGCTGCTTATTACGTGTCCCTAGAATTATACCTGCGGCCAATCAGCATCGTGCCTGTCTGGGATCGTTGACAGATAGCACACATACGCTTAGAGAGAAGACGGAGATATGTAGCCAGTTTGTGCCTCTAATCGATCACTAGGCCTGTTTTCTACCCTTAATTCGATTTTCATTTTATTTATTTTTAGTCAGTATTGAGAGAGCATAAGTTCAAGGGGATCAGGTCGGATGATGAATGAACCTTTTGCGTATTGAACCGGAAATGCTGTGCCAGGGGGAGTATGCAAGAACAATGATCCTATTAGGCCCACCCCCACGGTAGTATTGGTAATAGCCGTAATCATTCCACGAATAATTCGATGTTTTTCAAAGTTTTCCGTTTAAGAAGCCACTGGATGGTTTGACGCTTGACTACGTAATGTGTCAGTTGACAGGATCATTAGCCCTTTGACTGTATAGCAAATTTCTCACTGAACAGTGTGTCGTCTGACTGAATCTCTTGTCATTTGACTTGATTGTTTATCGTTTTTGTCTGAATCATTCGTCGTTTGACTGGGATAATTAGCGTTTCTGACTAAATCGTTTGTCGTTTGACTAAATCATTTTTCAAATGACTGAATTGTTCGGTTTGTCTGAATTATTTGACAGTTGACTGGATTGTTTGACATGACTGACTGGATCGTTTGTGTTCGACGTATTTTTGGTGGTAACGGCGCGCCATACAGTTGCGAGATTAGGCGGATTTAGTTGTGTTTGTACAATGTGAGATAGGATTCAGCTGGGTATGTTTTCGAGGTAAACCATTGTATTCACAACTATTATCGAGTTGTTTATGTTACTAGAAGTATGCATCAAGGTCACAAAAAGTTAAGTAATATTTCTAGGGGAAGACAATGTTCTTTTACGAGCTTTTCATCGATCGAAGCTAAAGGCGCTGTTACACTGTGCAATTTTTCCAGCAACTTGTCTCGCAACGGCGTTTCAAAACAAGTCGCAGAGGAAATTATGGCGCTGTTACACTGTGCAATTTTCCCTAGCAACTTGCAATATTTTTGGCCAGTTTCTGGGGAAAATTGCACAGTGTAACAACGCCATAATTTTCTCTGCGACTTGTTTTGAAACGCCGTTGCGAGACAAGTTGCTGGAAAAATTGCACAGTGTAACAGCGCCTTAAGTTGAAGCTGCAAGACGATAAGTAGTTGTATTCGAACGTTCTTCAAAGAGGTAAAATCTCACAGACAGCCACATCATATCGCTAAAAATTCTGGTGAATCGAAACTTTGCTTTAAAATCGAGATATGTTTTTGTATTCTTTATCAGATTCTCTGTAATACAAAAGGCCACAGGGTGCGATTCATATTTTTATAAATAAACTAAACTTTAATCAGTTAGTTTTATAATGAATGCTTGACTGTGATTGTTTGAAAAGGCAATAAATTTGAATAAAATGTATTTATACATTTCGGCTTAAAACTTGTGTTGTTGTATCAACCGGTATCAAACACTAGTCAACCTGTTTGAAAACATTTTGGGTAATACAGTATATGAGTACCTAAACTGCTCGCAGCATTTCACTTTCTGTTAGAAACGGCTAGTTTATATATCCGATAGTCAATTGAAAAAAGCAACCGTTTGATAGTTATCTAGCTGATTGAATCGGCTTAAAAATTAATATATCCCAAGAGAGCATAAATAAGAGAGGGAAACTTGTTAATGGGGCGCGCGCCGTGATGATTCCCATCTGTGCTATTTTTAGTAACCGGATGCAGTTTAATTTTCGTCTTACCCCACTCCAGTGCGTCGAAAAATTGAACGAATGGAATTTCGCGATTTGAGCTTCATAAAATCACACAATCAATACCAAATTTATTATAGATTCCACGAAAAAGCCATCTGATGTCCAATTAATAACATACATATCATACAGTATCATTATATTATTTATCAGTTTTCAATCATATCATTAAGGGCAACAATTGATTATAGGGTGGGATGATTTACAATTTTAGGCAATAAGTTTCAATGATAAGGGATTTTTAGACTTCAGTCATGTCATTTAGGGCTATTGACAATGGGATGGGGTAATTTACAATTTTAGGCAATAAGGTTTCAATGGGAGGGGATTCTAGATTTATATAATATATTTTAATTGTTGTACGTATGTATGTTTCTTAGATAGTTGATGGTTGTATAAGAGCCACCTAGTGAAATAGCCATTAAACCATTATTATTATTATTATTATTATTATTATTATTATTATTATTATTATTATTATTATTATTATTATTATTATTATATCCAGCAGTGTTACACATCTTTATGCTAAATCCTAATGGCACAATAGGGCGCTAAGCGTTACCTAGAGGCCATGTAAAATTAACCTAATTTCCTTAATGCTATACCAATATATTAAATAAAATTTGCCTCTTCGAAAGAAAATATCCCTAAAAATTATTGAAAAGAAGCTTAAAAAAATCTTAAGAACTATTATAAATGGTAAATTCCTGAAAAAAGCAAAAATATATATATATATGTCTATATAAAATAATACTGAAAAAACCTACTATAAGTTTCGATTTTATATGTGTTCAAAGTTTGTTCCCTTGAATTGTTGAGGTAAAATTGCGCCACTTATGTATAAGTCTTGAACGTGCGCGCAATGTTCAGAGTCGACGAAATGACAGCTTTCTGCATCTTTTGGAGCACCATCTTTCCTCTGCATCCTAATACTTATTATTATTATTATTATTATTATTATTATTATTATTATTATTATTATTATTATTATTATTATTATTATTATTATTATTATTATTATTATTATCGGCAGTAAATACGTATGAATGCTCTAATAAGCGGTCTTGGCACTATAGGGCGCATAAGCGTAGCCTATAGGCCGCAAATCCTTACAAACTAACGACTTAATTATCTGCTTATAAACCATACTTATATATATAGAAATGAATAAATAACTTCTGATAAATGCTGAATAAACCTTATGACTTATGCCCAGTCTGAGGACATGGTCTCAATCTTAATCCTATCGTCGAATTTGGTAATATCCTAATTAAATTCATTTCCCTTAAAAAGCTAGTATACGAAAAAAATTAAATTAAGTTAAATTAAAAAACACTTAAGCCAATCACTTATTACTTATCTTCGGAGATGTTCTCGCGATAACGGATCTAAAACGCTAAAATTAAAATTCCTTATATTAATATTTCTGCTTTCTTACTGATCCATATTCCTCCTTATGATTTTGATTCGGTTGGTTTTTTTTTTGCATTACCTAAATTATAATGCATATTAAGTAATACAATCAACCTAAGACCTAAAAACTATATATGTTATTAAAATATGTTAAAAGCTAAAAAACATTCTTAAAATATATACTTAAACATTAATCTAATGTCTCAATATCGTTGGCAGACTAGGGTGTGCTTTCATACTTGCACTTTAAATGTTCGTGCAATGTTCAAAGTACTTGAAATGACTACTTTCTGCATCTTTTCCAATACCACTGGTCCTTTCTTCCCAATCAGCTTCCTCATTACTTGATCCAACTCCTTAGACCAACCTCCCAGAACGTCTATTATTATGTTGTATTGATCTACAGCATATCCTGGGTACTGTTGTTTAAGTTCCCATCGCAGGGGTGCGTACTTGGTGTTTTTTTCCTGATCTTTTCGTTCACGGTTCTCTATCCAGGGGCAACTCATTTCTAGCATTATAACCTTCTTCTCTTCATGGTTAATAATGCGGGCATCTACACGGTTTGCTTTCAGTTCTGTATTCTCTCCAAACACTGGAACGTCCCAAAAGGCCTCCGCCTTTTCATTTTCATACTTGGGTTTCGGTTGAACAGGAGAGTACCATGGTGGGGTTTTATCTACTAGCTCCAAGTCTTTGAGCATTTCAAAGAACACAATCTTCAAGGCTGCGTTGTGTCTCCACAAATACTTACTCTGGGCCAGGGCGGGGCATCCAGAGAGCAGATGTGGAACTGTTTCGAGGCTGTTGCCACAAAGTCTACATGACATTTCATCAGTCGGGCCTGTTCGAATTTTCTTACCATGATATACCCGCGTAGGTAGCAGTTGTTCATATAGTTCGACCATCCCGGCAATAGTATGTGAAGGACAAGAAGACCAGTGTCTCAACCACGCAAAACAATCCTTTACTCTGATGCTATTATCGTCCCAGCGTTGTGCAGTGAACTTCCCTTGCCACTTCTCTTCCCTTATTGTATCCTTTAACTGTTCTACCTTAGTCTTCTTTAAATACTCTCCAACCTTTGTATGGTGTACGTTCTTACCATTCTCCGTGCATCCAGAGGGTTCTGGGTATTCTAAATTAAGAGCCAATCCTTGTTCCTTAGCAAATCTTTGGGCGTCTTTCACAAGAGAGAGGTTACCCGTCTTTACAGCATGCTCTTCAAATCTCCTCACTGTTTCCATTTTGGGGTCGACATTCGTGTATAATTTCACAGCACTTTTGATCTTTATTTCCTTGTAAACTGACTCCACTGATCGGAGTCCCCTTCCCCCACACTCTCTTGGAAGGTATAAGAGTGCCGTGGAGCTAGCTGGGTGTTTTCCTCCGCTGTTTACAATGATTTTGCGAGCCTCTCTGTCAATCTTCCTAAGGTCTGTGATTGTCCAGTGCTGCGACCACATCTGGTAGGTCAACGCCGGTAAAGCAAATTGGTTTGAGGCAATGACACGGTTGTAGTCCGAAAGCGGACTGGACCAGATCACTGACATTCGTCGTAAAAATACCTTTGCTGCGCTGCTCAAGGCTAGGTTGTCTTCCTGTTTGACTGTTTCGAGTATCCCCAGAAACTTATACTGTTCATCTTCTTTCAGGTTCTTCAGCACTGTCGATTCATCTACCTTAACATCATCTGCGTCATAAACTTGAGCTCCTCTCTTAACATTGACCGTCGAACATTTCTTAGGATTCACATGCAATCCCAGATCTTTCATTGCACCAACCGCTGATCTCAGTACAGTGTTCATTTTGCTCCCTGTTGAGGCGAACACCTTTAAGTCGTCTATATACAATAAATGCGTGACTCTGTCATCTATCGGTTTGGATAACTTATACCCTTCTGAGGATTTCAACAACCATACCACAGGATTTAGACAAAGTGTAAAGAGCCGGGGACAAAGGGCGTCGCCTTGAGGGAGTCCTCTGTTGAATTTAATGATGTCTGACTGTTCGTAACCCTGCTTTGTTCTTACCACTATTCTTGTGTTCCAACATGAGCTCAAGCAACGAATTACCTCGGTCAGCCACTTTGGGAAACGGTATATTAACATCATTTCGTTTAACCAATCATGATTAATTGAATCATACGCTTTCTTTACATCAATCCACGCCATACTGAGGTTGCGCTTTCTTCGACGACAGTCCTGCATAACCATTCTGTCTATCAACAAGTTGTCAATTGTTCCACTGCAACCTTTTTTCGCGCCTCTCTGCTCTAATTCCATAAGATCGTATTGGTTTAGGTGGGCATCGATGGGGTCCAACAAACATGAAGTGAACCACTTATAAACGTTATTCATAGTCATTTATTGCTGTCTTGACCTCTCTTAACCATTCAGCACTGCAATTTGACATTCCGATTTGCTCCCAGAGATCACGCCAGTATCCGCTCGCCTGGTCAATGTTTTCAAAAATGTCCACATTTGTTTCATTGTTGGTAGTACTTATTCTCTGGTATTTTGGCAGGGTTTCGTCTATATTTCTACTTGCCATGCCTTTAAAGGTATCATAGACACGTCCGGGGTCAAGAAGGAATTGTCTGTTGGTTTTTCTTGCTTCCTCCTGTTTTTTCCATATGTATTATTATTATTATTATTATTATTGTTATTATTATTATTATTATTATTACATCAAAAAATTATAAAAACAAACGAGTTTTTCTCATCTAAATGAGCAAAATTTTTTGAATAAACCTAAGCGCGCGCTCGATGACGTGTAGCGCGCGCATTCCCGTTAAAATTTCTTTCAAAATCACAACAAAATCCTCGACGTTTCTGCCTTGTTTCTCATCAAAATCGTTCCTTTGTAATCAGAAAGCACACACTTTTGATGGTAGTTAATATGAACAAGAGCAGAATTAAGATAACTTTGATTTTAATGCTGTTTTTGTGAAAACTCAAATCTGCACTAAACGGTTCTCTGGGTCCGGAAGTGTCAAATTATGACGCACGGGAGTAGGGTAAGACGAAAATTAAACTGCATCCGGTTACTAAAAATAGCACAGATGGGAATCATCACGGCGCGCGCCCCATTAACAAGTTTCCCTCTCTTATTTATGCTCTCTTGTATATTCTGATTTCAAAATTTTTGCTTATGTCGAAATTTAAATAAACTTACCAAGGGCACTAGGAAAAAGTCGGTGTGTGTGTTTGCACTACTAAGTCGAAGTAAACCCCTACCTCCACCCCCAACCAGGGACAGGCCTTGAAATGTTTCTATATCTATATTTGGATTTGAGGCCAGTAACCACATGGCCTCATAGAGGTCTATTTTTGATCAAAGTGATGAGGCAGCTGCTCATGATAAGGCGATCCTCAAAAACAATTTATTCACCTCAATTTTTGCATATTGCCTCAGGGATGGGAAGAAAAGCAGCAGACAGCATGCCATGGTTGACAGACCTCATACCAACCTACCCAGTGATGCCTGCTGCAATGAAGAAGAAAAAGGCTAAAGCTCCTAGGAAAACGAGAGAGTTGCTTGTGCTGAAAGGGTGGAAAGATCGGTGTTATGTTGGAGCAAAGGTATTGCAAATGACATGAAATGGAATAATTTAGTACCTTGATATTGTTGTTTCTATATTGCCAGCTTCCACAAAGGGCATTAGGTAGTAGAGATTACTACTGTAGACAAAAGAGGAAGGCACTAATTTATACAATGCATGGAGAATGCTGCATGAAAGACTAGAGTCAGATTCTTGATAGAATTACAATGATAAAATGAATACACGTATAAAGTTCTTTATTGTATCTGTTGATTTTTACTTGTTGTACTGCTAATGATTACCGAGCAGAAGCCTGCAAGACACAAGATATACATTAAGCCCAAGCATGAAAAACAAGACTGCTTGAAGAATGTCGATAATTTTGAGGTACCTTTAAGGCAAAGACACTAATTTTACTCAGTGGTAACATACTTAATAAAGAATATAGCGTTAATATAGTGCACTGAATTCTCATGAAAGATTCAATTCTCATCTCATGCCCGATCAGAAAAAAGATTAACTGATGAATCTTTTTTTGGTCTTGCTTGTTTGTTTGTTTGTTTTTGTTTTTGTGTCAGTTTGTTTGTTCGTTTTTCTATATATATATATAGAGAACAACCTTCAGAACAAAAGGAAATACAATAGAAAATGGCGGATATATATATGTATATATATCAGAACAATATCAAAGTTTTAGCGATTTGGTGTATATATATATATATATATATATATATATATATATATATATATATATATATATATATATATATATATATATATATATATATATATATATATATATATATATATATATATATATATATATATATATATATATATATATTTGTGTAGTTTGGTAGCAGGCCTTCTTTAAGACATGTTGAGTTGAATGCGACCGAAAAATTTGAATCGATGATTTTCCTCTTTGTTTTTTCAAGTTTTCTTACTTTCAATTTGGTGTCTTCATTACATCCTCCTACAAAACCGACGAAAAAATCCTGCGAGACTTAATTTACAAGAACACGTGCTGTAATGACCCCGACCACAAACTCAAACTGATTATCTATTATCAATCGAACACAACCACAAAACTTATCATGAAGAACAGCCCGAAAGTAGACCATCTTCAGACGTCCAATGTCGTATACGAGTACAAATGTAACGAAGGAGAGTGTGAGCTCCTGGCCAATGCCAAATACATCGGTATGACAACCACAACGCTATCTAGACGCCTAACGATGCATCTACAATCTGGTGCTATTAAGAAACACACAAGCGACGTTCACAAAAGACAACTTACGAGACAAGACTTGGTCAACCACACGACTATATACAAGCATGTCACAGATTTCAACCGCTTACAAGTCTTAGAAGCCTACCGAATTGCTAAGATAAACCCGTCCCTAAACCAACAAGACGCACACGTGCGTTCACTCGTGCCCCTGGAGCCCTTTTTAAGAGAGGCTCCAATGACCGGCTCCGTTCGTACTCTTCCCCGAGCCGTTTCGCGCATTCTTCACGATTCCGGGAAATAGCTAACCGTAACATAATGACCTTTTTTGAATCGGCTAACTTAAACTAAAAAATATCTTGATTAGTCAGTTTGTCTGTCAACAACTATGATTGCCTTTGTCTTTCTATTATCATGCATCGGTATTAGATATCTCCAACATGCAAAAAATATACCAGTTTATTCAACTTCTTATTTCACTATATATCTCAATTGTTTTCTGTAAAGACTTCTACAACGGCATATTTGACACAATAACAAATCGTGTATTTTTTCGGCGTTCATGTTTCAGATGTTTTATCTATTTAATACGTGACCAAACGCATCAGGTCAAATAGAGCCTTGATTCCATGAAAATATATAAATTTATAATACACTATACAAAATTACTCGATTCTGATTGGACGAGAGGAGTACAATTAAATTGTTAATTGTACTCTGTAGAGTACCTATTAAGTCGCTATGGCAACGATAGTGTATTATAAATAAACGAGAGAAAAAACATTTGCAATTTATAACTCGTTCCCGGCCTAAAGGCCTGGGCACGATGCAATCCGCAAAAATCTATCCGCAATCCGCACCCCGCGTTTTAACGACAGCCTTCTATAACAGCGTTTTTGACACAATAACAATTCCTGTGTTTTTTCTTTCATGTTTCAGATGTTGTATCCATTACACGACCAAATTAACGCATCAGGTCAAACACAACTTTCATTCCATAAAAATATTAACTGGCCACAATTTCGGTGTTAAAATTCGGTACAAAAACCCCTCAACATCTCTTGAACGCTTGAATAAGAAATATCATTGACCTCCTTCTGTAGCTGTGTATGTTCGTTTAGCAACATGTAAGGTGAGAAATTCATAGTTTTCCAGAATATCTGATTAGTCAATTTGTCTATCAGCAACTATCACTCAACATGCAAAATGTTACCATCGAATATACCGGTTTATTCAACGTTTTATTTCACTATGTGTCTCAATTGTTTGCTGTAAATTCTTCTATAGCAGCGTTTTTAACACAACAACAAATCGCGAATTTTGTCGTTCATGTTTCAGACGTTTATTTCAATACCGAACGCGAATTATGATATTAAGATATTAGTATACTAAAGCGCTTGCCTCCTGTTTTTGTTGAGGATTACTTTCTAAAGCTATATAAACAATGCAGTTTATCTTTTTACAGTTTTTAAAGACTATCATCTCTAAAGTAATTACAATTCAGATCGCGATAGACCTGTATACAAAATTATTTTGAAATATAAATAAGCATTGACATCTGTACAATAAAAAACGTTTAAAAATTATTTATCCCTTATTTCTAATTAAACTTTCTACTAATCATTTGATAAAGTTGCTGTGATATCATGGCTTTCCCAGGTTACGTCTATAGTTTCATTCACATTATGATTGTCATGAAAGCTCTGGAATTTTGACAGCTAGTAGTGAGTAAACACTGGAATTTACGCCGAACTATTTAAAAGTTTTACTTTTGTTTCTAGACTTTGACCTTTGCTTAATTACTACATTTTTTCCCATCCGTGATGTCGGCCGGAGCTGATTTAACAAACTGTTATCACTAACACTGATATCCACAAACAAAACAGAAACAATTTTTGTACTATGACCCTTTTTCGTTTGCAATGTGATGTGACTAATGTGACTAATGCACTCTAATTAGAGCATATATATTGTCTGCACTCAAATGGCCAAAGCGAGATGCCATTTTAGCTCTTGTTACTTTACAGGTGATAGTCTTTAAAAACCGTAAACAGATAAGCCACATTCTTCGCATAGCTTTAGAAAATCATCCTCAACAAAAACAGAAGGCCAGCACTTTAGTATACTAATATCTTAATATCATTATTCGGTATTAAAATTTCTGCATTTTATAAAAGTATATCACTTAACACTGGCATAGGAACCATGAAAATTCGCAGACTCTTCTTCCTTTTCGTACACCTTTCCATGGCCATTAGTCAGTATGTCTTGATGCTTATCTTGTGTGTTCAATTCCAACTGACGCGTCCTGGCTAATTTAAGATCTAAAAGAATGTATTGTTTTACTTCAATTTATAGATTAATATACAAGAGACTGTAAATACTAATATTCCAAAAGCATATTTGTAGTGTGAGAGGTATATTAGTGCTAAATACACTAAAGAATGTTACAAGGGCCAAAAATATCAACACCATTCTTTGATAGAATACAAACACTAAAAGTGTGCAACATAAATAGTACTAAAAACTGCTAAATTATGCAAATTCTTTTGTTTTCTATTGTTTAATTAGTGCTATTTAGTAGTAAATACTGCAAAGTAGAGTGAGCGCAGTTAACCCATGAAATAGTTACTAGACTATTAGTTACTAGTAGATGCTATTTCCATTGTTTTCTTTTGTGTCTATTGAACTATTACACACTAACATTTAATTTTTATTTCACGGGTTAAATACGCTTACTCTATTGCACACTTTTAGTGTTTGTACTCTAATAATAAAGTGATTACACTTAACCCGTGAAATAGTTAGTAGACTACTAGTTACTAACAAACCTTATTTCCATTGTTCTCTTTTCTCTCTACTGAACTATTACATGCACACTAAAATTCATTTAGTGTTTCACGAGTTAAGTGTAACGACTCTTTATATAATATATATATAGTTCAAATTCTGATTGCGAAAACACGGCACAACTTTACTACAGTTACCAACCTTTTAGGGTCCAAAAATATGACAATTTCCAGTTCATAACCTAGCTTTTCGAAAACGCACACAATCACCCTATACTTCGGTCGTCCTGCAGCCAATAAGGGTTACAGCTATCACCCACTAGTTACCAATATTGTATGACTTTGTACGAGACGTCTACCGCGACAGCCAAATTGTTTACATCTTTAGACGTGTTCGATGGTCAGACCAACGACAAGGAGAATTATGTTCTGTAATTCAATATTGAAGGTCAACTAGCAGTGTTCGTCATACAACGCACAGGAAATAGACAAGAAACATTTGCCGAAAAAGCTATTTCAATTAAACATTGTTGCTAGAAAAAAGCCTAAAGGCTTTCAAACTATCTTTTGTTTACTAACAAACGTCTCCGTAGGCTATCTGAGAAATTCAGGAATATGTGTCCAAGTTGTAGAATTTGCAAGCATTATACAATGAGTTTCTTATTGTAACTGTTATTGTAATGATGTCAAGGTGATAAACAGTTTTCACGATTCCGCTCTCAAAGCTTAGGCATTAGGCTTTTTTTCAGCGACAACATTAATTGAATTATATATCAGACAATTCAAAGCAGTGTACTTTCGTGAGTTTTAGAGGAACTGTTCTGCTAACATGGACACACCAGCTATTTTCTGCTTGCAACATTTCACGTTACGTGACCAAACGCGAAATACTAGGTCATTGGAACCTACTTCCATGCAATGGTCTATCGCAGAATTCCGATATTAAAGTTCAGTACAAAAACCTTTCAAGATCTTTTGAATGCTTAAATGAGGAATATAATTGACTTGCTTCTATGTATGTTCGTTTAGCAACATGTAGGATGAGAAATTCGTAGATTTCCAGCTCATAGGAAATAATTCGTATCGCGGGGGCCTACTTTCAAGTACTCCAATTAGAATTGAATATTTGGTCAAAGTATTGGAGATGAAGCTTAAAATAACAGCCCATTCTGAAGCTCTTATGAGTGTCTAGGTATATCTCAAGTTAAAAGCCCCACTTTACGATGTATTATTCCGAGAAGAGCCTGTCTCTGAAAGCGATTTTCGTTGTAGTCGGCCATCTTGCATTCCTAAAGTTCCTCACTGGCGTTCACTACGAAGAGTAGGCGATGAATGAAGGGCATTGTTTCTTCCGCTCTTGACCAATTGGGAGTGCATCACTTAGCCGATTGCGCAAGAATGCTGACTCAATAATGCTGCATTCTCGTGGACGACGAGAGAAAAAACATTTGCAATTTATAACTCGTTCCCGGCCTAAAGGCCTGGGCACGAGTAACAAGCTACTGGCCTTACACGAACACTGTTACTCTTTGGTAACAAACTTCCGGCTTGAATTTTGTAAATATCGCATCTATTTATGTACTCTATTAACCTTGTAACGCAATACTAGATAAAAATCACCGTTATTTGTAAACTTACTATGTTACATTTCCTATATTTGAATTTTGTAATATATCATATTTCTTATCTATATAATGACCGTTTGTAAAATTGTATTTCCTTTTTATCCTGATGATGACAGCGGAGCACTGTCGAAACGCGTCGACTAATAAAAGTTTTTCACATTACTTGTCTTTTTGTAATGAAGACACCAAATTGAAAGTAAGAAAACTTGAAAAAACAAAGAGGAAAATCATCGATTCAAATTTTTCGGTCGCATTCAACTCAACATATATATATATATATATATATATAACCAGAAAATTGTAGTATTTCATCCGTTTCGCAAAAGAGTGCTCAATGATGAACATCGCCATCAGAGCAATATAAATTGAAGAAAGGAGGACAAACTATTCAATATTCATGGTGTATTTCACTACAATATTGTTTCGTATGGCTCAGAGAACCACACTCATCAGGCGATTTACACCGAATAACCGTTACATTTCAAAAGGTCTACAATAATATGATATAGTTAGTTTACAAAGATAGAACTATATAGTTTCGTACTAGACAGTACTTAAGCACTGTACAGCATCTAATAGAGGTAACCTTTGCCTGTGGGAGAAGTACTTTATTATTTGTGTCGCGTCCCAAGAGGGAGCTAAGTTTTAACCACTCTGTGACTTGAGTCCATGTTTAAGATTTATTTACAACTTCAATACAACTTCACTTCGGACTACTTCAAGCGAGTACAGATTTGTTGGTAAAAACTGTGGTAAATTAAACAATTAAAGAAAACGAATTACAATACGATAAAACTAAAGAAGAAAATGAGGAATGACTTACGTCCTTGCGGATAGAAATTCTGTTTGAGGTAGAGAAAGGTGAGTAACTTTACAAACACAAACTTAAACGACGTTCCTCTTACGTCGAACACGTTGAACTCTCCGTCGTCCCTGGGGCGACCGGAAGTGTAAATGAAACGAACGGAAATGAACAGTTCAATTCTATACTAGACAGTTATTTTAAACGTCACACTCCTCGCCCAAGGGTTATTTGAACCCTTGCTTCTTTTCTGCACTTTCTTCGTTGCTTGGAAGAATGGGTACAAGGTCGTGTATGGGGCGGTCCAACGTCTTCTTCACTCCATTTTCGGAGAACGAGATGTTCACTTTTCTCACTTTTCCGTCTCTGCTAGCAGTCGCCTCTTTCACTCGTCCGAGGCGCCAATCGTTACGATGAGCGTTCTTGTCTCTCAGGAGGACTATGTCGTCAACTCTGACGTTCCGTTCTCTGTCTATCCACTTCTGTCTTCTCTGCAACTCTTGTAAGTATTCATTCTTCCAACGAACCCAAAATTGGTCCGCTAAATATTGGGCCCTTCTCCACCATCTTCGAGAGTACATGTCAGCTTTGGAGAAATTTCCGGGTGGGGCAAGCAGGGGACGTGTTTTCATCGTTATCACCATGGCTGGTGTTAACGGTTGTGGAAGGTCTGCGTCAGACGGGATCGTAGTAATCGGACGTGCGTTAACTATGCCAGTCACCTCTGCCAAGAGTGTTACCAAGAGCTCATGTGTGAGTTGAGGACTTCCTAACTCTAGTAGCATACCATCGAGGACACGTCTAATCGTTCCGATTTGGCGTTCCCAGATCCCGCCGAAATGTGAAGCACTGGGGGGATTAAAAAGCCATTCACAGCCTTGTTCGGTAAGATATTTCTGTATCAAGTCTTGATCCATCTCTTCGAGGCTCTTGTCTAATTCTGATTTGCCTCCAATAAAATTCGTACCACGATCACACCTCAAGGTGACGACTGGTCCACGGATGGAAAGGAATCGTCGTAGTGCACATATGAATGAGTTGGCATCCATTGTTTCTAGTACCTCGATATGGATAGCTCGACTGTTTAAACACGTAAACACTAAGCCCCAGCGTTTGGAATTGAGAACTCCTCCTCTTGTCTTCTTTGTCTGCACAGTCCACGGGCCAAACACATCAAATCCCACGTGAGTGAATGGGGGAGGCGTATCCGTCCTGTCGGTTGGCAGGTCACTCATATGCTGTGTGAGAAGTTTCCCTCGGAGTCTTTTACACGTTACGCATGAACTGATGATACTTCGTACGAGTCTGCGGCTACTTATTATCCAGTATCCTGCTTGGCGAATGGCTCCACTTGTCAACTGTCGACCTTGATGGTGAACGCTCTCGTGATAATATAGAGCTAATAATTTAGATACGTTATGGTCTTTTGGCATAATAACGGGGTGCTTTTCCGCATAGGCAAGTTCTGATCTGCGTAATCGACCTCCTACTCTTAGCACTCCGTCGTCGTCTGTGAAGGGATCTAGGTCTGCAAGTGCTGTCTGAAGCTTCTTGGAGCAGGGTACGGTATCTTGCGGTTTGACATTCTCGAGTTTCTGTGCCGTGAGTTCTGCTATATCGTGTGCAAAGGTCTCCTTCTGAACTGTCTTGATCATTACTGTCTCAGCTTGCTTCAATTCTGCTGCCGTTGGAAGACGTGGAAGCCTGCGATGACTCTGATGCTTAAGATGCGTGCATTGGAAGCTTGTGTTGCGTCTCCTCTTGAAGTCCTTAACGTATACGATGAGATTGGCCAATGCTCTACGAATCGTCGACCACTTGGAGAAGCGCTTGAATCTGTCTGCTCCGAGTCCTTGTGTCTTTGTCACTTTCGTAGCGCGAGTTTCTAGGTGTTTTCGTACTTCGGGGTCGTTCTCGTCGACGTCGATCATCTGTGTACTGGGGCCAATCAGCTCTGCCTGGTGAAGGAATTCCGGACCATGTAACCACGTCGAATCTTTCAGTCCTTCGGCACTTACTCCTCTCGTTGCTAAGTCGGCTGGGTTAGTTTTGGTGTCCACGTATTTCCACTGAGAAGGCTCCGACACGCTGCGAATAATCTGCACCCGGTTTGCCACATATGTGTAAAAGCGTTTGGTTTCGTTCTGTATATAACCAAGTACAACTTTAGAATCTGAGTAGAAGATTGTCTCGTCGATGTTCAGGGTAGATTCTTTGCATACTTTCTTAATGGCTTGTGTTGCCAAGACAGCAGCGCATAATTCAAGACGTGGAATAGTTGTGAACTGTAGGGGTGCCATCCGTGACTGTCCAAAGACGAAGGCTACACTAACGTTTCCGGTAACATCTACCTGGCGTAGGTACACAGCAACTCCGATGCCGTCTTGACTGGCGTCTGCAAAGGCGTGAATTTCGTTTCTGACCACAACTCCAAAGGACTTAGGATGGTAACAACGGGGAAGACTGATGTTCCGCAAGTCTAGTAACTCGTCTCTCCACGATTCCCATTGTTGTCTCATACTGTCTGGTAGCGGTTCGTCCCAACCAACTGGAGCTTCGCCATCTTTCTTTCCCGCGTTGGTTAGCTGACGAAGAAGCAGCTTTCCTCTTAGGATCACTGGAGCTGCGATGCCGAGCGGGTCGAAGACCGAGTTGATCACCGACAGCACACCACGTCGGGTGAATGGTCTCTCTGGTAAGTCGACTTGGAAGGTGAATGTATCTGATGCGAGATCCCAGCAGACACCCAGTGAACGCTGTGTCGGGAGGGACTCCTGGCTTAGATCTAGGTCACAGATGGCCTTGGCGTGGTCGCTCGTCGGGATTGTCTCCATGACCGTGACAGAGTTGGAAGCAACTTTGTGTAATCTAAGGTTGGCCGTCGCTAGCATCGCCTGTGCGCTCTTTATTAAGTCGATTACTTCATGGTCGGTCGGCTTGGAAGTCAACCCGTCATCGACATAAAAATCTCTAAAGATAAAGTCCTTTGCCGCTGTGCCAAACTGCTCCTCGCCTACTTCCGCTGTTTTCCTCATCCCAAGCGTTGCCACTGCGGGACTGGAGATGTTGCCAAAGATGTGTACGACCATTCGGTACTCTATGATCTCTTTGGTGGGATCATTGTCACGAAACCAGAGGAAACGTAAATAGTCTCTGTGTTTAGGACTAACGTGAAAAGAATAGAACATTTGTTCGACATCACAAGACACGGCCACGTTCTCCTGACGGAATCTGACGAGTACACCTAGTAGACTGTTCATTTGGTCCGGGCCAGACAGCAACTCCTTATTTAGTGACACACCGTTGTACTCTGCCGATGCGTCGAAGACTACGCGTATCTGTTGGGGTTTTCTCGGATGGTATATGCCAAAATGTGGCAAATACCACACATGGCCAGAGTTGTCTTGCGTTGTGACTTCAGGGTGTGGAACAGGAACGGCGTGCCCTCGCTCTAACACCTTGGCCATGAAATTGAAGTAATCTTCCTCCATCTTTGGTTTCTTCTTGAAGGAGCGTAGCAAGTTCTCGAGTCTTCTGGCTGCTTGTTCTTTGTTGTTGGGCATGGAGACGTCGCTCGTGCGAAACGGCAGAGGCATCTCCCAATTTCCTTTCGCATTCTTGTGGATCGATGAGCTCATGAATTCTAGAAAACGACGGTCTTCCCAGGAGAGGTTGACTTCATTGTCATCGTCCGTGGTGTCGAATAGATCTGGGGCGATTTCTTTGTTTTGCGATTCTTTGACGACAAACGTGTTTGAGCATCTTGTTACTGCAATACTTGACTGCTCTTTATTAGTCGTTTCAACGCACTGATCTCCATCTTTCTCTAGTTCAGCAGGGCGAACAACTTCTACAGTGTTAACGTTTAAATGTATGGGACCGTCTGTTCTATTTAGACACATTGTTCCTGAAACTGTCCATCCTAAGTCGAGTCTCTGTGCCCAAGGCGCTCCCTTGGGCCCGTTTCTGGATTCTCTGACCTTTAACAATTCCGGGGCATCACGTCCGATTAGAATTTGAATTTCAGCACTTTGATCTAACTGTGGGATGTGTTTCGAAACTTCTTTCAGGTGTGGGAAGTTGTTGACTAGCTCTGGAGTTGGAATCTCTTCTCTGTTCTGTGGAATGTGTCCACATTCTATCATCGTTGGCAACTTGTGAAGCTTTCCGTCCGTAGACTTCGCGACGAGTCCAGAAATTCTTCGGCCATACTTTAGTTCTTTGGTCGTGCTACAGGTAGACAGTAAGTAGCTTTCCTTGGGTAGCTCTGGTCCAAACAGGTCTGCTAAGTCGGGACTGATCATAGAGGCGTTGCTCTGCTCGTCAATCACTGCGTAGATCTTTCGCTGTAGCGATGGTTGGTTTTCATCGAAGACTTGTAGCAGGACGATTTTGCTACACGATGCGGCGTCGCACCGCGCACTCGAGACGCCAGTGCAAGAGGATCGTACCTCCTCGCCATGATCTTGGGTCTCTTTTTTCTTCTTGTCCATGTGTAGCAACGTTTGGTGCCGGTCGCTATCGCACTTCTCGCACTTAACTTTAGCTTTGCAATCTTTTGCAACGTGTTTGTTTGACAAACATAGAAAGCAGAGACCTGCCTTCAGAATCCAGTCCGTCTTTTCTTGAAGTGTCTTACGGTTGAATGCGTTACATTCCTTTATGTCGTGTCCATTAGCATCATGGAATATGCATCGTTTTTCTGCGACGCGAGCTTCGCTCTCCGGTTTGGTTTCCGTCTTCGTGTCCGCTTTGTACGCCCTGACGTTCGTTGCTACGTTTGGAGTTGGGTGATTGTTCTGTTTCTCTCTACTCAGCTTGGTAGTCCGGCAGTTCGTGGTTCCAGATGCAAGCACGTTGGGGTGGTTCTTGAGCTTTGCTTGTCTTTGGATCATGGCTGAGAACTTCTTGAATCCCGGAAAGGCGTCACAATTACGTTCAGCATACTCTACAATTTCCTTCTCCCACTTCGTCTGTAGAAATGGCGGCATCTTTTCGATGATGGGGTTGATGGCATTTGGATAGTTCAAGCAAGAAAGACCCGGTAGATCTTCCATTTGACTCTCTATATCTGAACAAACATCAGCAAACTCTTGCAGCCTTTCTCTCTGGTTCTCGTTGAATCTCGCTGCAACGCTAAGTTTCTTTAAAAGGGAGTTAGTAATAACGGCCACGTTGCCAAATCGTCTCTCGAGCTCGACCCATACCTCTCCTAGGAGAGCATGGGGTTGTTTGTACTGTCTCTTCCTATAGCTGTCTACCAGTTTCTGTGGTTCTCCTTTCGTATATTCACGCAGGTAATTTATTTCTTGAGTGGGTGAGATGTTGGCATCTGCAATCATCGCTTTAAATGAACCTTTCCACGGATGGAAAAGTGTGGCGTCTCCGTCGAATACATCTGGCTGGCACTTGGGTAGACTCTGTCTTGCTAAGTTGGCTACTAGCTGCTTGTTGGTGGTTTGCATCTCCAAGGTTACGGTGGTTAGGTCTGGCTCTTCTTTGGGTTCCCTGTGTGGACTTGACTTGGGTGTGGATTCTTTTCCAAAGGTGACTGGGTGGTACTCTGAAAGGTTGGAGGGACTCTGCTTCTCCGAGTTGTCCCGTGGCGACTTCATGTTAACGGACGTTTTATCTCCTGATACTCCGAGCTGTGACGAGATGTCGTTGGGCTTCCTGTGGTGCTGCCAGTTGGGCGTGTCTTTTTCTCCAGATGCGTTGTGCTGATCATGTGACACGATAGGCGAGCTTTGTTTGACTGGGTTGTCCGTAGGCGAAATCCTCTTTACATTCGGTTCTTTTATTCCATCTCCAGGTTGGGTTACCTCTTGGTTGGGATCCCTGTGTCGGTGAGCGTTGACCCATTGTCGTGTTCTCTCCTCCACATCGACGTCTTCATTGACTGCTGACAAAGCAGGACCGTCTTTCTCATACTCCTCTTCCTCCAATGAGCTTTCAATAGCTTTAAGTTTCGCTCTTGCAACTGCTGCTAGTTTATTGGCCGCTAACATGGCCATGTCTCTATCATATTCGGCGACTCGTAACTTACGTACACGCTCTTCTTCCGCTTCTTGACGTTTCCTTTCAATTTCCATCTCGGCAATTAAGCGATCATATTCAGCCTGTTCTTGTGCGGCCGCGAGTTCTGCTAAGGCCTTTCTTCTAGCTGCGCTGGACGTCGAAGAATGTGAAATGCGTGAACTGCGATGTGAATATATTGATCTTTGGGGTCTGAACGATCGTTGCGATATAAATTCGTCTGTTTCAAGATTTACAAATGCTTGGACATTATCTTCTTTTTGAGCATTGATATATTTAGTGTTCAAGTCCGCTGGCGGGGTGCCACGCGGGCGCGGTTCTATGTCATATGGCAATGTGGAATCAAGTGTTCTGAATTCAGCCATAATTTACTCACGTTCCTCCAAATTCAGCTTTCTTCGGCTCCAAATCCAGGACTTTTTACTGTCGCGTCCCAAGAGGGAGCTAAGTTTTAACCACTCTGTGACTTGAGTCCATGTTTAAGATTTATTTACAACTTCAATACAACTTCACTTCGGACTACTTCAAGCGAGTACAGATTTGTTGGTAAAAACTGTGGTAAATTAAACAATTAAAGAAAACGAATTACAATACGATAAAACTAAAGAAGAAAATGAGGAATGACTTACGTCCTTGCGGATAGAAATTCTGTTTGAGGTAGAGAAAGGTGAGTAACTTTACAAACACAAACTTAAACGACGTTCCTCTTACGTCGAACACGTTGAACTCTCCGTCGTCCCTGGGGCGACCGGAAGTGTAAATGAAACGAACGGAAATGAACAGTTCAATTCTATACTAGACAGTTATTTTAAACGTCACAATTTGTAAACCTGATATGGCCACACTTAAGGTGGCTGGACCCTATTTCGCCAGTGCGCGGGTAGTCGAATTGAAGCGTCTATTAATTGCGTTACAGAATTAAGTTGACCAAACTTTTTACACACACCTACTACAAATGGACCAAATTTTATAATGATGCTAGTTTGGTTGAAATCGGAGCTTTTTTAACATCGAAATTGTTATACACTTGATTTGAAATTTTGCCAATTTTCTCAAAATCCTGACCTCGACGAGCAAAACGATTTATGGGACTTTGTAAATCAAATGTTTGTCTATAATGTGAGAGCGTTTCAAGAAATTCTATTAAGCCGATTTTGAGTAAAAACGGAGCAATTATTTTACTTTGAAGAAATTTAAAACCGCGGGTGCTCTACTAAATTAATTTTATAACCATAATTTCCCAAAGAAAACTAGCAATATTTTTGGTTCCAAATAATACCAAGGCATGGTTCTTTATTTTGTGAATATGTCATCGTTTTTGCAGTTTTTGATTGCCGTTGAGACGACTGTACGTAAAGCACTAAATTGCCGCGTTTAACTCGGAATTTCGACATACACGTTAATAATACTGGTTCTTGAAAACTAGTAGATGAATTTTTTTTTATTTCTCGATATTGAATATTCAATCCTTTACCAGTAAGGTGTGTAAATTACAAAGGCATTGAAGTTTTTTAAGACCATTAAATAATTTTTTAAACATTGCCATATGTGCATCTCTATTCTCCGAGTTGTTGTCGGTGTTTGATTATGCATGCCTGCATGCGTGTCGCTTTGGCGCCTCGTGCAAAAAATGCAAATATACATGGAAAGTCACGCCAGTGATATCCAGAGTAACGCTGTACGTAGCAGTTCCTTACTACAGTTTCTAGAACTATGGTATTTCCTTGTACAAAAAGAAAACGGAGAAGTGAAATATTGCTGGAAAACACATTAAAGGCTAAAAAGGCGAAGAAAAGTAGTTCACCAGTCCAGGTAACTTGGAAGACTTCCATGTATTTGCATTTTTTGCACGAGGTGCCAAAGCGACACGCATGCAGGCATGCATAATCAAACACCGGCAACAACTCGGAGAATAGAGATGCACATATGGCAATGTTTAAAAAATTATTTAATGGTCTTAAAAAACTTTAATGCCTTTGTAATTTACACACCTTACTGGTAAAGGATGGAATATTCAATATCGAGAAATAAAAAAAAATTCATCTACTAGTTTTCAAGAACCAGTATTATTAACGTGGATGTCGAAATTCCGAGATAAACGCAGGAATTTAGTGCTTTACGTACAGTCGTCTCAACGGCGATCAAAAATAGCAAATACGATGACATATTCACAAAATAAAGAACCATGCCTTGGTATTATTTAGAACCAAAAATATTGCAACTTTTCTTTGGAAAATTATTGTTATAAAATTAATTTAGTAGAGCACCCGCGGTTTTAAATTTCTTCAAAGTAAAATAATTGCTCCGTTTTTACTCAAAATCGGCTTAATAGAATTTCTTGAAACGCTCTCACATTATAGACAAACATTTGATTTACAAAGTCTCATAAATCGTTTTGCTCGTCGAGGTCAGGATTTTGAGAAAATTGGCAAAATTTCAAATCAAGTGTATAACAATTTCGATGTTAAAAAAGCTCCGATTTCAACCAAACTAGCATCATTATAAAATTTGGTCCATTTGTAGTAGGTGTGCGTAAAAAGTTTGGTCAAATTTATTCTGTAACGCAATTAATAGCCGCTTCAATTCGACTACCCGCGCACTGGCGAAATAGGGTCCAGCCACCTTAATAAGCGAAACGAATTGATCTCGTCATGCCGTCACGCTAATAAATTCCTTCTCAAAAATGTAACGCGATAACAAACTATATCTTTTTTTAGAGTAACCATGTATCAAATATCAGTATAACCGTTGTAATTTTTGAATTTATGCTATCACTTTGGCAATTTATCTGACGAGTGCTGTACAGTGCTTAAGTACTGTCTAGTACGAAACTATATAGTAATAAATATGCCAACTAGTCAGATCTTTTGTTGATCATTACTATTTTCTTTTCTTATATATATATATATATATACACTCGATTGCAGAAAGGTTGTAGTCTACATTTTACACAAATATCTAATTTATTCAGTATACTAATGAGATGCAATTTGTAAATACGCGATCACAACACCCAAAATATAGTTCTTGAATATCTGCTAGAGTTTAGCAAGACTAAAAATATATTTTGACAATCATTGCATGCAAGCGATGCCGATTTAAGCAGTATTTTGGGTTTTGCATCTCATTAGATACTTGTATATTTGTGTATTTGCAGACTACAACCTTTCTGCAATCGAGTGTATATATATATATATACAGAAAGGTATCTCTGAATTATTCAGTGGATGAAAATACAAAGCCAGGCTGCAAATGAATTGAACTGTACTTACTTCCCTTCTAACAAATGCCGTTCCCTTCTTGCAGGAGATCTTGGAAGGATTTATTATCCTGAATAGAACTCGCCCTGTAACATACCGGCCTTTAACGCCCCAAATGAAAGAGGCGCATCCAAGAATTCAATCAAGATCAACCCCATATTTTATCCACCAATTCTTTTGTTCCAGTCCCGTGCCAAAAGTGCAAATAGACCCAACAAATGGTAAGCTGATAGGTTTTATTTTTAAGGAGGGAGGCTTACCTGGATTTTGTAAATACTCAATTACATATATAGCTTTAAATCGTTGTTTATCGGAGCTCTAGCTACATAGGACTAGCTGTTTTCTTGGGCGACTGCTCTTTTAATGAACTTTCATTAAAAAAGGGTTCAAAAGATATTGGCAATAATGGGGCTGCGCACTCAGGATGACACTAAAACTTAAGTGTATGGGGAACAGGTTATCCATTTCTTTAACTAGTGGGAGAGGGGCAACCTGCATGTGTGCACGGCCGATCCAACTTTACTTTTCTTTGAGTTCTTACGAAGGAATTACAAGTAAAACGTTCGGCAATAATTAACGGCATTAGAACTGGGGAATTAAAAATAACAGATGCATGTAGAGTCAGTTGATACTAGAAAAGATATAGTAGGAGAATGTGTATTAAAATTACTTTATAATTTATGCAATGGTTTGTAAGAGTTTGGAATAAGAGCTCAGTTTCATTACTGAGTATGTACAGTTAATAACCTTAATATAGACTCTTTGTTTAACGAGGATATAACAGGTAAAGCAATGCTTTTTTCCAACCTGGTCCTCAAATCCTGAAATAAACACACACTTATAATCGGTAAAGAAACACAACTGAAGTGTTTAAGAATCCCAACTGGCAAAATTTTGTCAATCTTGTCTTTTGGCTTTGAATTCAGCGCAGAATGAACTTGAATACAATAGGCGTGCTTGATCTTTTCTTTTCACATTTAATATTAATTTGGCTATATCCGATGGAAAATTTGTTCTAGACCGAGCTAAAAACTGCTTTTGATTGTGAATAGTAAACGAGTTCTTCGAGAATGTTCACAAATAAATCATTTCAATCTGTTCAAATGCAGAGAAATACTTGAAGGACATCATGCAAAGGCGTTTCCAGGCGCAAGAAAGAAAACCTTTACCATTTGCATTCTTCAATCCATTCGACAGCTTGAAACTTCAACGTTGTGGAGATGTGCATTCAAACCCAGGTCCCCCCAAGGTCAGTAAAGTAAACTGTTCTTTCTTGTCTTTTTTTAAAATTGCAACAATTAACAACAACAAATTATTCTGAGGGTCGACTTGTTCAAAATCCTTGCTCATAAATTGTTTAGTTTCGGATGCAATCTCCAATATATGATCCATACACGATTTTGCATTTAATGCGTATAAATATATGCAGTACTATATGCCAAGTTATTTATGCTAAAATGAATCAATACGATCT
Source organism: Telmatactis stephensoni (assembly GCA_029948255.1). Taxonomy (NCBI): domain Eukaryota; kingdom Metazoa; phylum Cnidaria; class Anthozoa; order Actiniaria; family Isophelliidae; genus Telmatactis; species Telmatactis stephensoni. The sequence continues at coordinate 1,104,918 of JALIZF010001926.1, forward strand.
ATCTTGTAGAGTCCGTTAGACTTGACTGACAATCAGAAACACTGGCTTGTGATTGGTGCAGCCCTTGTTAGAGTTGTGGTGCCCAGTCTTCGAACCTTCTTGGATGCAGGGCTGAACAATTTGTACACAACTTTCAAAACAACTTATGGGATTGATGTCCAAACCTCTGAAAAAAAACTACATTGGGCAAGAGCAGGTCCTCCACAATCTAATTATAAGTTTATCAATGGTAACAACAGCAAGAAAAAGACTGATCCCACGGATTACAAAGTTAGGTCACATGTGGACTTGGCAAAGTTGTACCTGCGTGACTTGCATACGACCAATTTTACCGGAATTAATGAAGAGTGTGATCCGTCCGCTGTTCTAAATCTACTTGAGTCGTTACCACACGATGACGCCGTGCCAGGATCAAGATTTACCTCTAAAATACAAACCGCAGCCGAAAACGTCCGGAAACAAGTGCGCAATCCATGGGCTCACTGCGATTTGAATGATTGGGACAGCACAAAGTTCGACGATTGTTTTAATCATATGGATACTCTGCTGACAGAGTGTGGTCTAACACCTGCATTGAGAGACCTAAAAGAATGGAAAGAAAAAGGAGGTACGTAAAATAATGGCAATTACCGTTTTATTCCTGGCCAAATGGATCTTTATTCTTTTATACCCTCAAGTATCCTGTATTTGGTCTTAACTTTTGTTATTACTACGCGTACCATTATCTCTTTGTCCATCAAGGTCATCAAGTAATACTCTTCTCTTCCCTTGAGCTTATTTACTTATTCCATTAGGAAAATGGTTGTTAGTTATATCAGAGTGCTTATGTATTTGTGTTTCTCTCTGCGCATGATAACGCTGCGCCGGCCACACTGGTACGTTAAAGGACACATTTCTTGCAACCAGTTTTTTTATTGTTTGCTTGCTTGTTTTGTTTTGTTTATTACTTTTCTTTACATTTGCAGTAAAGAGCATGAATCCAAATCTGGCGAAGGAAATTGCTGGCTTAAGAACGGATGTAATGAAATGGAAGACTGTGGATCAATCGGAAGCTGATAAAATTAAGGACATTCTTAATGAAATTATGGATGCTTTGAGTGACTTGAAGGAGGGACAGGAAGACCTTAAGAAAGGACAAGAAGGCTTGGAAGAAGGTCAACAAGGCTTGATGGAGGGACAGGAAGACCTTAGGATAGGACAAGAAGGCTTGGAAGAAGGTCAACAAGACTTGATGGAGGGACAGGAAGACCTTAGGATAGGACAAGAAGGCTTGGAAGAAGGTCAACAAGGCTTGATGGAGGGACAGGAAGACCTTAGGAAAGGACAAGAAGGCGTGATGGAAGAACTAAAAGAAGTAAAAGCTATGGTAGAAAAACAAGGTGAATGTAAGGGACAGGGAGGAGCTATGGCCGTGAACACATGGTAAAGGACAGCTTCAGGCATTCCTACGGAAGCCCGAGTTATTAGTATTTCTCAAGATCGCGCAAATCAATTTTGTTCTATTTCTCCAAACGGACAATTATAGTGTGTGTCGAACAAAATGAACTCGAAAGGAACTGTTTTGGACTCCATTAAGGTAGTTCCAGACCCTTGCTACTGCGCATTTACCGTGCGCATTCGAACGCGCGACCTTTTATTGGAGAGCATTGGTATTTACGTGAGGAGTCTGGGCACTAGTAAGCGATTGAAAACGTAGAATCTCAAACTTTAGTAGAAAAATAATAGTTTTTCATCCAAATATATGAAATTTTAATCAAGAAACTTTGTACACTATATAATATATATATAATGTATATATAATGTAATGTATATATAATTTAACCTCGAACTTTTAAATTTAGTTTATCTTATCCATCGAAAAAGCCGGCTAGAATTTAAAAACGCTAAAATGGGTGATATTTAGTGTTTTCGGTGTGCTATCGCTTTTGTGCTTTTCTTACTCTTGAAATAATAAGATGACCCCATGCTTTTTACTTTTTATTCAAGGCAGTCAAAAGAAAGGCTTGAATCTATCCCTAGCTTAATATGAAATTTTTGTCGAAATTAGGTTTTTGGCCGCGACACATTTGGCGATTAATAAGCGGAGGTGCACCTCAAAAAAAACTCAGTCGAGCCATCTTAAGTCAGAAGAATCTATTGCATTAATTTCGACTAATTTTACATGATTATAGAGAGGTTAAGCATTGAAGACGAGGACGAAGACGAGTGTACACTGATGCGAGTTTCTAATTTTACTAAATAAAAATGATTTTTAACTTAATAAATAGGTAACAAAAGTAATGCATAGCCTCTGAACTCTTGAAAAACAGCGATAAGTCAGTGTTGACATAGCATGAGCAACTAGACGCACACGTGCGTTCACTCGTGCCCTTTTTAAGAGAGGCTCCAATGACCGGCTCCGTTCGTACTCTTCCCGAGCCGTTTCACGCATTCTTCATCATTCCGGGAAATAGCTAACCGTAACATAATGACCTTTTTTGAATCGGCTAACTTAAACTAAAAAATATCTCGATTAGTCAGTTTGTCTGTCAACAACTAGTGTTTGCCCTTTTCTATTATCATGCATGGGTATTAAATATCTCCAACATGCAAAAATATACCAGTTTATTCAACTTCTTATTTCACTATATATCTCAATTGTTTGCTGTAAAGACTTCTACAACGGTATATTTGACACAATAACAAATCGTGTATCTTTTCGTTCATGTTTCGGATGTTTTATATATGAATAAAAGACGTTACGTGACCAAACGCGAAATACAAGGTCAATGGAATCTAGTTTCATGTCATTCCGATATAAAATTATAATTCAGTACAAAAACCTCTCAAGATCTCTTGAATGCTTGAATGAGGAATATAATTGACTTGCTTCTATGTATGTTCGTTTAGCAACATGTAGGATGAGAAATTCGTAGTTTTCCAGCTCATAGGAAATAGTCGTTATCGCGAGGGCCTCGGCTTTCAAGTACTCCATTTAGAGTTCGATATTTGGTCAAAGTATTGGAGATGAAGCTCAAAATAACAGCCCATTCTGAAGCTCTTATAAGTATATAGGTATATCTCGAGTTAAAAGCTCCCGTTGTACTGCAGGAAAAGCCTGTCTCTGAAAGCTATTTTCTTTGTAGTCGGCCATCTTGCATTCCTAAAGTTCCTGGCTTGCGTTCGCTCAAAGGTGATGAATGAAGGGCATTGTTTGTACGTTCTTAACCAATCAGAAGTCCCTCAGGACGAACACAGGAAAAAAAAAAACATTTGCAGTTTATAACTCGTTCCCGGCCTAAAGGCCTGGGCACGAGTAATGAGAAAACATATGATATGATCTGCAAAATTAAAGCTAAATGCACTCAACTTTGAAATACTCGTTCTATGACGAGAATCTGGAGAAAAGTGGTCGTAGAATCAAACGGTTGAATGCATTTAGCTTTTACAAATCATAATCTAATTAATTAGTTAATTAATTAATTAATTAATTGCTACCTACTTATTGAGTTAAAAATCATTTTTATTTAGTAAAATTAGAAACTCGCATCAGTGTATTAGCGTATTACCTTCATTATACATATATATTGTTTAATTAATAATTTTATTTAGTAAAAGTAGAAGTACATATCATCAATGGAAATTAAACTCGTCCTATTGTTCGTCTTCGATGCTTAAGCTCTCATATATTATACAGCTAGCAAAATTAAAACAAGTTAGCTAAATGCTCAAAAATAACTCGGAGTGCGAAGTCGACAGGTCAGCTTCGTTATCAAAAGTAAATATGAACGAAATGCAAAGACGTTTTTCATTGAACTTTAGAACGAATTCCAGTAAACGATAGTAAAAAACTATTCGGCCAGCTAAAACATTGAGTTGAGAATGGCAAAATCATTGGGCTAAAGAATGTTTATTGTATAAATGCTTACCTTTTTGTCGACTCACTTTTGACTTAAAAATATCGCTTTTGTTCAGACAAAGTAAAAGGTTGTAAAACGAAACGCGAATCTACGTGTTCACCTCCGTCATGGCAGATAACTGGGGTCACTCAGTCAAACCACTGAAGCATTTTTAAGAGCCTTCAGGAGATTCGGGAGCGGAAGAGGAATCCCAGAGTGCATCATATCAGACAACGCCAAAACCTTCAAAGCGAGCTCACAGGAACTCCAAGCGCCGAAGACTCAAATACTAGAAACAGCATAATCACAAAGGTTTCTCGCCAACCAGGAATCAAATGGAAATTTATCACAGAAAAGGTACCCTGGTGGGGTGGCTTCTACGAGAGAATGATTGGACTTGTAAAGAGAAGACTAAGAAAAACAATCGGGAAAGCTTCGCTTACCTTCATCAAACCTCCAAACTATACTAAGAGAAACAGAATGGAGTAATTAATAGTCGCCCATCACTTTTCCCTATGGCGAAATCGACGATGGTCCACCCTCTAACACCATCACACTTTCTTTGTGGTTATCGACTTCTTACACTACCACCGAATCTAGAAGCACAAAGAACAGGATGATACAAACGACCCCTGATTATACCTTACAGGGAGCTTCAAGTAAAGACCCCCACAAAAAGAGCATGATATCATCAGAGAATTATACAAGACTTCTGGAAACAATGGCGAGACGAATACCTTATCAACCTTAGAGAGCATCACTCGTCCCAACAAAGCACGAAGTCAGGAACGTCAATAGCCAAGAAAGGTAACATCGTGCTAATACATGATGACACACCCCGAAACCAATGGAAGCTGGGAATTATCACCCACCTCCATACAGGAAGAGACGGCCTAGTAAGAAGCGTCACGTTGAGAACGGGGAACCGAAGAGAGATATCGAGACCAATCGAAAAACTTTATCCGCTCGAGGTATCCGGTGACGATGCAGATGAAAAAGAAGAAGACCTGAACCTCCTGCATCGATAGTTGCAGCCAACACGCGAATCAAAAGATCAAGGAACTATTTAATCAGAACATTGTCTTAGACGATAATCTTGTGGGCCCGGTAGGGTGTTGTAATTGTTAATTACTGTTATCGCTCGTATTCATTAGTGCGTCACAGTCGCTAATTGATTGGTCTGTAATCGAATCCGGGCTCTCACCGAAAATAAAGAATGTGATCTCCACATCGCGTCGTTAATCTAAAACATACCCTAGTCCCAGTGGCTTTCTTTGTATTTTTTACGATGTCTTTTACAAGCCGCGAAGCGGCGAGACGTTTACGTTTTTGAACGTAAACGTAAACGTTTACGTAAACGTCTCGCCGCTTCGCGGCTCGTAAAAGAAATCGTAAAAAAATCAAAGGAAGCCCCTGGGACCAGGGTAGTTGACTCACTTTTAGCCTAAAAAATCGGATCGGTAGCTATAATTCAGACATGTGTGCTGCCAAGATACCCATCAGGAACCCGATCAGAGCTCATGCTAAAAAATAGCTCAGCTAGTTCGAGGATGAAGCCGGCTATAGCGCGAGATCGACAACCCTCGTAATTTTCTCCTGATGAAATATATACATAAATAGATAACCATAAATTATGAATAAGTACATCATTTCTTCACGTTCAACATAATATCTAAAATAGTCCAGTTTCCATTTGCTGGACACGCTGAGCTTCTTTGAAAAAGGCGCATTCATGCATGGATAGCCTCCTTTCCAAAGAGACCCATGGAATTCAAATCGATTTCTGTATTGTTCTTAATGAAAATGTTTTGCTTTTCTTGCTGGTATTTTCGAATAATCTACCTTGACTCGAGACGTGTATCACCCATAAATGTAATAACAATCAACCATAAATATAACAATCGACCCCACCATAAATGTAACAAGACGCATATCTGCGTGAATTCGGACTTCCTGTAGCGTACCCTCTGAGAAATTCCGCTACTCATGGCTGTATGCCATAGCCGGAAGCTTTCCCAGATTGAAAGCTTTTCGTTATAGAAATTACTTCGCTTTCAGATACTGGGTCTATGAATATGGAAGTAGTGATTTCTTCGGTAAGATATGACTTAGGAGAAACATTGGTATCACGAATATTTCTTGCCAGATTCGGACCTAAGTTACTGAAAAAGCTACAAAATTTATTAGCAATATCCGTAGGATCTGTGATTTCCTTATCATTGTCACGAAATACTATGTTTGATAATGATCTTTGCTTTTTTTTGTTCATTATTTCATTTAAAAGATGCCAAGTTTGTTTGACGTTGTTTTTATTTTCCGAGAGTATCTTATCATAATAAAGCCGTTTTGCCAGTCTAATAGAATGAGTTAGTTTATTCTTAAAATTTTTATATTCGTTTTCATTATCTTGACTAGGATTACGAAGGTATTTCCTATATAACTTATTTTTTGATTTAATAGACTTTAAAAGTCCTTTTGAAATCCAAGGCTTTAGTTTTTGGCTTTGATTTGATGATCTTCTTTTTATTGGGAAGCATTCATTATAAATTGAAGTGAATTCATTAATGAACGTGGAATAAGCACTGGATGGATCATTTTGTTTGGTTGTGTTGAGCCATGTGCAATCAGCTAGTTTATCTTTAAATTTTTTAACATTATTGACGCTCATATCTCTATAGGTTATAACCTGGTTGTGTGCGGTCGTGCTGCATTCATCATTGTACATAATAGAAAATATAGGAAGGTGATCAGAAATATCAGTGAATATAAGGCCATTTTTTAAATGGCCATCAAAATTGTTGGTAAAAATATTATCAATCAGAGAAGCCGAATGAGACGTAATTCTAGTGGGACGACTGATCATGGGGCACAAAAAGTTTGAGAAAAGACTGTCTAGGAATTCACTTGTTTGTCCGTGATTATCAGAGTTTAAGAGGTTTATATTGAAATCGCCCATGAGATAGAAAATTTTGTTTTCCCTAGAGATGTTTTCGGCTAACTCATTAAACTCATCGACAAATGAGCCTAAATCTTGGTTTGGAGGTCTATAAATAATTATCCCTACAATAACATTTTTCCCCCGAGGGTTGTTAATTTCAACAAATAGGGACTCTGCAGTATTGGAGTCACGAAAATGCAAATCAAATCGCTCTTTGAACTTTAAAACCTCAGATAAATAAAGACCAATCCCACCGCCAATTCTGTCTTTCCTGAAATTATGGATAAAATTATACCCTTCTAAATCGACTAAGTGGTTGGATTCCTTAAGCCAAGTTTCACTAATTCCTATGATATCAAAGTGAAATCTTAGATAATCTAACAAGTTATTAAAGTTTGAAAAATTTTGATTGATACTACGTATATTTAAATGCCAAACTGAGAAGCTATTTTTATAATTGCAATTTCCCTTGATCGTCAAGTTGAATTGGTCTTCTAGATAATAGTCGGAAGACACATTATTTAAGTTTTGAAACAGATTTATATCTGGGTCAGTATCCCTACTTAAAGTAAGTTGGCGATTGGCATTAAAGGCAAATGGATTAAACAATAATGACTCCAATCTTTCATGAGCAAAATTCATTCTACCATTAGCAAACTCATATAGGGATAAATTAAAGTCATCATCGTCCAATGAGCCAAATGGTAGCTCAATTAAATGATTTTGTTGTAAGATCATAGTAGTTTGTACTAAATTGAGAAATTATATAAATATGAACAAAGTCAGATAGAGTAGATGGCTACAGCAACACAGGTCAGTAATGTGCTGGTTTGAACATTACGTGGCTCTGACCTTGTGAAGACTCATATGTTTATTACATGAAAACAATAACAAATACTGCTAGCTTTATGTCAATTTTAACTTCGTCATACGATGATGAATTCTCCTAATGAAATTAAGCACAAACTTTCCTTTATTTTCTGTTTTTTTAGCTTTCAAATAACAATACAATTATTTGGATGACTTAGGTATAGTTGAACGCCGAATACGTTCGTAAACAAACTCTCTATAAACCTTTCTACTCTTGTTCTTACTTGTTCTTCAGACGTTCCATAGTTCGTAATGGTATTCTACAAATGAAACATGAACTAAGAGGGGGGCCATTTAAAAAATTGTATGACAAAGAGGGGGGCCGGACACTTTTTGGGGCAAAAATTCCAAAAACCACCAGCCCCCCCCCCCCCCCCCCCCTCCTGATAAAAATGAACGGTCCCTTAGAAGACATATTTGTATAGGAAATAATATGGTTACGAGTGCAATTTAGAATAAATTTGCACGAGTGAGTTTTCAAAGAGTTCAAAATTGCACGAGCCCGTAGGGCGAGTGCAATTTGTGCTCTTTGAAAACTCACGAGTCAAATTTATTCTAAATTGCACGAGTAAACCATATTATTTCCTTTTAATAATATACATGCAAAAATTCAAGCAAAACTTTCAAGTTTTCTCTAGCTTTTCAGTTGAAAAATCAGGTTAGCGCGCGCCCATTGTTCGAAAGCGACCTGACGATGTCGTCACCATGCCAAGCGCGCGCTCAAGGAAAAAATTCAAAACTTTTCACCCGAAACTTGGGCACTTTGTGACATTTTTCTTGCATATTTACGACAATTTTGGAAACAAATCCCGCTAAAAGTGTTTTATAAATTGTTTCTTTGATGAATAAAAAGAAGAATTTGACGTTTTAGTGCATTTTGACTGTTTTCTGCCAAAAGAAATTTGCACTAAATTTCCTTTTTTTGGCACTAAATTTCCTCGAAACAGCACTGCTCTTAGCCAATCAGCACCGAGAAATTTTTGCATGTATATTATTAACCCCTAAATTTGATAGCAATATCTTCGACAGTTCACACATCCGCCATGATTTCCAAACATGTGCTTTGCTTACTTCCACGCATGCACTTTACTATCTGCACGCATGCGCTTTATACTTACTAGACTGCGATTTGTGACTGAACGACAATGAAACCCAATTTTAAACTCGGGCATTCCACAGGAAGCCCGAGTAATAACATTTAACCATAAATGTAATAAACGTTTGGTTAGTACATAGTGGAGTAAAAAAACATATGAATAAAAGTAAAAACAGGTGATACCCTATTGTCGATGACATCAACGGTCACGTAATTACCAGACATCTACTTATAGGCACATTCCAATGAAGGATTGTACTCCACTATGTACTAACCGAATGTTTATTACATTTATGGTTAAATGTTATTACATTTATGCATGGACCTTAATTTATGGGTGATACACCCTTATATAACCAAATTTGTTTCTCTTGTAGGAGTTACCTTGCGAATCATCCTGCAACTTGCGTCTGTAGGTTTATGGTTTGCTGGATATGCATATATTCTATATAGATACAACGACGATCCAGAAACTTTAAAGGAGATGATGGCTGAAGTCGTCCTACCAGCGGGTATCCTGTTAAGATGGATGACTGAAGGATCTTTACTGCTGGTACTACAGGTAGCGAACCTGAACGCCCTCGAGGAGTTGTGGAGCAGGTAATTGAAAATCAGTTTCGACTGCTATTGATACACTTGGTGTTGCATATACACCAAGTACTTACCTATAAGCTCGAGGCATGACTAATTAGATAGGCATTTTATGGTCGCCTCAGTGATTTCCACCCATCATCCCTTTCGGTTGAGTCGCGAGACCGATCAGCGACGACGTTTACTGAAATGACTGTATGGCAACTGGTGGTGTATACATCTATTAAAAATAGGCGCATAATATGCGCATGCGGCTAGAGCCATTGTATGGCTGTCCGTGAATTAAGGATATTAGAGTATTAGGTTCTTACGAGGCTGACATATCCTCCGAAGAGGCTCAGTTCGCTTTTGTTTTCGTATTCACCGTAGACTGTTTATCATGCAGCAATCTTCGTTCTTTGTATAGAATCAACGAGCGTTGTTTTCCATTTCTTGTAGTCGGTTCGCTCTGGACTAGCTCTGAATTGTGGCTAAAACATCGACCAAATAGTTGGTAAATACTAGAAGCAACTTTCACTGCACTCTTTAGAGACACCAAATGAAAGCTGCGATAAATAATAATGTTTATTAAAACAAAAGTTATTCACTCACCTCTACAAAACTAACAAACAAATAGCCAAATAAAAATGGCGCAGTCGTTCTCAGTCGTTATTTATTCCATGAGGCAGCTTACGAGCAAATATTCGAGCGATGATTGGTTCCTAGTCTTTTTCTTTGTCATTGCTGAAGATCATTCCAAACTGCTAATTGGTCCAGAAGTTTACCGAGTGTCGACTTTTGCCGAAGTTTTGCAGAGTGTGGAGTTCCTGTGATGGTTACTCACTTACAGCACGATGACATAATGGCTAGGGCCTCTACGAGGCTCTAGCCACAAAAAAAGGTGGAGGGTTGAAGATCTAAATCCGTCATCTCAAGCCGAATAACTAGCTGCAAAGTTTGATATATACAAAGTCGAATGATGTAGTATGTTGTAATACTGGGATATATGCTATGAGTCTTGTGTTAGAAGAATTCTTGTTTGTATTTTAGTTAAGAAATACAAAACCTGTTTATTTATGTGCCGTCTCAGACCAACATCAACGTTTTTTTGAACAGGTACTATATACCAATTTCTCATCCTCATTAATTATTCACGAGGTATCTGGCCAATCCTTGTTCGTAATTCGTACCACGTGCAGTAACTGAAAACCGTAGGAAGTCTATACTAGGCGTACTGAATTAATTTTGTTCAAGTCCTAGGACTGAATTAATTTTGTTCCAGTTACTCCAACTGACTTAATTTCTCAGATAATTTCAAAGTCCAAGTTATTGAAATTCTTATAAACAAATAGAAACGGTAAAATACGTTTAGAATTTAGTGAAAAAAATCTATGACAAATTTCACCTCGAGAAGCGAACTCCCCAACCTTCCGCCTAATGCGCACCGCCTTAAACCTTTGCACTACTGACTTTCCGATACGAAGTTTCGGAAGATAAAGTAATTTTAAATGTTATGAATGAAGCTCATTAGGATTGAAATGAATAGCAGACAGAGAATTTGAATAGCTTTTGTTTCAAATGCCCGTTTGGGTATTGGAGAACAATAATTAGTGCGCAATGTATTCAAAATTATTTAAATCTGAAATCATGCATGAAGTAGCCGTCGCAAATGATAAAACCAATATATTCCTGTAGAATTTATTTTCTTAATCATTTTTCCCTCCCGAATAATTAATGAGGATGAGAAGTAATTCCAAGTCCTCCAATTCGGACTGGACGGGATTTCAAGTCCGCGCAATTAGTTCCAGTCCTCGGCTGCGCCTCGGACTGGAACTAATTGCGCGGACTTGAAATCCCGTCCAGTCCTCATTGTCGGACTTGAAATATTACTTCAAACTGAAAAACAATTGAGGTTTGTTAATTTAAACGGTAGCCCTGAGAAAAATGCGATTTAGCTAGTCCGGCTTGCACCCCCGCTCCCCCCTTTAATGTTTGCTGCGCCAAACGAACAAGGGGATCGAGCCGAAAGACGGCTGTGAACCATGAATGACTATATATGGATTGATTTTTTAAAGGTACAAAACAGGCCAACTTCAAGATGACTTACAGAAGGTACTGGTGACAGAAGACTTGAAAAAACTGGCCAAAGATGAAATTATCAACTTTATTGTTGAGATGAATGAAGATGAATACAGAAATGCGCGTCGTAACCTGATGGCATCGTCCCACTTCCATTTAGAAGACTACAAGGAAACAGTTGAGTTCTATCACAAATACCTAACAGTTGCTACAGAGGTGGATGACAAGAAGAGTATAGGTCAAGCATACTGTGGCCTAGGAAAAACCCACTTTATGTTAGCAGACTACAAGGAAGCAGTTGAGTTCTATCACAAATACCTAACAGTTGCTACAGAGGTGGATGACAAGGAGAGTATAGGTAAAGCATACTGTGGCCTAGGAAAAACCCACTTTATGTTAGGAGACTACAAGGAAGCAGAAGAGATCTTTCACAACTACCTAACAGTTGCTACAGAGATGGAAGACAAGAAGAGTATAGGTGAAGCATACAATAGCTTAGCAGCCACCCACCTGATTGTAGGGGACTACAAGAAAGCAAACGAGTTCTGTCGCAAGTACCTAACAGTTGCTACAGAGTTGGATGACAAGGAGAGTATAGGTAAAGCATACTGTGGCCTAGGAAAAACCCACTTTATGTTAGGAGACTACAAGGAAGCAGAAGAGATCTTTCACAACTACCTAACAGTTGCTACAGAGATGGAAGACAAGAAGAGTATAGGTGAAGCATACAATAGCTTAGCAGCCACCCACCTGATTGTAGGGGACTACAAGAAAGCAAACGAGTTCTGTCGCAAGTACCTAACAGTTGCTACAGAGTTGGATGACAAGAAGAGCATAGGTGAAGCACACGGAGGCCTAGGAGAAAGCCACTTTTTGTCAGGAGACTACAAGGAAGCGAATGTGTTCTATCACAAGTGTCTAACAGTTGCTACAGAGTTAGATGACAAAACGCTCATAGGGAAAGCATGTGAATGCCTAGGAGTCACATACCATATGTTAGAAGACTACAAGGAAGCACTTGAGTTCTATCACAAGTACCTCACAGTAGCTACAGAGCTGGATGACAAGAAGAGTATAGGTGAAGCATACTTTGGCATAGGAAAAACTTACTATGAGTTAACAGACTACAAAGAGGCAATTCAGTCCTATCACAAGTATCTAACAGTGTCTAGAGAGTTGGATGACAAGGAGTTTATAGGTGAAGCATTTCTTACCCTAGGAACGTCCCACTTCAATTTAAAAGACTACAAGGGAGCAATTGATTTTTATCACAAGTCCCTAACAGTTGCTATAGAGCTGGACGACAAAAAGAGGATAGGTCGAGCATACTATGGATTAGGAGTATCCCACTTTAGTTTGGGAGACAACAAGGAAGCAGTTGAGTTCTATCACAAATACCTAATAGCTGCTACAGAGTTGGATGACAAGGAGAGAATAGGTGAAGTATACTATCGCCTAGGAGAAACCCACTTAAAATTGGGAGACTACAAGGAAGCAGTGGAGGTCTATCACAAATACCTTTTAGTTGCTACAGAGCTGGATGACAAGGAGAGTATAGGTAAAGCATACAATGGCCTAGCAGGTACCCACCTGATTTTAGGTGACTACAAGAAAGCAGTAGAGTTCTGTCGCAAGTACCTAACAGTTGCTACAGAGTTGGATGACAAGAAGAGCATAGGTGAAGCACACGGAGGCCTAGGACATATCCACTTTAGATTGGGAGAGTACCAGGAAGCAATTGAGTTCTATCACAAGTACCTAACAGTTGCGACAGAGTTGAATGACAAGAAGAGCATGGGTATAGCATACATAGGCCTAGGACATATCCACTTTAGATTGGGAGAGTACCAGGAAGCAGTTGAGTTCTATCACAAATACCTAATAGCTGCTACAGAGTTGGATGACAAGGAGAGTATAGGTAAAGCATACTTTGGCCTAGGAAAAACCCACTTTATGTTAGCAGACTACAAGAAAGCAGAAGAGATCTTTCACAAGTACCTAACAGTTGCTACAGAGATGGAAGACAAGAAGAGTATAGGTGAAGCATACAATAGCTTAGCAGCCACCCACCTGATTGTAGGGGACTACAAGAAAGCAAACGAGTTCTGTCGCAAGTACCTAACAGTTGCTACAGAGTTGGATGACAAGAAGAGCATAGGTGAAGCACACGGAGGCCTAGGAGAAAGCCACTTTTTGTCAGGAGAATACAAGGAAGCGAATGAGTTCTATCACAAGTATCTAACAGTTGCTACAGAGTTAGATGACAAAACGCTCATAGGGAAAGCATGTAAACGCCTAGGAAAAACCTACCTTATGAAAGGAGAGTTCAAGGAAGCGATTAAGTTCTTTGACAAGTCTCTAACAGTAGCTACACAGTTAGATGACAAGAAGAGTATAGGTGAAGTATACTATGATCTAGGAAACTTCCACCTGACTGCAAGAGAATACAAGGAAGCGAATGAGTTCTATCACAAGTGTCTAACAGTTGCTACAGAGTTAGATGACAAAACGCTCATAGGGAAAGCATGTAAACGCCTAGGAAAAACCTACCTTATGAAAGGAGAGTTCAAGGAAGCGATTAAGTTCTTTGACAAGTCTCTAACAGTAGCTACACAGTTAGATGACAAGAAGAGTATAGGTGAAGTATACTATGATCTAGGAAACTTCCACCTGACGACTGGAAGAGAATACAAGGAAGCGAATGAGTTCTATCACAAGTGTCTAACAGTTGCTACAGAGTTAGATGACAAAACGCTCATAGGGAAAGCATGTAAACGCCTAGGAAAAACCTACCTTATGAAAGGAGAGTTCAAGGAAGCGAATGAGTTCTTTGACAAGTCTATAACAGTAGCTACACAGTTAGATGACAAGAAGAGTATAGGCGAAGTTTACTATGATCTAGGAAACTTCCACCTGACTGCAAGAGAATACAAGGAAGCGAATGAGTTCTATCACAAGTGTCTAACAGTTGCTACAGAGTTAGATGACAAAACGCTCATAGGGAAAGCATGTAAACCCCTAGGAGTCACATACCATATGTTAAGAGTCTACGAGAAAGCACTTGAGTTCTATCACAAGTACCTCAGTCACAGTAGCTACAGAGCTGAATGACAAGAAGAGTATAGGTGAAGCATACTTTGGCATAGGAAAAACTTACTATGAGTTAACAGACTACAAAGAGGCAATTCAGTCCTATCACAAGTATCTAACAGTGTCTAGAGAGTTGGATGACAAGGAGTTTATAGGTGAAGCATTTCTTACCCTAGGAACGCCCCACTTCAATTTAAAAGACTACAAGGGAGCAATTGATTTTTATCACAAGTCCCTAACAGTTGCTATAGAGCTGGACGACAAAAAGAGGATAGGTCGAGCATACTATGGATTAGGAGTAACCCACTTTAGTTTGGGAGACAACAAGGAAGCAGTTGAGTTCTATCACGAATACCTTGCTACAGAGCTGGATGACAAGGAGAGTATAGGTAAAGCATTCAATGGCCTAGGAGCCACCCACCTGATTTTAGGTGACTACAAGGAAGCAGTAGAGTTCTTTCACAAGTACCTATCAGTTGCTACAGAGTTGAATGACAAGAAGAGCATAGGTATAGCATACATAGGCCTAGGACAAATCCACTTTAGATTGGGAGAGTACCAGGAAGCAATTGAGCTCTATCACGAGTACCTAACAGTTGCGACAGAGTTGAATGACAAGGATAGAGTACGTGAAGCATATACTGGGCTAGGAAAAACCCACTTTAGACTGGGAGACTAAAAGGAAGCAGTTGCGTTTTACCAAGTGTTGCTGGATATCTCAATGGAACAAGAAGACAGAAAATCAGAATACGATGCATTAAAAAGTTTAAGTGATGATTATTTAAAATATTTTGACAGTTGTAAAGCAATTGCGTATCTCCATAAGAGACTTAACGCTGCTGAAAAGATGCAGAACAGAGAACATTACGCAATAGTACTGGGAGTGTTGGGAGGCTTGTATGAATTGCTCGGAAACTCCCCAAAAGCAGAGGAATATTATGAAGAACAATTGAAGCTGTCTAAGGAAATGAGCTTTGAGTTCGGTTTGGTAAGCGCATATATTGGTTTGGGAAATATCCTTATGGAGTCAAAAGTCGGAAAATATTTAGAAGGTACACAGTATTTCAAAGAGGCCGTTAAAATTGCAGCTAAGATTGATGATAAAGAAGGAGAAGCAGAGGCTTGCTGTAATTTAGGACGTGTTCACTATGAATTGAATAATTTTAGTGAAGCCATTTCCTGCTTCAAAATGATATCAGTCTACAGAAGATGGTCTTTTGGTATCGCCAGCAAAGTCGAACTTTTTGGCATTATTGGCAATTTATATCTTGGAAAATGCTACTTTGATCTTTCATTTTCTGACAAAATTACCTTAACCGATGAGACCATCAATCAGTGCGATTATATTGAAAAATCAGAAATGTACCTAAGAAAAACCATAGAAGCTGCAGACTCCTTGTACTTTGGTGTCATGGATGATGATTCAAGCCGCTCGTTAGTCGGGAATACACTAATTTCCGCATACGACGTGTTGACAGAAATTCTTATTCGAAAACAACAGAAGCAGGAAGCACTGTTAATATCTGAGCAAGGAAAAGGTCGTTGCTTGATCCACCTTCTTACGAGTAGATATTTCATTTTCCTTCAAGACGCATCTGTATTGAAAATGCCTGTGACAACTTACGAGGATCTGATCAATTTTATTCAAAGGGGCAAATTGTGTATTGTATTTTATTCCTTTGGATTCAGATTATCAACTTGGGTTTTGGTCCACAGCCCAGACAGCCAGCCAATTTTCTCACACCAAATTCAAGAATCAGATCCAGTGACGCAAGGCGTTCAGGCGTTCAGACGATCTATTCCTAAAGAGTTTTTTGTAATACTGAAAGAAGGCGTTTTAAAAGAAGTGCTGTCCGGTGAATTCTTTGTTGAAAGGCTTATAGACAAAGCTTACTTAAACATGGAAGTTGGAAGTGCTAGAGGTGAGATTACATGTGAGGGCCGATCACTGGATGTACACACTGAGGCACGTGGTGACAACAATGAAGAGAAGGCTGCCAAAACCAACCGCAGTGACAAGGACATTGGAGCTCAATCAAGTCAATCACGACAAGACTATAAAACCCCTTTGGAAAAACTTTTTGATGTTCTGGTTGCTCCTGTTCAAAGCAAACTAACTGAGGAAGAAATTGTCATCGTTCCGCAAGGATCATTGTACTTGGTGCCATTTCCAGCCCTGATAGACCCAAAGACTGAACGATTCTTATCTGAAACGAAGCGTATAAGACTTGCTCCCTCATTAACGTTACTGAAGACCTGGCAAGAGTGTCCAGCAGGCTATAGCTGTGAAGAAGGCGCATTAGTCATCGGAAATCCAACAGTAGGAACAGTCATGTTCCGAGATAAAGAAATCACTGTTCCCAATCTTCGTGCAGCGCAAAGTGAAGCTGAAATGATCGGTGGATGTCTGGAGAACGAAATTGTTAGTGAAGGTTTGGAGGTGACAGTTTTGACACGATCTCAAGCTACGAAAGAAGAAGTTAAGAAAGAACTAGCCAAGAGTTTTTCCGTCATCCATATTGCAGCACATGGAGATTCACAAAGAGGAGAAATTGCTCTTGCCCCTTCTGAATCAGCCAAACAAAAAGGCATCCCAAATGAAGAGGATTATCTGTTAACCATGAGGGAAGTACAACAAATTGGTATTCGCGCCAAGCTGGTAGTTCTGAGCTGTTGTCATAGTGGTCGTGGGGACATCGAACCCGAGGGACTGATTGGGATGAGCCGAGCATTTCTTGTTGCAGGAGCTCGTGCGGTGATAGCATCTTTGTGGGCTGTAAATGATCTGATCACCCACAGTTTTATGGGTCAGTTGTACTATTTCTTGAAGGGTGGTGACAGTGCCAGTGTAAGTCTTCAAAAAGCCATGGAACAGGTACGCAAAGAGGACAGCCATCCAAGGGACTGGGCTCCATTCTATCTTATTGGTGATGACGTCACTCTTTTTAAGAGCGATTTCAATGAATGAGTAAATCATCTTTAGAGGGGAAAACCCGTTATATACTGTAATTGCATTAGATTTAAAAAGAAACAAGTAAACTATATCCACTATAGCTCAAGAGATCTGGATACTCTATTGTTGCAACCTAACAACTTAGAGACAATTACAAGTAGGATGTGTATTCTGTTCACACAATTGCGTCAGTACAAGTGAACAATCTTGATATTAGTCCAGAACCAACCTATTTCGTACCATCATACTGTCTACTGATCACATAATGTTCATAGCTGGTAGAGAAGTGCCATTCTAATTGGAAAATGGCGTCCAAATGCTTGCTGAAGAAGTCTATGAACGAATTAATGTTAGAGAGATGACAATGATGAATTGTGAACGTCGACCAATGGATGTTTACAAACCCCGAGGTCACAGTAGCGAAGGGCAAGCTGCAGAGAAGCTGTAGCAGTGAGCAAGATACTAAACGACCATCAAATCAAACAGAAAACTTAGCTGACTCATCACAGAAACCGTCGACATAAAAAAGCTAATAATCAAGAAATGTTAAAACGTCATTCTTTAGAGTATCTATTTGATCTTCAAATTGCTCCACTACAAAGTAGTTCTTTACGAGGAAGAGATTGTGCTTATTCCTCAAGGACCTTTGTACACACAGTGGCATTTGCAGCTTTAAGGGACACAAAGGTAGGGCAGTTTGTATTTGAAAGCAAGCGTATAAGACCATGGTCCCTTAAAAACCAGCTCTAAAGACCAGGAAAGAATGTCCACCAGACTACCACATGTACAGAAAGTGCATTGGTCACAAGGAATCCCAAGGTGGGAGAAATCAAGCTCAGACGAGTAAAACGTACCCTGCATCCGCTACCGGTAGCAGCAACAGCAGCAGGACGAGGAGGAGGAGGAGGAGGAGAAGAAGAAAAGCAGCAGCAGACAATATTATCGGTGGATGCCTCTAAAACGAAATTATTAGTGGAGGCCTGGAAGTAACAGTTTTAACAGGATATCAAGCTACAAAAGAGGAAGCCAAGAAACGATTAGCCAAGGGTGTTGCTGTCATTCACATTGCAGCGGAGGGAGTTACCGTCATCCAAGATTCTGGGCTCCATTCTATCTTATTGGTGATGATATATCATAAAATGAATGTGGAAACGATTTTGCTGTACTGTTTCATTTACCATGTACATTGATTATTCTTAGCAAGTCAGCAGTGAAAAGGGACAACATGTATGCTTAAATAGATTTGACACTCTGACATTCTTATCAAGGGGACAACATAAAGAGTTTCCTTCCATGAAATTTGTTTTCTATTTAGTTTAAAATAACATGAAACATCAAGCACATAGGTACATTGTATATCCTAAAATAGGTTCATTGATAATTATTGTAAGAGGTTTGTATTATATGTACATAGATACCAAATTTATAAAATCAGTATTATTGTGCAGTAAACAAACTCATGTTCCTCCAAAGATGAACTTAAGGGCAGTTTGTTCATTGCCTTCAATCGGCTCTAAGGGCTTATAAACTGACTTCATCATCTGTTATTCCCTGCTTGTACATTGCCTCCAGTGGCTCTAAGGGCTTATAAACTGACTTCATCATCTGTTATTCCCTGCTTGTACATTGCCTCCAGTGGCTCTAAGGGCTTATAAACTGACTTCATCATCTGTTATTCCCATGTCTCGTAGCTGCTGTAGTTGGTTCTGAGTAGAACGTGCAATATGTTGTGGTTTGAAATCATTTTGGGTTTGAAAATTTTCAAACCAGTTTGAGTTTGAGTTGCTATTGACCTAGATTGTGATAATGATTATTAGTTTAGACAGTGCAAAATAGAAATTGAACTAGTTTGAGAATTTGAAACTAAAAATAATGTCAAACCACAAATTTATTAAATAAACTGATTTCCTTTTTACCGGGGATTGTCACTGAAGGGCTCACGCCCATGCAGGTACTGTAATAAGTCCATAAAAAGCTTTTTATTTAATTAGACCTAAGATAAACACTGAAGGATTTAAATGTACATTTGTAAATAGATTAATATTTAACGACAAGTAACGCTTTTATTACATTTTACTCCTGGGATCAATGTAATTTATATATAGTTTTAGATTAGTTTAGGCTTAGTTTTAGTTAGGTTTTTTCTCATCATTGTAAGTTATATGTACTTTGTCATTTCAATTAAAGACTTTATCATTATTTTTTAGTCACAAAATGCAAATCACTAAGTCTACGAAAAATGTCAAATTTCGTATAATAGAAAGGAGCAAGGATGGCACAGTTGGTTAATGCACAGGCACCCCAGGCAATCATTTAGAGCAGCGCGTAAATGATCAGCGTACAAAGCAATGCGAAGCAAATGTGAGGGTTCGGGTTCGAATCTTGCATGGAATAAAAAAAATTTTTCGCCTTGTTATGTAGTAAGTATTATCTTTTCATCTTTTTGTATGCTTTATTCTGGTCTTGAAGCGTTTTAAGCTGTTTTTTTAACTTTTTTCTCCCCCTTACATAGAAGAACTTAAGTAGTGGTTAATGCGCGGTCTTCGGTGCGAGAGGTCCCGAGTTCGATTCCCATTGACTTCACATCCTTGTTTCAACTTCTTTCCTTTCCGTGTAGCTTTAATTAGCTTTAAATACCCGTAAAAAGGAGCACTGGTGGATAGAGGGGGTAGAGGGCGCACCTTCGAAAGCTTAAACAAGAGCCCCTGGCTCGGAGGATTGAGTAACAACTCTCCGCTCTACGAAATGCCCAAGCTTATCTCAATCGACTTGTTTGAAAACTTCATTCAATGGCTACAGCTATTAATTTAGTGTTTGATAGTTACACTGTGAAAAACTGTAGTGAGCCACTTTAAAGTTGTCATCTATACCTGTAGATTGGATGAACTTTGTTGAGTTGAATTACTGTTGCTGTTGCCAGCTATTGCATTTGACATCTGAAAACATTTCTCTTGTAACCTACTGTGTTGATCCTTCACTAGTTAATGCTCCTATCAAGAAATCCCAACCCTCTTACAAAGAAGTGCGAACAATAAGTCCTAATAGTTACCGAAGAGTAACCCATAGCACAACCATAGCAAATATAGAAATAGAACCATGAAAAATTGTTAGGAATACGGTACCATGATTAATTAATTAATGAGCCGTTAAGTGGCTTGATATAAAGACTTTCTTGGTTACGGACAAATCGAAGAATAATGGCGGGCTAACTGTATTATTTATTTATTTATTTGTTTTATTTGTTTAATCTCGATCTTTGCCGTCTAGAGAACATAATTCTTCTTTCGGAAATCAGTACATGTAGAATGAAAAGCGTGATAAACAATTAACTGAGGTATCTATCTGAGCTATGCGAAAGTACTGGGTGAGTTTGTTGATCAAAAATGTACAAGATGATAGTGCTCCAAACATATCGTCAAAGTGACGCCCGAGGATTTTTTCGATTGCCCTGACTAATGAAATATATACCAGATGAAACTGAACCGAAAGCTGGGATTTGATATCTGAAAAAAAGCGGAAATATATGAGACGTCTACTTTATGAATCGAAACTGAACATGTTAAACTCATATGATATATATGGTCGAGAGTCGTCTTCATGATTCCTTTGCATAAGCGTTAGTTTTTCTCCATAAGATTTTCTCCTTTCGATTTGTTTGAATTTTTTAATTTTTAGTCGAACATTAATCAAATCATGGAATGTCAAATCATACATATAGTGGTTTTGTGAACTGATAGTTTATCATTTTCTTTTTATGAACTCTCGTAAGAAATTACGTGACACGTAACTTTTTCTTTCACGAGTGTCCACGCCTCAAACCACCAAGCAAAAACTGAAAGTCACAGGGACATCTTTCATATTCGTTACGTCAAGCTTTGTCTGAATTTCCAAGAAGGGTCAACTTACTTAGCAAACAGGACACATTCTAAACAGTTTCCACTGAAAAATGAACCGGCCTGTAGACAAGAATTTGTAAGTGTTTGGACTTTCAAGAAGACGTCATTTTATGAATTAAATGGTCACTAAATTGTTTGATTCTTTAATTTTTTTGTGGAACATCAATCAAATCATTTTCTTTTGTCTTTTTACCTCCCGTAAGTAACTACTTGATACGTAACTTTTTCTTTCACGAGTGTCCACGCCTCAAACCGCCGAGCAAACACTGAAAGTCAAAGGGACATCTTTCATATTCGTTACGTCAAACTTCCTTTAAATTCCCAAGACGGGTCAAGTTACCCCACAACTTCCTTAGCAAACAGAGTAAACGGGACACATTCTAAACAGTTTCCACTGAGAAAATGAACGCCTGTAGACAAGAATTAGGAAGCGTTTGGACTTCCAAGAAGACGTCATTTCATGGATTAAAGGGTCACTAAATTAGGTTGGCAGTGTTGAAAAACTGGCCATCAAGGTAAGATAAAGACAAAAGCTTGGGAAAGGTTGTGGCTACATGTGATTATCAGACGACGCGATAAGACTTGTATTAATAGTCTTTACTTAAGAAGGGGATCACTTAATACGTTTGTAGTCCCTCACAGTAATAATCAAATTAATATCGGAAATATAGTCAGACTGAATCGATTTAAACATGAATACTCCTTCATATTCTTGTGTGTGACCATACAACTTCAACTTTGATGAATTCCTGGGTTTCAAGCACATGACGTCATTTTCAATCTGCAGGTTGGAATTTTCATCAGCTACAAAACCAGTTTTCAGTAGAATATTCTCTGGTTGAGACTAGCACGTGGTTGTCAAACATTGACCACCATGATGACGAGACTTATCAGCTGTTTAAAATACTGCAACAATTAAGAAGTAAGTAATAATGCTTTGATCATCAAATGAGTCTAAACAATTCAGGAAATATAGGATTCGCTGACCACGTACACCTTAACTCAGTCGTAAGTCCGAGTGGCCATTACTAAAGGTATTCGCTGATCTAGGCTTGATTTATCAATGCCAGTGTGAGACAGTTCCTGGTATGATTTCGTCAAAACGAACATGATAAAAAGAATGCTTACAAACTATTTTAATCGATGGATGAGTAGGTGGATGAATTTTTGGATGATCTAAAATGAATATATAGAATAGAACAGTGTATTTATGAAATTTAGATATTAAATGGATATCCAAAAATTTCCCCATATCACGAGACCAAGAGATAACCAACATTTCCCTTCTTTCGATAGCGAAATATCACAGACTTTATTTGACTGTCACAATAAAAGTATTCATTTTCGATGACATTTTATATCGATGACAGCTATATCAGCTACCTGTGAGTGGACGTCTGAGGGACCTGACATAGAGTAGGGGGGTAGGGAGGGGATAAGAGGAGAGCTGGAAAAATCAGAACTCATAAAATCAGAACTAACCCCAAATGAACGAATTTTAGTGGCCCATACTTTAGTAGGATTACAAGTGGACCACCCTTGACTTGGCGTGCTATATTAGGTGAGCCACCCCGTTGGCCTTTATTGCCAAAAATGTGTAGTAAGCTTTGTATTTTTAAACAGACAAAGAAGTCAGTTTAGGAACTGGTGCACACTAACAATAAGCTTATGTAAAATACATTCAGTCTATGAATTAGGTGCTTTACATATAGTGTATATACATTCAGTCTATGAATTAGGTGCTTTACATATAGTGTATATACATTCAGTCTATGAATTAGGTGCTTTACATATAGTGTAACACAACTGACCTTCCTACTTTCTACACAACTCGTGACTTTAGTTTTTCTCCATAAGATGTCTCGGTTGACTAAATTGTTTGATTCTTTAATTTTTTTGTGGAACATCAATCAAATCGTGGAATGTCAAATCATACATCTAGGTTTTGTAAGCTAATAGTTTATCATTTTCATTTGTCTTTTTACCTCCCGTAAGTAACTACTTGATGCGCGGTACCTTTTTCTTTCATGAGTCATGCCAAAACTCTGACTGAGTGATTCGAGTTGGATCGATCAGGCCCAGGTTTCACTGAAGCGTGCAACTCGTATTGCCGACTAAAGAGATTTTTCACAAATAAACTTGAAAAATAAGAAGAAATTGCACATTGAAACGCCACGCTTTGTCTCGATCAGTCTCAATTTCACTTAGTAGCTTTTTGCTTTTACTCACACAACCATGAAATATGGGCAGATGTTTTCTATTTGGTGTTTTGTACATCACGTGTATTTCTATGAATTCGTTACATGTAATAGTGTTTAGAATAGTCTAGGGCGAAAACAATAGAGTGATCGCACTTAATCCGTGAAAAAGTACAAAATCTACTTTGTACTAAAAAATAGAAAATCCTTTGTTTTCCATTGTTTGTTAGTGCTATTTTGCATTATTTAGCTAGTACAATTTTTCGGATTAAGTGCGATCACTCTATAACCACGAAACAAGTACTAACTAAATAGTACAAATAGCACTAATTAAACAATGGAGAACAAAGGATTTTGCTACTATCATTACTTTTTCCTTTATAACAATGGAGAACAAAGAATTTGCTACTATCATTACTTTTTCCTATTTTCTTCCAAGCGCTGTACTTTATTTGTACTTTTATGTTGATGTATATCTATTTACACAAACATTGAAACCCTTGCGAATGAAGAATCTGTGAGATCGAAATGAACATTTGGAAATCTGTTGATAAGCTAGATGATTTTAAAGAAGCGCGTGTACGTTGACGCCTCAAACAGCGACTAAAAGAAATTCTTGGTAGAGCGAAAACACTAAAACCATGCTCGTATTTTATATGTTAAGGCAATTAATGCTACAGCAGAAAAAAAATAAAACTTCGCTAAGACTTCAATGCTTGATTTTTATTTTTTTTTTGAATATTTTCTTAAGCGCAAAACTTGCGCAATAAAATCCTTGCAAATACAAGCAAAGAAACATGAACAAATGGAATATGATATCAGAGTAAACACATTTTGAACAATTAATGTTGTTTTCCTTCTTTCTAGATCTACAGAAACGAAGAAAATTGAGTTCCATGCCATAGCATTTGCTTTGACTGAATCAATAAGTAAACGTCATGGAGTACACGAACTGGAAGATGTTGAATACAATAAAGATGGAGGAATATTATCGCTTAGGCAGCACGCACTATAAGTCTGGAGACTACAAGAAGGCGATTGAGTTCAATCACAAGTACCTATCAGTTGCTATAGACTTGGATGACAAGGAGAGTATAGTTCAAGCATACTATACCCTAGGAGGCATTCACACTGTCTTAGGAAACTACAAGGAAGCAATTGAGTTCTATCACAAGTCCCTAGCAGTGGCTACAGAGCTGAGCGACAAAAAGAGTATAGGTCGAGCATGCTATGGCCTAGGAGAAACCCACTTTATGATAGGAAACTACAAGAAAGCAATTGAGTTCTATCACAAGTGCCTAACAGTTGCTACAGTACTGGGCGATAAGAAGAGTACAGGTAAAGCAAACCGTTGCCTAGGAGCATCCTACTTTAGATTAGGAGACTACAATAAAGCGGTTGAGTTCAATCACAAGTACCTAACAGTTGCTACAGACTTGGATGACAAGGAGAGTATAGGCAAAGCAAGCCGTAGCCTAGGAGCATCGCACTTTACATTAGGAAACTATAAAGAAGCAATAGAGTTCCATCACAAGCACCTAACAATTGCTACAGAGTTAGATGACAAAAGGAGTACAGGTGAAGCATGCTATGGCCTAGGAGAAACCCACTTTATGATAGGAGACTACAAGGAGGCAATTGAGTTCTATGACAAGTCCCTAACAACTGCTACAGAGCTGGGCGATAAGAAGAGTATAGGTCAAGCATGCTATGGCCTAGGAGCATCCCACTCTATGTTAGAAGACTACAAAGAAGCAATTGAGTTCTATAACAAGTACCTAACAGTGGCTACAGAGTTGGCAAACAAGAAGAAAATAGGTGAAGTATACTATGGCCTAGGAGTGTCCCACTATATTTTAAAAAACCGCAAAGAAGCAATTGAATTCTGGCACAAGTACCTAACAGTGGCTACAGAGTTGGAGGACAAGAAGAGAATAGGTGAAGTATACAATGGCTTAGGAGAAAGCCACTATGTGTTAGGAGACTACAATAAAGCGGTTGAGTTCTATCACAAGTACCTAACAGTTGTTACGCAGCTTGATGACAAGAAGAGTATAGGCAAAGCAAGCCGTAGCCTAGGAGCATCGCACTTTAGATTAGGACACTATAAAGAAGCAATAGAGTTCAATCACAAGTACCTAACAGTTGCTACAGAATTAAATGACAAAAGGAGTATAAGTGAAGCATACTTTTTCCTTGGAGGTACCCACCCTAAGTTAGGAGATTACACGAAAGCGATTGAGTTCTATTACAAGTACCTAACAGTGGCAACAGAGTTGGATGACAAGAAGAAAATAGGTGAAGTATACTATGGCCTAGGAGTGTCCCACTATATTTTAAAAAACCGCAAAGAAGCAATTGAATTCTGGCACAAGTACCTAACAGTTGCGTCAGAGTTGGATGACAAGGAGAGTATAGGTCAAACATACAGTGGCCTAGGAGAAACCCACTATGTGTTAGGAGACTACAAGGAAGCAATTGATTTCTATCACAAGTACCTAACAATTGCTACAGAGCTGGATGACAAGAAGAGTATGAGTCAAGCATGCTATGGCCTAGGAGCATCCCACTGTATGTTGGAAGACTACAAAGAAGCACTTGAGTTATTTGACAAGTACCTCACAGTGGCTACAGAGTTGGACGATAAAGAGAGTATAGGTGAAGCAAGCCGTGGACTAGGAGAAACCCACTTTAGATTAGGACACTACAAAGAAGCAATTGACTTCTATCAAAATTACCTAACAGTTGCTACAGAATTGGATGACAAGAAGAGTATAGGTGAAGCATACTTTTTCCTTGGAGTCACCCACCCTAAGTTAGGGGATTACAAGAAAGCACTTGAGTTCTATCACAAGTCCCTAACAGTTGCTACAGAGTTGGATGACAAGGAGAGAATAGGTGAAGTATACTATGGCCTAGGAGGAACCAACTTTATGATAGAAGATTACAAGGAAGCAATTAAATTCTATCACAAGTCACTAACAGTTGCTACAGAGCAGGGCGACAAGAAGAGTATAGGTCAAGTATGCTATGCCCTAGGAAATTACTATCATTGTTTAGAAGACTACAAGGAAGCAACAGAGTTCTATCACAAGTACCTAACATTTGCTACAGAGTTGGATGACAAAAAGAGTGCATGTCAAGCATACCGTGGCCTAGGAGAAACCCACCGTTCGATAGGAGATCACAAAGAGGCAAATGAGTTCTATTCCAAGTCTCTAACAGTTGCTACAGAGTTGGATGACAAGAAGAGTATAGGTGAAGCATGCTGTGGCCTAGGACAAACCCACTTTTTGTTAGGAGACTACAAGAAAGCAATTGAGTTCCATCACAAGTCCCTAGCATTTGCTACACAGTCGGGTGATAAGAAGACTATAGGTCAGGCATGCGCTGAACTAGCAGAAACCCATTGTATGTTAGGAGACTACAAGGTAGCTATTGAGTTTTATCAGAAATGCCTAACAGTAGCTACAGAGCTGGATGACAAGACGGGTATCGATGAAGCATGCTGTGGCCTAGGATTTATCCATCGTATGAAAGGAGACTACAAGGAAGCAGTTGAGATCTATCACGAGTTGCTGAATATCTCGATTGAAGGAAATGACAGTAAATTAAAATACAAAGCTCTAACAGCAATAAGGACGACGTTTTTAGATTGTGGTAGGAGTGTTGAAGCTATAGACTATTTCCAGGAGAAGCGTGACGCTTATAAAAAGATGCAGAACAGAGAAAATGTAGTATTAGTAATGAACAACCTAGGAAACTTGCATGAATCAATTGGAAACTTCACGAAAGCAAAGGAATATTTTGAAGAACAACTTAGGCTCTCTACGGAAATTAACTTTCAATTTGGTGTGGTAAGAGCATATATTGGTTTGGGAAGACTCCGCCTTCCAGCAACTGATGTCATCAAAGCTTTGGAAGCTACAGAATATTTCAAAAAGGCCATTAAAATTGCAGCTGAGATAAATGATGGTGAAGGAGCAGTAAATGCTAACTATTATTTAGGACATATTTACAATAGATTGAATAATTTTAGTGAAGCCATTTCTTGCTTTAAAATGGTAACCACCTACAGGAGACACAATTTTGATGAATGGTTTTTGGTCATTGATGGCAATTTGTTTCTTGGAAAATACTACTTTGGACTTTCATTTCCTAACAAAATTGCTTCAACCGATGAGACCATCAATGAGTGCGATTGTATTGAAAAAGCAGAAATGTACCTAAGAGAAACCATCAAAGCTACAGATTTCCTACTTTTGCACAGCAGTACAGTGGATGATTTAACCCGCTCATCAACCGTTAATCATATAATTTCCGCATACGACATGTTGACAGAAATCCTTATTCGAAAACAACAGATTCAGGAAGCACTGGAGATGTCTGAGCGTGGAAGAGGTCGTTCCTTGAGCCAGCTTACTAGTAGAAGATATTTCATTTTCCTTCAAGATATATTTGCATTGGGATGTTCAGTGCCAACTTACGAAGATATCCAAAATGTTATTCAAAGCAGCAAGTTGTGTATTGTATTTTATACTTTGGGATACAGGTTATTAACTTGGGTTTTGGTCCACAACCAGCCCATTATTGTACACCAAATTCAACAAATTCAAGAATCCGATTCAAGTATTCATGAAGTCAAAGGTTTTTTTCGCAAAGAGTTTTCTTTGGTAGCAAACAAAGACACTTTAGTTGGAACTCTGTTCAGTGAAGTCCTTGTTAAATCGCTCACAGACGAAGCTTACTTCAAAATGAAAGTTGGAGATGGAACTGCTCCATGTGAAGACCGATCAATGGGCGTATACACTGAAACACGTGGTGACAAACATGAAGCCGGGAAGGCTGGCAAGACCGACTGCAGTGACAAGGACACTGAAACATCATCAAACCAATCAAAACAAAACTACAAAACCACTTTGGAAAAACTTTTTGATGTTCTGGTTGCTCCTGTTCAAAATAATCTAACTGAGGAAGAAATTGTCATCGTTCCACAAGGATCATTGTACTTGGTACCATTTCCAGCCCTGAGAGACCCAAAGACTGGACTATTCTTATCTGAAACGAAGTGTATAAGACTTGCTCCGTCATTAAAATTACTGAAGACCTGGCAAGAATGTCCAGCAGGCTATAGCTGTGAAGAAGGCGCATTAGTCATCGGAAATCCGACAGTAGGAACAGTCATGTTCCGAGATAAAGAAATCACCTTACACAATCTTCGTGCAGCACAAAGTGAAGCTGAAATGATCGGTGGATGCCTCGAAAACGAAATTGTTAGTGAAGGCCTTGAAGTGACAGTTTTGACAGGATGTCAAGCTACAAAAGAAGAAGTTAAGAAGGAACTAGCCAAGAGCTTTGCCGTCATCCATATTGCAGCTCATGGAGATTCACAAAGAGGAGAAATTGCTCTTGCCCCTTCTGAATCAGCCAGACAAAAAGGCATTCCAAAAGAAGAGGATTATCTGTTAACCATGAGGGAAGTACAACAAATTGGTATTCGTGCCAAGCTGGTAGTTCTGAGCTGTTGTCATAGTGGTCGTGGGGACATTAAACCCGAGGGACTGATTGGGATGAGCCGAGCATTCCTTGCCTCGGGAGCTCGTGCTGTGATAGCATCTTTGTGGGCTGTAAATGATCTGATCACCCACAGTTTTATGGGTCAGTTGTACTATTTCTTGAAGAGTGGTCACAGTGCCAGTGCAAGTCTTCAAAAAGCCATGGAACAGGTACGCAAAGAGGACAGCCATCCAAGGGACTGGGCTCCATTCTATCTTATTGGTGATGACGTCACTCTTTTTAAGAGCGATTTCAATGAATGAGTGAACCATCTTTAGAGGGGAAAACCCGTTGTATACTATAATTGCATTCGATTAAAAACAACAAGTAAACTATATGCACTATAGCTCGAGAGATCTGGAGACACTATTGTTGCAACCTAACAACTTAGAGACAATTACAAGTAGGATGTGAGTACAAGTGAACAATCTTGGTATTAGTCCACAACCATCCCATATTGTACCACCATACTGATCATACTGTGTTCATAGCTGGTAGAGGTGTGCGATTCCAGTTGGAAACTGGCGTCCAAATGCTTGCTGAAGAAGTCTATGAACGAATTAATGTTCAGTAGAGAGATGACAAAGATGAATTGTGAACATCGACCAATGGATGTTAACAAACCCCGGAAGTCACAGTAGCGAAGGGCAAGCTGCAGAGAAGCTGTAGCAGTGAACAAGATACTAAACGACCATCAAATCAAACAGAAAATTTAGCTGAATCATCACAGAAAACGTCAACAGAAAAAATCTAATGATCAAGACATTTTAAAGTGTTATCCTTTAGAGAATCTATTTGATCTTCAAATTGCTCCAGTACAAAGTAGTTCTTTACGAGGAAGAAATTGTGCTTACTCCTCAAGGACCTTTGTACACAGTGCCATTTGCAGCTTTAAAGGACACAAAGGAAGAGTAGTTTCTATTTGAAAGCAAGCGTATAAGACTGGTCCCTTAAAAAACCGGCTCTAAAGACCAGGAAAGAATGTCCAGCAGGCTACCACATGTACAGAAAGTGCATTGGTGACAAGGAATCCCAAGGTGGGAGAAATCTTTCTCAGACGAGTAAAACGTACCCTGCATCCGCTACCGGCAGCAGTAGCAGCAGGACGAGGAGGAGAAGAAAAGCAGCAGCAGCAGACAATATTATCGGTAGGTGCCTCGAAAACAAAATTATTAGTGAAAGCCTGGAAGTGACAGTTTTAACAGGATCTCAAACTACAAAAGAGGAAGTCAAGAAACGATTAGCCAAGGGTGTTGCTGTCATCCACATTGCAGCGGAGGGAGTTACCGTCATCCAAGATTCTGGGCTCCATTCTATCTTATTGGTGATGATGTATCATAAACTGAATGTGGAAATGATTTTGCTGTACTGTTTCATTTACCATGTACATTGATTATTCTTAGCAAGTCTGCAGTGAAATGGGACAACATGTATGCTTAAGTAGATTTGACACTCTACACTCTGACATTTTTATCAAGGGAACAACAAAAAGAGTTTCCTTCCATGAACATTCAACTGTACATTTGTTTTTTATTTAGTTTGGAATAACATGAAACATTAAACTCGTATATAGGTACATTGTGTACCCCAAAAATAAGTTCATAAAAATTATTTTTTGGAAGTTTGTATTATGTACAGA
Organism: Telmatactis stephensoni; assembly: GCA_029948255.1. Taxonomy (NCBI): domain Eukaryota; kingdom Metazoa; phylum Cnidaria; class Anthozoa; order Actiniaria; family Isophelliidae; genus Telmatactis; species Telmatactis stephensoni. The sequence goes on from JALIZF010001926.1 coordinate 1,135,681, forward strand.
TAGAGACTCAATTTACACAATCAGTATTATAACATAGTAAACAAACTTATGTTCCTCCAAAGATGAACTCGAGAGCTGCTTGTACATTGCCTCCAGTGGCTCTAAGGGCTTGTAAACTGACTTCATCATCTGTTATTCCCATGTCTCGTAACTGCTGTAGTTGGTTCTGAGTTAAAAGTACAATATATACACATTGTGATTTGAAATGGTTTTGGTTTGAAAACATTCAAACTGGTTTAATTTTTAGTTGGTATTGTATATTATATGATTAGGGGGCAGTAGAAAATGAAACTGGCTTGAAAATTTGAAACTAAAAATAATCTGTGACATGCCTATAACCGATTAAACTTAGATTCAAGATTTAAGGTTTTTAGATTTTTTATACAAACGTTTTCAGTCTATAAGATCATCTTCAGGTGTGATGGAATGTTTGGCTTACTGGAAATATACACTTATTTCATAAAACGTTGTTGCGGTTATACTAACAAGCACATGAAAATGCTCACATTTGTAATTAGTTTTAGAGAACAAGTCTGATTTTCATACATTGCTATCATAAAACCAGTATTAATTTCAGTCTTGGCTTAACGCTTGTTGCTTTGAACTGCGACAACGTTTTTTGAAACAAGTGTAAATATTTAAATACAGTGTAGGTAAGGCCAGCTGATTTCAATTAGCTTGTCATTTTTGAAAACTTCATTCATTACCTGTAGTTTGTGGTAGCAGTGACTGACTCAACAAACTATTTAATGGCTACAGCTATTAATGTAATGTTCGATAGTTACACTGTGAAAAACTGCAGTGAGCCACCTTAAGTTGTCATCAGAGTTATACCTGTAGATTGGATGAACTTTGTTGAGTTGAATTACTGTTGCTGTTGCCAGCTATTGCAGTTGCCATGGCATCTGAAAACATTTCTCTTGTAACCTGATGTGTTGATCCTGTACTAGTTGATGGTCCTTTCAAGAAATAGTAATAATAGTATTTAAGCATTTAGTACTACATTGTTTATTTCCTGTTGATAAATAATTTTGATTTTCTTTTAAGGGTGTGCTGACATATAAAAATGGCCCGTTGCTAGGGAAATTTGAAAATGCTCTAAAATGCCACCAAATTGTCATATCGCTTTTATATTTTGTAGTTTGTCTTCCCTGAGGGAACTTTCGCATTTTATGACGCCATTGCATGACGTCATCATGTGACGTCATAGATACAGTAAAAAGCTATAATTTTTTTCAGCACTGTATATTTGAGAATTTAAAATGCATTATTTTAATCTTGAGACCAAGGTGCATAGAATCGAGCATGGGTTTTAAGAATGGTTTCCAAATAAGCCTTTTAGGATTTTTTGAACGTCAAAAATGATCGATTTATGCCAATAACTTTCGTATTTCTCAATTTTTCGCAAATCCCATGCTCGGCTTTGAAGAAAAGGCTGTAAAGAATATAAATATTGAAAAAACACTTCGTTTTGATGAAATTCGCCAAAGATTATAGCTTTTTAAAGAAACCGGAAGTAAAGTGTCCCGCGCATGCGCAATAAGAACGAAAATGAGTCCTTTTTGTCAGGTGTACGTCGCTCTAGCGGAAATTAAATGATTCGCGCCAAAAACGCGCGCGCGTGCGTCTATTCAATTTTTCCGGCCAAAATAAGACCCTATTTTGCATAGCAACTGTTGCACAGCAACGATATATGTCAGTACACCCTTAATACACATACATGTAATATTGGTACAACAAGAGCACTTATCATATACCTGAAAAAAATGGAAATTCCAGTCGGAAAAACAAAATTAATGGTATGTGTCATTCAGATTAAAAAGTTCTGAAAACTGGTCTTCAAATAATTTTATTGGAAGTAAGTGGGAAAAGTGGAATAAGTGGAAAATAATATTTATTCGATTCCTGTGAAAATAAGCATTTTTATTGTAATTAGTACTGAAAAACCATTATTGAAGTTGCTAATAAAGTTTATTTTATTTTATTATTAAAAGTCGAAATAGGAAATTATAAGTGAGAAAAGTTGATTATCTCAATTATTGACAGAGGTAATCCCATTTTCCACTCTTTTTGCTTCTCACCAGAGCAGTTTTGGTATAATTGTGTGGAAGGGACTACACTGTTTCATGACTGTGTTGTCTTTAAAACATGTCATGAATGTGCTCCGTAGTGACTGTCATTTTCATATCCATTTGAAAACTGCTCATTGGTGCTGAAAAGAATATAATTCTTGAAAAAAAACTATAAATTACAATGATGCAGTTGTGAAAACAGTTTTAGATAAAGTGTAAAACTATTAATTTTGCAGCAATGATGGCAATGTTGATAATATTATTATGAGATGATACTTGAATTATTTTGCACAAATATTGATCCTTTCAAAATCAAATGTTGAACTTAAAGCTGAGACGGAATTGGCGCCTAGGTACACTAATAAAATATGGATTTTCATATGTATTATTTATCTATGAATTTGCAACATAACTGTGTTTGGAATAGTAAACACTTCTCTCAGTCGTTGTTAATGAAACAAACATGTACACATGATTCTTTAAATCGACTATTATAGTCAGACAAATTACCCAAAGTTCATTTTGGTCTCAGCTTCTATGTTTTGAAGGGTCAATGTTTTTGCAAATAGGTATGTATACCTTCTCCAGTAGAGGATGTTGGTAGTCCAGCACTTGCAAGAGCAGATGCCAACATTGCTGGTGTGACAGTTCTTCCTCTGGCTGCAGCTTGGGATGATTGAATACCTTCTTCTTGAGCTGCAATCATCTCTGCACGAGCCATGACCTAGAGAGATAATGAAATGATACGAGACTGATTTTGTAGTAGATTCATACTTTACTTTCTACTTTCTGTTGATTTGCATGCACAGTATGTCATCATGTCAGTATGTCATATTGACAGCAAAATTGTATGCCTCTTTTTCTAGTATATTCATCTATACTGTGTGTGCATGTGCACAGTGTATTCCAGATGCACTTTGTGCATGCACACTAAACTGATTCCGTAACTCAGTCAAGTTACCAACCAAACAGGAGTGAACAGACCAACTTATGGAATCAGTCTGTACACCTGGTGGTATATTTTATGTACATTTATTGTGGATTTATAAAATATTTGAGATATAACACCAATAAGCTTGCTTTTCTCAAGATTGCTCTACATCTCCCATCATGCTAATATCACAGTACACAGACGACGTGCTCGCATTTTATATTGCTTAATTTTAGTATTGTTGTAAAGATTATTAGGTGCAAGTTTGGATAAATCCAATAGCATATACATGGACGATGATGATGATGACAATGATGACTTTCTTTCTAGAGGATTACTGAAGCTATAATAAACTTGTGGCCTTCTATAACTACAAAATCATGTGAAATAATAGATATATAAATGATGTATTCAAGGTGACAAGACAATTGCAATCATGGTTAAAAAAGTGCAATTTATAACAATTTTTTGCAATGGTTCTTACAACTAACCCCAGGCTCCACATCAGGCATGTCTTCATCTGAATCATCACTAGAGCGTACATTTCTGGAGCGCAGAAGTCCTGACCTTCCTTCTCCACCTTCTGTTGCTGTGGCAGCAGCAATGTACGATGCTGCTTCTACTAGACAAGGATGTTCTGTAACCACTCTGAAATCAATAACATCATCTTGAAGATCATAAATCACATTTTTTCACTGTCTTTTACTGCAATTTTCAAAGTTATGTGAGCTCAAACATTCAAAAAAAATCTGGTTTTTGTTCATTTGGCTTGTGTTATTATACAATCAAAATGATATACATATTTTATTCTCAAAGCAATCTAAATCAAATAATCTCATATGATCTTTAGATTATATCTCAAACAATTACTTTAATTTGTATTTCTTCTCTATTTTGTTTTGTAATTTTGATTTATGGAAGTGCAATCAACAAACTCCAGCAGACTGTTTGGCTGTCTTAGTTCAAATGATTTTGAAAATTGCAGTAATGGTTATAAAGTAGAAAAAGCTTGTACATGTATCTTGTGCCAATTTCTCTTTCAACTTACTGTTTGATGTCAGCTGTTTCAATCACTTGTTGAAGGAGTTCTTGGTCTTGTAAGAGAGCTAAAATTTCATTTATTGAAGAGTTATCTTAGCCTAGCAACAACATACTCTTCCCAAATTCTCCTGACTGACCTTTAATTCAAGTGAGCATTTTGAAATCCATATATTTTTTAGATCTATTTTGAAAACCCAAGCCTTGTCTCGAATCTATTTTCCTTGATCATTTGCGTGAATTTAAGTCTATTACATGAAGGTGACAGCCCCATGTACATAAGGAATTCAACATGGGATCATTTTTCATCATCAGGACATCAGCCACTGATCACCTCTTCTATCCCCTACAAAGAGAAACATTCTTAAAGGCCCAGTAATACGAGCAACAAAATCAGACATGCAACTTGTAGCGCAACATTGTTGCGCTGCAAGTTGTAGAGCAAATGTTGCTCATATTACCACCCTGCACCCAACAAATTTTCCTTAATAACCTTGAGGGCCATGCACATCACATAGACATCAATCTGTTAGTTTTGCTCTCTTAATATCATTGTCTCTTCAAATTGCTCACCATATCAGGGTTTAAAAAGCTGTAATGTCACAACTTATACATACTATACAAAAAATATCACCGAACTATAGAATGTGACTTAATTTTTGTTTTACGACCACATCCACTTTCTTGAACTGACATGCCTACTGTCTTCCATAAATTCCACAACTCCATTTAAATGAACTTCGTATAAATATTTGCTTTCTTTGAGTACTTGATAAAATGTGCCATCTAGAGGATAGATTTAAAGAGTTGAAGATAAAAAGACAAAGAAATAATTCATTGGTGAAAACCTGAAATTACCAATTGCTTGTAATGGACATTAATGGCATGAAGAGATTGGAATTCTAGGAATTTATCAACAAAAGTGGGCAGGGTGGTGATACAAAATTTTGTGCCTATTTGACAGTTTGGTGATTTTCTCTGTATACTATTACAGTATTTTTTTACAATCAAATACCCATGGCAGTCAGGTCCTCTGATAAACCAGGGGTTGCCGCTATTAGTTGGTCCAACATTTCAGGATTATTGAGGATCTTCTCAACCTAAAAGATTTCCAGTGTTAAACAAGTTTTCCCTTATTTTAGTTGTACATCTTGCAGACTACTTACAGTTTTACGGTAGGAAGGACTTTTAATGGCAGCCTCAAGCATTTGCATAACATTTTCTACAGATTCAGCACTTGCCTCTTGTTCTTAAAAGAAAAGGATAAAAAATAAATGCTTTTCTCTAGCATAAAGTGATGTTGAAAAAAGTGATGTCTCATCACTTTGTGTACACAGACGTTTACTCACCTATAGGCTCAATTATTGGAGCTTTCCTTATAACAAAAACAGTACATCCATCTTGAATCCCATAGCTCCCAATTGACAAGCTATCTTTTAATAAGCGACCTCCATAAATTAAATCTGAAGACAATACAAGCATCATTGCCATAGCAACTTTATAACATGTGTGCACTACAGGATTATATAAGAGTTAGGCCAGGGTTAGAGTTAGTATATTTATGTATTTCCAACCCTATTTTACCTGTCTGGAGCATAAAGGGTTCCACTTTTTTTATACTTTCAAATGTGAAAAGGTTACCCTTGCTGCCTCACTGGTTGGAGCATGGTCGAGTGGCCAGTGTGTCAGTCTTGCTATCTGGAAGTCCCACATAGTCCCTGCCCTAGCCACTAGCTGAGGATGAATCTGTACTGGGTATTCCCTAAATTAGATTTGCCTTCTATACATGTATGTATGAGTTGGACTTCTTAATTGGAAGGAGAGAGGAGCCATTTATAGGAGAGAAAATAGGATGCTTCTTATCTAAGGTGTGCTATATATAAGGCCCACACCTCTCCATATAAATGGTACTTTTAGTCTAAGATGTGCTTTATTCAAGCCTTATCCAGAACAGCACACAACACCGTGGTTCTCAATAAAGCTGACATCTTAGACTATGTAAGACATGACTTCGTAGGGTGTAATCTTATTTTCGCTCATACAAATGGCCCTAATTCCTAATAACTTTAATCGCTTAACTTCAGAATACCCAGCCACTTTTTCAATGACAATAGAAGCTTTGGGGTTTTTTTTGCATCAAAGAGTTCTGCTCTAAAAGACATTATGGTGGACAGGCATTCTTTAATTAAATATATATTGTGAATATAATAGATGGTCTACTATATATTTACAAATACAGATGATACAGATGTCACCTAATCATATATCAGAATAAATAACTTACTTTGCTCAACTGCTGGAATACTCGTAAATTGATAAGCTCTCTCTTTGATGTCAGAAACTTTATGATTCCATTCTACGTCCTCTAAACGATGCTTTGTAGGGTTAGATGGCTCTTTTAAACGAATACAAGGCATCATAAAGCTAATAAATTATCACAAACACAAACTTGAGTCTGCAGTAAAAAAATAAAGCGCCACGCCACCACGCGTTATTCACAGACGAGCGGGCCTAAGTCCTAACTGATGTGTGAGGAATGGCACTAGTGTCCGATTGGTTAAATCAGAACAAGGCGCCATTTACTTTGCTCGGGTTTGCATTGCTTGACAAGATTCGAGAAGGATTTTGTCTTGCAGATTTCTGGTTATGCAAAATCACTGCTTATTGCGAATGGATAAAGAATTTTTTATGGATGATGTAGTTTGGGCGAGGGTTAGAGATCCTAAATGTGAGATTTTCTGGCCTGCGCAGGTAAGTTAAGTGATTTCTATAATGTGTTTGTTTTGGTGCTAGAATGGCAGTCTGAAATCCACAACTTGTCAATTCAAGCTTATAGCTTGAAGGATTGTCTTGATTTTTCAACTCAAAGAATAACAGTATAAATGTATCATATTCATCAGAACGTTATGAACATTTCACCGTAAAAACAGTTGTTGTTATCTATAGAAAGTTTGCTGAGCATTCAAGTTTATTCAGAGCTTCCATTAAAAGTTAAACAAAGCTCACGATCAAGTATATATATTGATTCTGAAATAAGTCACAACTACGACTGATCGTTGACCTAATTATCTGTAAATGCTGATTTTGTATGTGTTACTGTATGTTGACACACATGTGTGAACAAACTGCCCTTTTGATTTATAATTGGTAATAGTGTTTGATGCATGTTTAGGCAATGGTGTTATTATCATTCTCTTAATTACTTCTTTACTTAGGTCGTAGAAAGTCTATCTACATCAAAAAGATCCAAGAAGAAAGTCATTGCATCAGTAAAGTTTTTGGGTGAAAATACATAGTAAGTAATGGCTGTTTCCAAAGATACAGTTGAGTGAGTCTTGTACTATTCAAAGCCTTAATTTCATTACACTAGCTGTTAATAAATTTTGTTTATCATGTAAATTAGATATTGTTTAATCAGCTGCTTTATTGTCAACTCCTCATTGTCAGTACAGGATATTGTGCACTGAAAGTGAGGCTTGGGTTAAGCACAGGGCTCACTCAACTGTGTCTCGGAACTTGGAACTTTTTGTTTATTTGCACACACATATTATTAGTAGAATATTACAAAAATAAATGTTTAAATTATAATTACAGAATGGAAGTTTTTTGTTCTATTTCTTAGTTTATTTTTTGCCATTCATGTTTACTTGTTTGTTTATTTTTCACAGTGCTAGAAAATCTGTTATATATTAGATATCTTCTATTATATTCTTTGAAACAGTGAGGATATCAAAAGTCCTAATGACATCAAGAAGTGGGATTGTGAAGAACAACAAGCTTTTATCCAAAAGGGAAGAAGTAAGTCAAAAGGGTAAAAAAGGATTTTGGTCCGTCAGAGACCTTAAGCAACCAAGACAGAAACAAGGACAACTATGGCATATGACAATAACCTTAATTACAAAATAAAATAACTGCACATGTGGATGAGCAGAACTAAAAAGAAATTAACCATATTACGTGTCATCTTCCCTGCTATCATTATCATGGTTGCTTAAGGTCACTATTTTCTGACTTGTGAGTTATTACTGTAAACTCACACATTGTACATAGTGCAAGCTAGATTTAAGGAAAAAACATTGCTTACAGGCTACATTTACACTACATGTAACTCATCCATATTCTTAATATTCAGAGTCTTGTTCTTTGAGCACTATTTTGCTATTCATTGTATCTGACAACATTAAAGTTTAAATAATGTAGTCAAAATTGTTGTATTATTTTCTTCAGAATCTTTGAGTGACTCAAACATGAAAATATTATTTAATAAAGGAATAAAAGAAGCCAAAGACCTCACTGGTAAGTATAAATAAAAATAATCCTATCATCCTTGCCCTCTCACTTTCAGAGAATATTAGACCCAGCTATGTACAGTGTATGCATTTTTTGTTTGTAAATGCATACTTTTTATGGGTTTTGGCCTTCCTTCCACACGAAAATGCATGAAATGCTCACCGTAAATTTACGGTGAGCATTTCATGCATTTTCGTGTGGAAGGAAGGCCTTTTATGCATACTTTTGAAAACTCTCTCAAAGTGGGTAAATTTGAAAATGACTAAAAAGCGCTTATGTGTGGACACCCGTAAACACATGAAATTGCTGACGTTTACTAGCATCAAGTTGTATGATTGTGTGATGTTGCTATAAACAGCCACTGTTTTTGTGTGGATGCAAATACTTTTATGCATTTACAAATGCATACATGTGGACGTGGCCTTAGTTAAACACATTAAGAGATTTCAAATAAATGTCCAAGATTCTATTGAAGTTCCCATTAACACAGTATGATATATTTCTCTAGGAGATAAAATGGCTAAGAGAAAATCAACTAGATCTCCTGGAAAAAAATCACAACTTAATTCAAACTCATCTAAAGAATCTGCTGGCTGTGAATTTTTTGAGAAGAAAAATGCTTCCAAAATACAATTGAAGTTTATTAATGATGATGATATTGCAAGTAATAGCACAAAAGAAAGTTGTTCCACACAAAACAATGCTGAAAGCTCAAGAATTCAAAGCAGTAAAGTAAGACAGGAAAACCAAACTACTGGAAAAAATAACAGAAAAAAGTGCATTGTTGGTGAAATAGATTCTGGTAAAGAACATGTAAGGCAATCAGACACTTGTACAAGCAGTAAGGAAACTCACAGTGATTCAAAGAAAGGTTCACAAAAAGCCACAGCTAAAGTGTGTAGAACTCAGCCAAAATTACTTAGAAGGAATTCATTTGATTCAAGTCATAATAGAAAAACGTCAAGCAAGAGACAGGCCTCCAGGATTGATAGCCCCATTAGAAAAAGACGAAGAAAATCAGCTGAAAGTATAGACCACAAAGAAACTCTTCAAGTTAAAATTAAACCAGATTTGAAATATACTAGAAAGAGAAAGGAAGAAGGAATCAATGGAATGAAATCAAAATTTACAACGAACGATTTATCATCACATGAAAAATTAGAACAAGAAGATAGTGATGTAAAAGCAAAAAGCTCCATCAGACAAACACCTCAAAAAGAGTCAAAATCTTCTGTCTCTGATAAAACAACTAAAAGAACTAAAAATAATTTGAAGAATAATAGTGTAAATACTGCAAATTGCACTTTAAATAATGCCGCTAATGGATGGGATTCAGATGAAAGTTCTGATCAAGAGTTAATGGAAACAGCCTTGTCACCAAGTCAAAGTGATTTGAAATTTGAAATAAATGATATTGTTTGGGCAAAGATCAACAGAGATCCTTATTGGCCTGCTCAGGTAACTCAAAATATTTTAGCTGTTAAATTAACCATACAACTCTATACATGTAGTGCTAAATGTTTTTAGTGAACCCACATCGGCTAAATAGCCAACTTGTAATATACCACTTTCATAACTCAGTTTTTTTCAGTAGAGAAAATATGGGCCTTTTGCAAGAAATTATCAATGCTATGTGAAAAAGTACATCATGACAAATATTGTATAATGAAGTTTTCAAAAGTGTGAATTTGTAAGAAAACCTTTGCTGGTAGGCATCCCTTGCCTACCAGCAAAATATTTTCATACAAAATTTTGATTTCGGAAAATTCCTATCTTCGTGAGTTTGAAAGTTACTTCATTCAAACTTCACAGTACTACTAATTTTGACATGCTCTTTCCAGCTATGGTAATTATATTTCTGTACTGACTTTTGGAATTACATGTACATGATAAAAGCTCATTCTCCCATGTGTTTAGGATGGTGGTCATAATAGTGTCATTCTCAGAAACCCAGGTGTAAAATGTTGTTCAATGTCCTTTCTTGCTCTCAGAAAAAATACTTGACCTAGAAATGTGTAGTCTGTTAGAATTTGTGCCAGAAGTAAAGTTTTCTCTTGTTTCTGGGAACAAGAAAGGAGCGACAGAATTTTACCCTTGGCTTTCCAAGGATGTGATTGTGTCATCTTTCAAGGAATTCAAAGCAATAAATCCAAAAATAATAAAATAATAATAAAATTTAACAAATGCCTGTCTTCCCATTTATCATTTTCCTACCAGCCAATCAATTTTTCAACTTCTATATGAACTTTCTGATGAAGGGCTACTGCTTGAAATATCAGAACTGACTTTTACTGATGTTATATTAATGTATTTCTATTTAAGGTTAAAAGGATACAGAAAAAGCCTAAGAAAATTTATGTCAAATTTCTTGGTTACAATGTGAAAAAAAGGTACACGTACTGTAGATGTAGAAAGCTTTGAAGTCTTAGAGTGGTTTTCATATGAGTGGGAACACTTTAAGGTTACAATACGATACGGTTTGTTCTACAGCAGGAATTTCAAATGTTTTAATTTATAGAAACTATGATACTGGTACAGTTACGATACGGTACAGTAAGTTTCCCACTCATACGAAAAATACTCTATATGAGGCACTCTGTACAAATGACAAATTTAGCTGTACTACATATATTTATTTATTTATTTATTTATTTATTTATTTATTTATTTATTTATTTATTTATTTATTTATTTATTTATTTATTTATTTATTTATTTATCTATTTATTTATTTATTTATTTACATGTACATGTAAAAGTAAGGTTGCTGAAATTTATTTTAATTTGTATTTTTTTGCAGTTTTTCCTGTAAACGAATACTTCACTTTGCTTGTGATGCTGAGAAACGAGAGGTTTTGATGGTAAGACGCTGGAGGAAACTTTATGGATTGGCCATACTCATTTTGATTTAACCATGCTTGCATATTTTCTTGGAACTTAATCACCTCTGTGGTCAGTGTACTAGATATCCAGAACCTGAGATCTTTGATACAATTTCTTATATCATGCACGATATATACGGAACTGGGATTTCTTTTGTTCAAACAATAGATATGCTGAATTCTATAGAATGACAATACAATAGAACACAATAGGTTAGAATACATTAGAATACATAATTCTACCCTTCAACAATATATCTATTGAATATATCAAGCATCATATGCAATTTCTTATTCTTGCACCCAGTGTTTGTTTTTGCCTTAAAAAGACAGTGAGAATTGAGATTCGTATCTTTAAGTTAATAAATGCATGAGTTTGCATTGGTTAAGTGGGGAAATTTTGTCTTCTATAACATTTTCATTTCATGAGCAGGAGAGGAAATTAATATATGTACAGCAATTTGAGGTTTAGCTTCTGCAAAAGCTAGTACGTGCATTCATAATCATGACATGCTTTAACTACATGTAGTCATTCTTCTTTTAATTTCAGAAAGAAGCATCAAGCTTTGATCCATTGAACTTTCAAAGTGCTGTTACAGAAGCAGAAGATCTGGTAAGAAAAAAAGGTAAGAATTAAAGTTTGCAATAATATTCTAATGTCAGTCCCAAGTGACCCAGGCCCACTGATAATATGGCTCTTGTAAGACCGATAAATGTGGGTTACTCCACAGTCCACGATATCAATGCATTTCTCTACAGTTGCTGTATATTAATCTTAATTAATTATAGATATAATTCGTGTTACCTGTTTGCACAGTTATGTGGATTTCGAGATGTTTTGGAAGGTCATAATCGTTTCTCATTTAATAGCTGCTCTTATGGGAAGAATGAAAGAAGATTGTGACCTTCCAAAACACCCCAACAAATCCACATAACTTTTCAAACAGGTAACATGAATTATATCTTTAATTATTACATGTATATCAAAGTTTACTCAAAATCAATTTTAAAGTTGTCTAAAGTACGATATTGTATAATATTTTTAGGTTATTTTGGTTTGAAGTAACTTATACTTAATTCTTCTTCATTTAGCTCTTGGCATCCCAATTGAAGCAGAAGACATTGATGAAGGTAGTGACTGTTTAGTAAAAAATAGGGACAGGTTAAGCAGACAGCAAAGAGGACCATAGTGGCATAATACAATAATATGATAATTATAATAATAATTAATACAATAGCCTTAATTTCAAAATACAGTATTATTTCAACACAATATTCTGCAAAACTACAACATGAAAAGTTAGAGGATGGGAACTCGATGACCTACAGTAAACCAGTTGATTTTCCCTTTGACAAGAATGTTTAGCTTTCATTAAAAAACTCATTAATAATTCATAAGGCAAACACAATGAAAATCGCCACCGTGACGAGTGTCTTTATATCTGATAAAGATTCGGCCTAATTTGCATCAACTTTAACCTCGATTTTCTCCAAGATAAATGAAGATATTTTTATGAATTTCTTTTAGAGAACAACTCTAATATGTGTTGGAGTTTTTTAAGCCGTATAAAGAACTCAAGATCGTGTTTTATCGGTATAAAGATCCTCGCCTACGGCTCGGATCTTTATATCCGATAAAACACTCTCTCTCGTTCTTTATACTATACTTATCATTTATTGCAAAATCTGAGTTTGAATGGCAATTGAAAATGAACAGACAGAAATGTCATTAAGCATTTTGCTCATTGATAAACCCTTTTTTGATGTCCTTTCTTTCCTGTCATTGCCAACTGTGGTTGCTTAAGGTCTGTAATGCCCGCACTCTCAAGACCTTATAGCTACCTGGACAATGACATGCATTTACATCTGTTGATAATGAAAGAGGTTTACCATACATTTACCATTGACTGTGTAGTTTCAGAAAATATCCATACCCCCACCCCAGAGGGAATTTGTAAACGGACCCCACTATCCCTGGAACTTCGATTTTTCTTCCATGCAAACTCTGTAATTTTGTTCTTTCTCTGATCCCCCTCCCCTCCAGAATTTCCGGTTACCTTAAATGTGCGGTATGGATATTTTCTGGAACTACACATTTCTGCTCCATTCTGAAAATGCCAGTTGAACCTCTCCATAATGGAAACCTTTGGAGGCAAAATAATATGCCCTTATGGACAGGCAGCCGCTGAACAGAGGTTCCAATAATTTAGAATCAAACAGTCAATGGATTGAATCACTGGTAATGATGGATTACATGTAAATGCTGAACATTGTGGAAAGTTGGCCATTGTAGAGACATGGCCATTAGTTGAGACTTTACTGTATTTTCAACAGCATTTATTTTCTATCTTTAGATTATGAGCTTGTCGAAGAGGTGAGAAATGAATGTGTTCAAGAAGATAAAGTTACTCCTGTGGTAGAAACACCTGATAAACCAGTGGATGTAAGGAGATCAACGCGAACAAAGAAGTATGTATTCTTGCATAGTAAAGTATTTAGTTTACTACTTTAATACATTGCCATTGTTTTCATAATTATATCTTGTATAGTCATCATCATCATCTACCTTAGAATCCCATCCTTGTTCTAATGACTCATGTGTTGTTTTCTATTTTGTAGGCAAACTTCCAAATATAATCATGACATTTTGGCTTATATCAGGGAAGCAAAGGTTAGTTGTGGATATATTAGCTAATTCAATGGATTAATGAAAGTGACTGTTGATTATACAGTATGTATGCAAATCATTTTCATACAATGTTCACTGTATACTCTTCTGCTTCTTTGTAGTACTTTCTACCTTTTTCTCACTTCTCTCTTTTCTTTTCTTCATTTTTGTCATTACTTCTCTCATTCATTTATTCATTCATTCATTTATTTTTTTCCAATTTATCCATCCCATTCATTAATTCATTCATCCATTTATTCAATCATTCATTCATTTGTCCAGCCATTCATTTATTCATCTATTCGCTTATTCATGCATCCTATCCCATCCATTTATTCATTCAATTTGACATTCATTCATCCATCCATCCATCCATTTATTCATTCATTCATTCTGTCATCCATTTATTCTTTCATTCATCCATTTATTCTTTTGTACTATCCATTTTTATTCATTCATTCATCCATTCATCCATTCATTCATCTATTCATTCATGATTTCATTGCTTCCACAGCCTATTCTAAAGGAAATACTAGAGGAAAAGAGACCATGTGAAAGACACAAAATCTTCACAAAAGGGACCATAAAAGAGAAAAATGCTTTAAAGTGTAAATCTGGATTTGGCCCAATAATCAGACAGTGATTTAGTGAGTATTACACTTTTAACTGTGTTCTCTTTCAGACTATAAGTTGTTTTCCCAAGTCTGCACACTCTTAATAAAACCCCTTGGAAAATATGTCATGATTAGGGATGGATGGCTTTATGCAAGGGGGCCAGAAAAACCAGTCTGGCTCTGCTTATTTTGGCACACTATAAATTGTTGGCAGGGTCTATTTTGTTATCACTTTTTAAACAAAAAAGAGTCATATAATAAGATGCTTATTGACCAGAGTTTGGTCAGACTAGACAGGAATAATATTTGGCTCTTGGATATTTACAAGTACGACATGACCTCAAGTCAAATACATGTATTTTCTTGTCTGGCCCTCCCACTTAGTCAATAGGTACATATTATTATTATTATCAAATGACCCAAACAGCCCTACTAGTGTGCTCTTAATAAAATCTTTGGAAAAGAAGACGTGATCGGGGCCATACGGCTTTGCTCAAGTGGGCCACAAAGACCCATACATTTCCATTTGCTCATTTCCGTGTGCTATAACTTTATGTCTATTACAGAGATTTTTAGCAATTTTTATAACAGCAAAACCAGGTCATATGATGAAATAGTTATTGACTGAGTTAGGTCGGGCTGGACAGGAAAATATTTGACTCTTAGTCATTTGTATGGACCTCGCTGCACTTGGTCTGTACTCCATAACCTTGAGCCAAATATTTTCCTGTCCAGCACTCCCACTCAGTCAATAAATACATATTAAGATTCAATACTTTTAACCACTGTGTTGTACTTACTGATACTCGTACTCATGATTTGTTTTCAATGACAGGAAGATGATATAGTGGAATTGCTACGGGAATATTATAAAGAACTAAAAAATCACAAGGAGGACATGTCCCAAGTATCTTATGTTATGGATGTATGGTTACCTGAAGTAAGTCATGAATTGAGTAAGAATTTGTTCATTTAAGAAACATTAGTTGAATGACTATGACCTCCAAACAGCCAGTTGGAATTTGGTTATTCATCTCCATCCATCAAAACAAAAATCTGCAATACTAAAAGTGCCTAAAATCTTGCCAAATAACCAAGTATGATCTTTGCACAATATATAAAGGCTGTATCATTTTGGTACTAGTAATTTTTCGTATTAGTGAATTTCATCTTTGATTGAAGATGTCATTTGGCAGTTGGTGTTTGAATGTCAGAGATCGTAGAAATTGAAAACCTTAGGTAATGTTCTTCAGTGTATAGTTGACATTTGTGTCTATGTAACTATAAAATATACACACTGTACAGTAATCTCATATATACAGTTTTTAACCTGCAGGCCATCATTTATGCTATCCAGAAAATAGATCATATTGATCGAAAGAAAGCTGAACAGATATACCATAGAGGGACTAGTCATATTTCAAGTAACAGTCATAGAGAATTAGCTGAGGAGTTCAAAGGCAAAACACTCACTGATGATCAAAGAAGTGCTTCTTTCGATCGAGCAAAAAGGCATTTGAGTCTTTGATGCAGACTCTTTTGATTGCGCAAATAGGCATTTCAGTCTGTAATGTGGTTCTTTTTGTTGAGCAAAAAGGCGTTTAAGTCTGATGTTTTGGTTTGATCAAGCAAGGAGGCATTTAACTCTGATGTTCTTTTGATTGGACAAGAAGGCATTTAAGTCTGTGACTTTCAATGGTTACTGTATAATGATACGTTTCAAAAATGAATGACATTTCAACAAATTTGTATGTAAATATAGAAATATTATTAGACAGTAACTGTTTGACTTGTAGTTTTTTGGCTGGATATTAATTTTACAAGTCATGCTGTATTTTGACAAGTTGTTAGACAAGTAATGTATCCAGCCATACTACATCAAACTGTCTAATAAGTTATTTATCATCCAACGATCTACTTGAATCTCAAAAAATATGATTATGATTATACATGTAGAGAAGTAGAAATATTGGTGGATATTTTTACTTGCTCCAGTCCTCCTCGATCACATAATATTTTTACTTGTCTATGATGAGTTGGATAATAGAGCATATTTCGTATGACTAGGAAAGTGGCATGGTCACTGTACGGTACTGTTACTCAGATTTCAAATGTTATATTTTCATTACAGCACTGACATGGTGACATTGGCATCCAGTCATCTCGCCCCCACCATCTCCCCCCCCCCCCCATCTATTGCCACCTTGCCCCCCATGTATTGCCATGTCCAAGTATCCATCTTGCCCCTATCTATTGCCATGACTAGAGATGGTAGATAGGGGATGAGATGACAAGGGGACAAGATGACTGTAATTCGTGACAGTATGGTGCAGCACCGTTTGCCACTCATGCAAAAACAGCTTTCAATATCATACTCTTATTGGAACTGTTCGGTTTTCAAACAGCAAAATACAATGTACTTTTCTAGGTTTTTTCTCAATGTGAATATTATGTTCATGTGATACAAAATAATTATTGCTTGTTCTCTGTTATCTGTAGACTTTTATAATAAGTTGCATACAAAATAAAACATTTTTATTAATTATATCATTAAACTTGCTACATCAGCCATTAGTAATTTTATTACCAAGCTTTCGGGCCTAAGGCCCATCATCAGAGTAAATGGAATCAACAGTGAAATGTTACAGAAATCCATGCACACTATGGCGTAAACAACATTATCCTCGCGCGCTCACAAATAACAAACAAGCACGCGCTATCACTAAGGGTGCGTTCTAGAATTTTGCTATTTACAATTTAATAGAGAAATATAATTATCAGGCAGTTTTCTACCAGAGTCTCTATTAAAAATAGCATTCTTGTTTCTTGAAATATGACAAGCCTCTGCCCATTTACGCTGGTACCATCTTCCTTCTGACTCCAAGATCTTAGTATCCTGCCATGCTATCGAGTGTCCACAATTAAGAGTGCGTTCAGATAACGCAGATCTTTCAGTCTTTTGTAGATGAACACTTGCCTGATGTTCCTTAATTCTAGTCCCCACAGATCTTTTCGTCTCCCCAATGTACTCAGTATATGGCATTCACCACATGGAATAGAATAAACCACTTGTTTGTTTTTTCTCTTTTCTTCATCTCTTCTTTTGGGATCAAGATTTGATTAATTTCATTTCTTCCTCCCTTTCTTTCCTTTCCTTTATATTTCACCAGAAACTCATAAGTTTCTGATTTCACCTTTTGCTGTTTATATTCTATTTTATCCTCAAATAAGCCTCATTTTCTATCCTATAAATATAGCAGTTTTGGTGTTTCATGTTATATGCTTATAGCAGTGTTACTACTGTTATATCTGTGCTGTGTCACTTTCCAAGTCCTAATCCTGATTAAGTGATAAATTACATTACAATATAAAATTTAAACACCTTTGTTGGTAAATGTGTAAGAATCTTAATCCCCTAGGTCCCCTCCCCTATTACAAGATTTTGATTGGCTTAAACTGCTGACCAGAAATACCGCAGTAGTTTTTCGAAATGGCGGCAACTACCTTGACAACAAGAAACGCTGTTTCCCTCTTCGCATACCCCGTGAAAAAACGTCCACTTATCCGGCTTTCAATGAGCCAAGAGCTCAGTTATGTGCAGCTTAAGACTGCTAATGAAGCTAGACAAGCGGTGAGAAAAAGTTCCATGTTATATGGGATTAAAATCGTGAAATATGGACTCCTCTTTTATAACAACTAAAGCTTACTTTACTTAATTATATTTAAAAATATTAAAAATAGGAAGAAGTCCGGCTTGAACAGAGAAAAAGGACATTGCTTGTTCTTATTCTTCACTACTTTAGAGAGGAAGGGGTAAGCTATTTGGAATGAGGGAACATTTATATTTGACAAAAGAATTTGGAACTGAAGTCAGCTGTCATGCTAGAATTCACTCAAATCTTTGTGATATTCACGTTTTTCACCTAGCTAGCTGTGTTTTTTGCTGGTTTTTATCCGTTTTTCGTATGATGAGAACTTTATCATAAAATCACCTATTATCAAAATTCATAAATATTGCATATTTAAATCTAACTTACTAGCTAGTAGATATCTACAAAATATCCCAGACAATTAAATAATTAATAAATATTTCACAACAAAGCAATGCTAAAACAGTCAAGATTTGTCTGCAACTAAATGTATATAACTTAATTAATAAAGACCCCCGGTGCCTACTGTCTTGTGGAAGTGGCTACACATCTACATCTAGACAGATATGGCTGCCTAGCAGGAGGTGCGGGGTAATTATTTCCGCAATCTAGCCAGCCCCGTCAAAAATTTCAACTTGTTTTTCTTGTTTTTAGTCTGAATTTCTGCACATTTCTTCTCCTATTAAATAATTTTACAAACACAAAATGGATTGTGTAGTTCAAGAAAATATCATACACCCCATCCATGGAGGGAATTAGAAATTCTGGAGGGGAGGGGATCAGAGAAAGAACAAAATAACAGAGTATGGAAGAAAAAATGACAGTTCCAGAGGATAGGGAGTCCATTTGCAAATTGATAAAAGTGACTTGTAATGTATTTACTTTGTAGCTATTTAGATGCAGCTAAAGTTCTTGAGAGAGAAGGGGGAGCTGGTGTCACAAAATATGAAGTCTGTGATAATGTTGACTTATCAACTATTTTACAGGTCAGTCATTATTTAGAGTAGATTTCGTATGACTGTGAAAATGGCACCACATGTCATGACACAGGTAACAGCAGGAATTTCAAATGTTCATGGCACTCACATGGACATTACACAGCAGTGGTCTGATGTACACTCATATGAAATCTGCCCTAGGTTGCAATTACTCTCTCTTGGCCCTGATATAACTTATACAATGTATTTATACACTGGTTTCAGTAAAACATAATGTACATGTAGGCCTCAAGCTTACACAATTCACCTGCAAGGGAGTATGGGTAGAATTTTATAAAGTTATAACTATAAGATAATAATGATATCTATATATATACAGTCATTTCAGAAAATGTTGTCACTGCTCAGCCTCAAGTCTATGCAACTTCGACTGAAATGGAGTATGGGTAGAAGTCACCTGAGGTGACTATAAAATGCATATCTATATTAGTCATGCCAAGGACCTGAACCATCCACACTGCTGGCCAGCAAAGGTCTGCACTATGAGCTAGAGGCATGACTCATTAGATATGGATTTTATAGTCACCTCAGATGATAATTTCTACCCATCATTTCTACCCATTCATCCCCTTCAGTCGAGTCTGAAACAGTTTTCTGAAATGACTGCATGTACATTGTATATAGACATGCGCCTATTCTCAACTAGCTTGCCTTGAGCTTATGCGCAATTTAAGAACTTCATTCGTTAATGTTAGAAAAAAGCACAAAGCTGAAAAGCGAGTGATTCCACTTGAGCTTTGAACATTTTATGACATCAAGAGTGTGTCAATAAGAGGACAGACAACTCAAAACCATCTTCAATTATTTTGTTAACTACAAGTAAATCTCCCTATGTTTAGGTACTGTAATCTCAGCTGAGAATAATTTCTATTTTCCTCTACATTTTGTATTGTTTTCCATTATAGGAATATGAATCCTATTACTATGTTAAGTTTAACAAACAACCAAAGATTATCAAGAAGAGTATCAGTAGTGGTAAGCAAGAGTTGCGATATTTTTTGATACATAATTCTAATTGAAGACCTTTAACACAGTCTAAACACATGATTTCTAGCTGATATCTCAAAAGGTCTTCCACCAAAGTTGAAATCGTTATCCAAAAGGTATGTGTATATAATTGTACGTAATAACTGCTGGAAGGTTTCAAATAATTATTAATGTTCAAAAGTTGATTGTAGAATGTACTCTGCATTTTATAGTATACAAAGATGGGATGTAATGAATGTTAAGGCATGACTTTGCAAAACTCCAAGAATAGTGTTCAAGCTAGACTGAGAGGTTTTTCAAAAATTTTCCTTAGTTTGTTTTCAAAATTCAAGACCCTAAGATGGCTTTTGCAAAAACTACAACAACAACAAAACAAATACAGATTTTGATACTTTAAAATTTGATTGATATTTGGTGAGACTCTGACTGGCTTTTTTTTGGGGGAGGACCATTCAACACCTCTTAAAGATTTTGATCTATAAATAAAATGTGCCAGCAGTTAGCAATGGCACTGACATTTACTTTGGTCACCTGACATAACTTAATTACTAGTTAGCCAATCAGAGAGTGGTACAGTATTTGGTTTTGATTTACATTCTCATGATGCAAAGTACATGTAGTAGTTTGACCTTTCTTCAATTTTTATGTTTTTTGAACTTTTTCTAGTCAGAATGATAAGTAAAGTGTAGAGAAGTGTACATGTAACAATAATTTGAATCAACAAGGCTGTACACGCTTAGCTCGCAACTTGTAAAAAAGTTCATTGGTTGTCACAGTTTGATACATCACACAGTAAGTGCTCCCTGGCACGGTATTAATAACTTCAAGGTCACTTTTTGTTTACTCAGCTCTAGAAATAATTCTGTATCATTACCAAGTATAAACCATACCAATGGAGAAAGTTCATCACAATCCATGGCATCCTCATCAAAGAGGCCTAGCAGTGATGGAAAGAGGAAAATTAAAACAAAACAGGTACAATATTCTGTAGGCTGTCTCCGAAAAAAGGCTGGTTTAACAGATATGTAATAGGACTCCATGCTAGCTGTCCAATTTGAAAATAATTGGACAAAGAAGAGGACTGAGACAAATTTTCTGAGTTCAATTATTTTCAAAATGGATAAGCATGTAGTCCTGTTACTTATTAATAATATAGTTGCCTCTAAACCAAATATTATCAGCACTTATCTTTATTTTTTGGTAAACAGTCCAATTTCAAGTGTGTACATGTAATTTAAGAAAAATTGGGCAGTTGAATAAAATTAAAGAAAAATCCATCTGTTGACAATATTTTAATTTAGAACCAGCTAATTAAATGTGAACGAGGACACCACAAATTTTGTTGAAATTGATCGTTTTAATTGACATTAACGGCTTCAAGTAGAGGAACTGAAAACGTGTGAAATGCTGTTCTGAATGTGAAATCATGATGTTGTGAATGGTAATCATGTGATATTTTTGTCATCCCATATCCTGTTCTCTTGTGGTATTGTGTTTGCTAAATCAGCCTACCAGCCCAGGTATAGCTTTTGAAGCTGAATGTTTTGCCACTATCTCAGTCCTCTTGATTCTAGTTGTTGAAGGTCACCTTTGATTCACTACTAGCCATATCTCCCACATTTAGATTGATGAGGTGAGCTGCTGGGGAGAGAAAGAGAATTAGTTTTTACAGATCTACCCTGCATTTGCAGTGTCAGTTCTTGTTCAAGAGTTTTTGATTGATGGTGGTAATGATGATGATGATGATGATGATGATGATGATGATGACGATGATGATAACAACGAGAACAGTGATAATGACAGCTTGATCACTGATGATGAGGAGAAAAGAATAACTTAAAGTACAAAAATATAACTTCTTTTTTCAGAGTACTGTACCATCTGCCAGCTCTCCTCCAGAGATAACCCCACAAAACTCCTCATCGAACTTGAATTTAGCAGGGACATCAATAACTAACCAAGGCAAAAACCCTCTTCCAAGTAATCAGTCAACACATGGAAAGGTCAGTTTGCCACTGTGTTTATTGAGTGTAATATAATTACCATTGAACCTCCCATCAGTTTGACACCCTTGGGACCAGTAGATGAGATAGGTAGTTTAGACATATAGTTTATTCTAGTTTATCATTAGTATTTATTATTAGTTTATTTTAGCGAATAATTTGCAGCCCGCAAAGGCTGAATTACATATTCATGAGAAAATTAAATGCAATGAAGATTTCAATAAAATATATACAAAAAACTAATTAGTTACTACAGGTATGATGAAAAACACCTAATGTCTACTAATGTTCCAAATTTCATCTGATGCTTGAGGCTATAATGAATGTATTCTTGAATTGGAATTGGTGTCGGCTGATGAGAGATGTCCATTTATGGAAGGTTAAAAAAGTTTGTTAGGAGAATTGGCACTGAGGGTTGCTGTCTGCTTATGGGAGGTGTCTGCTTACAGGAATTGTCTGTTAATGGAGGTTCAGTTAATGATCATTCATTAATGATTATGATTCGACTAAATTTGGAGAGAATTGTAGCAAACAATTTGAATCAATAGGCTTCCACATGCTTACCTCATAACTTGTAAAGGAAGTTTAAATTCAGTGGCCACAGTTGGCTGCATTGCACAGTAACAAGTCTGTTTATTCTTATTCAATATAGCAAGTCATCATAGACATGAAGGCCATGTTAAACAATGCCATCAAAGGAGATTACATGTCTGCAGACAATGATCATTCTGTAAGTATAGAAAAATTGTGATACTGTAACTGAGCACAGTGTGTTACTGTCTTTTCCAATGCTTCTTGGTTGTACACAGGACAGATTACTAAAGCCACTGGCAGGGTTTGCAGGGCTTACCGGTGAATGGAGAGACCTGGCATCAGTTATTAGCAGAGTAAGTATAATTATTGTCGCATTTTGTATCATTGCAAACACATTATGTGACAAAGCCATGCCACATATGCTGAGATAATAGAGCATTTCAAGTAATAATATTATATATTATTATATATTCATACTAATTAAGAAATCACAACCTATGCATGTAAAAGATCTAGAGCATACAGTACAATTTTTGTTCATTAGGATATTTACCTCCATGATCCTGATGTCCGATGGGATGATATAATTGGACTGGAGGCTGCCAAGAGACTGGTTAAAGAGGCTGTAGTCTACCCTATTAAGGTGATTCAGTTTAGGAATAGCTACATAGCAAGAGTGGCTAAGCAATGAGAACACCAGTCTGTCACCTCTGTGGTCGCAGGTTCAATTCCCAGACGTGGCAACACAAGTGACTTGAGTTTATTGGTTTGCTCTCTCTCTCTCTCTCTCTCTCTCTCTCTCTCTCTCTCTCTCTCTCTCTCTCTCTCTCTCTTGTTTCGAGGGCTTTTCTCCAGGTACTCTCACTGGTTTTCCTCCCTCAGCAAAAATGAACTAGTGAAGTGAGAGTTGTATAATGCATAGAATATTAGAATGTAGTGGTAGTGTATGAGAGTACAGTGTCCCCCAATTAGTGCAAAAATACTAGCTAAAACACATTAGACACTGTCTTAAATAAAATGGTTATTATTAATTATTATAAAATATTTGAGATATAACATGCTTGCTGATTGGCTGGCTACCATGTTTGTATCAGAGGAACGAGACATGGCCCACACAAAAATGTCGAAAATGTTTTACAATCGCTTATGTCTCTGTACTGTGATATAAACACTCTGGAAGATGTAGAGCACTCAAAAAGCAAGAGAAACACTCGGCTATGTCTCATTTTCCTAAGCTTGCTTTTCTCTTGCTCTACATCTTCCATCATGTTTATATCACAGTACAGAGACATGCATGCATTTCATATTGACTATATTGTTCAATTATAATAGCATATCAGCATGCATGAATGCATTGTTCAACTGTTGTTGTTGTACTAATTCTTTTTCAGTATCCTCAACTATTTAGTGGTATTCTGTCACCATGGAAAGGGTTGTTACTCTATGGGCCACCTGGTAAGTAAGTAATATACACAGGAACCTCTTTAAGTGAACATCAAACGGCCAAAGAAAAGTGTTCATGATATAGAGGTGTCAATCTTATAAAGGTGCCCATCTTATATAGGATCATTTGCAAGGAAGTGTATTGAGATTAGCTGTAGGGACATAGAAACCTGTCCATTTTAGAGGTGTTCCTATTATTGAAGTGTCTGTAAGGAGAGGTTTCACTGAACTTTTCTGACATTTTGGGTTACCCTTTTTATGTCAGAAGACAGAGACATGGCTCACACTTAAAGTTTAAAAATATTTTATAAAAGCAATATAAAATGATTGCTTATGTCTCTGTACTGAAACACTATGGAATGTGTAGAGCACTCAAAAAGTAAGAGAAACACTCGGTTACATGTATATCTGATGTAAAGCTGTTTTTTTCTTGTACTCTACACTGTACATCTCCCATTATGTTTATATCACAGTACAAAGACATGCACAAGTGTTTTATATTGCTTGTTTTGTATTGCTTGTTTCTTACCTGTGTGTATTACTCATCTTCCAGGTACAGGAAAGACTTTATTGGCTAAAGCAGTCGCAACAGAATGTAACACAACATTTTTCAACATTTCTGCATCATCAATTGTCAGTAAATGGAGAGGAGACTCAGAAAAACTAGTTAGGGTGAGTAAAAAGTGCTTGTTTATTTGTAGACTTATGTTAGAATAAATCTACTTAACATGTGTCAACACCTTGACTTGCACATCTCAGATGAAGAGGTATAGATAGCAAGTCATTGGTGCAAGGTTAAGGCCAGTATTTCCTGTAACATTTACATGTTGTACCATGTGCCTAACCCACAATTATTGAGTGCAGTGTTGTGCAGGTTTAGGATTGAGTTCTTCAACATTTTATACAGATTATGCTCAACATCACATTGGTGGGCACTTGGTGCAATTGTGTTGCCTGCAATGTTGCAAAAAATGTTGCATAATATTTGTGTGTGTTGGTCTTTAATTTGGCAACATCACATTCTGTTTACTGTTACATTGTATTCAATTATTTTATTTTACATGTTGTATCAACATTTTCTTTCAGGTTTTATTTGAATTAGCTCGTTTTCATGCCCCGTCAACAATATTCTTAGATGAGCTGGAATCTTTAATGAGCCAAAGAGGAGCAGGAGGGGGAGGGTAAGGATGTTTATGTAAATTACTAGAAATGTTCTAATTAATAATAAGTTAACTTCAATTTGCCTCAAATCACTAAGTTATAATTTCACTCTAGTTTTAAGATTTTATATTCGGCCCCGCGCGCTTCTAAGAAAACCTTCAAGAAAAGTGACGTAAGCAGGGCCGGACGGCTTTTCGAAGGTGGTCCGGAAAAACCCGTATCTGGACCCGAACCCGCGCGCGCGCCAAAAATATATATAAAAGGGGTGATAAAAAACAGTCATATGATAAAATGCTTTTCTGCGCTCGGTCCGTACGAGCCAAATATTTTCCTGTCCCTAACTCAGGCAATAAGTACATACAATTTTATGTTTGTCACAGGTCAGAGCATGAAGGTAGTCGACGGATGAAGACAGAATTGTTGGTTCAAATGGATGGACTTGCACGATCTGATGATCTAGTTTTCTTACTAGCCGCTTCTAATCTACCATGGTAAAATATGTATTAATTCTAGTGAGAACAAAATGATAAGATGCTGGTTTTGCCGCACCTTGCAAAGAGATATTGTCCAGGGCTCACACGGCAATGGAAAAGTCATGAAAAGGAATTCCTGGAATTTTAAATTTTATTTCCAGGCCTGGAAAAGTCATAAAATATAGGAAAAACAGTAAAGAAAAATACTCATGGAAACATTTTATGTTCGCGACACTTAAATTTTGCGATATCAATATTTTGATGGATTTTTATCGTGCAGGGAACTGGATCATGCGATGCTTCGACGATTAGAGAAAAGAATTCTCGTAGACCTGCCTATTGCGGAGGCACGAAAAGCCATGTTAAAACAGTATCTACCCCCAGTTATCGCAGCTACTGAGGAAAATGGTGTTGATATCAGAACAGAGATTGATTACGAAACATTGGCACAGGTAAATGCAAACTGACGTACCGTGAAAAACGGTACGGTTACGGGAAGAATTTCGAACGATTTTGTAGCCATCATAGTCTCCTTCGCAGCCGTTATTAGTCTAGCTCCCATTCCCCTGCGGTCCACTCCTGCCAGCCACTTAAGTGTAGCTACAGGGTTTTCCAGTAAATGTGTTATCCAAAAAAGTTATCATCATCATCATCATCATCATCATTGTATTTCGTCATCAAATGTCAATATCATTCAAATGTGTCTTCATGTTTCATAGAAAACTGATGGTTATTCAGGCTCTGATATCAAACTTCTTTGTAAAGAAGCTGCTATGAGAAAAGTGCGCAAGATATTTGACATCCTGGAAGGACATCAGTCAGGTACAGTAATCGTATTCGAAAAAGCATGATATTTTATAAGTAATATTAGATATAAGACAGTATAGTTTTATCAAATTTTATGAGTACTTCACGTTGTGAAACTATGCTGAGTACATTTTGAGTGGTGGCTTCAGGTGTGTGTTTGTTCTCTGTCTGTCTGTCTGTCAGTCAATCTGTCCGTCCGTCCGTCAGTCAGTCAGTCAGTCAGTTATTCATTCATTCATTCATTCGTTCATTACTTCTTTCGTTCGTTCATTCATTCATTCATTCATTCATTTTCTCATCATCAGTCGATATGGATGGCCGTGCCACACCTCTCCCAAAAATACAAATCGAACCTGTCACAACCGCTGACATGGAGGCAGCGTTGGCTCATACGAAACCGTCTGCTCGTCAATTACAGGATAAGTATAAAGCATGGCAGAAGGAATACGAGTCTGTATGACTGACGTTGTCATGGCAATAGCAGTGACGTCATAAATTGGTCTGGGCCGGTCGATCCGTTCGACTATCATACTGCCATTCAGATCTTCTTTGTAGCCAATCTCTCGAGGGCTATTTGACGAAGTTGGGTTTCCTTTGGGATTCTTGAATACGAGCAACACAGGAAACCCAACCAAATTATCTAGACTATAGGAAGACACCTATATTGAATTGGACATAGAGCAGATTTCCTATGAGTGTGAAACGGACCGTGCCATGCCGTGACGGTGCCGTGCCATGACCGTGCCGTGCCGTGTTGTCTCGTGCGGTGTCGTTTTCACACTCATACGAAATCTACTCTAGCATGAAATGCATGTAGATAAATAACGATTTGCAAGGTACATTCCAAACTAAGCTTCGATACATCTACCATTCCATTCTTGTTTCTTACTATTGAATTTATTGATGTCGTTTTGGGCTCCAAACTCTGCGATGCACAAGAAATGAACTGTTTGCCGAGTTCGGTGATGATATGTAAATAGTTTTTATTTATTAAAGTGATAAATACTAAGAACAAGTGAAACACATTATAGGGGTTATATTTATTCAATTTGTCCGGCAAATACAATAGTGATGATGGATCGTGGATTATGGTTTGTGAGGCTATAATTTTTTTTACACTATTTCCTTACTCGGTTCTATTCTGCTGATCTAAGCAATCTCCATTCCTTCCTCCCTTTCGTATTTCTTTCTCCCTTCCTTCTTTCCTCCTTTTCTTCCTTCCTTCATCCCTTCCCTTTCTTTCTTCCTCTTTTCCTTCCTTCCTTTCTTTCTTTTTTTCTTTTTTTCTTTCTTTCTTTCTGTCTGTCTTTCTTTCTTTTTTCTAATTCTCTTGCTTTCTTTTCTTATTTCCTTTCGTTTATTTCTTCCTTTCTTTCCTTTCTGTACTCTGTACCTACAGATTAGTTTTACTAAGATATAATTTTGTTTTTCCTTCGGGTTTTATTTTGTTTTGTTTCTTTTTTTACTTTTCTTTCACAAAGTCGAAAAGTATAAATTGCGAACACTTGATCTCAAGTTTCTAACTTTAAAAACGTTTTCGCAAAGATTTCTAAGCCTTTCTTTGTATATCTACTAACTTTTATACAAAATGGTTTTCTTTCCATTCAATTCCATATAAAATTCCAACTAGTATTTTGACATCGCTCTATCGCGATGTTTCACTACTTGTTCTTGCTCCGTTGCGCTAGTATTACGTTTCCGCTACGTACTTTGTACCATTACGATCTGTGCGCAAGTCGCTAGCATTTCAGATTTGTCGGCTTTCTCCATTGTTGTGAGTTGTATATGGACGTGAATTAAATTCCGTTGCGGCAGTCCTATGTTTTCTCTACGTACCATGGCGAGCTGTACGTAATTTGGTAAATTTGTCGGCTTTCATTATTGTTGAGTTTCGTCCACTTTACCATATAGGAACGTAAATTACTTTCCGTTGCGGCAGTCCTTCGTTTCCTCCACGTACCAATACGAGCTCTACGTAATTTGGTAAAATTTGTCGTTGCGAGTTTCGTCCACTTTACCATATAGGAACGTAAATTACTTTCCGTTGCGGCAGTCCTTCGTTTCCTCCACGTACCAATACGAGCTCTACGTAATTTGGTAAAATTGTCGTTGCGAGTTTCGTCCTCTCTATTACAT
The DNA here is from genome assembly GCA_029948255.1 of Telmatactis stephensoni. Lineage (NCBI taxonomy): Eukaryota > Metazoa > Cnidaria > Anthozoa > Actiniaria > Isophelliidae > Telmatactis > Telmatactis stephensoni. Next base: position 1,164,368 of record JALIZF010001926.1, read on the forward strand.
GGGAACGTAAATTACTTTCCGTCGCTATTTCCACAACTAAGCATCACGAGCTTTGCGTAATTTGCGGTAACATCTAGACTTGTCGGTTTCCCAGTGTTGGCATCGCTACACTACTAACGTATACGCAACGCATTTCAGTACAGCCGCAGCGTGATACTCCAGTTACGTACAACTACCATTACGACACAGAAACAGTTACTCAAACTTCAACTAAACTTTTGTCAGCTTTCTCCGTTGTTTTGAAATTCTTCCTCAAAACCTGATCCAAAACCAGACATTATAGGGACATGTTCATAGTCCGTCGTCATGTCCCAATCGTTTAAGGGATCGTCCAAATACTCGTCTGGTTCCTCCAATTCCATTATCTTTTGTCCTATCTTTTTCCTAAAATATTTTACATAAGATATCTCGTTCTTTTTCATGGTTTCACAGCGGTATTTTAGTGTTTCTGGGATGTCTTTCCGTAAAGAGTATCCTTTTACGTACACACCCGTGTAGGCCTCGTCCAAAAAGCTACCCTCTTCAAGGCACTTTTTAGAAATTCTGTAATTAATACGACGGAATATTTCTAGTTCCTTATAAAAGGCCTCCCCTTGTGCATTTATTTTTCTCCACAGAGTCTTGTTAAAGTATTGATAGAGCAAATGATCTGCAAAGTTCCAGCTTTTAATGTTCTCTTTTAAATTCTTGTCATGAGAAACCTTCTTGTCTTTATCCTGGCGTTCATTAAGCTTGAAGTATAAAATATCCTCATAAGACCAGCACATAAGTTGCTTCAGAAGAATAAGCGACTCGTCGAAGTATTCCATTATCATAACCAAGTTGAATTCTTGATCTAAGAAGTTGATATAGTTAGCTATAGCTGACATGTTTTGATAGTACCTAAAATCCAACCCCAAGTCAAACATCATGGGATTACGAAGTAAATGCAAGGCTAAAGTCTGTTTCATTAACGGGTGCGTGTCTTTAAACGAGGGCGGATATTTTAAGAATGTACCCAAAGGATCTTTCTCCCCTCCAAATCCTAAAGGATTAGCAAAGTGCATGAAGTTAAAAACTGAGTCGTACTGTTTCAGGGGATTTCGTAGAATGGTGATGTACTTGGTTTTGTCTTTAGGGAACAACCAGTGCATAGGTTTACGGTTGTACCTAGCGTGATTACATAGTATATTGACATCGAATTTATACAGTGGGGCTGTATAGGAAAGTCTGAACCGTGTTGGCCATAAAAACGTAAAGAGATGCTTCTGTCTTGGAAGCGCGAAAGTTAAATTCCACTTATCCCCAAATCTGTTTAAGATATTCGTTATGGTACTTCCACCAGTTTTATGTGTCTTTAAAAACAAAACATGCTTCACCCTCTTGCACTTCTTGATTTTAGGTTGTGTTTGGTGAGGCATTGCTCCTTTACGTTTTTCAGTATTCGTATTTTGAGATTTGACTTTCGGTAGAGTTTCCCGCCTTTTCTCCTTTGACGGTTGCCATGACGATATAGTGTCACGTGCAAACCTGCAACAAAAATAATAATGATTTACTTTTAGCATAAAACCTATAAATAACAAGTTGGGTGTGGTATTGATTAGGGCGGTGTTTTTTTCAAGTTTTTTTTCAAGTTTTTCAAGTTTTTTTTATTCCGTTTCAAGAGGATCATAGTCCAGTCCCAGACTCTCTTTCTTGCCGCTCCAGGACTCGCGGAGAAAGAGAGTCCAGTATAACTTGCATGCGCATGTCAGTTTAGTGACCACGCGATCACCACATTCATGTGGTGATCGCGTGGTTACAAATCCCAAAGTCATCTAATGATTCAAGATGGCTGAAGAAGAAAGTGTTTTGTACTGTATACACGATATCAGTCTCATTTCGGAAAGCCATTTGTTGATTCAGTGAGCTATGCACTTGGAAAAACCAACTATAATCTTTTACCAAAGTTTGAGCAGTTACAGGCCATTTACGGATGGACAGTTGTGAAAGACGTATTTGTGAATTTTTCGATACGCATCACTACCACTGCTACCAAACACTGACATTTGCATATTGCAAGCTCGCAAAATACTAATTAATTAATTGATTGGCTCATTTTGCACATGCGCATGCAAGTTATACTGGACTCTCTTTCTCCGCGAGTCCTGGAGCGGCAAGAAAGAGAGTCTGGGACTGGACTAAGAGGATCAGTGAGCAGCACTACGGATGCTAGGTTGTAGTTAAAACATTTCTTTGATTAGTTTGTGTTTTTGCACGCCGTTTCCGTCAGATTAAGAAGTACATGTACCGCATATATATCTCAATCGAATTCTGTGGAATCAAGTCCGCAATTTTAGTTTGGATTGCGCATGCTCAGTTGTGTAATTTTACAAATATCCCTTGTCCGTTTCCAAGAAAAGCAAGTATGTGTAAACTATCCTTGCCTTGCAGAAACTGACTAGAATCATCCTTGGCGAAATTTGCCTTGCCGTCTATTCCTGCGTGTAAATGTGGTTTATCTGTAATTCATCTGAACTACTGATGATGAATATTGACGAATAATTACATCTGGTCTTTTACGCGGTTTAGGTCCCAATCTATTTTAGATTGGTCATCTATTTTAGATTGGGCATCTATTTTACATTGGTCATCTATTTTACATTGGTCATCTATTTTACATTGGTCATGCAAATAACGTAACTAGTCAGCAACAGATAATTCATCTCTAGTATAAATTGAGCCAATCATGCCAAACATTGTGGAAAAGACTTTAGATTTGTTCATCAAATAATATATAATGATGACGCCATTTAGAGACATTACCGCCTAAAATTACAATCAGGACTGGCTAGGACAAATTTCATGATTTGGAAAAATCAAAATACTTCATGAAGGTTTTTTAGTACCTAAAATGTGGGCGTGCCTTATCTAACGGGTTCCTTTACTAATTTATTCCCCAAAACCTGTTATCTCCTTTATCCTGAGTATTGCAAAAAGAGGAAGAAATCAGGTTCTAGCAGAGGTGCTTTTGTTTCTTCACCCTTTCAAATTTTGATCTCATTTTGGTGAAAAATTAGGTTGTATCTTGTTTGCAACTTGCTAGTTACCGGGATCCTGCTTCATTACTAAGATCAAGAAAATGTCAGTTTCAGACAAGATTTTTATTCATTCACACGAAATGTATATACTCAGAATTGCAATAAGAATAAATAGAGTTTACAATATCAATGGAAAGTAATAGGGCAGAAAAATAGGGAATTTCGGGTGCGTATGTAGTAGTTAAAGTAGGTAGAAACTTTGGAGTTGGCCACAAATAAAATAAGACAATTTAAGTAATTGCAACTATCAAAGTAGATTTTGACTTAAGTAGACATGAAATGAAATGCATAAAAAATTCTCTATCTAAACCCTCTGCAATAGATCTAATGTAGTATAGATATGGAAGTGCAGCAAACAAAACGTTTTAATTCCAGAGGGTTTGAATTGGTACAGCACTGCGTTAGCCAATTTGGTCTGTCTATCAAATTGAATGATTTAACTGGAATGGATGCCATTACTGATAACCATTTATATGGCTACTCATATCGAATGACATGCTGTTTTGTTTATACTAAATATAAGAACATGGTAACGGACATTGGTGTGTAGTAACAGTGAGAACTATGATGATACTAATACTAATTTTCATGACAAATATATCTTGTGTTATTACCTTTTTTACATTAATTAAGTCCAATTTTTAGCTGAATATAGAAAACCACGTTGTAATAATGGAATAATTTTCTCAAAAATCTAGAATATTTAGAAACATAGGCCGGTGTAAAATAACCGGGAATAGTATTTGACAATATCCTCAGGTAAAATACGTCAGTAATTGTAAGGTGTAGACGAGCAGTATCTCACTGTGCAGAGCTGCCTAAGAGCTCTTCAATGATCAACCAACTGACTTGATATTTTTGAATGTGATTGTCATTCTCATAAAATCAACCAGGAATAGTATATTGACAATATCTTCAGGTAAAATACGTCAGTAATTGTAAGGTGTACACGAGCAGTATCTCACTGTGCAGAGCTGCCTCTTCAGTGATCAACCAAGACTCGATATTCTTGAATCTGATTGTCATTTTTGTCTATAGCTCATTGATCGCTTCCTCATTAGTGGTTGCATTCAATTATGATTTCCCTGCCTCTAATTCAATTTAACCAATAAATAAATTAACTGCTTACCTTTCACCACCGCTTAGGCAATTTCTGAAGTAGACGTTATCTTGACCATAGTTGAAAACAACGTACAAAACGAAGGTCAGGCACAATAGAAACGCTAAAAGTGATCTCGTTTTAACAAACATGTCTTATCCAACATGTCTCGTCTTTGCGGCTGTCCAAACTTTCTACCTCGCCGCAGGAGATCTAAAAAGTCTTAATTCTTTACCATTTCATCCTGAGAAGTAGGGTAAAGCTGGACGGTTTCACAAACGAAATAGGTCTTGACGAACCTTATAAATCATCTGATCTTGCTTTGTTCAAGTTTACCATCATCAATTATTCACTACCTTCGCATTCCTGACTATTCCACCATTGCCCACCTGTCCCAGTAAAGAACGAATAAGCCGTGTTATACCTTGGGAAATTCTTATCCTAAATCACTACATAACAAAACCATCTCCTTAGTAATGTATCTCATATTTAGTGATATCGGTATTTGGTTTATTATTATTTACTTTATTGTTTATTGTTGTGTAAAATAGTTTTTGTTATGTGTTTTTTGTCATTTGGTGAAGTAAGGATATAGCGGGTATTAAGGTGTTGATATCTCCGAACAAGTGCTGAATTGTTTGGTAGGTTTTTTACGCTAATTTCTGCAATTTATGCGCTCCATTCAATGTATATCTTTGTCTTAGTTTAACATTTAATTTTTTTCTTCAAAAATATAGTATTTCTTTATTTTTTTACAACCTTTTCCCGTCAGTGATCGATGACCATGTGTTTGCTGTCAGTTATTTTACGGTGTATTAACAACAAATGAGGCGGTCAGTGCTCAGTGTTTGCAAACAAAAGTAAGTTTGTTTTCAAGATTTTGAAGGGAAAAAATTTTTTTTTTAATGAATGAAAAAAAAAGAAACGTTTTGCCCTTTGACCGTGTGTCTTTTTTCTTTAGTTTGTTTTTTGAAGTTGACTTGGCATTTAAAGTTATTCCAGTTTTGATAAAACTATTAAGAATGTAATATTATGGTGATGAGTCTCATCAATTTAGGCTTGAACTTGTTTATCAACATCTTGTAAATTATTTTCTTGATTATCTATTAAACGGATAGAAAATATGTTACATGATTAAGTAAATTTGATACAACAGAGTTTTACATCAGAATCCTTGATACTAGAATACTGGAACCAAGTCCAAAGAACAAAATATATTTTCAGATAAAAATAATCTTGTCCTGCAGGCCTGTCTAGTTAGAGGATTTAGCTTGTGTTTTTGCGATCTGTTCAACTTCTTTTTCTTGTACTAGTTTTTACTTTTAGTACTTCTTTCATATATTCTTTATTATGTGATATAACTTAAAAGGTAAAGAGTCCTTATTTTTGACACATAAACTAGATGTATGTGTATGTTTTTTAATTTGTTTTATATTTAATCCATTTTCACTGCATTTGAACATAAGGAACAAAATGTACATACATATATATCAGAAAACTAATTAGAAATTTAAAGAAATTAAATACAGCAAAAAACTACTCAGCCGTATACTAAGAAAAAGATGCAGTGGGGAAGGACTAGAAGGGAACATAGGATCCATTCGAGCTAGTCCACCCCCCCCCCCCCCCCCCAAAAAAAAAAGAACGTTAAAATTTCGTTATCCATCCTATCATATTCGTCGTCATATCATATCGACATTACTTATATCAAGTGAAAATGTCAGTATGTCTGTCCATGTACTAGTTGTTGTCTTCTAAGTGATTTTTAGTAGCGAGGGCGGTTATACCACGCATATAACTTTACGCTATCTCGCTTCTAAATGGATAATAAAGTGAACTACTTAATATGTGCTGCGTAGGTGTACACTGAAGAGCGCCCGACAAACGCAAATCGGTCTCACTGTTTAAAGTGGAACGACGATGAAATTTGAAATTGACTTGAGACTCGGTTGAATGTATCTATATTGCTCCTATAATCACACAGCAACTTTTATTTATATTCAAAAGAGACAGATCAAAATTATCAAGTATATTAGCATCTAAATTGTTCATTTACTCAAACCTATTGTTCTCTTGGCTTTTAAATTCAAATTTTTCGGTGATAGTGAGCTAAAAAAATCTTTTGGGAAACTATTTCTTCATATACACTTATTGTCATCACTGAGTTACTTCAACTAGGAATAATCCATTTCCAATTTTAACCGATTTTGATCGTCGTCCTCTAAATACTGCTGCGATTTTTCCGTGGATTAAAGTTCATCAAGTACTTTTTTTGACAGTTTTATACCATTCATAACATAATTACTCTAAAATAAGTTACAGACAACCAAGTGCTCACTGTATCCCAAATTGTCAATGGATTACAAAAATCGTTTGTTTTGATTTTAATTTATAACAAATTTGTGAAGTTTATTCACGACAATTTTATAATTAGTGTTAGTATTCACCAACATAAGGGCTATTACAAATCCTGCATTCTGATTGGCTCCCTAACCTCGGGCTATTGGTGATAGCCCGAGTTGAGAGGAAGCGCGAGTAATAATATCACTAATAAAACATTTTTCTCTCTTTGTTTTGTTTAGTCTCATTCACCTTTGGCCCAATATGTTGGTGAATACTAAAACAATTAGACCTCTCGGCCTCATGGACTATGAGTTTGAATAGCCCATGAGGCCTACGGCCTCATGGGCTATTGACTCGTAGTCCATTCGGCCTCGAGGTCTAATTGTTAATTAGAGTGATAGCACTTATCCCGTGAAAAAGTACAATATCAAAAGAGTACTAAATAGCAAAAAATCCTTTTTTTCCATTGTTTAATAGTGCTATTTAACATTATTTAGCTAGTACAATTTCACGGATTAAGTGCAATCACTCTATTTGATTTGTGATTTGAGTCAACGGTTTCGGGGTTTTTTTTTTTGTTTTTTTTTTCGCAGCTATCACTTAAAAGATGAATCTGAAAACATTTTCTAAATCATGTTTCATGTTTTAGGCTCTTCTCAACTGAACCCATGCCCTGGTCCCAGAGGGCTTCTTTTCTTATTGTTTATCTCGATTTGGGGCTCGATTTTCGCCCCAAAAATGAAAAGAAAGCCTCTGGGACCGCGGTTCAGACCTTTTGAAATGTTCTCCGTATTCTTCATATCTTCCACTCATACAAATTATTTCCACGCCGTCTTATCGTCGACGAGAACCAACAAGCCAACAAGCCTACTATTATTTCACCCCAATAATTTATGTAGTTTTCATGATGACATATTCTTTTCCACGCCCACTTTCAACGTTTTGTTTTGATGCTGTTCAAGAACGCCTTCAGTTAAAGTTCCCCTTACCCCTAAATTGAAATTTTGATGATCGTTTCTTCATGAATAGAAAAGCCTTATTGTTAAATATTTCAGGATAAAATCATCTCCTTTCTGAGGATTAAGCATTTGAAATCTGAAAATGCAAATTAGATGACGTAGAAAAAGGACGCAAAAAATGTCAATTTTGAGAAAAATTCTTAGCCATTTTGTTTTTCATATAATATTAACCTCCATAAGACAAATCATTTGCTACTACTTTTAACAGTTATTTTTGCTGTGGAAACGAAGCCACGCCCAAAAAGCATCATTTTAGGACTCTTACTCTAGCAGCTCTAGCTCTATATCTATAATTGCTATGCAATTCAAATTAAGGAAATTTATTAAACATGGATTTATCTATGCAATGAACCAAAAAACAATTGTTTGGCTAAAATATTCTTGAGTATTCACTAAATATTCCTGCCAAAATTTCATCTTTAATATAATATTAAAGACACACAAATTAGTGGGTGTTGTGCCAGTGGCAACCAGCCAACGGTGTTCAGAAAATCGTGGATTATTGGATGAAAAAATATTCTTTTTTTCAAGAATCACAACTAATCTGCTTTTAAAAAGAGACAAATCAACTGGTGAATCAACTGGAAAAAGTTTTTTTTTTACAATTCTCTTCAAAATTGACATTTTTGGGGGGTATTATACCACCGTTGTATCCATGCTTAGAAGCACCATCAACCGCGCTGTATTTTTAATAGTGCTGGGCGTGAGGCTATTTTTAAACTAACCAAAACTATTATTTCAAAGGAATACAGATTTTGGTTCCAAAAATCGATGAATTATGACCAAACTGCCGGCCAAACAACCACAAGCCAACATTGCCGCTGTCGGTGTCCAACACAATATCTTGCTTCCTATTATTACTGAACAACTTGATAACATGAAATGATGATGGTCTGATACGAAAAGATATCCTTCTCTCGGGCGATCCCCAAAGCAATTTATATCGTTTATTGCTCTCATCATTTATTGGCGACCAAAGCATAGATTGTTTTCAGGTGCTAGAAAGATTACATGATCACCAATAGGTACATTCACGGCACACTAATTAGCATATCTTTAGAAGTCCATGTTGATATAATCTAGCGATGCGTAATAATTACTGAATCGTGAAATTGCTTATTCGCTGACAATGTTTAATTGCATTACTTGATCATCATGATTTGAACTCCAAAGGACACCTGAAATTCTTTGTACTTGTTCAAGAACTATTGCATTTTCTAAAATGGTTTTCTAAATCACTATCTTGAGGAATCAGCAAGACTTCCTACGCTCAATCAGTGGACTATCAACACAATGTTTTGGTCGCTTGAATTTAAAATTTCGGCAGTTGTAATCATATTGTACATAGATTATATTCCAAGTTCTTTTTCTTTGAATTTTTCTGACTTTGTTTTACCGACTCCACAACACATATCTACCATGTCGTCCAAGGGATGTCAGTCTTCAAACCAAATTTCTTCGTGCCTCTCACCACCTCTTGATCAGATTCCAATATCTCAAACGTCAGCTATGGAGACGGCAAGAGTTCTATATACTGCAGTGGAGCACCCTCGTTTGGCAAAGACGCTCGAAACTCTATTTCCTCTCTCATCATCATTACTATCACATAAAAGTACTACCTTACTGAGTGCCAACAAGATTTTGAGAACTTCCAAAGCCATGATTATCAACTCGACTGGTGGATTACACAAGTGATAATTATTCCGCTGTTATTTCGTCCAAGAGCTTTGGATTATTGCTGAGAAACTCGTCCAGTTCGGTGCCTGTTTTGAACCAGACATCTACAAAAACCAAGAGCTGTGTTGGTGATGATTGCCATTACTATGGAGCACTCTGGGTCAACTTTTACTTGCATGTAAGTAAGTGATGAATTTCCTGTGATGTTATTTATTAATTCATTCAATAATTTAGCACTGAAATTATAATGTTCTACAAATCAAGAGACAAATCAAGAGCTTCTCAAACAAATAGCCGCTTTAAATGTTGACACAGTAGTGATTAAAACCATCCTTAACATTGTTTTTAACTCCTTTTCTGACACAAAACTCAAAAAAACTCTTTTAATTGATACTTCTCTATTATCTACTTGTCGAGATCAATTGACATCATTTTTGTAGCAAAATCTTGGTCCAGAATTGTAATGGGAATAAATTTGGGCAGCTTTTTTCAACAGTCTAATGGGTGAGATAAAATGCAGTTCGAAATAGATCTCGACTTCACAAGTCAAGGACAACTTGTGTGCAAATTGTACAAATGAAAATTACATACGGATATGAGATCTCTTTCTGTGGTTTCTTTATTTTATTTTACTTTGACAATATATCACTCCAAGCAGTGAACCCAAAACAAATTACTTCTATGAATTTCTCAATTTCCACTGAAGTACTTTTTGTTGGATTCATGTTCTGATCTTACCAGATAAAAACTGGCTCGGGTTATTTTTTTATTTTTTATTTTTTTCAATTTAGATGCAGGGGGTAATTATCTACTTTGTCACTGAGATCTTTCCAAGAGATGTGACTTCAAAAAATAAACAGAAAGTCCTGAAATTAACAGAATTTGCTGCCAGAATTTTACGCAGGGAACAAGAAATTCACTTTTTCGGTAAAAAAAATGGGGTAATTCAGGAGATACTGATCGGAATTATCAGTCCCGATGGGAACCACATGCGACGGATTAACGTATTGTCCGTTAGCAGAATAACGATTTTAATAAACAAAACCGAGCAGAAAAAAACTTGATTGTGGCATTGTTTAAAGGTGATTTTAAACACCTTCAAATAAAGGAAGTTCAATTTGGCTTGCCAATGGTCAGTAATGGAAATATTATAGAGCGTTTTTCGTATGAGTGGGAAATATAGCGCGCCGTACCGTAACTATGACATTGTAATGTATATTTCAAATCATTCGAAATTCCTACCGTAACCGTATCGTGCAGTGACCGTGCCGTTTTCCTAGTCATTCTAAAGCCGCTCTAGAACGGTTCTCGTATGAGTGGGAAACGTACCATGACCATGTCAGTGCCGCGTAATGCCTATAAAAACATTCGAAATTCCTACCGTAACCGTACTGTTGCTCAGAAGCTACACCAGAGGATATTTCACAGTCCAATCTGAGTGTAAAGGAAGAGAAAAAAAAACACCTTGTAATTGAACCTTCCATAAGTTTTTATCGGTGTCAGTTCTCCCACGCGCTATGATATGTGTCAATTCACCCTTTCTGTTTTACGTAACAGGTATAAGTTGGTTGAAGTAAAGGATCTTAACGTTCATCACTCCAAAACTATACTTTCTAAGTTAAAACACTCGCGGTTTAGGGGGATAAAGCTGTCTTTTGGGTTTCCTGTGTTGCAAACTTTCCGAGCGCTGCCGCGTTCGCTGCGAGACACAGCTTTCTCCCTAGCCTCCTTCGCAGGCAACACCGTTCAGTTTTCGGGAAAAAAGCCGCTGTTAGGGCTTCCTGTGTTGCGAAGAAGCGCTCGGAGACTGAGGCGAGCGGGGCAGCGCGTCCACTGACCAGACGCGGGGATCGCGTCCACTGACCAGACGCTGGCAAAACTCTGGGCTCAAGATTGCGCGAATTGTTGGCAACACTCGCGCTGCCGCGCTCGCCTCAGTCTCCGAGCGCTTCTTCGCAACACAGGAAGCCCCAACAGCGGCTTTTTTCCGAAAACAAAACGGTGTTGCCTGCGGAGAAGGCTAGTGTTTCATACGGACGTGGCTACTTCTAATCCTTTTAGAATTTTTGGTTCCAGATTGGTGGATGGATCATGCTTGCAATAGTGCTGTTTGGAATACTATCACTTGTCGTCACACATATTCTTGGACGTAGACAAGTCACCCAGTATAACGACTTTACAAGTTTCAGAAACAGAGACATCGGCCGATATAGAGGTCACTGGATCTAGCGCTTTCAGCTCAAACCTGCAGGATTTTGCTGCTGGGCCCGCGACAGTTCTTCAGAACCCCTAGAGATTCAGTGTCAGGTTCGGTTGCTCCACTACAAGGAGAAGTCAATTAAACCAAAATAGTCCAGAATCTCTAAGCCTAGTTTTCACGAGCTGATGGAAGCAGAAGCGGAAGCAACATACTCGGTTGCACGTCAGTGAAAGAAAACAATGAACATTACTGATCATGAGTCTGCGTATGTTGCTTCAATCGGTCTTGAAAATCAGACCTTAAACATCACAAGATTCAACGTTACTTCTTCCTAAAGTCGAAAGGAAGATTGGAAGTCGATTGCTGTAGTTCAAATATATGTAACGGTGTTATCCGTACAGACCAAGCAGGTGGAAAAGATCTACTGGAGACTCCTAGTAATCATAGCCTCCTGAAAAGCTAATTATGATCTAAAAGGCGTGTCCAGTAATTGTTTCCATCGATCAGAACATGGATTGTTGCTAAAACGACCAAAATTCAGAAGTTAACTCAGAGAACTGATCGGATTGTATGGGCTACATTTGAACATTCGTGTACATTTTTCTCTCCCTCCTAGATATACATGCATTTATCTCATGTATTTGTCATCTTTTCAGTTCGCGTGTTTGTACATCCCAACCTTGTTCATCATCACCTTCAGCAGTTCTATTTCGAAAATAGTTAACATAATGGCCTTCATTCCGCAGCATTTTTTCACAACGTTTTCTAATATCTGCCGGTATGTTGTCCTTTAACTGATATCCCAGGACATATTTGCCAGTATATGCCAATATTCTTTTACGATCATTATCAATGCAAGTGTCCTTAGTTCGTTGTAATTCTTGACGGAACAACTTCAGATCTTCATAGAACTCGGGACCCTCCATTTCAATTTTCTTCCATAATGTGGCATTAAAATACTGATACAACATAACATCGGCCTCGTTCCATTTTCGAATTTTTCTCTTTACTTCGTTTGTTAAACGTTCTCTATTTTTGTCTTCTCCGATTCGTTCCATTTGCTTAAAGTATAATAGATCCTGGATTTCCCAACAGAATATACGTTTCATCAGAATGAGGGACTCATCAAAGTGTTCTAGAAGCATAACCAAATCGAACTCTTGATCAAGAAATCGAATGTATTCGCTAATTGCTGTGGAATTTTCATAAAATTTCATATCGAAGCCAAGATCGAACATAAGGGGATTCCTAGAGAGAGCAAACGAAGGGCGTCTTCTTCGAATACGTTTCCATTCTTCATATGAAAGCTCGGGATCGAGGAATTCGTGAATCCCTTGACGTCTTGTGAAATAATGAAAATTGAAGAAATAGAAAACAGATTCATAGTGAGAAACAGGTTCCCTTAAAAGTGTCACATACTTTGTGCTCTCTTTTGGAAAGAGAATATTTAAAGTAAACTTGTTAAATCGTGCATGATTGCTAAGGATGTTGGGTCTAACATTCAAATGACCAACGTTTTGAAATTGCAACTTTTTTGGCCACGAGAAGGAGTACATTTTAGGTTTGGGTAGCAGGACGGCGAGATTCCTTTCATCAGCAAATCTGTTCAAAACATTTGTGAAGGAGCTGCTTCCAGTTTTATGTGTTTTGAGGAACATGATGTTCTGGCGAGGTTTTGTACACCTGAGGCCCCTGCAACGACAACAAAATAGGAATGAGAGTTAGATATATATAAACTGACAGATTGAAACTCCTTTCCCGCTACGGAACTCCCAAGGAAAACACAAAATTGAGTCGAATGAGATTTCACCAGAATTTGTCTAAGAAAAAAGACCATCTGACCCTTGGGGATCTGATCCTATATGTGCCACTGAAGTTATTCGAATGAAGTGCGCTTTTATACCGACTTAACGAACGCGTTCCAAAACGTTTCTGTGCATGGAATGGAAAACAAATGTGACATTTGGGAATGTTGGAGTTTTAGCTGAGAAGCCAAATGGTCTTTTTCCGTCCCATCTGTTTCCCAGTCTAATTATTTCATTTATAGCTTTCCTTATTGGGGTCTAACCAGTGTGATCAGAAACGTACAGTACTTGCATGATGAGTTGCAAACAGACCTTTCCCAAAATGGCGGCCGAAATTTTTCAATTTGCTAATTTTTTAGACAAATGTATTTCAATTTTCAAAATTTGAAAAATTCATATATGCGGATTTTCATTGGAACTTTCTAATTTTTTTCATAGTTACTAAGTGAAACATGCTTTTTAGTATTTTAGGGATCATTAGGTCTTAGGAAAAAATTACGCTAATGAGTGGCGGCTATTTTGGAAAGGTCTATTACCACAGCCCTTACCTATCTCCCACCCTTTCGGTTTAAGCCATGCAACAAGCCGAGTTAAAGTAAATTTCGCATCAAAGTAAAAAAAACCATGATGCTTGCTAGTTACATTTCATGGGGTAATTAAAGCATTCAATGTTCGCTGCTGGTCAGTGGTAGTGGCGCCGTTGCCTAGGATTTTTTCTGGGGAACGTACAGCCACTAGAAATTTATCTCGATCAAGAGAAGATGATCTCAATTCCCTAGTTTATCAATAGTTTACTAGTATTTTCCAAGTCAAGTCAAGTCAGTTAAGTTTTTTTAATCGCACTTCATTTACAATGTTACATGTTTCTTTTTTATGACAATATAAACAATAAAAATGAACAGTTAAGATGTGTTTAGTTGGTTTGAATATAAATCTTGGAGGTGTGCTGCGGTAGCTAGAGAAGCAAGGCTTTCGGGATGACTACCGCCACTTGTTGATTTTAATAGAATTGGAGTGAACGGTGACATGGCAGATTATTTACTCGAAATTTATGATGATATTTATCTTATTTACTAAAGAATAACAGAAAAAGATATAGAAAAAAGGGAATTAACTATATCTATAACGTCCAAGTTTTCGAGGTACGTATATGCGTAATGGTACGTATAAGCGTAATGGTATCGACGCCACAGGGCCATAACCAAAGGGGGGGTGCACTTGCATCCCACCCCCCCCCCCCTAGAAGCTAAAGGTCCGCGTATCTATAATCACCCTAGTTCTCACTGAGCAGAAAGTCCACCCATCCCCCTCCCCCCAATGAGGCACAAAATGCCGGGGAAAGGTAAGGCAATTAGACAAAGCAGACATTGTTCCATATCATGTGCAAAACCCTTGGTTACGGCCCTTCGCCACTGCGAGGATTTAGTTTAAAAACACCGAACGCTTTCATGAGTCAGTACTTTGAACGTGATTTTGTAAAAGTCAAAAGGGATTCATGTTTCCAGCTGTGTCGACACAGAAAAGACAAGATCCTCAACACTAAAAAGCTGTTGAAACGTGTCAATTACTCTTCATCTGCGATGATTACTCAGCTGTAGACATCAGTTTCACGAAATATTTCAGTATAAAACCAAGAGACCATAATACTAAGAGAGCGAAGCTCAGTATTGATGTCTGTGCCATGTTCGTGGCGGCTAAGGCTATTTTTAGTAACTTCGCCATCGCGCGCGCAAGTCCCTCCACCAATAGAATTTGATTTTTGACGTGCGCGCGGAGGGACCGTTTGAATTCTATTGTTTAAGAGCCTTACGCGCGCGATGGCGAAGTTACTAAAAATAGCCTTAGCCGCCACGAACATGGCACAGACATCAATACTGAGCTTCGCTCTCTTAGTATTATGGTCTCTTGATAAAACATTTTACACGTTTGCATAAAGTATTTTATATAGTTAGCATGATAACTAATTTTGACGAAACAAATGTAGATGATGATTAGAGAAATGTATATCAACATGTTTTCATCGCTGATTAGATCTTTCCTTCCGTTTTCCCAATTTAAAGAATTCATCATAGCACCTACGTTTAACGCAATGAATATTTATTCTATTCCATTTAGTCCATCCCATTCCGTGTTATTGTATTCTATTCTATCCTATTACATTCTATGCTATTACATTCTATTCTATTCTACTCCATTCAATTCTATTCTATTCTACTCTAATCTATTCTATGCTATTCTATTCCATTCCATTCCATAAACTAAATTTTCCTGTGATTGTGCCCCTCCAAACCACGGTATAATGTGCTGCTTCTTGGCAGAGCATGATTTCGTTTCCTCCTCGCAGTAGGAGAGAAATTAACAACCTCTCCTGCCAAGCGGGGACTATTTCAGTAGATGCCGGCGTTGTCGGTATCTTTGAAAAAAGGTAAAGTTTGACAACAAAACGGTGGGTTTGATGCTATTTGTTTAGCTTGGTTTTCGACACACAAAGAACCTTACACTCTTTCGATTGATTGATTCAAGGGAGGAGAACGTGCCCAAAAATATATCAAATAAACGCCAGTCCTCTCTCCCAATGGGGGAAGACACCTAATCGGAACAAAACTGTTTATTCCAGTGTCAGAAATAGAATTTACTTCCATCCTATCCAGAATGCAGCGCATGTATCTGTGTCAAAGTTGTTTTCATAATTACTCAGGGAAATTCCAAAAACGGGAATTACGGCGAATCTTATCCTATAATTCATAAACCACATTTCTATTTTCGAATTTTTTATTTAAAAATTATTTTTGCGATTATCTTTTTCATCTACATTTCCTTTGTTTCTACATCCCAGCCTTGTTCATCAACTTCAGCAGACTTATTTAATCGGAAGTAGTCTAGATATTGGATCTCATTCCTCAGCATCTTTTTACAACGACTTCTCATATCTGCCGGTATGTTGTCCTTTAGTTGATATCCCAGAACATATCTCCCAGTATATGCTAATGTTCTTGTACGATGATTGTAGATACAAGTGTCCTTGATTTGTTGTAGTTCTTGACGGAACAACTTCAGATCTTCATAGAACTCAGGACCCTCCATTTGAATTTTCTTCCATAATGTGGCATTAAAATACTGATACAACATAACATCGGCCTCGTTCCATTTTCGAATTTTTCTCTTTACTTCGTTTGTTAAACGTTCTCTATTTTTGTCTTCTCCAATTCGTTCCATTTGCTTAAAATATAATAGATCCTGGATTTCCCAACAGAATGAACGTTTCATCAGAATGAGAGACTCATCAAAGTGTTCTAGAAGCATAACCAAATCGAACTCTTGATCAAGAAATCGAATGTATTCGCTAATTGCTGTGGGATTTTCATAAAACTTCATATCGAAGCCAAGATCGAACATAAGGGGATTCCTTGACAGAGTAAACGTAGAAAATCTATTTTTTATGCTTCTCCATTCCTCATATGACAGTTCAGTATCAAGAAATTCGCGAATTCCTCGAAGCGTCGTATAATGATGAAATTTGAAGAAATAGAAAACAGATTCGTAGTGAGAAATAGGTTCCCTTAAAAGTGTCACATACTTTGTGCTCTCTTTTGGAAAGAGAATATTTAAAGTAATCTTGTTAAATCGTGCATGATTGCAAAGGATGTTGGGTCTAACATTCAAATGACCAACGTTTTGAAATTGCAACTTTTCTGGCCACGAGAAGGAGTACATTTTAGGTTTGGGTAGCAAGACAGTGAGATTCCTTTCATCAGCAAATCTGTTCAACACGTTTGTGAAGGAGCTGCTTACCAGTTTTATGTGTTTTGAGGAACATGATGTTCTGCTGAGGTTTTGTACACTTGAGAACACTGTAAAGAAAGAATTATAGAAACGGAATCAGATACACAAACTGGCTACCTAAAACCCTATTCTCTCGAATTACTCCTTAGCTAAAAGTTAATTAGTTCGAAATCCTGGCCAAAATACATATAAAATTCAAGGGAAATGGGCGTGGTTGTTTCCGCGAGCTAGAGAGCTCAAAAGTGTTTGGCTAAACCAAATACTGACTGTACGTGATTTTCAACTGCCAGTTTTGAGGTTTGGAGTTCCTGTGTTTATCAAGAGAGGGTTTGGATCAATTTTGCAACCATTCCTAGGAGAAGTGAATTGAACAAAAGACAAGGCAGCCATGTTGGTGTTCTGTTTATCTTTGTCTCCACATTCTCCGGGGAATGCTTGCAAACTATTAAGAATTCCTGAAAAACTCAAGAGATCGGTTTTCAGATCAGTTCCTTGGCCAGGTACTCAATAAATAACAGTTCCCAGAGATCCTCACGACAACAGTTCATAATAGGACGCAGTTATAAGTCAATCAAAGTAGATGTCGTATGATCCAATCTCGTACCCAGAGCCCACGTTCCTTTAGTTCTTCGCCGCTGACCAAAAGTAACGTGGGCTCTGGGTACGAGATTGTCGTATGACTGTGAAAGCCTTTAATTTGTCAGCTCCGTGCCTTGTAGCAGAGCATGGGCATTGTGAGTTTTCATTGCCTAAAGCTTGACATGCCCTGCTAGTAACTTAATTTTAAAAATTGGTTTGGCTTGCATTGGGTTAGGAATTCACGCGTGCAGCTGGACGCACCGACCATTTGAGTTGGTTTAAAAAATCGATTTTGAACAACGGTAAAAGGGTTTTAAGTCACAATGATTCATGTTTCCAGCTATGTCAACTAAGGAAACACGAGATCCCTCGCACTAAACTGACATTGTCATTTACCCTTCAAATGAAATAGTGACTCAGCTGTAGAGTTTTCAGTGAATCTCAAATTGGTTTTGAAAAAGGAAAAACGTTGTGTACGTTTACATAAAGTATTAAAGTAGATTAATCGATATGAAAGTGTATTGAGAATACTGACATCCTTTTACTATTGTCTCAATTTGTACCAATATTCATTCTATATACTTGAAATAATCATCTTTTTCAATGTCTTAAAAGCTGAAAATGTGTTCATATCCTGTGAATGATAGCAAACTACTTGGTATAATAATTGATTTGTTTTGGCTTGCGATTGTACGACGAAACTACACGCGGCTCTTAAGATCAAGATACTAGTCTACATACTGCACTCATATCCTTTTCTGATCAATTTGGAGGAGAAATACTCAATGCTTTTAGTGATTGTTTCGTTTTGCCAATCGCACTTGTTCACTTGTACGACGAAACTTCTCGCAAGTACTCCTCAAAGGCATACATGTTTGAGCTAATACGAAGAGCAGAATAGACCAAAAACAGAGCAGAACTCTAGAACAGAACGTAACAGAGTGGAAAGTGTAAATAGTATAGTGACTGACTTGTCATAGCAGTCGTATAGCGTGGGAGGTATTATTGAGAATTGTGCGTAGTATTGAAAAATTTGTGGCTACTGATCTATAGCAGTTTAGTGCTTGAGGAAGCGACATGATACACAGACGGCTTCAAGCTAATCTCTTCTCCCATTTAAAATAATATTTCTTTGTTTTGTGCGCTCAACAATGTATTATCATAAAAATGATAACGTATTTTGAAATAAGATGTGCAGTAATAGAGAGTAAAAAAATAAAGCGAGAAAGTATACTTCGTCAAAGTCGTGATAATGAAAACTTTAATTGTCGCTAATAAGCAGTAACAAAGAAACTTGGACGTGGGACTATATCAGGAATTGAATAGTAAGGGTTTGCCTATAAATCAGGAAAGTTTGGTGGTAGTAACAAAAACCGCACAATTCTCGAGCTATGCCACTGGACTAATACAATGCATTATGAGTATAATCTGAAATGTTTGCTTTAAATCTTGTGATGTCTCAGTCGATATTTTAGTAATGTATTTGGAATAATTCTTAGCAAACATTCAACCACTGTGAGTCAACTGGACGTTGACTCAGTTGTAATGTGGATGACAAGTCAACCCCTTGGAATATTCATCAAAGAAAACGTGAAATAGAAACAAGTGCGGTCTTCAGATGTATATTAGCATACCAGGCATCCATATATTTTCACAGTTTAATTTCAATTTGAATTTTATTAAAAGGGCCTACAACTGATCGCTGAGGAACTCCTACTCTTCTCCCACTTCTTTGATTGCCATTGTATTTTGAATTTCATTAAAAAGGGCCTACGACGATCGTTGAGGAACTCCCACATTGTATTTCACTCAATTCATATTTAATAGCCATTTCATTTCATTCTATTCAACAACTGATTAGATTAGAACAACTTTATTACTTTTTCCTTTTCGTTAATTAGATTTCTTATTATACTTGATTAAATAGAACCCTTGAGGTGATTTCCACCGGTAATTGGAGATCGGAACAACATTGAAAATATTTTGCATGCGAAAACGCTAAAGGTTTCAACACCTGGGACAATTGCTCGAAAAGTTCGAAATTAAGGGAGTTCTCGAACAACCGTAAACTTGTCTGAAAAATAATAAAAAAATGGAAAATAACGCGCTCGGTTAACGGGCTCGTAAAGTTATTGCACTCAAAAACTTGAGTAAATCGATGCATCCACAGTAACTCGCTTATCCGAGTAGATTTACTCAGTTATTTGAGTAAAGGGTACGCAGTTACTTATTTATTTGTGTAAAGCTAGGCCGATGCTCAGTTATTTGAGTAAAGGGTACTCAGCTAGTTACTCAAATAACTAAATTTACTCGGATAAGTGAGTTAACTGTGGATAATAATAACTTATTAAATCCCATGGCAGAATTGAATAACTGAATTGCGGGAAAATACAAGATAAAATACAACAATATTAAAATATATGTACAACGGTAAGATAATATTAATAGACTTGTTTAGAAAGCATCATCTAGGTACTTCAAAGTCACAAACTGGCTCAGTCTCTGTGTCCTAGTGTTAACTGGATTACAGGTTAGTATTTCCAGATCTTAGATGCACCGATTTACTCACGTTTTTGAGTAAATTTACTCGCGCGTTTTTGCAGCGTGGGTCTTTCGAGAAACGAGCCCCTTGAGGGCCACAAGTTTATTAGCCTTTGGCTATTTAGTGCAACCGTCTTTAAATAAAGAGTTTACTTTAATACTATATAGTAACGAAGTTAAAAGAATCCCAAAGTACGTCTTAAATACACGTTCTTGAACCTTATTAAAAACACTTCTGAAGGAGACTGGATTGGTTGAAAACTCGAGAAAATACAACTCATGGAAAGCAGTGGCGTAGCCAGACAGTTCTCAGAGGTACTCACAATTCTCAATGAATACCTCGCACAACTACTATTTACAACTTTCTACTCTGCTATGTTCTGCAGTTCTGTTATGTTTTTTATCTTTTTTAAGGTATTCTGCTCTTTAATTTGTGCTCTGCAACTCTGTTCTGTTCTGCTTTTTAGTTTATAATTCATTTTTCTAACGAGGACCGCACATGCGTACTTGTGTATAGGTAACTACGCCACTTGGAAACCGCCTCGAGGAATCCTTAACTAAAAACCTCATTAAGGTTTTCCGCTTCCCATTTGGTACTTTTCCATGTGACTTTTATAAGACTTAATCTTTTTAAGGACATTGTGGAGGCGTTTTTAATTTAATTCTGCATGGGCTTCAATACTCCATGTATTTGATTAGATAAGTAGGCCATTTCCCCCCCTAATATACCATGAATCATGTCTCCTTAGCCGAGTTATAATCAATACTCTTTCAAAAAGCAATATTCCAAGTGACGTAATCTATGAAAATTTTGTTCAAAAAGGCAATATTTTAACCATTTTCAGTCAATTACTATTGCTAAATTTCTAATAACGCAAACATAAGTGCGTGCGACATGAATATATAACATCAACAAGATGCTTTGTTTGAATTGAATGGAAACAGCTGTTGGCGCTGCATTTACGCTGAGAATATTTGCTGATCAAAGATTTTACAATTAACACTTGTTAGTTGGATCAATTGAAAAACTAAGAAAAAATTATAAAATAAAATTCTGAGGCTTCTAGGTTAATCTTTTCGATTGCAGCGATAAAAACGTTTGAAAAAAGAGCACGGTCGATCGATCAAGTTTATAGAAATAGTGAAAAAATGTCATCGGTGACATTTTTGATCCCCAATTCCCTGACAATTCAATTGAAGACCTACTGAAGCAAAAAGGTTTTACAAATACCTCGCTTAATAGATGCATGACTCAGACAAAGATTATACAACTGTAAATGTACTGAAAAGAACACAGAGAAACGTTGCATTTTATCTTGAAAACATTACTTATTTTCAAAACAAGGTGAATATCAAAAACTGCAGAAATCGGACCCAAGAAGATGAAAAATTTGGTTTATTTCTATGAGTTGTGACGTCACTTGATGCGCTCTTCTATTCCCCGTCAAAAACAATGGCTTTTTACTCTAGAGTGGATTTCTTATGGCTGTGAAAACGGCACGGACACTGCACGCTACGGTTACGGTTGGAATTTTGAATGTTTTTGGTCCGTTTCACACTCAAACGAAATTTGCTCTAGGAAAAAGAGATGTAACTGAAATGACTGACGTTAAATAAAATTTGGCACAGTCATACTATCCTATTTGGCACATGCAGTCATACTATTTTATTTGGCACAGTCATACTATCCTATCCAGTGGAGTACTTACGGTTTGATGAAGAATATTTGACTTGGATTTTCCAGCCACGTCCATTCTACGAGTATCACAACTGTAATACTGGATACAATAAGACATCCTAACCAAAGAACCAGATTGCTTTTTATCGCAAACCAGTGAACTCCCATGGCTAAAGGAATGGACTGTAGTCTATCTTGATAGTAGTAGTAGATAGGTTGCCCTCATCTTTTTGTTCGTTTTGGGTGCGCTAGGTATTATGGGACAAGAATGGGCTCTTGTCTTGAAAGAAGTTGTCATGGTAATGTGGATTCAGTATGTCGACCCAAATTGAGGGGGGGAAGGGGGGAGGTGACTAGCAGTTACAACAGATTTCAATGAATGTCTCCATTACCACCGGAAGTCATATAGGGTCAATGGGTGATGCCGCTGAATATTGGTTTTGTATCGCGGTTTCGGGCCTTTCTCTACGCCTGGGGCAAATCGCTTCCCGAGAGCATCATCCCCAACGAACTGTGCAGTGAAATTCTCGGAACGATCTCGAACCAGGCGGCGATTTCCTTCTAAAACTTATTGGAAGGGCCTGTAGCGATAATCCGAGGCAACGAGCAGAATAAATGATTACTGCATTTTTCGATATTCTGCGAACTCTGACATTTTAACCATCAGTCGCCAGTTGACGTTTTTCTTCTTTCGGAAAACTCCCAACATTGCCGAACAGTTTTCACGGGAACTTCGCCCACAAAGCACCTTTGAGCATCTGGTCTCATCTGGCTGGGGTATGTTCGCTTTCGTTCGGCAATGTTCGCAGTTTTGATTGACAGAAGCAAAAACGCCAATTTGCGGTTGGCATTTGAATTTCGGAGTTACCGCTGTAATTGATTTCCGTTTCCGGTAAATATACCGACATGCACACGTCTACACGTCAACAAAGGATGAAAGACTGGAAATTTATGTTAGCTCAACTATTCCTTTTCTCTCCTCCCCTCCTCCACAGTCCCCCTCCCCTTCCCCCTTCCCCTTTCCCCCCCCCCCCCCCCCCCTCCCCTTTGAGAGCCTGTAAGCAGGCTAAACTTAAATGAATTGTTGTACTGGTCCTATCGCCTGAACGATGTGAATTTTTTTAAGAGAACATCTTTGTAGTCGAACAATCTAAAGATATAAAAATCCTGAAGGCCCTCATCCATCCAATGAAATGGAAATCAAGCGTGACGGATCGTATTTGGGGACTCCAGATATTCCATGGCTATTAATCCCGTCAGCAAGCCTGACCGTAGTCTCCCTCGCAAGCTAAACACGGCTGCGAGGGAGACTGAGCCTGACCGATGTGAATTTCTATTTGAAGAGAGCGTCTTTGTTGTAAAAGGCAAATATTTTTTTTGGATGGGCATTATAAAGAGAGAGAATACTAGCTGATTAACAGACAATTCTACTCTAGTTACGTACTTAAAATGAAAATTTACATTAACTTGAATAACTATTAAGATAACTTGTATGGTTGTTCATGTCACTCTAAGGCTGATATAAGCGTGACGGATCATATTTGGGAACTCGGGGGCAATTTCTACACAAAGACGTCTTTAATATTCCATGGCTATTAAACCCATCAGGAAGTCTGATCGGCTATATGAATTTTAATTTGAAGAGAGCATCTTTGTAGTCGAATAATCCTTTGGTAAAATCCTCGTTTTGGATTGGCAGTATAAAATCTATCAAACAGAGAGATTTACTTGATGATTAACAGACTTCTGCTCTAGTTGGGTACGTACCATTTTAATTCCACGATGGATATTTTCTTTGGATTTTCCTGGCATATCCATTGGATCAGAATCACAGAGGTAATGCTAGATGCAATGAGAAATCCCAGCAAACAAAACAGACGTTTTCTTATCATATACCAGTGACTCCTCATGACTGAGTCTATTCACAATCAAGCCAACGAGAGCGTGGTGGCGAAGCCGGTGTCAACTCAAACGCGAGCGTTGCATGACGAAGCTGAAGCACGGCTGTCACGTAGAAGGTCATATATCTCGGCTCTCGCTCCCATTCCTCTAACTAATCTCAGTAGAACAATTTGCACGATGGCTTCATTTAACTACAACTGCGCGCCAGAATGGTCTACGAATTTTCTTCAGTTTCGTATTCGGGTTTTTATTCCCTTTTGAGAATAGTCGAACTAATTCCTTTACAATAGAAAGTGGACAGTTCTTGTAGTTGTAGTATTGACATCAATTTTGTGCCAACATGTTTTCAATTACTGGTAATTTTTATCATAAATCAAGGTAATACTTACTAGAATTTTTCTACTTCAGAATATGAGTAGTTAAAAAATTCCGTGTTTATATAGCTATTTCAGCAGGAAAGGTTGACGGGGCGAATGGCAATTGGCGATTGATGATTGTACGACCGAAAGAAAATTTGGGGTAACAAGAATTGCTTCATTTTCATTAATTATATATCAAAGCAATGCCGGTACCATGCAGTAAAGACCAATGGACACAGTGGTCGATAGGCGATTCATATCCTGATACCTCCGCGCCGGATAGCGGTCTAATAGCGTGACCACAGTTCCTTTCGGTCGTGCAATGTCCATTCGCCTTTCGCCCCGTCAACCTTTTTTGAAATAGCTGTATGTCGCCATAATGCAAATGGTCTATTCTTCTATCCTCTCTACTCTTATTTTCTGGCCTTGTAAAATCAGAGAATCTGGACTGAGGGGGAAGGGAGATACAAATGTCAGTTGAATTTTGGAACTTTTGTCAGTTGTGAGTTATTACCGCCGTTTTCGATGAAACGCGACTACCTAGATATCAACATTGTAGATTGCACTTTGCATTAGACGTACATCAATATTCTTTACCTCTCAATAAATGCACATTTTACGAGATACATCGATTGCTATCAATTGCAAAAATTTAAAAGATGCTTTTTTTGAATTTTGGATGTTAGGAAAGGTTTATTTCAGTGGGTTTTGAGTCTTTCGAGAACGATTGACGGCCGTGTAATGCAGACTACAATGTTGATGTCTAGGTAGTCGCGTTTCATCGAAAACGGTGGTAAGCGTCCTCGGAGACCCTCCACACCCCTCCCTCCTCCCTGACGCCCTGGATCTCCGAGGACGGTTATTAAGGAAATTAATGATTAATAATATTAAGGAAATCAAGAATTTTATCAATCATTCAATCAACCATCAATCAATCATTTAATCAACCATCAATCAATCACTCAATTAATCCATCAATCAAAAACTTTATTGAACAAAATTTACAATAAACCTATAATATATGCATATCAAAAAACACTATAACCAAACATAATAAATCTATATTATATATATATATAATATATATTATATTATATGTATATCAAAAAACGTATATTTATCAATTAGTCAACACAAAACCATGCGCCCATCGCGTTATATACGCACGAGAGAAAATATAAAAAACTCTTAACAAGCTAGAGTGGCACGAGGCGTAAAGCCTCCCCCTTTACAATTTAACTTTGTGGCTACCAGCAACGAATGATTGCTGAAAACTGAGCAATTAAGCACCCAATATATAGAAACCACACATACATTTTATAGAAAACCATTTCAGCCTGTCACAGAAAATCACAGGTTCTTTTATGCGGGTTTCTGCTATATTACAGCATGCATGGTCGAGCGCATCCGATAAAGTGGTCCCGAGTCCCGCTCTGGCTGATTTGGTCTGATACCGATTAGTTTAGATTCAGTTTCTCGACTGATGCTCGTAATATAACTAACTGGTTCGCCGCCTTACCAGTTGAGATTCTTAAACTCTTTATGTTGTATAGATTATTTCTTCATTTCGATCAGTTTACTCCAATGTAGAGTGCACTGAGGCGTTTAGGGGTGCGCTATATATAAATACCGAATTATTATTACTCTTATTATAATTACTTTAAATCAAAGTAACTGTTAAATATTAGTCATGTTAATACTCCCGGTTTATGACGAGCTTTCTTTGGTTTTGTCCAGTATTTTCACTGGACGATGAGCAAGGTCTTGAGCTACGTCCCAGTCATTTTCTTTAACAAATTCATTTGGAAATTCTCCTGGATAATTTAATTCCTTTTCCAGTTTTTCTGCAGCTTTCACATTTTCAGAATAGAAATTCAACTCACTCTTGACCAAGCTGCTACAAAAGTCATTCTTGTCTTTAGAGATATTTTTCTTAAGTCCAAATCCTTTGACGTACTTTCCAATGTAAATCTGTGTATCCACGGGCGTCGGATCTACACACATGTCAAATACCTGTTTTTGACGCTTATGAAAGAAGGCCTAAATCCTCGAAGAACTCTGGTCCTTCTGCTGCAATTTTCTGCCATAAAGTTTTATTGAAATGATCATAAAGTAAAAAGTCAGCTTGGTTCCAGCTTTTGATGTTCATCTGCAGTAATTTCGAGGGCGTTTTCTTGTCTTTGTCCTGGCGTTCGTTGTGTTTGATGTAAACAACATCGTCCCACTCCCAACAAAGTAGTCTTTTCAAAAGAACCACAGACTCCTCAAAATATTCCATAATCATGACAAGTTCGAACTCTTTCTCTAAAAATTCAATGTACTTCTTTACAGCGCTAAGATTTTGATAATAGCGAAAATCTAACCCGAGATCGTACATCATGGGGTTCCTTAGTAATCTTGAACGATCCTTTAAGTTAAGTTTTGCAGACTTAACAGAGGTAACCTGAAGGAGGTATTTTTCGAGTTTATCCATGCTATTTTCACCTTGGATTCCAAGCCCGTCCCACAGTTTCATATAGTTAAAAGCTGATTCATATTGCGTTATTGGGTGGCGTACAATTGTTATGTATTTACTCTGATCTTTGGGAAACAGGTAATTCAAGACCTTCTTATTATATCTGGCGTGGTTAGACAAAATATTAGGTCTTCTCCAGACGGTAGCTATTCGAGTAGCTTTTAGACGAGCTGGCCAATTGAATGTTAACTCGTATTTGGGTAGAGCAAAAGTTAAATTGTTCTTTCTACCATATCTGTTTAAAATGTTGGTTATAGTACTGCTACCAGTTTTGTGTGTTTTCAGAAACATCACTGTGTCTTGTGGTTTGCATGTTGTTCTTGTCGCTGTATCATGTACATATCTGCAAAGAAAGAGTTATTTTAAAACTGTCTTTATAGTTTCAGGTTCAAAACTTAATAATAATAATAATAATAATAATAATAATAATATTAATAATAATGATTATCTATATAGCGCCTATACAGAACTGCTCTAGGCGCTAAAGAAAAGAAAAATTAAGAAAAAAATATATATATATATATTACAATAATAAGCCGTAAACAATTAAGAACTATTACAAATTAAAAGCAAATTTAAACAAGTGAGTTTTAAGAGTTGATTTGAAGGACGAAAGGCTTGTGATATTTCTTATTGAAGATGGAAGTGAGTTCCAGAGTTCTGGAGCAGAGACGTTAAAAGAGCGGTAACCATAGGATTTGAGACGATAATTTTTGTGTTTGAGCAACAGACCAGATGAAGAACGCAAGTGTCTTGATGGAGTATAACGAGAGACCTTGTCCGAAATAAAGGAGGGAGGCAAGTCGTGAAGTGATTTGAAAGTAATTAGAAGGATCTTGAACTTGATACGTTCAGTTACAAGAAGCCAATGCAGTTCAATTAGGATGGGAGAAATGTGATCATATTTGCGAGAGTATGTTATTAGACGTGCGGCAGCATTTTGTACAAAAAAAACCTTGATATCTGTCTCAAGTTTTCTGTTTTCCTCCTCCTTCAAGAGAGTGAAATTATTGAAATTCATGTTTCTATGGTGTATAAAGCTTATGGTTCCCACTAACCCAATAAGATAAAATTCCCAGACTTTTTTCCTGAACTAATGAACTGACCAAATGCCATTGACATGAGACAGAATTAATTATTTCGATGGCATCGTAGAAAACGGTTGGATACTTACGCCACAAATAGAGGTGGACGTAAGGGTTTGCGGTGATGCGGTTTTGCGTTATTTTTGATGCGGTTTTGCGGTTATTTGATATTTTAAACTGCGGTTTTGACTTACGCGGTTTGCGGTTTTGGGGATTTTTGACGATTTTTGTTGCGTTTTTTTCTCAATTTTCTTTGCGGTTTTGCGGTTTCCATATCCCCTTACGACCCCCTCCAAATAGAACATAGCAATCTCCGCAAACATTTTAATAAGTATTTTAGGCATTTGTTTCTGACACGTAGGGCTGTCGCGCTTATTCTCTTGTTGAAAAAGTACGTGTATTGTAGTTTAATAGCGTAAGAATTATAGTTTTAGGAACTTGCACTAGCACAGCACAGGGTTCAAGGCCATCAGGATGTTGTGATACGTTTTTCATGGAGAAAGAGAGGCTGGGACCGCAAAAAAGAGCAAATGTTCAAATAAGAACATTTCCTCGGGCAAGCCAAGCTGATAAAGATGGTTGCCTTTGACATTAAAAACCTCAAACTTCATGGGCTTTTGAAGACTGTTTCCATGGTTTCCACAGGTTGCTCAATTAACAAGATGTGTGAGCAGCCACCACAGGAAGCCCATCTGTAGAGCGAACAGATAGACGCCTAGTCCAGACCCAGGCCTCTTTTTACCCCGCTCCGCTTTACCGACGCGGAGCGGAGTAAAAAGAGGCCTGGGTCTGGACTAATAGACGCCTAGAACAGGGGCCCGTTTCTCAAAAGACCCGATAACTTTACGGACCCGTTAACCTAAATAAATTGAATAAGTTGACGGGTCCGTAAAGTTATTGGGTCTTTTGAGAAACGGGCCCCGGGAGGGAATTTTACATTACGCATGCACGCACCCCGCGCTGATGGATAACAATGCGATCATAGGCGACAGAGATTATTTAAAAGTTTTATCCCCAAAAAGGGCTCAGTACGCAACAAAATACAAAGCGAAGTACAAGTCAGGTTCAAGTTTTAAAAGAGATTTCGAGCCGGCAGTATTTTTGGACTGAGTCAACGAGCGAGCTCTATACGTTTAGAAGAACAATTGCGGCTTTCGGAAAAGCGGAAAAACATTCTTCTACGCTAGTAGTTTTTATTATTTTTCAAATCAATCAAAGATGGAAATTGTATATATTTTACACAGAAATGAATTTGTAGGCAATTTTTTTCAGTGTGCTTAACAAAACACGCCCCCGCAAGCTGTATAGCTTTAGAAACTAAGCGTGTTTAAATAAAGGTTTATTATAAAGGTTTATTAAAAGGGCTTTCAACTGGAAGTAGAGGAGAACTTTTGCATTAATTAATTGCAAAAAAACATTAAGTTTTTAGGTTCTTGGCGATTTTTTGTGGCATCAAACTTAACACTACTTGAAAATGCTGTTATTGTTGATTAGAATTATCATATTGCAAGTCCAAGGTGGAGATCCTATTTTGATTTTGAGTAAGAGCAAAAAAGCATTTCACTTGAAAGTAATTTATGCAAGAAAATAAAGAGTACATAACATTGATAGAAAACTTTGTATATATGAGCCCGATTTCTAAAATATCTGTCTTCCTTTCAGGTTGAGATGAACAGCAGTATTGTTCAAGACTGAAATCAGAATGGCAAAGAACGGCAAACGAATCTTGATAAGCTCGTGGCTTGTCGTAAAAGGAAGAGGTGCTTTCTCTATATGCTACATAACCCTCTCAGCGGAAATGTTCAATGAAATACAAATTGAAGGCCATTTTTCATTCTGAAATAAGCAGCATTTCTAAAATGAAGAAGGATACCTGGTAATAATAAACCAACACTGAAGGTGGAGATGGTACCTATTTTCAGTGATCGATGTCTGAACATTGAGCATATAAGCGAGTTTTACATGGTTCTATATCAAACAAGGAGTTATAGTTGCTGTATATATAAAATGTCGATTTGGCCTAAAAGTTTCCAAGGTATTCTAATATTAATAAACTCTTGCCCTGTGTATCGATTTCTCCACGATGTAATCAGGAACTGAATATTTGAGAGTGTTTTAGTTGTGTTGGCAGCCGTGTCACTCCGTACTGTGTTTTCTTCGGCACGAAAAACTCCATTTTGTTAAAAAAAACCTCACCTCTTATCTCGGGTGTCTCGAAAACTCAGACCTCGAAAACTCAGATCCAAACATACTAATTCGTTTTATGTTCTTTTCAAAGTCTTTCCACGACTGAAAATTTTTCTTTGATTGTCAAAGACAAAGCGAACTAAAGACTATCTCTGGTAAATCTTGACTAGTAAACTCTTCCTAAAACAAAATACAATACAACACAGCAAAAACAGACATAGTCTTTTAAATATTTCCAAAAATTAGTTTATTTCCAGTGAAGACTTCAATAAGAGCTTACGAACGCTTGCATTTTTTGCCGGTTGAGGTTCACGGATCGAAATCTCGATCCGATTTCTCGAACTTAAATTATATCAAAGAGTAAACGCGTAAAAACGAATTATGTTTGGGTCTGAATTTTCGAGACACCCCTCTTATCTCATCATAATAGTTCTGAGATTTCCTGACTTTTCAAGGTCAGTAGGAACCCTTATTAAACTTAAGAAAGCCACATAGGGCAACAGAAAGATAACTAAAAAAGCGATACTAAGAGCATAACAGGACAAGTTCAAAAATTTTAGTTAATAATGATATTTTTTACTACCTACCTGAATGAATACTTAGGTTTGCAAGGAAACTCCATACGCCACAAAATCACAGCAAATGAGAAGATGGACAATACAATACAAGCACGAAAAATCCTTGATGTTTGAGACATTTTGTTGGTCGATCAGATTCACAACAGACTCCACTCTTTTTCCTAGTATCGATTCAAAAGTTGATTGAGAAAAATGACATTAGTAAACTATCCAACAAAACGGCATTCTAGTTTTGTTAAAATAGACGACTAACTTTTTTAGTTCCTTTGATTAGCTAAAAAGAACCAGGGTCTATTTTTCTAAAAACATAAGCTTAGCTATTTTAAAAACACATCGCTTGACCCTCTAAAGCCAACCGTTTAACTAAATCATTCAATGCCAGAAATAAGTAAATCAGCGATTGAACAACATAAGTTATGTATTTCTGAAAGAATAGGGCCAAGGAGTGAACACAGTGAAGGGGGATTACAGATCAGGGACTAATAGGACTCAGTGAAACGGAAGAGCATATCTTTTTCGCCCTTGTTCTAACACACCGTCAAATATTTTCGCTGTGGCAAATGGATTTGCCCCGTAATTCGGTCAAATTTTCTCATCTATACGGAAAAACGGAAAATGCGTAAAAGAAAAATTGCCATAAAAGCTGTCTTCTGCTTGTGTAAATGGAAATTTTATCTACAACTTGAGCCTTCTTCAGAATGACGTGTTTTTCAAAAGCAAACTTTGCATTCACAAGAAGTAAACAACTTGAGGCACAACGTTAAAAACATCACACAGCATCTTTCTTCGAAATTCTACCTACATTTTTATATATTAACCCAATAAACACTAAAAAAAACGATGTCTCTGATATTTCCATTCACAATCTTACCTTTTCCTTTCAAAATCCTCGAGACGTTCGGACAAGGCGAAACCGGGCGCGAAACTGACAGGCAAATGTCATTCATCATGCACCTGAACCTTGTACCACAGGCAGCCCAATCGTTATCAAGCATGATACTTCAGAATACATCGTTTAAAATCGTCTTGACTGCAAATTTGATGTACTTTTGATTCCCTTTAGATCATGCAAGATGTTATCTCATAGAAGACTAAGTTCTTGAAGTTACTGGATAATCAAGAGAAAGTTGAATATATTCTGAAGTTGCCGTTATGTAATGATGGCCAAAAGGGCCAAAATTAGCCCTCCCTGCAAGTTTCGCTTTGTTTCTATTTGTTATCAGTTAGAAACCGCAGCCGATCTACTGATAAGGTAAAATGCCTGTTTAAAGCTGTTTTTGGAATTGTACAAAGTTGTTGTTTTGTATTTCTATTTAGATGTAGCAAGATTCATAGAGTACACGTCAGTGTACACGCCATATATCCGTGAAATAGAACTTATAACATGTATTGTCTAATTTCAACTATTTTGTACAAACTAGTGGATATCACTGAAGCAGAACAGTGCAAACAACAATAACAACATATCTAGCTTTCTTTCTGTCTCTTTGTGTAGTTCATGCCTCAGTGAGTTCTTAAGCGCCATCACTAAATAGTAGTTGATAGCTAAAAACTATTACGCGCTAAATAGTTAGTTGTTGTAACTAACTGAGTGAGGCTGTACTGTACTGCACTGTACTGTATGGCAAATCAGCAACTGGAGTCATAAACTCAAATTTTCACTTTGATTAACCACTTTATTTAAATAAACATTTATTAACTAAAGCCAACTACAAACAACCAAAACTCTCTAAGAAATTAATTTAGCTTTGTATGTGTACAATGTTCACCGTTATTCTGCGACTGAGTGGAAGCTTGAATATGAAAAAATCTCCTCTTAAAATGAGTTATCTGATGACGACCGGCCACGTTAGAAAGGCTCTCCGATATTTGCCTATCATTTTGCTTTAATTTTTGATTCCTAAATGCTCTGGCTGTAACTGATTTCTTGATAGTAGCGCATCCCTTATTTCTGATATTAAACTGAATTTTCTTTCAACCTTGGTTACCCTCTTAGCGATGATGATGTCCCTTCAAGTAAGATTAGGGAAAGGAGAACTATCGATTGACAATTCAACATTCGGAGTCTTTATCCTGGAGGTTTAATCATCTCAAACTTATAATTCAAAACGCTGTTAAGACTAGCTATGGACATATTGACTTTATCGGAAACGTGGCTAAATGAATCTGAAAGGCACTTGAAGATGATTTACTTTGACTCTTGAAGTGCCAGGAATTGGGGTTAGATCTTCTATAATCGGAAGCCTTTAGAGAGGAAATTAAAGGCTTGGCGGAGGTTTTCGGCAATTGAATTGATTGCCGTGGTTATTCCCACTGAACTCAATTTTAGAGTGGACAAAGTTAATATTAACTCAGTTGGTCTATAGACAATAAATAGACCTAGATGCGAGCTCTTGGTGTTGGGGTGTGTCAAATGGCCCCTTTTCAGTCCATAGACGACAGCTTCATAACTGGTTTTGACAATTCGTTGCCATTGACGGAATCAATCGGTTGATGGTTTAACTTTGATAAAGATATTCTTGGAGACTGCAAAGTTGACGACTTTACCTCTATACTGCAAAAACGCGCGAGTAGATTTACTCAAAAACTACTAGTCTACTATAGTAAAGCGAACGTTAGTTACCACTAAAATGAAAACTCTTGCATGGGATCACTCTTAAAACCTGTTTGATTTGGTATTTAGAGTGCAAACAGTATATCCGTGAAATAGTTGCCTAATACCAAGAATTGAATTTTTATGCAAATTCTAAACAAGACGTACGAATACGAGGTTTGAGAAGTTTCACGATTTAGAGTAATTTCGTAGGACATTTTGTGTGTATTTTAGTTTGTTTGGTAGAATTAACTGATTGCTAATTCGCGACTCAATTTCTCGTTGCTTCACTACTCGTAATTAATTAGCCCTATTTTGTACTATTTAGTAATTTGTAGAGTGATTTTCATCGGACTGTGAAACAATTACTAATAGTCAGTGTTTAATAGTGTCTAATAGTTGTATTGCAACAAAAGAAAACAATGGGTGCAGAGTCTACTAGTTTCTATTAGCTTAGTGACTATTTCACAGTCCGGTGAAAATCACTCTATCAGTTCACGTCACGGATATAGAGTGATGGCACTTAATCCGTGAAACAAAATCTAACAGTCAGTGTCTAATAGTCTAATCAAAACAAAAGAAAGCAATAGAAATAGTGTCTACTAATGTCTGTTAGACTATAATATCTATTTCACGGATTAAGTGCCATCACTCTATTGTTTGCACTCTAATAAGTAGATCGTATTCACTGACGTCATCGAAATGATTTTAGTACGTTTTAGAGCACTAAATAAAATCAAAGTACATGTACAACAACTAAAACTAAGATTCTCTATAAAATATTGAGTCAAGATAGGTTTTCGTCGCGAAAATATGAACGTTTGAATATGCACTAATTATTGGTAACTGCCGGAATGTATGGAGCCGCCATCTTGGTGCACCTTTGGGGTGCACAAATTAAACATAGCGGCCACAACACCGAACATCAAAATGATAATTATAGCTACATCTAGCTATTTACTACATCTAGTTTATTTTACTGAATATCTATAGAAAATAGCATTTCTATTTCTTGGCCAAGCACATCTGGGGAAATTTATTGAAAATTGCTGTGTTTTACGGTCGTATGTTAGAGTTAGAAACAACTACAAATAGAACTGTAAAATCTGCTCAACTCAGAGTGGAGCAGTAGCAGGGACAAACATTAGAAACAGTCGAACGGAGTGTCTAAGGAGCAAGGATGGCACAGTTGGTTAGTGCGCGGCCTTCAGTGCGAGAGGTCCCGAGTTCAATCCCCAGTGACTTCACATCCTTGTTTCGACTTCTTTCCTTTCCGTGTAGCTTTAATTAGCTTTAAATACCCTTAAAACGGAGCACTGATTGATAGAGGGGGGTAGAGGGCGCACCTTCGAACGCTTGATACATGAGCCTTTGGCTCGGGAGACTGGGCAACCACTCCCCGCGATTTCGAAGTAAAACATTAGCCTTAGCCTTTTGCCTTTTTATATAGGTCTGCATAGAACTGTCTCCTATAGTATACGCAGCGCGAATTCTACAAGGAACTCACATTGTATGAACCTAACAGATCGGACAGATCAGTCTGTGCGGTGACGTTTACATCAGGCACCTCCCCTCACTAGCATCATAAAGAAACGATTGATAGCCTATAATCTACACTGGTTACGTAAAAACGTTATTATAGTTAGAAATAATGTGTAAGACTCGGAAAAATCCAAGCGGGGTTTGAACCCACAACCTTCAGATTGTTAGTCAGATGCTCTCTAACTACTGAGTATGTGGAAGGCTCTACTTCTCACTTTGTTTTCTTTAAACCTTCGTTTGTTTTTAATCAAACAAAAGAAGGCGAGACATTCGGGATAAAATTGCATGCGCATTAGAAACGATTCATAAACTCTGAACTGGCTTATACTTTTTTCTTTTACATATTTTGTCCTGTTTTGTTCACTGGAACCTCTGTGGGAAATACCAGCCAGGCATAGTTTCAGTGTTTGTACATAAAGCGAATCTTGTAAAATAAAATAAAAAATAGATAAAATGAGCATTCCTAACAGCTCACATAGGTTGACTGCTTCATAAAATTAAGGGAGCACTCCAGAACGAGTTTTTTTTTATTTTATCGAGTTTGGTTTTATGCCGTGATTGGGTTTCCTGTGTCACGTCCACCATTTTGAATCTTTAGCGGTTTTCCTCATTTAGTATGTCGGCCCTCGTGATCTGTGCCTGCGGTACGGTCAAGCTAGATTCAAATTGACAACGTAACATAGGAACCCAATGAAAAGGAAAATACTAACACAGTAAATCCAATAAAAGAAAAATATAACACACTCGATAAATAGTCGGGCTATAAAAGAAAGAATAGATCGAAATGATCAAAACTGCTATATTTGAAAACTGCATTTATTTAGCTCCAAGAAAATTTATACTTTTATAAACATCCGATAAATAGTTAGCGCGCTAAAGCGTTTTGAGTGAACTGGGTGGTAGAAATCAGTTGCAAAGTCCCCGAACACCTTAATTACAGAAATGATAAAAAAGGGTTAGGGTTAGAAAACAACTAGAAAACAAGTGTATTTATTAATTTTATAAACTGCTAAGATCATTCTCCTCGGGTGTGGTTCTTGTAGTTTTAAGAGTGACTGGATAATGTGCAAGATCTTTAGCTTTATCCCA